>CM057379.1:18842500-19442500 GCA_030015415.1 Cynopterus sphinx | reverse complement strand
CACCTCTCTCACATCTCTTCGTAGAAGGGAACTAATCTGATTCATGAAGGCTTTACTTCATAACCTAATTATCCCCCAACTCCTAATATCATCACACTGGTGGTTAGGCTTGAACATAGGAATTTTATTGAGACACAAATATTCAATCCATAGCATTCTTTGAGGAATCTTCTTGAGGGACTCCCATAAACTACTGAAAATTCATACTGCTAATTTTTCTGTTAACCTTCCCCAAATGGAGCTATGGCCTTTTACCAAGTTAGCTGTCCACTGGAGAGAAGGAAATTATGAGACTTTTTAAAGATTACTAGACACTGGCTCTTAACTGAAACTAATTCCAGGAGACCCAAAACAGCACTGTGCCCCACCAGAGTAGGGGCTTTATGGAGACCAGGTGATAAATGGAGGTATAGCTCAGGTCTGTTTCAGAGTGAGTCTACTGGGTCTCCAAATCAATCCAATGATTATAATCCTACTTCCAAAATGTATAACTGAAATAGATGTACTCAGCAGTTGATAGTCCCCACTTTGGCTCTTTGATCTGTGGAGTGAAGTGCTATTACAGTGGGAATGGCCAAGTGAGGCCACTATGAATATTTCTAGTAAATCAAAAGCAATACTACATTATTGGAGGGATTGCCAAGATCAGTGCTACCATCAAAAACTTGAAGGATTTGGGGTAATGATTTACCACAGAAGACAGATGAATCTTTGAGAATGGCAGTGGATTAGGGTAAACTTAACCAGGTGATAACTTCAATTGCAGCTGCTGTACCACATGAGGTATCATTGTTTGAGCAAATTAGCACATCCCCTGGTACTTGGTATGTACCTACTGACGTGGAAGATGCCCTTTTCTCCATCCCCGTCAAAGACCTACCAGAGGCATTTTGCTTTCAGTTGGTAAGGCCAGCAATATACTGCATTGTCCTACCTCAGGGATATTTTAACACTCTAGCCCCATATTACAATTTACTTCGAAAGATCTTGATTTACCTTTCTCTTTAACAAGATATTACAGTGGTTTATTATATTAATCACATCATGCTGATTGCACCTACTGAGCAAAAAGTAGCAACTATTCTAGACTTATTGGTTAGACTTGTGTGTCACAGGGTGAAAAATATATCCAACAACAATTCAGGGGTCTTCTACTCCAGTGAAATTCCTAGGTGTCTAGTGGTGTGGGGCATGTTGAGATATCCCTTCTAAAGTGAAAGATAAGTTGTTGGATAAGTTGTTAGCACCTCCTATAAACAAAAAAGAGGCATAATGCCTAGTGGGCTTTGGATTTTGTAGACAAATTCCTCATTTGGGTGTATTACTCTGGCCCATTTACTGAGTGATCTGAGACACTACCAGTGTTGAAGAGGGTCTAGAATAGAAGGTGGCTCTGCAAGTAGTCTAGGCTGCTATGCAACATATTCTGTTGCTTGGGCTCTATGATCCAGCAGATCCAATGATGCTTTAATTGTTGGTGGCAGATAGAGATGTTATTTGGAGCCTTTGGAATGCTCCCACATGTGAACTGCAGCAGAGGCCCTTAGGATTTTGGAACAAATTCCTGCCATTCTCTGTGAGAATGGGCCTTAGTAGATACTGAATACTTGCTCAATCATAGGCCACTACATTACCATGCAATCTGAGTTGCCTATCAAGAACTGGGTATTATCTGACTCACCGAACTGTAAAACTGGGTGTGAATAGCAACACTTTATCATCAAATGTAAGTGGTTTATCCATGATTGGGTCAGAGTAGACCTAAAGGCACTAATAAGTTACATGAAGAACTGGCCCAAATGCATATAGTTCCCACATATGCTACACTGCCTTCTCTCTCCTACTCTGTACCTATGGCCTTGGTGTCATGAGGAGTTCTCCATGATCAGCTGACAGAGGAAGAGAAGACCTGGGCCTGGTTTACAGAAGGGTCTGAATAATACGCAGGCACCACCTAAAAGCAGATGGCTGCAACACTACTGCATTTCCCTGAAGGACAGTGGTGAAGGAAAATTCTTCCACTAGGAAGTACTCTGAGCAGTGAACCTAGTTGCTCACTATGCTTGGAAGAAAAAATTATTTGATGTATAATTACATGCTAATTCATAGGCTGTGGACAATGGTTTGGCTGGATGGTCAAGGACTGAGAAGGGATATGACTGGAAATTGGTGACAAGGAAATCTGGATAAGAGTGGATAGACCTTTCTGAATGGGCAAAAATGTGAAGATACTTTCCACATGAATATTTACAATAGGGTAACCTCGGCAAGGAAGATTTTAATAATCCAGCAGATAGAATAAGCCATTCTGCAGATACTTTCTCTGAGGATATCAGCCTCTTTCCCTAGCCACTCCTGAAATTGTCCAATGGGCTCACAAACAAATTGCCCATGATGGCAGGGATGAATATTATGCATGGGCTCAGCAAATTGGACTTCTATTCATCAAAGTCAACCTGGCTATGGCCATCGCTGGGTGCCCAATCTGCCAGCAATAGGGACTAATATGGAACCATTCCATGGGTGATAAGCTGGCTGCCTTATCAGACAAGCTGCAATGGATTGCTTCTATCATGGAAGGGAGCATTTTGTTCTCATTAGAATAGACACTTATTCTGGATACAGATTTGCCTTCCCTGCAAGTAATGCTTCTGCCAAAATTAACTCCTGTGTGCGCGCACACGTGCATGCACATACACACTAATAAAATTAGTCAGTGGACAGTTTGGTGCATGTGCGAATTTGAAGCTATTTCATTCAATACTTGAAGTTTCCCTAGGAAACCACATTCCATGAATTGGGAATTACTGATCTATAAGAAACCAAGAACACATAAATAATAAAAGTGAGAAATATCTGAAATTGGATGGAATAGAATACAAGTATATGAGCTCATGAGGAAACAGTACTGTTTAGATATTATAAAGATAGTTATCTTTCTGCTTCCAACTTGCCAATAATACACAGGGATAGTATCTTAGAATCTTTTTAGCAACACTAAATAATATTTCTAATAGCTACACTTAATTTTTAATCATTTATTATAATCAGATAAAACATGGTTATAAAGCCTTCTAAAAATTATAATGTCTCCTTTGAAATGGCTGACATAAATATAACTAAGATGGCCATAAAGGTCTATAATATAGAGCTAATTATTTAATTTAGAAAGGAAATGAAGCTAAATATATCACGTCAAATTATGAAATGGAAGATGATTTATGAAGAGTCTAAGATATTATAGATTGGGTAACATAAGCAAATACCATGAAGGCATTTAAAAGGCATCTTAGTAATTTTTAAAAATTAACATACTACTACACACCATGAAAATGGCTAAAGTTAAAAAGACTGACAATACCAAGTTTTGGTGAGGATGTGGAGCAACTGAACATTGCTGATGGAATAAAATGTTTCAGTCATTTTAGAAAAGGAGTTTGGCAGTTTCTCATTCACCACATGACCCAATGGCACCCAGAGGAATTTACACAGGAGAAATGAAAACATCCACACAACTTGTAAACAAATATTCATAACAGTATTTGTTCATAATAGTATAATTTTAAGCAACCCCAAAGTCCATAAATTTGTGAATAAATATATTATTGATACCACTCACCAATAAAAAAATACAATATTAATATACTAGCAACATTCTACTACTTATAGGAAATTAAACACAAAATACTACAAAAGCTGTAAAATCCCACTGAAATGAAATTCTACAAAAGGTACAATTATAGTGATAAAAAGTAGACCAGTGGCTTACTAGGAAAAGAGGGTCAACTAGCAAGAGGCACAAGGAAGCTTTTAAGGATGATATTCTATATCTTGATTGTGCGGGAGGCTACATCACTGAAGATAATTTTAAGATTAAACTGTACACCTAAAATTAGTATTTTTGCATATATATTATGCCTCAATAAAAACAATTTTGGCTGTTAAAAATATACTAAATACCATCTTATTACTAAAATATTGCTAAAAATAAAAAATTAAACAAAAACAAATGGACTTAACAAGATAGTAAATTGTTGACATCAAACAAAAAATTATTTCAGGACAGATTTCTAATGGTATATCGTTAGTGAGTTATAGATAAAAAGAAATGCAAAAAAGTCTTAAATTGTAACCAATAATCTTATTGTTAATATAGTAGCATAAGACAAATAAAAAATTGTGTTCATTTCCTTGGGAACCAAGACTTTTTGCCTAAAAGAATAAAGTAAAAGAGGTGAATCTCATAATCTTAAATATGAATTAAAAATACCAATATAAATTCTTATTTTTCTCTTTCTAAAAAAAATATGTATTTTGTAGCTCAATCCTTTAAAAAGACCTAAAACTATGATAACCCTTAGCAATAAACATCCAGAGAACCCAGATTATTCTCACCGAGGGGAATTGAGCTCTTTGGAAAAATGGTAGATTTCAGGTTTGGGGCAGAAAATGTACAAGATGAGTTTGAGGCATTTTGTAGATGCAGAAAGAAATCAGGTTACAGAAGAGTAATAAAGATATGTCAAAAAGAAACAAGACCAACTCGAAGAGACTAATACTGGGCCAAGGTAGGACTATTTGAGCTTCAAAAAACTATGATTGCAATAAATTAAAATCAAGGACATAAAAAACCTATTAGTTCAAAGTGTTATTAAAAAAATGAACAAACTCATTAGTCACCTTTGGAGGTTGACAGGAAAACTCATTATTCTGAAAACTGATAAGTAATGAAAAATAATCAAACATTTCCCCTGCCTTTCCTGTACAAACTATACGTCACAGTGACAGATCATCAAGACAAAATTTCTCTTTAAAGAAGAATCCGAGTTAATATGAAACAAATGAAATAATTACTAAACATCAGTATTTCATACCTTCTAATAGAAATAATGAATCTAGGTAATGATCATTTAAAACCAATCCTGAAAGACTTGATAATAGATGCACCACGCTGACAATACCTAAACTCAAGAGATTAAAGACAACGGGAGAACGAAATATTATTTGCCTCCTAATGTGATGCGATAATGTTTAGCATCACCTATGAAGTCTTCTTGTCCCTTACTCTCAAAAGTGAACTTCAATATTATTAAGCCTCTATATCTAAGCATTTACAGAAAAAAATGGTGGATAGAGGAACAACTTAAATGACACCAGAAGGAAGAGATCTACGAATCCAAATGTCGGACATTCTACAAAAAAATACAAGTGGCATGAAAAAAAGGAGAGGTGAGGGGTCCACTATTATAGATTATGAGACTTAAGAGCCATATCAACCAAGTAACTGCAAGCCAACTATAAAAATACATTTTGAGATGATCAAGGAAATGTGAACATTGACTAAGTATTAGATATTAGAAAATGATTTATTAATATTTATTTTGATATAGATGATAATGATATTCTGGTTATTTTTTTTAAAGTAACTTCTGTTAGAGACAAATACTACAGTATTTATGGGTAAAATGATATAAAGTATGGGAATTGCTTTAAAAGTAAACAAAAGATGGGAAAGAGAAAACGAGTTGAAAATTGTTGAAACAGGGTGATGGGTATTTCTATTTGAAAATTTCTGAAATAAAAAAAATTCATAGAGGAATAAACATTTTCATTTATAGAATTTTGAAAGAACATGAATTGTGATTTAATTCCGCACTGCTATAGGAAATTCCACATATTTTATAACAAGTCAAATAATTTAAATATATATTTAATGTAGTATGTATATCTAACTTATAGATCTCACGTCTGTCATGTAGATGAAAGAGACAAGAAAAAAATTATTATCTGGAAGAAAGGGAAGATATAATTTCAATTACTGATTTAGAATACTTGTAATAAGCAAGTGAGTAATGAATTAAATAGGGATATTAACTAAAATATTCCATGTAATATACTGAAATAAATTTTCCATACCAAAAGGTAAATACCCCCCAAAATAACTGAAAAGGTTCTTTTATATCGTAAAATCTACAAAGAACTTCTATTGAATTTCATGTAATCTGTAAATAGGAGTCCAAATAACACTCACATTTTGAAGGAGTTGCTCAAACCAGTCATATCCAGTATCTCTGCATGCCGCAACCTAAGGGGTAAAATATGGCGAAACTATCAAAATTAGAAATTGACTTCATGTGAATAAAATATACTTTTGCTATGCTTTAGCATTAAGTATATACAGAAATGTCCTCAATTAAAAAATTTATTTTTAAAGTAAACTTTTTTTCAGTAAGCCAATAATTTACCAATGTTAAAGAATTTTATTTTAAAAATACCTTGGAATATATTCAAGAAATTAGTGCAATGTTTTGAAATTAAATGTGGTATTACATTTTGAATAATAACTTGAATGACATGCCATCAGAAAAATTTGTAAGGTGAAAAACAATAAAGCTGAAAATGTTTGCTTCATATTTTCCTTGATAGATTCAAAGACATTGGTGAAACTGATAATCATGTAATTGATAATATTAAATATCCTATGCTCGAAATATGAAAAGTACCATGGGTCAAAAAAATTTATAGCTTATGTGTATAACTAAACATACTGAAACTAATTTTAATTCATATCTTCTGAAAATGGTAGGAATTACTATCTCATTTCAGGATGCTATCCTTGGGCTAGTGTATCTTTTCAGCTACTTCTTTCCCTCTCAGTTTTCAATCATTGAAGAAATTTGAAGAATGTTAATACTGGTGCCTAAGTCAATAAATGTCAAAATTTGGGACTATGCAGAAGACCCATCTTATCTCACTTGTATCACCTGAGCATATCCAGAAATATGAAGAAGGGAAAGTAATACTAAATGCTGAGGTTAATCAAATATCTCATTACTGTCTCTCCCTTTGTAAAATGGGGTACACCTCAACTAGATCAGCACTGACAGGGCCTAAACCCTTGTTCCAGTTCTTCTTACCACATCAGTGATGTTTAAAATTTTCCTTGTCATTGCTTCTTTGTCATTGTGTGGAGTTGGAGTAAACCAGAGTTTTTGGAATGTTTCATTTACTAATTTCTAGAAGAAAAAAGTTCAAACTAAGTAACCACAACAAACATGGCAAAATTCTCAATCTCAAATTTTCATTACAGCTTAAAACAAAGCTACAAAGAACTAATAAAAACACAAAAAACTGGCATTTTTTGATGTGAATTCATTTTTTTTTCCAAATTGCCAATTTCTCAAAATTATAATCTCTTTAAATGCGGCAAAGATTTTAAATGAATGTTACTATGCCTAGCCTAAAACTTCTGCATAGTATACATTTGAATGTTTCTGATCAAATTAAAAAATAGTTTTATAGCTTTGGAGAAGTTATTTAAAAACAAAAGCAACATAAAACAAATACTGGTACAATCATATAAACGTAAATTCACTAGTAAACTCAGGGTTAAATTTTCAACAAAGTACTAATTTATAAAACCAAGCACATACCATGTGAAAATCAAAATAACTTCAATTTGATAAAAATTTCCTTTATATAATATAATCTCTACAATGACATTAAATATTGTAATTGCTGAATTTGTCGGGGAAGATCAGATTTTATTAATTGATATAAGATCTGGGAATAAAAATGATATCAGTCTTTTTATTGAATTTATAATCTCAAATGATTCACTGTAAAGTTTTATATATTAAATCAACAAAATCTAGATATAGTAAACAATTTAAATTATTTAAAACATTAACACAACATAAAATTTAAAGTAGTCAATGTTTCATCTCACCTTAATGCCCTCTTCATCATTAACTCTGCGAATCATTTTTACACACATTTCTGTAATTTTTGGAAATGTTGGTTGTTCAATACAGATGTCTCTTAGAATCTTTATTACCCTTTTCCTGACACTGATACCAGTATCCTAAGAACAGAAAGGTGTTTTTAATATGTCAAAAAAAAGATACCTAGGTGTATGAAATATGATATTAGAAAATACCAATAAGTATATATTCACTATATATTAATATGATAAACATTGTCTATAATTTCTTCTTTATATGCTTTCCTACTGAGGTTACTATAAATTTGCGTAATTTTGTTATATTGTCATTATTTAAAAAATATGATATCCAATACATGAAAATATAATGGTAGTAAACACAATACTAGATTATAAGCTTGCCAAAATTAAATGGCATAACAAACATGAAGCTTTTGGAATAGTGTATGGCACTCAAATAGCATATGAAACATTTTTTACTGAAATCTAATCAAATCATTGCCTCTATCAAATGAATTATAGGAAACAGAAGAAACAAAGTAATAAATTAAATTAAACAAAAAATGAGAAAATAAGACTGACGTGATTTTTTAAAATTAATCAATGCAAGGAGAAAATTTTGTGATAGTTAGAAATATTTTAAATTTTAAAATATGACCACCAAATGCAAATATGATCTTTGATCAGATTCTTTAAAAAAAAAAAAAAAAAGTTTTTTTTTGGTTCAATTTTTGGGACAATTGGGGAATCTGAATATGAACTGGCTATTAGATGATATTTAGAGAGTGTTAATTTGGTTGAATGAGACAATGGTTTTTGTTTACAAGAACAGCATCTTTATTTTTTGGAGAGTTAAGCTAAAATATCTACAAGAGAAGTAGCGAGATGTTTGTAATTTAATTTAAACCAATCTTGCAAAATATATAGATGAAACATGGGTGGTGGATACATGGGTGTTCATTGTACTATTTTTCTTTAATTATAAATTTTCATCACTAGTTTTAAAAATAAATAAAAAGCATCAAACATTTATTGCGCAAAATTATTTCCATTATGCAGTTTAGTGATTGTGAAATTATTTTAGGGTATAATACTAGGATAGATGTTGTCAGAGTACATTAGATTTGAGAGTCTTATTGGTTTTGCCTTTCACTCTTGAAAGACTGAGGCACTGAAAGGAAATTCTTCCACTCTGTTTCAACAAAAATTTTATGCTAGTTGAAGCTGAAATTATCTATAACTCTCAGTCACACAATATTCTGATACTAGGCTAAAGGTGATTTTCTTAAGTTTGTTCTTCAGACACAAATGACTTTCTGGTTTAACTTGCATGTAATAATTCAGTGTTAAGGAAACACAAAGGATGCAAAAATTTTGTCAGATACCAAAGTTCTGTACTTAGCTCTCACGTAAATAATTTTTCCTGTTTATATACGTACACACATAATTACTGTAGATTCTTATCCAAAATATTGAACTGTCATGTAGTTCCTATCATTTACTCACTGTACACTAACATAATCAAAAAACAATAGTAACTAAAAAAAATCCAATTTTCACCAATAATTTGTTTTACAGTATTGAGCAGCCCTCCTCTTGAAATATTTCCTTCTTTAAAAAGTTGCTATATAGTTCATCGATTGGGCAATATAAATATAATTGATATTTAGTTTTCTAGCTAAACATTAAAAAAAAAGAGGTGATACTCCCAAGAAAACAAATTTATTTTCATGAATTATAATAAAAATGACAAAACAAACATACCAATATTCTTTCAATCAGCATATCATAATACTGCTCAGCAAGCTGAGGTCGACAAAGGACAAATCGACCTAGTAATTCTACTGCTGCTTCTCGGACACTAGTGGAGTTATCCATCAATCGTCCATGAACTCCTCGTTGCATATCAAGCTACAGGAAAATAAAAAAATATATAATTTATACTAAGTAGAGCTATATTTTAATTTAATAGAAAGCTTAAATAAGAAGAATCATTTGTGCTCCTCTTTACCCTTGCTAGGATACTGGGGTCTACAGCAACAACCTCAGATAAACACTTCATGGCTTTTGTTCGAACGGCAATTGCATTTTCACCAAGAACTCGAAGGATCTGCCAAGCAAACATGAACATTTTCATAAATTTTAGAACACATGACATTTAACAAAATGTCATAAAAACAAGTTGAAGAAATGAAAATAAATACAGTATTTACCTCCTTTTAATTTTTATATAAGTGAGTAAAAGACCAATTGTCTTATTGATCCCAAGCTTTAACCTAAAGGTCAGTACATATGACAACTGAAGCATTCTACACTTTTTCTACGCCTTTTCTTTATCCTGGCATTCTGATTTAAACCTGGTTTTTTATTGCTATGCTTTATTTGCAAGGATCTGTAGCTTCACTAAAACCTTGCTAGGTGTAACTTTAATTATGGATATTTATTATTATTTAAATAATATTTGGTGATATTTAAATAACATTTTTACAACATCTATCATTCTATCTATAAGTGTGCATACTTCTACAGTTATATAGCCATGTAAAAGGCATGTAGAACAAAGACATTTAAACAAATATGGAACACAGAGATAAATGCTACTTACATGATTTTTAATATATCTATTCTCAATAATGAACAGACATCATACGCTACCTCACAAATCCAGAACTAGAAAAATCAATATCATTGTGTAAGGAATTCTGATCCATTTTACCTGTGTCAAATAAATATCAAAGCTCTGGGCAAACGGCCTCATAGAGGCCAAGTATCGAACAATCAAACAAGCATCATCATAGTCCACTGTATCAGAGTTCATCCTGCAACAAAAAGTCATTAAATTTTATTTTTTTGTAAATTAGGTAAATAGATTTCAAAGAGATAACTGAAAAAGTAAAGATGTTTTCTCTTTGGATCTTACTTTAATGTGCTGAACTGAGAAGGCGTGGTTTTGATAATGCTTCTAAGAAACTTTTTCCGGTTTTCAGCCCGATGCATAATTTGACCAGTAGTCTCAACTTCCTTTGCATGGTGTGTTCCTTCTGATGATTCCTCATCTTTTTGTGATTTCATTGCTCTTTCTGTTTCCAGAGTTGTGTCACGAAACCACTGGGCTATATAGAATTTACGAGAAAACTGGAAAAAAATTGGTTAAGACGAGTTTGATAAAATTAGTAACAATTTCCAACCCATTGATAAAACTAAACTATTCACAATCAAAAATGAGAATATTGAGGTTTCCTTTAAAACAATTTCCTAAAATAGTTTAGAACAAATGGACAAAATGCTAAAGGTAGACTAGTTATTTTCAAAATCACACCTTACTTCTTCAAAAACTACACAATTATTGAAATATTTTAATGCTGAGTCATACCTATAATCTGTTCCTTTCACCAGGATGGCAGGTGCCTGAATAGCTTAGCAATCTCTTTAGATTGCATTTCTATTAGTTAAAAAAATTAAAAAGTACCTCAATATATACACACGGTTCTCTAATATAGCTAATAAATTTTACATGTGAACCTATTATACTCATATTTTGAACATGTAAAATACACAAAAACAGAATTAAAAGATTATATTAAAAAGATATAAATTTTAAGTTTTTTAATATGCCGATAATGTAATCACCTGGGCATTGGATCATTGTCAGCACCAAGATCTAAGCCTAGACACGTCACACAATTTCAGTATACTATAATATCTGTATCAGAATTCCATATAAAACAAATCAATCCATAATCATTCTTTTGTTTAGATTATCAAATATCCTTTTTTTCAAAAATCAATATTTTAAACAACTTCCCTCTTTATGACATTTCCCAATTTTCTTTCAGACCCAATTTGAATAAACATGTGATATCTCTAAAAAAAGAATCCTACCACTAGTGAAGGATCAGTCTCAGTGTTTTCATCCAAATAATCAAGCAATGCTTTTTGCAGTTGTTGGATTTCATCTTCACCTCCTGAAACCTATAAAATAAAACAAACAAACAAAAAATACTAATACAGTTTATACAGTTGTAAACACAAATCTTCAGGAAAAAAACTGATAAATGATAAAAATGAAAATATAAGTACAGCAACTAAAAGAAAAAAATAGAATACTATTTTTGAAAAATATGTTGATAGCTGAGGTTGGCCTTTTTTTTTTTTATGAACTACATGTCATCTTTCTTTGAAGTAGCTCATAGGTAGTGGATGTAAAAACTATCAAAACAATGTGTTAAATTTTCAGAGGTAGAAAAGTCCTAGCACTGGTTTTCTGTTAAGAGAGAAATCTAAACTTCTAAACTAGTAAATGGAAACTGTTGTTTCCTGTATTATTATGTATTATATGTTTCCTTGGGATATTACTTAAAAAGAACATTTTGTAAGGGAAATGTTATATTTTTAATTAACTTAAAAATAGTACTTTATTTCATGTAGGACATTAAATATACAGTACATGAAGCTGTTCACTTGATAGGAGCAGAAAAGGACTGAATCTGTCAAGAATAATAGATAGCAGAAATTAATTGTGAGTTGACATTCATGTCTATAGTTTATATTCTAGCTTTGCCACATGAAATACCAAATATATGGTTTAGAATATATCGAAGTAGAAAAAGATTAGAATAACCCATGTTCTAGGAGAGAGGTAAAATGGATCCAGTGAGAAATCCATCATAGCACTGTAAACCAGTATGCTGTAAACTTCCAAAAGCAATTTGAAAGTATGTTGAAAGCCACAAAAATATTTATAAATAACTCCTACCCTCTAGTTTTATAGTATACTATCTACATGGCCATATGTGGCAAATAAGAGGTCCTAGGTCCACTCTAAGAAATAATGAAGTCATTGAGCACCTAGATCTTGGTTTCCAAATTACCATTTTCCAATAAAAAGAACCTGAATTACTTGGAGAAATGGCTAATTTCTAGGGTTGAGGCAAGGACAGTAAAAGATGAGCCTAAAACATCTTGTGTCACAAAGTAAGAAAGTCCAGAAGAAAGAAAAAAAAGAAAAAATAAATAAAAAAGAAAAAGAAAACCTAAAAGCCAGCTTGAAGCAGCACTGACTGGGACAACTTGAATATTAAAATAATGACAGCATCAAATTATATTAAAAAGAATAGAAATGGTAGTATTATATTAATGGTAATGTCTTGCTTTTGACAGTTGTACTGTGGATGTTTAAGGGAGTAGTTTGTAGAAAATATACACCAAGTAGTGGTTCTTGGACTTCAGCATTCATTAGAATCATTGGGAGGTTATGTTAAACCACAGACTGCTGGGTCCCATACCCAAAATTTCTGATTCAGCAGATCGAGAAAGAGTCCTGAAAATTGGCATTTTTAAAAGTTCCGAGGTGATGTTAATGTTGGTGCTTCCTTTCTAGGGAATCACACTTCGGAATTCAGTGGCAATGTCTGCTCAAATGGTTCAGGAAAAAAAATGCATATACAGATACACATACAGGTATATTTTGAAAAAGAATGATAAAGCAAATGTAAGTTTTCGACTATTAAGGAATCTGAATAAAAGGTTTATGAGAGCTTTTCGTATTAGTCGTAACTGTTCTGTAAGTTTAAAATTATTTCAAAATACAAAGTATAGTAAAAAAAAAAAATTAGAGGTATTTCTAATGGCCAGTATGGATAAGGTTACAAACAGTAAAAAAAGAGCAGAAAAAAATGAAAACAGTTGTCTGTGGCAGGATTAGAGATCATTTACCTGCCAATTTTCATAAGTAACTTTTGGTATTACTACTACCTCATTTATACTTTAAAAAAAAAAAGAAAAAAAGAAAAAAAAAAGAATAAGAATAGAAAGAAAACATTTTTTCCACCAAACACGAAAGCTCCCTAATAAAATAAAATGAAAAGAAGCTCTCTTCACCTTTCCCCAATATAAAAAGAAACACGACATTCAAAGGTACAAAACAATTTGAAGTAAAACATCATTATCTTAGTAAGCTAAAGATTGAAATAAAAAACTTATGTCAAACCAAGTAGACATCATACATTAGTAACGTTATAGTTTATAAAAAGAAAACAAACTAAAGATTTATGTAAATCATTTAAATGTTCCTGTTAGATATTATAATTTCCCCTAAGGTATTAACTTTCTCCAGTGGGGCTTTTGAAAAACCCACTTTTAGAAGTATAGATCTTATTTTGAATCTACAAAATGAAATGCAACACTGACATATA
This sequence comes from Cynopterus sphinx, assembly GCA_030015415.1. Classification (NCBI taxonomy): domain Eukaryota; kingdom Metazoa; phylum Chordata; class Mammalia; order Chiroptera; family Pteropodidae; genus Cynopterus; species Cynopterus sphinx. Next base: position 19,428,583 of record CM057379.1, on the reverse strand, counting down.
ACACATGAAGAAAGTATTTAACTATTATTTATCTCTAAATTTTGATCCTTTATCTCAATACCTGTTTTAAAATTCGTTCAATAGACCCCTGATCCATTTTGCTTGTAACGGCGTCTTTCCTCAGTCGAGCAGCAACAGTTCCAAGGTAATCAAGAGATGCTACTCTTAAAGCCATCTCTGTTGACTTGTTACTGAACTGATGAACCTAAATATCAAAACAGAGCAATATTTAATTTAATCAATTTATAACAGTATTTTTAATAGCTGTTATCATATAAATTCCAAATCTATGTTGTATTATCTGACATGTAAACTTTTTTCCTTGTGATACTGTTTCATAAATTATATAGCTTTTTGAGTTTCTGAACATTTTCATTTCAAAAAGAAATTACAGATTAAACCTAAGAACACACTTTCTTTAAATGAAGGCTCAACTGTTTATTTGAAAAAAAAAAAGGGAGGGATATTAATGAGTAATAATTTCTTAGGCATTGAAATTCTGATGCTTGTGAAACATTATCTTGGTTATAGAACAGTATGAATGTATTTTCCAGTTCACAGAAAGTAAGGTCCCAACAGCTTTGTAACAATTTGTATTGCACAAGACCGAAAGTAATTTAAAAAACAGAAAACCCAATATTCCTTTACACATTTCTCTACTGTACTACATGAAGACCAAAAAGTGTCATGTTTTCAGAAATACTCTTAAAGAGGACAAAGGGTTCACATTAATTAGGATCATGCTTTGAAATCAATCACCTACAATAACTTATGACTCAGTGTTGAGATACTTTTAAGTAATATAAGACTTTCAAGCCAAAAAATGTTTCTAAAGCAGTTATCTTATGCAATGAAACAAAGGCACCAAAAGTCATAACAGTTCAGTTTCCTACCAGGTAATGACAATATTGCATACAATTATGCACATGCAAAAATAGAGATGCAATGGTCATATTTCCTTACACATTTTTAAAGAATTCATCATCTGTGAATCAGAGTACATCCTCATTATGTTGTCTTCTAGTAATGTAATAATCTTTAAATGCTATACTCTTACCAACAGTCTCCCTAACAAACTAAGGAGCAGTTCAGCAGCTGGCCATTCAGGCTTATTGACTGTTGAAAGAAGGTCTTGAACAAAATTTTCAAATAATGGTCTGTAATCTTCTTCACCTTGCTTACTACCACATCTGTTTAAAGATAAATGAACAGCCTGTGAATTTAGGTGACATGCCCACCAATAAGACTGAAATTTTGCTAAGTTTTCTCTATATCTAAAAACAAGATATTAAGAGAGTACATGAAATAAAATATGGTTTAAAATAAATTATTTCTCAAACTTCATTTTCTTCCTCCTATAAGGAATTCATTTATTGACTAAGATTAACACTATTTTCTGGGAAGTATAACAAATTTTAAAAAATGACCACTGTTTTTCTACAAGATTACTGTAAATTTTTACAAAAGGTTAGTAATCTCTTTCCACACTTTCCTATTAAATGGATGCCCCAAAATTTACCGAAGAAAAATTACAGAATTCCAATCCAGTACATTTTTTGGAGTCCAACATATAAGCAAATTCACAAAATTTTAGATTTTTAATATCCCAATTATTTTATTTTAAATCAGGAAATCAAGGACCAAGGAGACAAAGTCAAGGTTCACATTACAGTAGGAAATTGAATTACTTTTACTTAAACTATTCTCTATACTGGGGAAAATGAAAATCAGATTATGTTAACTAAACTCACTTTTTAAGGAAGATAGAAAGGAAGTTTTGGGCTGTTCGCATGGCTGTTTCATAAGAGTTGGTAATGACAACATCTTGGTCAACCTAGATTGAAAAAAATAAATTAATACAGATATAAGAAATAACCAGCAAACAAAATAGCTAAGCTGTTAATGCTATGTTACTAATAAATAGGGGTAATACATTTAAATATTAAAATGCTTTATTCATATATACATATGTGATACAATGAGCATACTAAACATATTTCAATACTTTATATAAAAACTAAATAAAATATTGACAGGTCATATTATTAAAATACATAATAAGAGTGACAAATGTGGTTAACAAATGCAATATCAACAGTTGCTTATCATGATCTAGGTGAGAACAAGAAATTGACTGAAAATTCAAAAACAATTTAAAAAAGAAATATCATAAGCTCAAAGTTTGTAAAACACTGGAATATAATACAAAAGAAAATTCAGCTCTGTCATTATCAATTTAAAGGCTAGAATACAGAGTCAACTGAAAGTTGTGGAAACCCAAAAGGTGAACAATCTTACTAGCAACCAGGAAATCTTACTAGTAACCAGAAAAATGCAAAAAAAAAAAAAAAAAAAGGTATCATTTAATACTGACCAGACTAAGTAAAATAAAAAAGAATATAAATTAGAATACCACTTTGTTGAGCAAACTGATGATTTCCAGTAAACTTGTATGTACACTATGATTTAATATTCTACTTCTAAGTATATCTAGTGAAACTCCTGTTTTAAGTTATGATGTAGTTACATAATGTGTTTAATCTGAGATAAAAAATCTGATATTTAGTTATATCTACAATGTTGAGTGAAAAAATTAGCTATAAATATGTCACTGTATCATTTATGTAAATTAAAAAAACAATTCTGTATCAAAATTATGCACATAAACAAATGAATGGAAGGAATAAATTGTCTCATGATACTGGTTCCCAATGGTAAATAATGGGAAGAGTGGAGAAAGAACAATGGGATTTGGAGGTGGGGAGAAACAAAAGGGACCTCAACTTTTTTGATACACACTTTTTTTTTTTTTTACTTAATTATATATTTATTATTACATGCACACATATCTGGATGTAACAGAATAAAAAAATAAAATTATCCCTGTTTCTTTTGAAAATTTTTAAAGTAATACTACAAAACCTGAAAAAATTATAAGTGTTGGGTAGGTAAGAGCTACAAAACCAAAAACAAATCTTAGCTATGAGTTACTCAACAATGAGGGCATAAACTCATTTTATGGATGAATTAACTATTATAATTATGTTATGCATTAATGTAGACATTACATATTGTAATTATAATATTCAATTTCACATTCAATATCGCACTCCAGCCTTACAACTTGGTATATTAGGCTTGTTAGGTACTATCACCCCTATTTCATAGCTGAAGGAACAAACTCAAATAATGATTTGTATGTTATCACTGACTGGGAGATATAACAGTCAGAATCAGAATTTGAATCTAAATCCTGGTCAACTGCTACAAGAATCCTAAAGCCCAGTAATAAAGCCCAAAATAAGAACTTCAGATTCATAAGAATGGAGACTATATGTGCTTTTTCCTACAAAAGTACAAAGTTATAAAACTTAGAAAATATTCCTTACTTTTTTATTTGAGTCCTCTTCTGAATTAGAGTCCTTCTCTGATGATGGTAAGTGTACTACACACTGAATTAACTGTAAAACCAGTGCTGTAACCATCTGAATATACATAGGCTCTCCATCCATATCACTGCTGTTTAACCTTTAATGAAAAGGAAAATATTTAAATCATATGGAGTACAGAGACTTTCATATTTCATGTCATCATCTGAAAGCTTCAGAATGTTTATTTTACCTACATTTCTAGGTGTTATGTTTAAAGCCTATAATAGTATCATTTCTGTTTTAATAAGTTAGAAAAAATATCAACTCCATCTCTATGTATACTTTGATAATTAAAATAGTAAAAGAAAATAATATTCAATACAAATTTCTATACTCTATATATGCACCGCAGATAAAAAATTTATAGTGAAAAATCAAATATTTCTCAAAATGATTTTTTAAATGAGAAGACTTCAAGATTTCCAAGCATTCTAGTGTCTGTTTTATTAAAATCTGCTACAGAGTCAGCTTGTGATCATCTGTGCTATAATATGAAGTCAATGGACAGAGTATAAAAAATCAAATTCTAAATCTTTTGTTCTAAAGATATAATAAAAACATAGGAATTCTTTTATATGCTGATAGCTTTTCTTCAGGCTTAACAGACAAGAGATGTTTATCAATATACAATTAGTCCAAAAAATTCAGATAAGAATAATTTTTTAACAGAAGATGGTCTTGAAAGCAATCTAATTCTGTATATCAGATCAACACATTTAAACTCTCAGGAATATTATAACAATAGTTATGAAAATGATGATGATTACCTATGACAACAAAGATAATAATGCTGACCACAGCAGTGGAAAATATTCCTTAGTGTCTTTGTGCTTAGATTTAAGAGCATTTATTCTTCATGTCTGCTCTCTGTACTGTTGTTAATCTTTCAACTCTCTTTTAAAAACAGTATTTCATAACTTCCTACTGTTAACAAGCATTAAGTCCAAGTTCCTTAGTATGGCTTATAAATTCCTAGATTGCCTCTGACTCTTATGAACTCTTCTCACAGATCAGTGGTTCTTAACCAGGGAAGATTTTGTTCCTCAAGAGACATTTGTGTGGAGAAAATTTTGCTTATCACTCATTGGGAGGGGGGTGTTACTTTTGACATCAGGTAAGTAAGATTGGGTACGTTGTTTAGCATCTTACAGTTTATAAGACAGCCATGCACAACAAAGTATTATTTGGCCTAAAATGTTAACAGCATCGAGACTGAAAAACTTTGCCACAGATCTTTATCCTTGAACTTCTTTAAGATGTCCGAATGTGCATTATTTCACATATCCAAGCTATTTTGATTAAATTACCTCTTTTGATTATTAAATAAAAATTAGACAGAAAAGATGAATAAATACATAATGGAATTCTTCATTGTACTTAGCCTTTGCTATAATTACCTGAAGTTCCTTAAACTCCTCTTGCTGGTTGGTAATCTTGCAAGTGAAGTAAAAATTTCTTCCAAAATTAACTGCCTATGTTTTTCATATCTTGAGAATACCTGTTTAGTGATTAGATTTCAAATTGTTTGTTATAATTATTTGAAAACAAACCAAAAATGATACTATAATGTGATAAAAAACATCATCTGCCACTTAGAAGGAAAATGTTTTCAACATCTCCAATAGCAATGACTGAGATAATTTGCTCAACTTTTCAGTCACTGATTATAACATTCTTGTAGAGGTCAGAATATAGTAATTTCATTTAGAGGCCTATGATAACTTGGGAATGGAAAGACAACATTCAAATTATTTTAAACATTTCTGATTTTACTGTAAATATAGAATTACTAACAGAAATATTTTAAAGTATTTAGAAGTGCTTAAAATCTAAGGCACACTAAAATAGTCCTTATTTTAAATGAATCTATGGAAAACTTGAATCTAAATTAACTTCTGCAGGTTTGGATTAAACAATATTATTTTCCTGGGGAGATAACTAAAAATATGAATTGATTATACTTACTGCAGTGACTAACTTAATAGCACACAACTGTAGTTCACTGACATTTTCTACAAAAAATGGTGTTATTCCCATTGATGATACCTGCACACACACACAAAAAGAGTAATTTGTATGCATTGCTAGTTGATTACAGCAACATTCCACCTGCTAAATTCTAAAACATTCACAAATTTCCTGGAAAACACAGAGGGCATTTATTTATTCTTTCATCATTTCTTTCTCTGCTCCATTTCATCTTCAAGCACATACCTTCATTCATAGCTGCCACTCCTCTAATCACCTTTTTAGTTGATGTCATAGGAATATAAACAAAATAATATTTCTGCCATTCTGAATGAAAATATCCTGACATATTATAAAGGAAATGATAACTTATCTTTCAAAGAATCTAGTGTTTAGAATTTATACTATATTTATTCATCTTTGCCTTATATACAAAATGTTTCTTTTTAAAATTTCCCTGGAATTAATTTCTTCGATTTCGATATACTGAGTGGAAAAAAATTAACATTGCCATATTACTATCGAATGAGCAAATTTACATTAAACTCCATCAGACCTTCTATTCTTAAATCATTTGGTCTGCAAATATACAAAAAGTTTGAGAAAAACCTACCTGAAGAATTGTTGTGTCTGTAAGAAGTTGTATCTCTAACAATTCTGATAAGCTGCTAACAATGTCACAAACTTTATTATAAAGCATTACTATTACTCTCTGCTTATGGGTAGAACATTTTGCTCGTTTTGCCTTGGAACTTAATAAGCCTCCTAAATGAAAAACATTAAAAACAGGAAATATACAAATTTTAAATAATTTTAATAAGTAGCAAAAAACTGTTTTTTGAATTAATACTTTTTTTCCTTACATAAAAATACAACCTGGCAAATAAAGCTGCTTATTTATTAAGAGAGAAAATTACTCTAGGCATAGTTAGTTAGAAAGTAAACATTCATGACAGATAATGTATGGCACATTTCAGTGGCCATTACATTCTTGTACTTAAAATATCACTTCATCTTTATTTCTATTTTTTTCCATTGGAGCAGGACAGTAAGATTATTTATTTGCAATTATTAAACAATAAATAACTAAATGTAGATTATTCATGAATTAAGTTTGTCCTTCTCTCTTTTACCATTCGCGCTAAATAAGACTTCACTCCTTATTTACAAAGGTTAGAAATAAAAGTATCAATTCATTTTGTAGATAATAATTAATATTTTGGGTAAAATTAAGACGTGATAAATGGAACCAAAAGCCAATAATATCTGAGATTTTCTCTGACCAGCAGAAATCATTATATGTAAATAGGTGCTAAAGAAATAACAAGTACTAGGTTAACTAAAGTTCTATATTTTAGTCAAATCAAAGCCAGTGTTTATTACAATCTATTTAATCTAATAATTTTGATGCCATTTTAAGTCACTGCATTCTGACACATCCAACATAGTAATATAACAGGTAATTTTGATGATATACTCAAAAACTATCAATCTAATAAAAGGGCAAACTAACCTCCATGAGGATCTAATCTGTAAACAGGATCATACTGAGGATAAAGTGTATTCTGCAAATGAAATTTAGTGTACTGTATAACTCTTTCGATTACATCCTCAATATATACAGCTTTTGGCATGTTAGGGGATGTCATAATGTTGATAGTTGTAAGACAGGCATCTGCTGATTTTGTAACTCTCTCCATAATGAGGTCTCTCCATAACCTTTCTTCTTCTTCAGTATCGTTATTCTATAACAGACCACATTGTTAATGAAATGGAAATGAACACATTTATAGGTTAAAATATGTAAAAAATTATGATATATTTGATTTTCATTAGTGAAAAACACGGTAAGCGTTTTGATGTGCATACATTCTTTAAAAAACACTAGGAATGAGATACAGGTACTGCTTATTATTCCTTTAAGATACTTGTTTCAATGCTTTCAAATATAATATACCCTTTCCTCATGTCACCACTAGATGACACTCCAGTTATAGTTACAGATACCTTTATCTTCTGTGTACTTTATCTAAAAACTATAAATATACACATACAAATAATTTTGTGTTTGGGGTATAAACAATATGATAGTCAAAAAACTTTATAAATTCTTCTTGCTATTGTGAGACCAAAGAGAAAATTAACAATGACAAAAGGTACTAGAGCCTTATTTAAAAGTAGTATGTTTAATGACTCAGTCATTCCTGATATGTGTTTTCAACAACGCTGTAGTTTTGAACCTGAGATTAAAAAGCAATGATTACTATGTGGACTACTGAAAACAATTTATTTTATAAAATAGGTAATTCAAAAACTGAAGACTGCATTTTAATTTACAAGAATCTAGAGTTCTGTCTGGAAAGCTAGATGATTCAGTCTCAATGAAATTGTCATTGCAGAAAATCTTAGCACTATTTAATGTGTTGCAGATAGTCTTAATATTTGACACAAATGATGAACCTTCTTAAAAAAGTCTTTCAAAAAGCATTTTTAATATAAAAAAAGCTACTGTATCATTTTTTTAGTAGGTGTATAAGCAATAAAATGAAATAAAGCATTAGTGATCTAAAGCCCCTTTCTGCTTTATATATAATATGCTTTTATTTGTTCTTTTTCTCAATGTATGAGCTTTGAATAGCATAGCTGTGAAAGTATACAGGCTGCTGATGTGTAATATTAATGATATGAACCTTACACTTACATGATTTAACAAAGTGGAAAGCTTTGACCCATCTTGAATATTCTTCTCCAAGATATTTAGGACCTTCACAGTTTTCTCAGTGGAAAGCTAAAATCGTAACATAAATTCTTTTACAAATCATTGGTAAAAGTAATAAATTATTCAAGAAACATTCTGTACAATTATCCCCTTTAGGCTATGGAATATACAACAGAAAAAGAAAACTTTCCCACTTAGGTCCTCTACTCAAATTCTGAATTATGTAGAGAATTAATCACTTGTTTCTGAAACTCAGAAGAGCAAATACAGAATAGGCATGTTTCACATATGCATGTTTCTAACTCAACTCTTACCATACAGTTAGTCAAGCCTAAATTTGCTCGAATGCCTGGCCCCTTATTTTTGTGGTAGTGTCATTGAACATATGTATAAAACATACCACATCTCCCCACCCTCACCCCCCCACACAAATTTGTTGATCTGATAATGTGGCTTCCAAACAGTGGATGTTGTAAAATCCAAGGTAGTATTTTCAATAACAGAAGCATAAAACTGTAATGAAAAGAGTTACAAATGTGTAACATTGCTTTACTTAGTAGAAATCTTCCTTATTCATTTTAGTATCTATTTCATTTCTTACAAAGACTGAAGGATCAATAGAATAACTGACTTTAAGTACATTTTATTACTCACCTTGTAATACAGAAACAAGTTCCCTCAAATACTGCTTTAGATATTTTTATAACAACAGACTTTTAAACAACAAACTTTTGGCAAACTTTCCATGCTTTGAAAATACTCAGCAAGTTAGCTTTTGAAATAGAATAACACTAGCTACATGTAACTGTGGAACTTATGATGTCCTATTCCTATACACAAAATAAATCAACACACCCTCATTGTACATAGTAGTATCAATGTAAGACAAGAGCACATTAATTCTTGGTTAACTGTGCAATATGTCTCTCTGGCTTTAAACATCAAACTCATGGGAACTCTTGCGCACTGTTGGTGGGAATGTAAATTAGTGCAGCAACTATGAAAAACAAAATGGAGGTTCTTTGAAATAGTAAAGATAGAACTACCATAGGATCCAGCAATTTCCCTTTTGAGTATTTATCCAAAAGAAAATAAATATTAATTTGAAAAGATAAATGTACACTCATGTTCACTGTCACATTTACAGTAGCTGAGACTGCATTCCTTTCTGAGTATTTATCCAAAAGAAAGAAAATATTAATTTGAAAAGATATATGTACACTCATGTTCACTGTCACATTTACAGTAGCTGAGACTGCATTTTCAATTAGATGTTGGGAATGCAAAAATACTGTTTTGACCCAAGGATGTGAAACCTGCAGATACCAAGGGCTGACTATTCATTCACTCACTCACACACACACACACAAAATCCATGTATAAGTAGATTTCTTCAAAGCTGTGCTGTTCAAGGGTTAATTTTATATTTGAAAGTTGCTATGAAAGTATAACTTAAAAGTTACCATTAGAAGAAAAAAATTATAACCACATATGGTGAAGAATGTTAACTGAATTTGTGCTGTGATCATTTTGCAATATATACAAATATTGAATCATGCTGTGTACCTGAAACTAATGTTATAAGTCAATTTAGCTCAATAAAAACATCAAAATTTATCACACTTATTACTTAGAACATATGCAATACATAAATAAAATGAATAATTGACTATTTTAATTTTGTAATGACATCAGAATATTTTTCAGTCTACTTTAAAATTATGACATTGAAAAAATAAGTTTAAATTATTTAGAATAAACTTTACAGGTAAACATAATTTTTAATTCTTTTACTATTCTTGAAGAATCATCATTTTTACATTACATACTAGGAAATGTAAGACTTAGAGTAGATACTTGTAGAAAAGGAGGAGAGAGGATTCATCTTGAAACTGTTTGCATAGCAATCATGCAGTAGTTTAGGGGGTGAATGGTGTTTCAAAAAGATTATAGGAAGCAATCCCTTGATGCTGTCACTATTGTGTAAAGTTATTATCAATGAAAAAATATTCTGCTATCCCATTAGGGCAATGAGACTATTTAGGAACAGAGAGCTCATAAGACAGATAACTTACAAAAGTTAATATAAAGCCTATAGCGATGAGCCTATGTACTTAATGTGTTGAAACCGGAGCTTTATGCTTTCATTATTATAAATGACTAAAGCAAACTTCAAAGAAAAATTTACTGTATTTCTGCATTTAAATAATCTAAATATTTAAGGCAATGAAAAAATTAAAAATTCAGGCCAATGCCTCTTTTAATGCAATATGATTTTCTTTAGAATAATTTGCTGAATATTTAATTCAAAGTTTTCTTTTTAAAGAAATAATTCAGTTAGATTCTTAGAAGCAACTATGAATTTTCTTTGCATTACTATTTACTTTATGTGAACTTTGTAATTTATACCCTTAACATCTTAATTTCAAACATTAGCTATTAAGTAAATTCATGTTTTACACAAATGAAATACCTTGTCCATTATACCCATTGCTTTAATTTTAGCAGATTCACTGCCAAGTTCATTAAGCTGATGTTTTCCTAAGAGCAGTTCCTGAGGAATTTCATCATCATCACCTGAAAAACCAAACCAAACAAAATCAAACCATTTTGGTAAAAGAAATAGCTCAAAATAGTAAACTGAACTTTTTAATAAAATTTATGGACTCACAAACACATATTAACAAACTAAACACACAACCACCCAAGAGGCCTCTGTAAACTTCAAGCAAACCCTGCTGAATAAGATGGGAAGAGGAGACAGATTATCTTTACTACTACTTCAGATAACTGTTGACCCTTCTCAACCAAGCTCTCTGCTCCTGAAAGCTGACCTGGATGACCTACATCAACAGTCTCCCCATGCCCTCTGGCTTCTGTTTGGGTTCAAGCCAGTGGGTTGCCCCGTCAGAAGATCAAAGAGGAGAGTGAGGTCAGGGTATTTCCCTGACTCCTCCCTTGCAATGTTTCCTCGGGCTGCCTATGTCCTCTGACCAAAAAGGTTCCTGCTTTTTTCAAGGCAGCTCATTCTACAACTTTTCTTTTCCTGCTGAGTAAGTTCTGGTAAGTTCTCTTTATCCATGCTCCCTTGGGTATAGAGATGGTAACAGATCCATGTCTGTTAACCCCGGGTTCTGGCACTATTCTGCCCCCACTTTTGAAACTGATCTCTTTGTAAATAACTCCTCCTCAAATTATCCTAATTTGAGTGTACCATCTGTCTTATTGGGATATTAAATGACACAGAAGACAATTTCTCAGCACAGAACTGGAAAGTTTTACAAATGATAAAACCGACACTCTAAATAATGGGGAAACACACTAATGATACTTGGGCAAGAAACTCTCACAAAAGAAGCTCTTTCAAAATATACCTTTTAAAGCATTTTGAAAATAGATATATCAAGATTATTGTATGCCATATGGCTTTTGTATAAATTAGGTACTAGTGTTTGTACAAGCTGAAGGCGGCATAAAACTGTTGAGAGTAGCTCTAAATGCTGTTTTTATAAATCTAACAATATTTATATATAATCTTTACATATTATTGTAAAAGTAATATATCACATTAATTCTATTGTGATTAGCTTACTATTTAGATTACTATTTACTATATTAGCTTACTATTTATTAGATTATGTATTACAGTAGCTCCTAGAAAAACTCTGTTTTATTTGACATCATTTTGTTACGTTGATGAAGAAAAAAGAAGGATTCCTAGCCAGGTCCACTGTCTGTATAGAGTCTGCATGTACTCCCTATATCTGTGTGGGTTTTCTCTGGATACAACAGTTTCCTCTCACGTCCCAAAGATGAGCATGTTGGGTAAACTGGCGTGTCTAAATTGTCCCAGTCCAAGTGAGTGTGGGTATGTGTTTGAGTGTGCCCTGCAATGGAAGGGTGTGAGGTCTAGGGTTGGTTCTGCCTTAAATCCTGTGCTGTTGGGATAGGCTCTGGCCACCCACAACCTCAAAATGAAATAATTATCTTACTTGTTTTTTAAAAATCTTTCTTAAATGTATGTATAGCTCACATTATTTCAATGTTTAATATTAGTTTGGGTGTTTAGAAATTCAGTAACGTTTTTATGACCTGAAATATGCCATAGGACTTTAACGTTAGTTTTTCTCAATTAGCCATTGGTAAAATTGGTTTCATTATATGTTGTTTTGCTTGAAATCACAGTTTCCAAAAACCTATTAAGGACATTAAGTAAGGACTTACTGTAGTTAAAAGCCAGAGCCTGGGGTATTTATCTTTGTATCTCTAACACTTAAGGTACTATTGAAAAACAGGAAGCATTCAACAAATATTGGCTATTAGAACAAATGAATAAATAGATGGATGGGTTCCTATTTCTCATATTAGTTCCTATTGCTTATATTAGTACCCTCCTTATTTAGGGCCTACTTGTCTCCTCTGCAGAAAGACTTCCTTTATTACTTTAACTTGGATTCTTAAGACATTATTAATACTTATTCAATTTAATACCTAATTTGTATATTAAAGTTTTCAGTTTCTTGGTAACATAGACTAGACTTGACTCCACACTAGATTTTAAATTTTCTTGACCATGCCTTAGTATCCACTAAACACACAGGTAAATAGGTTTTAAATTGATTTTATATTTAGAGGTAAATAAATATATTTTAAAATGATTTTACCAAATGCAGTAAAATCCATATCTTCTAAATTATCCAAAATATTCTCTATTGAGGCTGTGAATCTCTTAAAAGTTGAAGAATCCATCATTTCTGCAACAGAGGGAGGGAAAAAGCTTATTATGTCCACATTCCAAATAGAAAATGGAAGTTGAAGAATATGAATAAAGACAAATTAAAACATTACCTTCAGGTGTTAGTTTTGGTTCGTAAGCTTTCCTCTTCTTTTGCTTTTCTTTTTTCTTCATTTTTCTAGCAACTAAAATTAACAAAAAGAAATACTGAAATGTAGGAATGACAATTTAAAATATATCTATTTTTGTTTCTAGTTTCTTCCTGAACATCAATTAAATACTTAAAACAATAATCAATGCCAATCCAAACTAAATATATACTTTTGCCTGATTAAAAATTGAGTTAATTAACTCATAAAAATTTATCAAATATTCTTCAAAGTTAAAGGCCTAAATTTAAACTGGCTTATGTAAGAAATCTGTTGACACTGATGAATTACCCTCACTAAGGCTGGGAGGAGGAGAATAATCTTCCATGTCAGAATCTGATGGACTTCGGTTTCGGTAACGACCACCACCCGAACTCCTTCTTCCTTCATGGGAGTGGCCACTTCTCCTATGATCCCCAGAGCTTCTTCTGTCACGCTCTTCATATTCCCAAGCTTTATCATCATCTTTTTTATGTCGTTTCCTAGAGGCTAGAAGCAAATCCCCATGACAAATAATTTACCTCATTTAAAAAGACTATTATAACTTGTACTTTACAAATGAACCACATGGAGAAAAAAATCTACATTGTATGGGGCTAGGAAATTCTGAGTCATTATGTTTAACCAGAAATATAAATTATAGTATAGGAATGGTTATTACTTATTTTAGCATTACCTATCTAGATTTAAAAATTTTTTTTACATGAATCCAGTTTGCTAGTAAATATAGATATGTTATGGGAATTAAACCACAGTGCATATTTCAAAAAGATATTCAGTGTTAGTAAAGATAATATCTAAACTTTAGGATTAACTAAGGCATGTAAAACAATCTGCCTCTAGGATCTGGATGAAAAACAGAAACACCTTAAAGCATTTAGATTATTGATGGGGAACAGGGCTGGGAGAAAAAGTAAACTTTTGAGACATTGTTACAGACAGAATATGGGTAACTGTGAATACCATTAATTAACAGCCAAGTTAAGCCCACACTTTAGTTATAAATTTAACAGACTCATACCTAACATCACAAGCCTATAGAAATAGAATAAACCTAGTCATAAATACTCATATACTGAATTCAGTTCTTCAACATGCTTGCTTATACCCAAGAAGAAAAGCTTTTAAGCTTATACATGCTATATAAGCATATTTATGTATGTTAAACTTGAATCCTTTCCCCATCCTTCCAGAGGTCTAATTATTCTTCTAAAATTACCAGTACTGACAGAAGCCTTTAGGCAGAACTGGCAAACAGATCTCATCTGACATGCCAACTCTGATCAACTGGTAATAGCTGCCTATAGCATTATGTTGAGAGTAATTCTGAGCCCTGAGACAAAGTATCATATTTTGGCAAAAAAGACTGATTAGAAATATCTGTCCATCGAGGGCTGGGAGAGCAGTACAAGTGACCAATAATGGTCATACTTGCTCTAGAGTGTAGCATCACCAAGTTAAAACTAAATTATACAACTGATGTATCCTACGTCTTGGTATTATACACTGGTTGTAGTGACCACATGTTGCTGACAATGAATATTTTCTAGTCTGTTGATCTTACTTATAAGACTTGAGTCCCCTACCTGGCTTAGATTTAAGGATGTCAACCTTTGGCCCACATTTTATCTATGCTTGTGTCGATGTCCTTATGTGTGGATATTCAAGTCTATACGCTGGCTAGTAATCCCACCCTTACATGCTTCTCCAATTATTTCTATTTGGAATATAGTTTGGTTTCTGGTTCTGGACATTTCTGTCCAATCCACTAACAATATGGCAGAAAAAGATAATTTTGTTTTCTCTTTTTGTGATCATAGGCTTGGCAGAGCAAGACATCATAAAAAAGGACAAATGTAAATGGATATAGTTAAATATATGAGGACATACCCTTTTATGACTAGGTTATGTCCCAGTACATTCTCTTAGTAAGGGGCTGCCTGATATATAAGTAGGTAAGTGTGTGTCAGAGAAATAGGTCACTTATGGATAGCAGTCACTAAATGTTTTTTCAATAAGTACTGAAAAATTTATCAAAAATGAGGAATGATAATGGCAAACTTGTTCAGAAAGTAGTATTCTATGACTTCAAATATGAATGTAGTCTTTCTTAATTTTAATTCATTTCATCAGAAATCTATTTTAAGCATTTAATTCTACGAGTTTGAAAAATCTTATGACTATTAGCAAGTACATAAAACATGCTGTGTTGGTGGTAATATTTTTTAAGCTACGAAGGTTTTTATCTCATATTCTTTAAACATTAGGCAATTTTGATGAAAATGGGATGGAAATTAGAAAAAAAATCCACTGCTATGATCATTGTGTTGCAATAAGGCTATCAGAATCCCAATTCATTATGACTAGCTTGTTCTTTCTGTTTCGCTCATTACCCTGAAAGTAGAGAAGGAGCTTAACTTAATAGAGAGGTACATAAAACATGATGTTTTCCACCCTCCCTTTCCAAATTTCACCTATATCGCTCTTTAGCACCCCTCCTTCTTCCCTAGACCTTATATTTATGCTACAGCGATCCAAATCTGTGTGGCTCAACTTTCAAAATTACCCCTCAATCCTTTCCTCTCTCCTTCAGCTAAACTATTTCCTTAGATTTTTGGAAAATCAATTTTATTAAACTGCAGTAAAACCTTAAGTTTCAAATTTTCTCTCTTAAAGCAGCATAAGCTTGCTCCTTATGTACTCACAAAACTTTTACATTTTGTATTGTATTATACTTTCACTATGTTACTTTTCTTTGTGGTATAGAGGCAATTTGGTTGGTTGTCAAACTATCAATTGGTATTTTATCATCACTCAAATCAATGGGCCCAGAGTTGACTTTTCTATACTACAGAAACCAAAAAAAACAGGTATCTACTCTCAGATTTCTTGAAAAATCCTAAAAAACTTTCCTTTTTCCTAGCAGGGGTTGAAGCTCAGGGTCTCTAACTAATGTTAGCATAGATAATAATGAGATCCATGGCTTTAAGATGAAACTATGTGCTCCCATAAGATGAGACAACAGATCTCATAGTAAAAAGCAGGGAAAATAGCGGCTGCACTGATGACAAACATGGGGCATCTGTGGCTCTGTCCCTCTATTTTATACTTCATGGGTATTTCTGATTATGCTTCCTTTCTACTTAACTGTGAGGTAACTATTAAATTCTTGTCTGCTTGGCAATGCAGGCGGCCACTCTCAATTAACTGGAGTTGAAATGTGATTTGAGATCTATCTGCAATTAAGGAATGTGTTCTTAGCTATTCCTTTTAGAAACAGGTAATATAGTAGAGTGGGGGAGGAAGAGTGAAAAAGAGGCATGTATATTTAAGGGAGTCAGTTTCTGGGGCACCAGATCTCCTTTCTCCTCTCTTTCTTCAGAGCGTATGTTCCCATATGACCAAAATGTTTGATTATAATAAAAAAATAACTTTAGCCACTGAAATATACTGCATGTAAATACATCTCATAATACAAATTATCACAATTATACATATAATTAAATATGTTAGATTATCTTTTCTATATTTTTTATTTCAATTTTAAAACTGTTCAGATTTGTTCAGTAATCATAGTTTACTGCTCATAGCTCAAGAGCTCACAATTTTAAGACGATCAGAGTAAATGAACATTGATTAAAAACTTTGGAGGAGGTGAAGGGCTTCCATCAGCAATATACATTTAAAAATAGCAGCATGCATCTCTCCTTCCTGCCCTTGCTTGTCACACCTCAATCTATGGACACTAGGTGGAAAAGGTAGAACACACTCGTGGTCTTCCCACTTCTTTTGGTCATAATGACTAAGTCAGTTGGCACACAAGTGAAGATCTCCCATAGTCTGTTTCCACTGAATGCCGTTTAAGTCAAACAAGGCTGCTGACCCCTCTTGGCTAGGCTCAATTCTCTTGCTCCAGAAGAAGGAAGATAGGGATAAAAGAGAAGAACTTTTTCAGTGGACCAGTAGGAAGACAGGCGAGGTATAGCAAGTCTAGTGCAAAGACAGGTGATCACAGTGTTGTAGAGAGGTAGCTGTGTAGTGAAGAAGCCAGCTCTGGAAAACAGTGAAACAAGGGAGGAATTCCAGGACACAGCTGGGCAAAAAGGAGAAGCCAGGTCCAAACCACAGAGATCAATGTGGCTAATTCATTCATAATTTAGCGACAGCAAGGTTTTAAATATTTTTTCACCTGGCTATCTCCTATGTGTCCTTCAAGACTCAAATCAAGTGTCACCTCTTCCAGTAAGCGTTTCCTGAACCCCCAGTATGATTTTTGATGCCAATCCAATGTGCTCCCATAGCATCCTAGATTTACTATTATTACTATTATCCCCCATTAGAATGAAAGCTCTTCAAAGATAGGGGCTAGATCTTATTTGTATTTTTATTCTCAGTGGTTAGCATTAGCAGGACCTCAATAAATGTTTGCTAAATACATAGAGACACATACGTGTGTTATTCAATGCGAATTACAGATTAAAATATTTTTCTTGGTGCCAACTGATCTCATCTTTCACACAATTTTTCAAGTATTAAGAAAAAAACTTGCTATGTTATTAAGATCACTGTATTCTTGCTAACCCAAAAAATTATGAGACAAATATATCAATCTACTTTTTAATTCTAAAGTAAAAAAGTTATGTGATACTTACATTCAAAAGCTTCATCACTATCATTATCTTCATCTGAACTGATTTCAGCATATTTTGGTTTTTCATTAACTGTGCTACGCTTGCGTTTATTCATTTTCACACGTTCACAAAGTGGCATGGTGGATTCAATTTCTGCCAGGAGCTCAGGGGGTAATTCTTTTAACACTGATTGATCTATACTACCTATTAACAAAAAGTAAGAAAAAAATTTCAATCTGAAGATGTAAGGGAAATTTTAACTAAATTAACACAATAAAAATATAAGTACCTATATGTTTTCTAAGTCACCTTTGTATTTTAATAAAATGCAAACATTTTAAAACAGTAAATCTTTAGCTTAAACGAACAATGCAGTTTTGTTCATATATCATTATATAACAACTTTAAAAATATAATGGGAATTATATTGTCAGTTTTGACATAATGCCTTCATTTGTCTGCACTGACTAAAAACTTTCTGAAACTAGATATCCACTGTCATTATAAAGTATATTTGTAGTATGAGGTACATCTCATAACCTTGGTAGCACTCAAATTTGTTTTATAGAGATCTGAAGCAGTTAAGTATGAAAGTAATGCTATCCCCTTCAGTATAAATGAATAGAACTGGAGGAAACTTTTCAAGTCCTCTTCCTTTATGACCTTGGTGGTTGTGTATGGTGGCTGGGACAAGAGCTTTTTACATTTCTACCTATCAAGTTGTCTTAGAGAGGTATGATAATGGAGAATTTCCTCAAACAGATAAACCCATATATTCATTTAACTGAAAATAACAGAAACATGAAAGGTAGGATAAATAGAACAAAAATATTTTACAATACATCCACAACTGAAAATAGTAAACTCAAGTTTGTTATAAAATAAGTTCATATTTTCCCATGAAAGAGTAGACAGGATAAAAACACATCAACATAATACAATAAAAACTATCAATATAATACTACCTAACTCTACATACATATGCACAAACACAAAAACAGTAGTTATGAGAAATAAATTAATATCTTGTTGAGAGCTAAAAAATAAACCAGAAATTTGTCCTTGATGACTACCAAAGATGACAATTTAAACTAACTTTACTTACCCATGTAAATCTTTGAATGGAAGTATAAAAATGATGTCTTACCTGCTAAATTTTATAAATTGAGAGCAAAGAGTACCATACTGGTTTATAGCAGGGAATATTAATAACTATAACCAACATTAACACTATAACATTTAAATGATAATAGTGCTTATGTTAAGAATAAGAATAAATCATGGCAAAAAAAACCTGGTACCAATTAAGACAATTTCAAAGCTTTAAGAATATATAATACTAATAATTTAGGTATATAAAACAAATTATTAATCTCAATGGAAGAATAATCCTTTTTTATTCTTCATGAAAATTTATTCATCATTGCAAAGGAGTTATTTCAGTAACTTTTAGTCTTCCAACCTTTAAGAACATACATAACAATGATTTTATCCAACAAAAATGTAATAATCATGACTGGTATAATTACAAAAACATCACTGCTGAGAATCCAAACATAGGAATTTGAGTTTAACTTATCGGCTAATTTTCAAAGCATGTAATACTTCTTTGTACTGGCTTTCTTAATTTAACTTTATTTTATCAGTGAGGTCTACTTTCAGAATATTGGTAGAGGATAAAAAATATCAAGTTTAGCTTTGGGTTGTCCATATCTTCAGCCTCAAGGTAAACACACTCTGCATCTCATTTAAAAGTCCTTAATGTTCTGAATACCTCTAATTAAATATGTGTTTTTTTGATGGGAAGATCACAACTTCTAGCATGCATCTTTTCCTTTCTACATGACCTATAATATTAAGTGTGTATATACAGAAGGTCAATAAATGCTTTCTGATAACCTAACTCTGTGGTTCAATCTCTTATGTTCACTTATAGATATATTTCCTGTATAGTTTCTGAGTTGTATATTTTAAAAACTGATGAAAACATTTCCAATATATATTTTTTTAAATGGAAAGTCTCTTTTTGTCCTACCTGAAGCATTATAATCTTTCTGGTTTATAAATATAAATAACCCAAAGAATTTGGCCTTTACTTCATCATGATAATGTTTAAAAAGCTGATTTATGTAACTGATTATGTTCTGCTTAAATTGCCATTCACAAAGTTATACTGACTTGATACTAATATCTCAGAATTAAAATTATCCTGCAGATAAATATACAATAGATAATTAAGGGTTAAGATATGTAATAGTACTTGTACTTTCTTTAAAGTGGATTATTATATCCTGAGAGCAAGGACTCTCTTCTTTCCTTAAAAAAAAAATTCCTCACAACAGCCAAACACAGAAAATGTTTGTCTTATATTCGATAAAGCAGGCATCAAGCTTTATTCAAGTTAGTGACTGTAGTTTATTCCCTAAATTAAAAAGAACAGTATCAGATTTAAGAGCTATACTATTCTGTAGATCATTTTAACTTCTGTACAACTCTGAAAGTCACAGCAACATAATTCAAAGTCCAAATGTTTCCTTTCTGTCCATGACCCAACTTAAAAAAAACCCCAGCAACGGTAATGTCTCTCAATGCACTGTCCTCCAAAAGTGAACCCTATTTCATTTTGAATAGACATGTCTAGTCCATAGGTTTATGCATTTCTGAATTAACATATTTTCTTCCTTTTTACAAAACACTTTATAAATGGACTAACCAGCTCCCTTGATTACAAAGGGTAAGAAATAAAATGATTGATTTTCCTACACTCATGCTTAGGATCTTTAATATATCATCAAGGATCGGATAACTGACTCAATTTTGACAGAAATGAATAAACACCAAGCACTTCAAATGACCTCTATGACATATTTGGTTACATACTTTACCCTGAATTGGGAAATAATCATTTAAATGCAAATATAATGTCTCGCTGTTGCTTAAAACATTGTTGATATTAGAGATTATTGTTTGCTGAACTCTTCTTAAAAACTTTCTTATCATCTTTCTCACCTCATTTTTCCCATCCCAACTATTCTTTAAATCAGGTACTTGAATTCCACAAAATTTTAAGTTACTAGGCTGAGGGATAATGGCATTTAGTCACAATTTTGTGAGGAACAACACTTTCAACTTTTATAGATATACATTCCTTTAGATACAGTATACCTCTGTTTCCTGGCCCTAAATAAGGTTAAAGAATATATACATTTACTTCTAGATGTGCTTGCTCCAACTTTGGTATTCATGGATTTCTAGTATAAGTCACTCATGTTAGCACATTTACAAGATTTTTAAAACCAGAAGTCATCAAAAGACTTAGAAGTCCCAAAAGTCACTGGTGTGATAACAATGTGTTTTGTTTGTTTAAATGGGAAAACAGCCTTGTGATTAAAATAAACCATCTCAATTAATAAACTCTTTAGGAATGAAGCTTCAGACAATGGAAACCAGTCATGTTCAGAAACAAACCAAGAAACTCACATACACCTCAATTTTATAAGCCATTAAAAACATTTTAGGTAGTATAATGTAGTTCAGTCACAATTCCTTCAATAACCTCTCCTATTACAGAGGAGTAGCATCAAATGAATCTTTCACTTCAGTCAAGGACAAAACAAAAATTCAGTAGAGTGCAGGTCATCTATCTGCCTCTCTTATTACCATAAGTGAGTTAATACGGTTTGAAGAGACATATTTTTTGGTGCAAATTTCCTAAATGCAAGTCAACTTCTTTATTTGAAGCCGCAGAGGGGAAGAGCATCCAAGGACTATAAATTACGGGTGACACAGCCCTAAAAAAGTAACATTTGGGAGGCAAAGAGAAACAAAGAGAGAAACTGAAAAAATGCGAGGTTCAACTATGAGACCAGGATATTGAATGCTCTTTCCACAGAAACCTCAAGGTTACCTAATCTGATGGCCGAGCTAGGAGTAAAGAAGAAGATGGTTCACCAGGAACCAAAATCCACAGTAAATGTGTGAATGTGTAAGATTGGTGAATAAAAGTTTTGAGGTCAAAGAACACCGACCTCAGAGGAAGAACTTTGACATGTATATTTTATCAATTATTTGGAAAGAGTAATAGAAAACTAGGAGAAGAGAGACATCATTTTCTGGTGCTAAGGTTCCTTGAATGAGTGAAAATGAGGGGAGTAAAATTCACCTATTTTACAACAGATGTTAACAGTAATCACGGTAATAAGAAGAGGATATGTTTGAAATTAAGGAGGAGGGCTTAATTTAAAGAAAAAGATCAGACAGACCACATCTTCTGTAAGAAAAGGGTCAGAAAATAGAAGGGTTCGCTTTTTTTTTTTTTGATCATTTGGGATACATGAAAGTGATGATGCATAATGAGATAATCTGAAAAAAAGTTGCCTTAATTTTGGTAAGGAGGCAGAGAGCCCAGGCACTGGCTAGAAGCCAAATAAAGCTTGTTCAGGATAACAAAAAAAAAAAAAAAGAGAGAGAGAGAGAGAGAGAGAGAAGAAAAAAATAAAGAAAAAAGAAATTAAAAAAAAAATTAAAGGAAGATGAGCAGTTATTCATCTGTGGCTAGAGAGGAGTAGTCAGGGTCAAATCAAACCACAGTTATTTTTTCTCTGGTGGCCTTTGAGAAATATCCATGAAATTAATACAAAGAATCATTACAAAATCACTATTTAAAGACATTTATAACTAATATCTAGCAAGTCTCCTTTTTAATTTTAGCCAGCAATTTTCAGGTTGCATGTTTTGACCCATAAGCAAATTATGAAGTCAATTTTGTGGGTCTTGACCAGCAACGGTGTTTAAAATAAAAGCAAAAATGTCAGTATTCTGACTGTACTGAGGGTAGAATTATGTCTGTATTATGTCATAATCAAAAAATTTTGAAAGTCTTTTTAAGCTTTTTGGTCGCCACCTCTCTCAAATTTCAGATCGAAAAAGTTCTAGGTTAATCTAACCCAATGTGTGGGTTTAGCCCAATGTTTCTACAGGTTCAGTGAAAGATAAATAATAATTTGAATAATATTCTCAAAATTAATAAAATTGATTTTATTCATTACAAGTTGATAGACCATTATGTTGCTATCCTGCATCAGGGAAATTACCTGCCTATAATTCTGGTATAAAAGCTGCCAAAGTTATGTTTTTGAAGCCATTACAATAAAACCTTGTATTACTCAGAAATTACTTTTATTTATTTTTCAAGTAAATATTTCTATAAAGCACTGTAGCTTTTTCTTTTCTTTTTTAACAAGACTACTTCTTGATGCATGATATTATTGAAAAAAATCAACTTTCCCATGATGCTTTACACAGTGCCTGTAGCAATTAACTGCTATACATAAGGCTGTTTGAGATGTTATGAAATGATCAAGGGTTTGCATATAATTTCTACAGGTCTGCTCGTAATTTGCTGAAACGTGTATACTCACATTTTGCTAACAGTGTAGAAAATATCACACACGGAGTATGGTGTTCAAACCCTTTAACCCATTTATATCATTTGTGGAAAGTCATCCCAAGGAAATTTATATAACAAAATAAAAAAGCTCTATTAAGAAAGATGTTTAGATTGGTTTTGTCTATTGTAACATCAAACTGTCCAACCATAGAACACAGAAGAGTACATCACCTTGAGGATAATTATGAACTACGATGACACAGAAATAGTAAAAGTAAACAATGCAATGATAGATGTATCATGTTTATCTATGTATTTGTAACAGGAGTCGAAGGAAATCAACAAATATATTAATTTAAGAAATTAATTTTCCTATAGAAATACAGGGTATATTTTGAAGAGACAAGAAAAAGGTCAATGTGTGAGGGATTAGGAGGTACTTCATGAGCACAATGGCTTTTTAACAGAGATGAGGTGGAATGAGGAGGGAGAAGTGAAGGATGCAAGGCAGGAGCAAAAAAACCGGTGTTGGTAGCCAGGAGGAGTAAGTACGGGGAAATCTGAGTAGTCCGCTCTGGACAGAACAGGATACTTAAAAGCAAGATGAAGTAGGTAAGCCTGTAAAAGTAGGCAAAGTTCATACATTACAGTCTTTTTGAGAAGTGACAGAATCAAAAAGTTACTCTACCAATACTTTATGAGATGGGTTGGAAGAGGGAGACATTAGAAGGGAAGTCTTCTAAGAGCTATTTGATGTGTCTATGTGAGAGGTATGGAAGAAGTGTATTATGATTTAACTATTTTGGAAAATAGCTAATATCACTATTAGATATTTATTAAACTTTAGGAAGAACTATTTAGCTCAAATACTATTAACTATTTAACATGTTAAGATCATCTAGAAAATAAAAATATGAAATCAGGGTCAACAAAATTCACACCTTGATATTTGTTACTTATGCATTTAATCAATCTGATCAAGTATTAAATTGTATTATTAGCTACTCAACTGACTATTATTACATTAGGCTGAATGTAAAGAATCTCAGCAACATCTATTTTATAAAATTCTAGAAAAACACTTTCCAACAATGCAAAGAATGGCATATTTTCTGATTACATTCCTACCAAACCCATGGCTAAAAAACGTTTAACTTTAATCTAGTCTCATGTTACTTCTTCCACATTGCATTATAAATTAGCCAAATGTTTAAGTTCTCTAAACTAATATTATTACGCTTTTTCCTTCTGCCCTCTTGCTAAAAAATGCCACATAATCCACTATTCTTTTGTAGTCACACAGCACCCTTTTTCCTTAAGAATGCAACACTGTCACTGTATCTTTAATTACCCATAACCTCCACAAGATCATAAACTTGATAAAGTCACAGACTGTGTTGTGTTTTTAACATCTAGCAGACTGCATGGAATGTTGAAAATGGCTAAAAATATTTATTGATGCTTAATGTAATGATCAGAATAAATTTGTGGTCTTCCAAGAAACTTTTCCAGTTGAAATTCTTTTTAAAATCTTAAAAGTAATTCTTAGTTGTTCTATACTGATAATTATAGAAAAGTTTATCCACAAAGTAAAAAGAAAAGATTTCAAATTGACATGTGATAAATAGAAAATGTTTTAAAGGCGATTTAAATCTGTTATATATTTAAAATTATACTAATTACATATTAATACATATAATCCCACTGTAGATAAATAAGTACTCACAACATTAAATATCTTACTAAAATATATTTGGCTAACTTAATACTACGTTTACAAATATTGGATAAGAACTAGAAAATAAAACTAGACCAGTCTTTTTATACGCACATTAAAAATACTTAAATGGCTGTGGAAAATGCAAATTTTAGGTCTTATTCGCCACTGAATAAACAATCTAGTTATGAGATACACCTATATAAAATTTCAACTTAATATCTATATCAGGCTCAGCATGTTTTTGCCCCACCACCTGATTTTAGATATAAAGGTTTATTAGAATGCACCAATACAATCATTTACACATTGTTTATGGTTGCTTTTGTACCATTAATGTTAGAGACAAGTGGCCCATAAAGCCTAAAATATTTACTACCTGTGCCTTTACAGAACAAGTTTGCTGACCTATGACCTATAGCATGTCATACTTTATTAAAATGGAACAAAGCAAGGAATAGGCATGAAACGGCATACTTTCTGATTACATTCTTACCACACCTTACAAGTACAGAAATAAAAGACTACAAATAGAGAAGATCAATTAAACAAAGCTGTTTTTTATCTTTAAAAGAAAACAGACAAACTTTTAGCTAGACTTATCAAGAAAAAAAGAAAGAGAACTCAAACAAAATTATAAACAAAAGGAGACATCACAACTGGTGCCACACAAATACAAAGGCTCATAAGAGATTACCAAGAGCAATTATACACTAACAAATGGGACAACCTAGAAATAAACAACCTATCAAGACCAAATCATGAAGAAATAAAAAATCTGAACAGACCAGTTACTAGGAGATTGGATTAGTAATAAAAAACCTCCCAACAAAGAAAAGCTCAGGACAAGATAATTTCACCGGTAAACTACCAAATGTTTAAAGAATTAATATCAATTCTTCTCAAACTCTTCCAAAAAAAAAAAAAAGTGGAGAAAACACTTCCTGACTCGTTTTACGAAGCTAGAAAGCAAAACAAGGGCACTACAAGAAAAGAAAATTACAGGCTGTTATCTCTTTTGAACATGGATCCAAAGTTCTCAACAAAATATTAACAAAGTAAATTTAGCAATACATTAAAAGAATCAAGGTGAAGGGATTAAGAAGTACAAATAAGTAGTTATAAAATAGTCATGGGGATGTAAAGTACAGCATAGGAAATATAGTCAATAATATTGTAATAACTATGTATAGTGCAAGGTGGGTTCTGTAGTTATTAGAAGAATCACTTTGTAAGTTATATAAATGTCTAACTACTATGCTATACACCTGGAACTAATATAATAATACAGAATGCCAAATGAAATTGAAAAATTAAAAAGTAAAACTATAAATAAAGTAAAACTATAAATAAGCAAAAACAAACAAACAAAACAAAATCATACACCATAATTAAGTGGGATTTATTATAGGAA
Source organism: Cynopterus sphinx (assembly GCA_030015415.1). Classification (NCBI taxonomy): domain Eukaryota; kingdom Metazoa; phylum Chordata; class Mammalia; order Chiroptera; family Pteropodidae; genus Cynopterus; species Cynopterus sphinx. Next base: position 19,402,430 of record CM057379.1, on the reverse strand, counting down.
TGCAACAAAGGTTCAACATCTGCAAATCAATCAATGTGATACAACACATTAACAAAATGAAATCATATGATTGTATCAATAATTGCAAAAAAAAATCTGACAAAATTCAACATTCACTCATAATAAAAACTGGGTACAGAGAACAAACCTCTCTATAATAAGGACTATATATGACAAGCCCACAGTTTACATCATACTCAATAGTGAAAAGCTAAAAGCTTTTCCTGTAAGAATGCCCACTCTTGCCACTTTTAATCAACATAGTTCTAGAAGTCCTTAGCCAGAGCAAATATGCAAGAGAAATAAAAGGCACCAAAATCAGAAAGGAAGTAGTAAACTGTCTCTAGATGCAGATATGTTATAGACAGAAAACCCTAAAGACTACACCAAAATACTATTAGAATAAACAAATACAGTAAGAGTATAGGATATGAAAATCAATATATAAAAATCAGTTGTTTTGATACATTAATAACAAACTATCAGAAAGAAATTAAGACATTAATGTCCACACTATGCAAATTAATTGACAGATTCAATGCTATCCCAAATTTCATGACATTTTTTCCACAGAATACATAATCCTAAAATTTGTTGAGAACAGCAAAATAGCCAAATAACCAATGCAATCTTGAGAAATAAGAACAAAGCTGGGAGCATAACACTTTCTGATTTCAAACTATATTGTAAAGCCATAGTTATCAAAACAGTACCATACTGTTTTGATAACTACGGCTTTATAATATGACATATGACCAATGGAACAGAATAAAGAGCCCAGAAATAAACCTACACATATGTAGTCAATTAATTTACAGAAAAGAAGCCAAAAATATTCAATGGGTAAGGCTAGTCACTACAATAAATGGTGTTTGAGAAAACTGGACAGCCACAAGCAAAAGAATGAAACTGGACCACTATACACAAAAATCAACTCAAAATGGATTAGGGCAAAGGAAACAAAAGAAAAAATAAATGAATGGGACTACATCAAACTAAATTTTATTTTATTTTATTATTATTTTTTTTTATAGCAAAGGAAACTATCAACAAAACAAAAAGACAACCAACTGGGAGAAGATATTCACTAATGATACATCTGAGAAGGGGTTAATATCCAAAATTTATAAAGAACTTATACAACTCAACAACAATAAAAACAAACAACTCAATTAAAAAATGGGCAGAAGACCGGAACAGATACTTCTCCGAAGGGAAATACAGATGGCTAACAGACATGAAAAGATGCTCAATCATCAGAGAAATGCAAAACCACAAGATATCATCTCACACCTCTCACCAATAAATCAAAAAACATCAAGTGATGATGAGGATGTGGAGAAATGGAACCCTTCTGCACTATTTCTGGGAATGTAAACTGGTACAGCCATTATGGAAAACAGTATGAAGTTTCCTCAAATAATTAAAATAGAACTATCATATGTTCAAGTAATTCCACTCCTGGGTATATATCCAAAGGAAACAAAATCACTATCTTGAAGAGATATCTGCACTTCATGGTCATTGCAGCATTATTTACAACAGCCAAGATATAGAAAAATGTAAGTTTAGTCCATTGATGAATGATGAAAATGTAGTGTATACATAAAAAACATATTATTCAGCCACAAAAAAGGAATTCTGTCATTTGCGACAACATATATGGACCCTGAGCTGAGGGCATTATGTTAAGAGAAATGAGAGAAACACAAATATTGTATGATCTTCCTTACATGTATAATCTAAAAACTGTGAACTCACAGAAACAGAGAATATAGATTGGTGGTTGCCAGAGGTGAGGAGTGGGTGGTGGATGAAGAGGGTAAAGGTAGTCAAAAGGTACAAACTTCCAGTTATAGGAGAGATAAGTTCTGGGGATATAATGTACAGCATGGTATATCTGAAAGTTGCTGAGAGCAGATCTTCAAACTTATCACGAGAAAAAAATTCTAACTATGTAAGGTGTTCAATGTTAACTAAACTTTGTGGTAATCATTTCATAACACATATGTATATCAAATCACTATCTTGTAGACTTTCAACTAATATATGTTATATGTTAATTATCTCAATAAAACTGGAAATAACTGGTGGCAGCAATGTTTTCAAATACATACTAAATATAAAGTATATGTACATAAAAGACTTTCAATAATTTATTATATAAATTCAATTAAAATGGGGTGACTATATTTTTTATATTAAAGAAATTGGACGAATTCTAGCTATTAATATAAAAGATTCATTTTGGTCCTCATAGTTGTATAAAGTAGGAAGGAGTCTGGTTTCTCCATTTTAAAAGTGAACGTTCGAACCAAGGTTCTGAATGGCTATGATTTGTTCAAAGCTCTGTTCTTTGTATGATAATTTATATTGGGCTTTCTGAAGAAGTTTCAAGAGTTAGTACGACAGAAGTCCGAGAATGCTAAATTTTGTGGGCAGAGGAGAGGAGCCATATTTAAAAATCTTATTACAGTTAACCCCTGAACAACACAGTTTTGAATTGTGTGGGTCTACTTATGTGGGAATTTAATACAACTGACCAGTGCAATTCAACTGATCCACACAGTTCAAACCCGTGTTATTTAAGGGTCAACTCCACAGTTGGGAATCAGCATATGTGGAGGGTGGGCTGCAGTTATACATGAAAATTGGACTGCATGGGAAGTCAGCACTCACTTTGTTCAAAGGTCAACTGTATATTGTATCATATTATATTATACACTATTATGTTACATATACAATATAGTATATAAATTGTATTGTATACTGTATGTGAACTCTTATTCTGAAAAGTTACTGAAACCCTATCCTACTTGATACAGCTATTAAGATATGAATACCTACTTTATATTATATTATACTATAATATATACTATGTATGGTATATATAATTTTACTATATAATACAATATTAACTTATTATTATTATAAAGTAATATATTAACTAATGTTATACTATATGCATAAGTAGATATTTATTATCTTAATATTTATAACAAAGAGTTGTAGGGGAGAGTCTCAATAATTTTATTTTAGAAGAGAGAATTCAGTATGTTAGAATAAGGACTATTTCTTCATAAACAGGAGTAAGTTCTCTCAGAATTATTTATCTTCTCAGCCCTCAATCATACTTATTCTACAGACAGGAAAACCTTAAGAAACTATGTCTTTGGGCTGGCTTAAGACCAAAACTATGTCTTTGGGCTGGCTTAAGAATGAAAACGAGAACACCACTAGCAAACTTTAATACATTTGATTTTCATAAAAAAATTTCTACCTAATGAATCTCTTCAAGTCATTATTAATACCAATTACGTACTAAGCAAATTTCAAACCCCAAAAATTCTATGAACAGAAATCATGGACAAAAATTTTCAAAATATCGCTCTAAAACCACGCTTAAACAATAGCTAGGTATATATTAGCCAATTTCTGTAATATTCTCCAAATATTTCCTAAAGATATCATTGATAGTAAAGTTTTTACAGAAATTGAAAACTTGAGTTTTTTAGAAGTATTTTATAAAACTGATCAAATGAATGAATTCCCCTTGCATTATTAAAGATTCTGAATATTGTAATCATATCTACCAAGAATTTCTCAACTTAGGAATTCATAAACTATGTCAAAAATTCGCTCTCAGAAATGATACTTTCTCACAAATTTACAGAAGTCTAGAGTCCTAAACATAATCTAACTAGACTGACTGTTCAGTGCTACATAATGTATTTTAGTGATAGCCATTTGGCAGTGTAACTGCTACAGTAATAACTGAGGTGAAATAACTGCTATTAATGACTGTAATTAGCAGCTAATCAAACGAGCACTACAATTTAAACACTGCTGACTATTAGAGTTGCTAGATGAGTACACATTCCCAGCGAAGACCATTTTCAGTATCTTTTACTCTTTAAAGATGGTGATCTCAAATAACAGATGTTATGAATTATTCCTTGAAAGCAGGGACTGCAAATGATGGAAAATGATACACTAGTTGAAAGGAAGTAGGGGGAAGAAGAAGAAAAACTTATTTCCTTGGGTATAAAGCTAAGCTACTTGAGACACTCTAAATTGTAAAAAATCAGAATCAAATTGTTAACATGTGTAATACCGATACTAAGCTATTAACAACACACAAGGCATGTTAGCTGGTGATCATGCCAATCTTAAAGATCTCATATCTTTATTTTAATTTGGAGACATATTGTACATTAGGGTATATTAAGATAATATTTTGAGTCAAAATCTTTTAACAATAAAGATATTTTTATGCATTTAATGTATTGACTGAAGTACACTTTAATAGAAGATATTTCAAATATTTAAAAGGTTTTACAAAGGTTATGTTGGTTCCTCACCCTCATTCCCTCACTCGGCAAGGGAAAATCAAGGTGACAGTAAAAGGTAGAAGATGACAGAAGCAGGATAAGAACAGAACTGATACTGAGCCAATCTTTTAATAGCTAAGGAGCAAAATAAAGGTAAAAAGTAAATTAAACAGACATGAGTAGGTCACCTTTGGATCTTAAGAAAACTAGGCAGTTGACAGGGTGAACAGAATTATTACAAAGTTTAGGAAACAGGAAACTGAAAATCATGTACCTCATGAGTTAGGGTCTTTTGGCAGAAACATAAAAGATGAAAACATAATTTTAATTTGTACATAAAAACCTTTTCTAAACATGGTGGCAACAGTTTCTATTCAATAAATAGGCATTTACTATGCTGCTAAGTACTATACATTACGCTAGGTATTAAGGATATACACATATCTCCACAGAAATCAAATCAAACTTAACACCACTTTACATTTAATATGGTCACACAAAAATACAAAAATAAGTACTCTATACTAGGAGTCATAAATCTATACCCCTACCATTCAAACTTTACCAGTTTAAAGCATATTCAATGAATTTCAAGTTACCCTAAAGAATGAATATTTTAAATATGAACATTAGGTAAAATATTTAAAAAATAGCATTTTATGGCTTTTCCATAAAAGAAAAACAAAGAATTTTGGCCCTGGGAATTAAACACAAAAGTATCCAGCAATATCCAGTCTACTTCCTTTACTTAGAAAAACACCAATGTCAGATTAAGTGATTTTTTTATGACTTTCCAACAACAATCCCCAATAGTATGTACTAAAAAAGATCAGTAATCCACAATTGCACTTCCTATGCATGTAATTTTTAAAAATCCATTGCTAACTTAGCAGCAGAGATCTAAAATAAAAACAAAATACATTACTAAAAAATAACAGAAATCAATTCTAAGGTATAAATAAAGCCAAAAAATATCTACATGGGATCCCAAAATGAATCTAAGCATTTAAGTAATATCTTTGATTAAAAGGTCCACTTATAATAATTACAGATATATTAATGTGTGTACATACATACATGCACATGCACACACACACACCCTTCTCTAACAGGCAGACACACCCAGATAGTCTACTAAGTTACTAACGAGAAGATATTAACTATATATATTTGTGTTAAAAGTACATTTAGAGAAACATGGATTAGTACTAAAGTTTAAATTCATAGGCAATGAAGTTACATGTGAAAAAATACGGGAATATGGCAGTTACTAATTATGAGCTATATTCATTTCTTGATGTTCAGTTGTAAAGATCCTTTGTTAAAACAGAGCTTAGAAAGCAAGGCTAGCATAAGCTGACAGAGGGCAGGGGAGAAAAAGATGGTCTAGATCAAGGGGACAAGAGGGTACCACTTTCCATCTTTCCATCTGACTCTCCTAAAATTGTATAACTATACTCTTTAGTATATTTACTTACATACTTTCCACTACCAAAATTTCAATGAAAATTTTGAAAGACAATCTTCATCTAGAAGAAAACAGCTCTAGTGCTAGCCACTACATTCTAATAACCCTTTTACATAAACAATCTGAAAAGATGCACAAATAATAAAAACTAATTAAAACTGAAGTCTTAGTTTTTTGTAGGTCTGACTGCCATAATTTAAAATCTGAAAGCTTCACTAAAAGAGTACAAATATTAATAATTAAAAGGCATTTTTTTCCCATTTTTGGAACACAAAACTGAATAGTGAAAAGTAAATGTTTAATGAAGACCAAGAAAAAAAAAAAAGATGTCATGACAAGTTACTTTTCTGAATAGTTTTTACTAGTAACACTTTTTAATAAGCTTTTTTTGATAGACAAAGTACAACAGAATGTTTCAACAATAACCACTACATCTTCCATATCTCTTACACACTGCATTGCTATACAATATAACTTTCAGTGATGATGCAAATGTTCTCCATCTGCCTCATGAAGGTAGCCACTTGCCACATGTGGCAATTAAGGGAATTTTTTACTTTTTTAGACTAATTTCAATTTATATAGCCTAAAGAAGCTAGTGACTATCATACTGGCCAGCACGATAAAGAGTTTCATATATTTATAAGTAACTATAAACCTAAGTTATTAATGAACTTCTTTCACAGAATGAGAACTTAAAACTCAAATAAGCTTTCTCCTTTACTGCCTTAAGAACTATATCAGTCTATATTGCATGAGTTAAATAGGTCTTGGCACATAGCATCATCAAATATATATAAGTATATTAGTAGACAAAAAAAATACAAAATTATATCTTCTGCAGAAAATGCCACTGTGTTTTCAGCATGTAAGACTTTCCTCACCTGGAAACAATACTACTCAAGTAACTAGAGAATTTAACTCAGCAACCATGTAAGAAACAAAAATTAAAATTCCCCAAATCTCACAAACTAATGATTTAATCCAATTTGAGGTAAATACCATTCCCTATTACTTTTCCATAGAAAACAGAATTATATATTTTTTAAAAATTAAACATTTGTAACTAACCACTTCCCCACCAGCAAAACAAATAATTTTCTAAGCTATAAAATTTAATTTATTCATCAATAATTAACTCAGAGATAAGTAAGAAAATAGGAGACATTTTATATTCTTAAAAGAATTTATAACATTAATTTTGTATAACATATAGTTGAACTAAGATGTTAGAAATTAAAATTAAGTCATTTTATTACCTCATTATGGAATGGAATTATCTCTACAGCCAAAATAATTTTTCAGAAAGTTGTTAAATACATCCACTCTAATCACTTGATTAACAAGCAACTTTCAAAAATACCTAAAATAACTAAACAGCTAAAGAACTTATATCTGTGTACAAGCAGTAAAAATTGTAAATATAGTAAGTAGTTCAAGAAGTAATAGGAAAAAAAAGAATTTTCATTGAGAACTTTTTATCTGTTACTGGAAACAATTCAGTTGTTTTTTATAAATGTTATATTTTCATTTAGTTGTGTTTCAACTTTTGTATATTTCCTTTTTTATCCTTAGTAATCTTAAAACTTAAAGGAAAACTTATTAGAATACAAATGACATCTTACCTTTATTTGACTTTGACGGTTTATTCTTGATAGGTTTAAGGGAACTTCTTGATTTATCCTCTCTATCTTTAATAAGTTTCTGAACATCATCCAAAGACAGTTTTTGTAGGACAACTACAGGCTTAGCTCCTTTATTTAGATCTTCAACTAATCCCATTTTTTCTACTTTGTCTTTCTGCTCTCCTTTCATTTCCATTTTCTTTGTCTCCTGAGTAATATTGCCATCTTTATCCCTCTTGATTTTTGGAATGACAAAATTTTTCAACGCACCAGACCTGCCCCCCAACAAATAACTTGGAAATTCTGCCTTATTATCAGGGTGCGCTTTATTACTGTCTACTTTACTCTTGTTACCCTCTGTCCTTCTGTCATCTTTGCTATTTGGTGATTTGAAACCAGGTTTATCAGGTCTTGATTTATTAGAGTCTCCTTGTTTAACACGAGGACTGTCAGGTCTTGATTTTTGCTCCCCAGAAGATGGTCTTTCCCTTGAGTCCCCTGATTCATGTCTGTGTTTTCTTTCTAGTTTATCAGATTTTGAACCATCAGATTTAATGCCATGTTCATTTCTACTAGAGGATCTCAATGTTTCTGGTCTTCGAACCCTAGACTGATCCCCCCGATGTCGCTCTGATTCACTTCTGTCATCTGATTTTTGTTTACTATCATGGTCACGTCTTAGAGACTCAGAAACAGATCGCCCATCAGGTCTCTGCTTTAAGGCTTCAGCTCGTTCTGATTTTAACCGAGGTGAATCAGATTTAATATCCTGTTTATGTTTAGACACGTCAGGTTTTTTCTCTGTTGATGGCTTTCCAGAATCCCTCCTATTTTCATGCCTGTGTTTTGGTGTTTCAGGCCGACCTTCATTTTTTTGCTTTGGAGTTTCAGGTCGGCCTTCACATTTCTGCTTCGGAGTTTCAGGCCGCCCATCACCCTTTTGTTTTGGGGTTTCAGGACGCCCATCATTCTTTTGTTTTGGAGTTTCAGGTCGGCTTTCTCCCTTTTGCTTTGGGGTTTCGGGTCTTGACTTTGTTTCTAACCTGCCATTATTTTGTTTGTTTTCATTTGGTTTTGTGTCAGGCAGTCTATTTTCATTCTGTTTATGCTCGGCTGTGGTGCTCTCATTGTGTTTGGATTCCATAGTTCTGCTCTCATTCTGTTTAGTTTCTTCTGCTTGTGTCTCAATTTTGGTTTCTAACTTACTTTCACTTGATTTTGTCTCCACCAATCTGTTTTCATTTGGTTTAGATTCTGCCAATCTACTTTCATTTTGTTTCAATTCACTCTTTGAAAGCTCAGAATCAGACTTTTTTTTAGGAGTCTCAGGATGGTTTTCTGGTGTGGATTTAAGATTTCCAATATCTTCCTGAAGAACAGAAATAGGTGCATCATTACACTGTTTGATTTCTTCAGGCTTTTTTATGGAGTCTGAATCCTGAGTTACAGAAGCCTGAGAGTCCACTCTTCCTGCCTGATGAAGATCAATGCTAACCATTAATGCTGGCCTTGACCCATTTCCCGTAGAACCCGTCTCCTGAGAAGCTGGTCTATTACCTCCTGTAGCACCCCCAGCCTCCTGTGGGTAAGAATCTTGTTTTCTTTTTTTCAAAGGCTTATCTGAAATTTAAAGATAAATATTCAGTATCAGTAATAGACATATATTCTTATCTTATTAAAAAACCATATGGACTTTGACTATATTTTAAAGTCACAGTGTTTTTTAAATCTGGTGAATGAAAATGTCAATATGCATATATAAAATAGTAGGCACTAATAACATAATAACCAACATAAAAATCTTTTAAACCACAGTTTGAGAAATACACATGCTTGCTGCACCTCAATAAATATTATCCACTATAGTAAAAAGAATTTAACAGCATACTTGAGTATATAAGTAAGCCCAAGAATATAAAATAAATGGAAACTTATAATACTTTAAACACAAACATACATTTATGTTTGTAGAAGTAAAGGAAAAACCAAATTCTTCATATATGAATAAGGCAACTAGTTATAAATCATGTATTCTTATTTAAGATCATTTTAAGCGCAAATCAAAAACTTTTATAAAGAGCTCCAAAGCTGCCAATATACTAAATAGAAAATGTAAACTTTACTACATATAAGAAAAGTATGGAAAAGAATAAAACCTGAAAGAAAACAGAATCCATGCCACTGAAAAAAAGGTAAATGAGGAGAGTAAAAAAAATTTTTAATAGTTTGTTATTAACCTCTGGTTCAGGATTCAAGTTCTTCAATGTGTCAACAGCACAAATGGAATTTAAAAGCTAACACATAGAAGTATATTTAAAATAAGTTAACATTATAAGTATAAAATGAGAAGCACCTAAGGACTTTTTAGATAAATCCTGTCTTAAGCAACTTCCACTGAAGAAAAATGCTTTGGCTCTTCAACAGTAAGTTCTAGGCCTTCTTAAGAAATTATTTATAATATTCTGAAATGCAAAGATAAACACAAATGCAAATCCACCACCACAATAAAATGTCAAGGTACTTTTAACAACTATGTTCTCTGCATGATTCCATTAGACTTAAGAGGTTACTAGGTCATTTTCTATAAAATGAATCTCTAATTAGTTCTTGAGAATAGTTACACTACTTTGCGGTATGCCTGCTTTAATATTTACTTGCTGAATTGTTTGGCTACGTTTTGAGTCATTTAAAATCATTTTTATAGAAGAAACAATTCTAGATTCTATTACAGTATTTATTAATGTGATGTAATATCATTTAAGGGAAATAGTATGGCAAAAATAAGAGTCAACTGATCACTAAAAAATCCTCTTTATTATTATAAAATCAAGTTTTGAAAATATTTTTTCCAGATTTAAATCTAATCAAATATTATATGAAAATTTACTTCAGATACTTTGCAGAACTAAGTCATTCTGCTTCTAGTTATTCAGAAAACAAATCTATCATCACATATACTCCACTTGTAAAACAAGTACATGAAGATGATGATGATGATGATGATGATGATGATGATGATGATGATAATGACGTATATTATCATCAGATTGTTTTCACTAGTTAAAACTAATCTGGTAAAAACTTACATGAAGCTTTTTACATCAACACCTAAAGTAAAAAGCACTCAGAATAGTACATTTATGTTTAGGAAATTTTATTTTTGAATGTTCTGCTACACATAATAACCTTTATATCTTGCCATAGGGCATACCAAATTATTACCTCATAAATAGGATGCTTTATCACCTTACACTTATCCCTTAAACATTTATGACAAGAACCTAGAAACTGAAATAGTATAATTTAAGTTTTTAAATATTTTAAAATTAAATATGCTATGTGAAAGTCATTAAAATGGTAACCTAAGCATACTTAGGAACTAGAATGACACAGATCTCAGGGATCTGAACATTTCTCTTAAGAAATCTGCTTATCCTTCCATTAATATGAGCAATCTATCTTTCACAAAAATATTAAAATATCTTGAAGGCTAAATTTTAAAGGATTATAATATATTTAAGAGTTTATGTAGATCACTAACCTCATTCCAATTTACTATAAAATTGGAACGGAAATTCAGCAAACAGTTTGATGTCAAAGAAATTATCATGTTTGATTTAGTTATCTTGAACTATAGATACTATGATTACTTACAATAAAAACTTATGAAAGCATTTACACAAGACTAATGATTGAGAAAGATCTTACAATTTTTTACACTGTACATTAAATATTGCTCAATAAAAAGTTTTAATTTTTCAACTATTGAAAAGTACTTCACTTCTGTAAAACTCAGAAAAATTCCATTACTGCTGCAAGGATTCTTGGATATGAGAAGACACAGAATCTGATTCACCTGACCTGATTCAGTTCCACTATGAATTTATTCCTGTGAAGTGGCTCTGAGTCTGCACAGTTCATTTCACTTTTGTCTACTCACTTTTGACATCAGTCTTTATCATATCATAAACTTTACCTAATGATGAAAATCCATCTCTGTGAAGAATAACTTTAGTATTTGGGACACATTACCATTAAACTCTCTTTAGCATTGGGAATCATAAGATTAGCTATCAGAATGCATATATTCCCAAAGAAAATGCACACAAAAAGATGTCACAATTTTAAAACAGCACTGCCATTCTGATGCTAATATTTTGAAAATAAAATCCAGCCCTTAAAGTAATTCTGAACTTTATTATGCTTATAAGAAACAAAGTATATCTCTTGCTTAAATCTACTACAAGTAATAACTGAAAACACTTAAAGTAAAAAATGCAACAACAGTACACACAGTAGACAATTACAAAAAATAAAAACGTGCCACCTCTAAATCACAGCACAGGCTAAGTGGCTAACTGTTCTATTCCTGTTCAAAACTCCAGTCTCTTATTCTAAATGATAGATAATACTTTACTTCTATAGGGGTTACAGTGCAAGAATGTTGTAACATTATAAAAAAATATTAGTGTAGCTAGGCCATTCCTTATACTTGCTGATATGGAAAGTGGACCTTGGGAAAAGATGAAATAGGCAAAGATGAACAAATAAATCCCCTCTCTGATAAAAGAAAGCAGGAATTTTCAGCACATTGAAGGAAGAGATATTAATGTCTATGATAGGTTATTCCAGAAGCAAAGATGAATAGCCTTTAAAAATTAATTTATGTAATTACAGATGTTAAAATATGAGCAAAAGACTGAGAAAAGGTCTTTTTAGGAATATTATTATAAAATATTAGGTTACAGAGAGTTAACCTATCAGTGCATATAAAACTATCTGAAGAAAGAACAGGCCAAAGAGACATAAATAGCAGCCAGAAAATGTGTCTTCTATGTGTGGAACAAAAGTACATTAGGTTCTACCACAGTGTAGTAAAATACTTTTTAAGAGTACTCTATCCCTTTTCTCAAATTCTATAATTATTGAACAGCCATGTTTCTTATCTTTTCTCCAAAGTATAGATTTTTTTATTTCTTGTCTATTGAAAGGAATGCTTCTCTCATACAAATGAATGTATTAGGAAACAAGCTTGGAATCTAGAACAGAGCTCTCAGTAAAAGCATGCAGACCAGACAAGTAGTCGTTTGTCTCATATCACAACCAATACAACAGTCAGAAAAAAATTCTCAGTGCCAAATTTTAGAGTATAGTAAATACTAATTTTACAATTTAGTCCTATAATGTAGTGGTTACAAGTTATAAATTTATTTCAAAGAAGTATTTCATCTCTTGAGGGCTGACTAAAAACTCCCACTTCCGAAAATTTTGCTATTATTTATGACCTCGCCTACAATCTTGGAGCAATATACCAAATAAATATTTAATCTTTCTAAAATCGCAAGATAACTCCTTATGTATAAAACACTATCTCATCACACAATGCAGAAACTGAATACAAAATGACAAGATTCAAATCAAAGATGTTATGTTAGGTGGTACTTAAATTCCAAAGATTTTCAGATTAAGCCATAAAGTAATAGGAACATGACTTTCAGAAAATAAGTTAGAAATGACACCACTAATATGAGGTCAGCAAAATCATCAAGGCTAATAAGTTTGGAAAAATACACATTAAATTCACACTAAATCGAACTAAAACTCAGATAGTTCTAATAAACATTTTTTCCTGTAATCCTTACAGCACCAGATACCTCCGTAAGTCAGTTTATAGAGCTCAAAATTCAGTCAACTCTGCTCATCCAACTTTTCAATTATATCTGCTATAGCGACCCCATCATAAATTACAGAGAAAATCAATTTGATAATTAAAAGTAAAATGTATATTACAAGTTTCTGAAAGAACAGTATGCTTTGTCAATTTTATTATTGTTTCCCATTAAAAAGTCAGAAGTCGAAAATAAGTTTGGTAATACACAACTAGCCCTATTTACTAATTATTATTTAAATTCAGTTTTTAAAGGAAAACACTCTGGTTTTAACAAATATGATACAATAAAAGTTCAGGAAAGTTAAAGAAAACACAAAAGTCCACTATTTCCAACCATTATAAAAATCACTTAAAAAATTATACTCCTTTCTAAGAACACAATTTTCCAAAACATAGCTTAAAATGTCATGCAAAAATTCAGTTCTCAAAGCAACTAATATTCTTGGTCAAGAAATTAAAATTTTATATGTTTCGTGCAAAACTGTCAAAGGATTCAGGATAATTAACATTATCAAGAGAAGCTGAATTTATATACTTTTATTAGAGGTTAGAGGAGATACATTTTGGAGCCTACATAGGATACTTATTTTCTGAACCCCACACCACTAAGCAAAGAGAAAAGAGCAAGCAACATTTTATTTTATCCTTAATGCCAATGATTTACTAGTTAAAAAAAAATCCCAGTTCCCTAGCTAATAAAATGAAGACTTCTAGCAATTTATTTGCATCTATAAATGATTTATACATTTAGCAAACATTATAGTACAATTAGTAAATATAGACTTTCCCAATATTGTTTAAAATAGTCATTATGACAGACAGGAAATATAATACAATCCTTCAGAATGTTTCTTAGTATAGAAACAATATTCTAGAAATGGTCCTCTCATGTATGACAAAATCATATATAAAAATGACTTGTAGCCAACATCAGGTTATATTTTGTAATCACCAAGAAAATATGAGAACTGTATATCAATATAGAATATTTAACCATAAAATTAAATTATAGGGTACACTTTGGTTTGCACAGTCAAATATACATATGCATCTGTGAAGACAACAAATTTATAAATATATTACTAATTTCAATCACTGACTCACTAGTCTCTCTTAAAATAATCAAGAACTTAATAAGGGACTATTTTCATCTGATTATAATTATTTATAAAGAATGAAAAAAGCCCACAAACTCATAGTTTTGAAACTCCATCCTAACATACTAGTCCGACAAAAGGGAACACTTAACTGTAATCACCAACAAAAGATCTTTGATCCTTAATGTTTGCTATTTAATATTAACTTAAAATTCTTTCCATAATGTTTTTACTAAAACAAACAAACAAAAAAATCACATTACTAGGAGATGGTAGGATTAAAAATCAAGTGAAAAATCTAATTGTATATTAAGCATATACATGAACTTTTCTTAAATGTACCAATTCAAAATAATTCTATAGCAGTTAACCTTATTTTGGCAGAAAAAAAGGCAAAGATACAAAACTATATTAACTTGATATGAAAAATGCATGTCATGTAGAAATGCTAAGGTTCACTTAAGTAGATAAGCACAGATAAAATCACTTTGTACATAACAGGTGATGAACCTAGGATACAGAATTATCAAATTTCATATAGTTGTTTCAGGTAAAAAATAAATTTAAAAATTTAATTTCTGAGGTATGAGGCATTAGTAATATAAATGTAACTGAGACACATAATTATAAAATATGAGAAAAAAAAGTAACTATAAAAAACTTTTTTGACATTATAAATTACATATTTACCCAGAGTATGAAATGGCAGTAAATGAGATTACTTTACCTTTATCTTGAACTTCTTTCGAAAAGCGCTCCCTTTCAATAGCTGATTCTCTCTCTATTCGCTCAATTTCAGCTAATGCATCCAATTCCACTTCATCATATATAGGTCCCTGTTGTGATACCTGTTGCTGATTCTGTACCACAGAAGTCTGGGGCTGTTTTGTAGCAACTGAAGTGTTCTGTTGTAAAACAGGCACTTGATTTGCTGGAAGGAATGCTGTTTGTTCTTGCTGCGACAAACACTGAGCAGCATTTAGTGGGCGGTTTACATCCTGTGGAGTAATGGGTGTTTTTGAAGTCTGTCCTGGGTACTGCACATTAAAAGGAATATCATTTTCTGAAACATTGCTATTTTCCATACCAGAAAGCATATCTTCTTGCTGGTCCATGTCTGAAGACCTTACACGAGAAAGTCTTAATGTAAGTTTAGTAGAGTCCTTGGATGGAGAACTAATGATATCATACATTGCAGCTTTCTCACTCTGGTCTTTTTCATCCTTGCCTAATTTCATTTTCTTTTGCTTCTTTTGTTTTCTTTCTGGAGAATCTAGCAAGATATCTGGTGGAACATCTCGAGGTGATGAACAAGTTAGAGATTGAGATGGTAGGATTAAAGGTGGTCTTGATCCTAGAAAAATAATTCAAAAGACAGAAATGAACAATTATGCTAATTTTACATTTTCTTATACTATAGAAATACTAAGTAAATGACAATATAGTAATGAGAGAAAAAAATATTAAGAAATTATCTTAAAATATACAGAAAAATACACAGAAAAAAAGCCTAAAGATTTATACTACATGCCTTTTAGTTTGCTAGTAGATGATCCAGGTTTGAATAAATATGAGTATTACCTTCTAGACAAGTATTGTTTCTATTTCTGTTCCTATAAAATATAAATTCTTAGCTTAAAAAGTGCAAAACATTGTTTTGAAAGACGATACAATACAAATACTCTGAGCATGATGGTCTCTACTCCTTCACCGGTTATCTAGGAAGTCTGACATATCTAAAGTAAAAGTTAAGTCTGCTAAATTAGGAAAAATAAATTAATCCTAGATATTATATTCATATGAATACTTACGTGTATAAGAAAAAGAATGTGGGAAAAATTACAATTAAGAGTTTTTATTTACTTCACGAACTGGTGGTTAACACTGATTTATAATACCTTTACATGGTCTTCTCTTTCTCCCTCCACTTAACATCATTTATATACGCTCTTCAGCTTGCAAATCCTTTTATTAGAAAAATATACAAGTCCAGCAAATTTCAAGGCTCAATAAAATATCTTTAGCCCAGATCCCATTAAATTAACAAATGTTATATGACACAAGTGTTTTTTAAAAGCTAATTAAATATTAAAATTCTCCTAGTTAACAAGCTTGCTGTTAGAGAACAGCACCAATATGCTTCAGAAATAAAAGCATAACTACATCTAAATAATGTATACAATATATTTCTTATCACTAGATTACAATAATTAAAAAACCATAGGAAATTAAAATCTGTTAAGATGAAAATCAGTTAAGATGAAACCTAGACTTGTCTTAAATTAAGGTTTTAGTGTTTAAATGTTAAATACATAAATGTGTGATTTTCTCATAAATCTGTACTTTCAATTAGCAATGTTAATATATTTGAAGTATAATATATAAAAATTTCTATTGGATAAAGTGTGATAAAGATGTCATGGAGCAATTTATTCAAATGTTAGTTTGAAGTCATACCTAACAGATAGTGTTTTTAGAGGAAGCTTATATAAAAAGAAAATGGAACTAGCATTGCCAGACCATTTACTTTGCATTGGAGCTTATGCAAGGTACTTTGCACATCAATTCATTTCACTGATTTATAACAATATTGAGGTGTATTTTGTCATCACTATTTTGCAGAAAGAACTGAAATCTCACAGAGGTTAAGAAATTTGCCCAAGGTAATATAGCTGGCAAACCTGAAAAAAAATTAAACCCAGATTTATCTAATATCTGGATTATAATACCCTATATTACCTTTGTACCTAAAATTGATGTGGCAAATTATATATTTTAGAACTTCAAATTACAACAATTCACCTAGAAATCAAACTGAATTAGACCAATGATTCATTCAACCTTCAAAGCTAGTCGAAACTCAGTTTACAAACACAGAGATTCTGATGAATAATGTGTTTGTGAGATAGTCTGTTCTAAAGTTTTCGCTTTCTATCTATTAATCCATTCATCCATCCATCCATCCACCCACCCACCCACCCATTCACCCTCCTTCAAGAGTTAGAGGGAAAAAGTGCCAGTTATCTAGATCAACCAGATAAAGAAACTATCTCATTGTTATTCCTCCCTGGCAGTCTGAATAACTTCTCACCCTGCTAATACTGTGAGCTATGTACCTAATTTTGATGCCTAACATACCAAAAGAATTACTCTGGAATTTTCTCTCTTTCAAACGCTGAAAATTTACAGACATACAGAATTCGAATTGCTCATAAAAGTTGAACTTTTACCTCATAAAGAATGTTCTTGATTAAAAAGTTGTAATAGGACCTGTGAAAAAATATCTTTACAATAAGAGGCAGAAGAGTCCATGTTTTAGATGACAATAATCAGAAATAGTCATGAATAGAAAAAACTTCTTATCAGCTATAATTACAAGTTAATTCTTTAAAGTGGAGTACAATATTCTTTTCCAATGAACTGATAATTCAAATGATCATACTTTAAGTATTTTTTAAAACAGCCCAAACCTAACTTAAATTAACAATTTTGTAAACCTATTATATACAGTAGATCATATAAGGTTCCTTGGTAATTCAAAGATAAAATAAAAAAATGCATGTCCGTAAGACAGTACAGGATGTTATTAAATAAATATATAAACTAATGTCTTGAGGAGAGTAGCACAGAGTCTATAGAAGATCACCCATTATCTTGGAACCTGAAGAACTGATAGGATTTTAACAAGCATAAATTAAAGTATATATAAGAGCTTTAGAGAGGTGACAGAACAGGCCAGATTTTGATAAATGACTAAGTAAGAGGTGAGAAGACTTTAAGATGATTCTGGACTGGAATAGCATTAGGAGAAATAGGA
The DNA here is from genome assembly GCA_030015415.1 of Cynopterus sphinx. Classification (NCBI taxonomy): domain Eukaryota; kingdom Metazoa; phylum Chordata; class Mammalia; order Chiroptera; family Pteropodidae; genus Cynopterus; species Cynopterus sphinx. Next base: position 19,384,421 of record CM057379.1, on the reverse strand, counting down.
TTGGCAGAAAAAAGAGTGAGAACAATTTTCAACATGAATTTGAAATGCCAGCAAGTTATGAGGAAGTTTAGTCTGGAAATGAAAAATTATAACTTGGGAGATAAGACTAGAGCCAAAGACATTGATTTGAGAGTCCTATGCACAAAAGTAATCAATGCTGAGTAAAATAGCCAAGAAAAAAAAAGTACAATGGAAGATAAGTTTAATGATAGAAATTTTGAGAAATAAGAGAGCAGAGAGAAGTGCTAATATAGGAAAAAAGTCAATGAAAGAATTAGGAGGAAAACAGATATATTCCACATAAGATTTTTTGGGGGAGGAAGGGAGAGAATGAAGAAAGCTGATCAATAATTTCAAATGTTTAAGAAAGGTAAGATGTTTGTGATTTGCAAAGACCACTGGATTTATCAGTGAGAACGATATTACATATAACTAAAAACATCAATAGTTTATAGGGATAAGTAGATTTGTCTTTTCTACAGTAAATGAAAAACACTAGTTTTTGATATCTTCATCAAAAAGTTTGAGTTCTTTACTCAACTTGAAATATGAAACGCTGAAGGAAATTTTAGTTACAATAATACCTTTAGGAGTTCCATCACTTCCAGCAGGTGAGCATACTGGCTGTGGAGATCTCAAAGGAAAAGATGCAGCATTCCTTGTTGAAGAATCTCCATCCTAAGAATAAAGTATAAAATTTGTATGTTGAATGATAGGAGAGGCTTTAAAGAAATCTTAAAAAAAAATCAATAAAAGACAAATTACTGACACGTAAAGTGTTGGTATTCAAAAGCATAATTCTTCTGTACTTTCTTATTTTCTTCGTAGTATATCTTAGAAGAACTGTAACTGTAACTAAAAGAATCAATAGCCTATGCATGACAATGAATAACACAACTGGTATTACTAGTATGCTCCATTTTTGTTTATTTTCTACAGAAGGAGCTGTGAACATCCTACCAGGCTGTAAATGTCTTGAGGGCACAATCCACTGTCATCTGTTATTTCTTTAGATAAATGTAACTTATGTGATAATACAACCAAACCAATAGTAAGACAAATTTCCAGTATGTAAAATACTTTAATAACATCAAAACATTAAATTTCATGGGAAGAGTAAAATTAAGCAAAATTAAATGACAAGTCTAAGAGGGAAAAAAGACCTAAGTACTAGTAAGTAAAGGTTCATTATTTAAGAGAACATTTTTGTGTGAGCATATATTTAAAAATGAAAATACTGTTCATTTAATAACCTAAACCTCTAGACCAGGGTTGGCAAACTTATTCCGTAAAGGAACAGATGATAAATATTTTAGGCTTTCTAGGCCACAAGGAGTTTCTGTCACATAATTTTTTTTGTTGCTGTTTTTTAAAACTCTCTGAAAATGTAAAAACCATTCTTAGTTTGTGGGTCAAACAACTGGCCAGTTTACCAACTCTGCTCTAGACTAAGTAAGCTCTGTGAATTCAGGAACCACATTGTTCATAACTAGATTCTCAGACCTAGTATAATCCTTGGTATACAACATACCCTTTAAAAATGTAGAACTGAAATACTAGGTTATGAGACGAATATTAGGAGTATTTTATTACCTTAACGATAACTAATATATTACATACATCACTACTTAGCCTGTGCACCATGTGTAGGTAGTCTTCACTTGAGCCATGTCTAGGATTATCAGCATGATGATTAGCTGAACTGCCAGACAACGGACCAGGAACTTTATTATCATGTATGTTTCTCAAACCACCTGCAACAATGGGACTTGATACCGATGCTGAAATTAATAATAAAAAAAAGCTTTATAAAAATAAGCTTAAAATTCTTATAGGACAATAGTAATTGTTCATAAGAAATATTTTAAGTGTGTAGAAATTACAGAGAATATAACAAGCACTCGTAAATTGACTATCCGAAGCTTGATTAAATCCATGTCATTCAGATCCACAGTCATGTGCCAAGTAACGAGGTTTCAGTCAACAATGGACTAGCATATACTACGGTGGTCCCACAGCTGAAAACTTCCTAGCACCTCGCTATGGTAACGTTGTAGCCATTGAAACACTGTACTGCAACACATTACTTTCATGTTTGTTGTGTTGCTGGTGTAAACAACCACTTTTTCTTATCACTGTGTTACAAGTGCCAACAGTATTTACTACAGTAAAATGCTGTACAGGTTTGTAGTCTAGGAGCAATAGGTTACACCACAAAGCCTAGGTATGCATTAGGGTTGCATAAGCACACTCTATGATATTTAAATGATGAAATGGCCTAACAGTGCATATCTCAGAAAGCACCATTAAGTGGCACAGGACTATATTTTTGAAATGAAGTAAAACATTAGATATGCTTAAGTTCTTCATATATCTGCATACTTTTCTCTTCTATTCACTTCCCCTTACTCCCTAAAAGTAAAAATGTATTTTAGAGTTGCCTCTACCTATATCTTTACATCTTTGCTAGAAATATATACCTACATAATACCTAGCATTTGTTTTACATAACTGGTATATGTTTATATAAATGGTGTATGTATATCTTTCTATAATTTGCTTTTTAATTCAATATTATGTTGAAATTCATTTTTATATATGTAGTTTTAAATTCACTTATTCTAAATAATTATTATATATATTCTGCTGAATAATGTGTGCAATTTATCCATTCTTATGTTAGATGTTTAAGATGTTTCAACATTTTTGTTGTCATAAAAAATTCTTGTACATGACTTTTTTTTTTTTTTACAAATGTATTTAGGATTTGCTGAAAATGCTAGATATGTCCATTTTTAAACCCTACCAAATATTAAGAAATAGCTTTCCAAATTACTTATGTCCATTTATATTCACAGGTACTGTGAGTTCCTACAGCTCTATCTCCTTGTCAATCTGATGAGAGAAATGCCTCTGACGATCATTTTAATTTGCATCCTTGATTAACAGTGAAGCCAAACATCTTTTCATGTGTATTGGCCATTCAGATTCCCTCCTTAACTCAAAATCATAAAAAGACAGTTTACTATACTTACTTTTAAAAGTTTCATAGCTTTGTATTTTCTCACCTAGGTCTTTAATCCATATAAAATTTATTCTTATGTTTAGTGTGAGATAAGAATCCCAATTTTACTTTTTTGATATAGATAACTGTCTCAGTACCATTTATTAAAGTTAACCATTCTTTCCCCATTTAGATATACTGTATGTATCAAAAGTTTCATTTGTTCATGATATGCTCCTAGGCTCTTTTACAAATCCTGCTTTCCATGTTACCCTCTTCCATTTCTGGACCAATATTATAATAAATCCCTACTGAATGGAGCTACATCTCATTCCATTTCAAAATTATCTTGCTTATTCTTGAACTTTTATTCATCTGTATAAAGTTTTAGAAGCAGCTCAAGCTGCATGAATACCCTGTTTGAGATTTTTATTGATATTTACTGAATTTAAAGATTTGAAAAGTTCCAATCTTTGTTGAGTCTATCAGTGAAGATGGCATAACTCACTTTGTTAGGTTTTCTTTTAGATCTCTTTCAAAAGTTTAATAATTTTCTCCACAAAGAGAATTTATTCCTAGGTATTTTATGGTTTTCCTTGAAATTGTTAATATTTAAAAGATTATACTTATAAAAGCTTATTTTAGGTACATAAAAATGCAATTAATTTCATTATTAAGATCCTGTATCCAGTAACTGCGGAGTGCTTTTATTAATTCTATTATCTTGTCTGTAGCCTCTTTTAGATTTTCTATAAAGACAACCATATCATCTGAAAATGACACTTTTAGTTTCTTTCTTACCTATAATTATATTCTTATGCTAATCTTCCCATATTGACTAGCATAATCACTAATAAAAAAATGACACACTAAATAAAAGTGGTGATTATAGGCATTCATGTCCTATCCTTGATTTCAAGGGAAATGTTTCTAATTGTTCACCACTAAGTGGATAACTGTTGTCAGGAGAGGATTGTCAAAATCATAAATGGGAGTTGAACTTTTTTAATATCCTTTTGGCACCTATTAAAAGGTTCACAGGCTCTCCATCCTCTTAATCTGAAATATATTGTCTAATATTAATCTATGTATTTTTAATACACACCCAAGTTTATCATACAAGTTAAAAATACTAGTTATGGTTTGGTAACATTAAGACATTTTATTTCTTTATTTATAGATGATGTCTGGAATGTTTTATGATTAGAACATCTCTTCCTTGATGTGGATAAAATAGCATGTTTTATCTCCTTCCTTTCTTTCAAGGGAGATAGATTTTGAACTACAGAAGGAGGTATGTGCATTTTAAATTATATATCATAAAACTGCTCTCTAGAAAGGTTGTACTAATTTATACCTCCATGAAGACTGTGGGAAGTTCAAATTTCCCTGCACACTTGTTGAAATTAGGTATAATTATAAAATGTTTACTAATCGAATAGAAATTGTATACTAATACTGGGACCACTTGACATTATATGCCTTTTGATGTGATGTAATATACAGTGAATATTACTTACCTAGTACTCTTGCCAAAAATATATAACTAGAAACTAATAAAGCCTTCAAAAATAACTTAGTCAATAGGAAGTCATTAAACAACACTATAAGGAAACAGTGAATCTAGAATATGACATTCTACAAAAGTAGCACAAACTCTTCAAAAAAACAAAAATTACTATAAGATTTAAAAAGTTAAAAGATGTAAAAATCAAATGCAATATATAAGAAACTAGATTATGCTTTGAAAAGAAGGATATAATGACATATTTGGGACAACTGGTGGAAACTGAATGCATACTAGGTATTAGATGATACTACTATGGAATTGCTCTTAATTTTTTTAGGGGTAAATTATTACATTTGGTGTTCATATAGAATTTCCTTCTTATTAGCAGATGTACTTAAGGGCAAAGAGTCATGAAGCCTGTTGGTGAAGGGGTTCACTGTGCTCATCTTTCAACTGTTCTGCATGGTTAAATTTTTTATTTAAAGTTTTCCAGTATAAAGTTGGAAAAGTGTTTTAAATATTAATTTTCACATACTCTAAATTCTCACATATATTTGTCCTTTTCTGGATTCTTTTCCGTCCCATTTGCCTATCCGTTTGTTCCATACCACACTAAATTTTCCCATTTAAAATAACCATTATATCTGAGTGGGGCTAATTGCTGAGTAACATTTTTAGTTCCTTGAGTATCAGAATTTCCAAGAAATGACATACTACTCAACAGGCCCTCAAGCTATATTTCTCTTCTGATTTTATGATTTCAACTCATTCTTTTGAAAAAGCTCAGTTTATTCTGTTAAAAAAACAATAACAGTATTAGAGTAAAAGTTTGTTTTTTCCTATATATTCTTATGTGTATGTAGATATCCATTAAGCAAAAAATGTCCTTTTAATATTCTTCCTCCTATTATTTACACTTAAAAAGTTCCTCATTCTGCTGTTTCCCAGAGTATACTAGTTCACATGTACCAAGTATCTGCATACATACAAATTTATGTTCAGCATTCACACTAAGTTCTGTAATTTTGGAGGTGTTTATCTCAAATGTGATCTGTCTCCTAATTTTTCCTTGAGTTAGTCCAGAAATAGTTTCAACCTAGTATTTCAACATCTAGCTTTGAGAAACCAGAAGAAGGTTGCTTTGATAGATGACAAAGTTAAAAGCTTACAAGTTAAAAAGTTTATAAATGAAGAAAGTTTGGACCTCATACAATAAAAAACAAGAAGAGACAAAAGACAACTGACTGCAGATGTTAAAAGTTTGCAATTAATTATGGGGGACAAAAACATATGTTTGTTATATTATCTTTTGCACTTTCCTTTTTAAAAATTTCCCAAAATGTATGAATTCCCAAAATGTAATAATAAATTATTTAGTAGCCATGACATAAATCCCAAAGCACTATAATCTTAAAAAAGACATCATTATCACATTTGACTTTGACGAGAACCAGTAGTCAAACCCAGATTTTCTATTTTTCGAGAAAGTACTATTCTTTATTTGATATTTCTTCCTCCTTTTATGGTGTTAACATACCCTTTCTTTTATAACTTGACAGGAATAGTACTGTGGGTTTGCTTAATCCTAGAAATTTTTGTATCTGAGATTAATTTTTCTCTACTAGTACTATATCTACTATATAGTAAAATTTTCACACTATCTATACTTCATCAATTAAAATGTAAATTTTCTTTGGCTTAGTGTTATTGTAGGAAGTAAGCCCAATTAAAAGTAAATAGGAAGACAGCCCAATTAAAAAAATGTGGTTTCTAATTTCATAACTAGATACCCTCAATTGTATAATAACCTAAACCAAAGAGTCAAATGACACTGATTCTTTTATCTCCCAAATGGTGAATTTCCAAATGATAAATGTAACTTTTTTTTTAATGCTTTAAGCCGTATCTTAAAAAGAAATGTTTACTGACCAATAGAATACATTATAGTATTTTAGTTTGTGTTTTGAATATTATAAAAAGACATGAATTTGCTTGGAATAACAGGTATTCCCTATAAACAAACAACCTACTTTCTTACCTTGCTGCATCTGTGGATGTGTTGTATAACTTGAAGGATGGGAATATGGCATGTATCCTGCAGGGCTTTGTGGGGCATATGGACTAGGCACTGGGCTATTTTGTTGTGGCATAAATCTGTTCCCAGAGCTTGTCTGTGGTGGCACAAACCGGCTAAAACCCAAAATCCAAATAAACAACATCAGGAACTGAAATAAATATACTATATTCCTTGAAATTTCACTGTCAAAAATTCTCTGAAATATAATTTGTCTAAAATAAAATCTATGCAAACAGAAAAAATTTGAAAAACAGTCAGATATACAAAAATCATTCACAATTCATACTGAGTTACAAAAAACTGTTCATAAAAACTGAGGCATATTTGTTTTTTTTACGGTATCTAAAGTCATATTCCCCAAATGACACTCTATAAATTTTCTTATTTATCTCAAATACATTGGCTATTTTAATCCATTCTTTTGTTTGTATGAAATTAAGTTACTAAAATGATAGCTACTTCAATCAGTATATTAGAGCACTTCCACATATAACACTTTAAGGCAAATATGGTTTACTATTTAAGGTTAAGCATTTCAACTTCTTAACTACATATAATTCATTATCTAAATGTAGGTATACACTGTATACTCAAAGCATATTTACCACAGAAAACAATACTTAATAAAATGACATATATATTACCTGGAGGGGCTATGTGAGATAGTGGTTTGTTGGTAATTGGAAGATGCAGGACTACTATGCATGGAATTCTGAGAAAGTTTATATTGAGACATCATCATTCCTATGCAAACACAAAAAGGTAAATATGTTATTTTCTTCTAACAGTAAAGTATCCTTTAAATAATTTAAATTGATTGTTCTTCCACACACATTCAAAAGTTCTTTCTGTTCTTTTTTGACCAACGTGTTCATTTTGAAGGGCAAAATAAATTTCAAGTACAATCAATTTGACCAAAACATCCTTTTACTATGTAATTAATCTAGAAGTAGAGGTAGAGATTTTGTCTTTTAAAAAAATTTTACTTGTTTACTTAAAGTCCTATCATTTAGCCTTAAATAGAAAAAGAACTTTTAGAAGTCACTTTATCTAACCCCTGATCAAATACTGCATACCTCCTTCTACAGTAGGCTTTTGGGTGGTTTTTCTACTACATGGAATACTTTATTACATACATCTCCCATACTTAAAGAGATTAATTTCACAACACTATTTGTTTCATTGTGACTCAGACCTAGGTTTTTACAAGTAGTTTATCTTGTAACCCAAAGTGTGAGCTGCTACAATCCATCTGAAAGTCTTTTGATGCAAAACAGAATGCTCCTATTCTTTCTTCCACAATAATTCCTTGCCACATATTAAGGATTAAGTGAATATTTGATTAATGAAGGAAAATGTGAGGATAGCTTTCAGATTCTCACATTTCTTTTCTAGCTAGACATCATTTCTTTGTTACATAAATGGCATTTTGTTATATAGGAGATACAAAAAAAATTCAGTTATTTACACATTTTAAAATCAAAGGTTTTTAAAATCTATGATTACCCCCAAACTTTCTTATGATAATGCATAGCCAATCTTTTTGGGAGCCTCAAGCATGACATCATATCCCCAAATTTCATTTGTTGCTGCTGATGTGAAAAGTGCCTTCTACTAGAAACATTCAAACAGTAGCTACATGTTCATTTGCCAGGAATACTACAGAAGGGATTCTAGCTCTAAGACCTAGTGGTTGAATGTCGGAGCACTCGAAATCACCTCAAAGTCTACTAGTAACACTACTGTTTTCTTTTGTATATAGCCTAAATTTCAATTTCTGAGCTTTCTCTTCCAACTCAAATTCAATACTAAATCATATGTTCCACAGCTTAATAATTTAATTACTATAATTATTGTTGCTGGATTTTTTTTTTTTGACAGGAAGAGCAATACTTTCTAAGATGGGAGTTAAACAAAGTCCCCCCTGAATTAACAGTCATCACTGGGGCAAACTGGAATTACCAGTTTGAAAGCAATGGTTTTATAAATAAAAGGAACAAATGAGATTCTAATAGTCCTTTCTGATTATCTCAAAGTTCTAAAAAAGTATAAAAAAAGTGATTTGCATATTATTAAATTTTCATCATATGTGTGACTCACATTTATACTTAGCAACTAAGAATCACTTTTAAAAAATGTTAAGCCAAATATCACTAGAAAAATGTTTAGAAAAAAATCACAACATTCAATTAATTAATTTTTAAATGCTAGTTCATGTTTTTACAAAGTAGAATATGGAGAAATTAAACATATTGGACTAAAATAAATATATGTGTAGTATGAAACATAAAATACATGACTGAAAGGGAAGTAATCTAAAAGTTTTTGATTAGAGGAATTTACTACCTAAATTAAATATTTAAAAATATAAGGTACAAAAATATAGTATAGTCTTGGAAGATTTCCTTTATTCAATCTTATATTTACTCATATTATCCTCTATTAAATGCTCCTATCCTATTAGTCTTCTTTCCAATCAACGATCTCTCCATATTTCCTTTCATTTCAACCTTCCTTTCAGAGCAAATGTAATTATAGTTTTCTTTTCACTATGTGCATCTCTTTTCTACTATTGCAATCTAGCTTATGAGTTCTGGTGAAGATAACAGTCTTGCCCTGCATACCTGCCTTCAATTTTCTGAAAGGCGAGTTAGGCAGAGGCTTTCCGTGGATTCGCTTTGAGAAATGGATAGTTAACTATGTGATTGCTTTAAAAACATGATTTATACACAAAGACACAAATCAACAAACTGTTATTATTAAAAAACAAAACGAAACTAGGAGGTAGAATGGGAAACTTCAAGGAAGTGCTTCCAATAAATCTGGCGATATCAAATACTATTAATCAATTAACTAAGCTGGACCATCTTGAGTTGTCTAAACTATTTCTATTTTAATCTTAGGAGCCAAGCAAGTACTGGACTTGCCAAACTTAGGAAGCTTCAGACCAGAATAATGCTCCTAACTCAAAAGTACTCCTTGACTATATAAAAATTATACTTCTGGTGGATAACACATTTTTATGATTTTATACTATTTACTATAAAATTTTCTTTAATAACTTATTATGCTGCTAAGGCAACAGAAATGTTAAACCAATTACTATATAACCATGATTGTAATCACCATCAATACTAACTTATATCTGGTAAAATTATTTATATATGTACTTACTACTGCATGGTGAAAAGCTCTGCAAATATTTTTCATTATTTCATTAAGACTTTTTTTCATATCAATTATACAATTTTCTAAAAAAAATTTCTACAGCTCTTTGAGTAAATACATTTGCAAATATCTAATAAAATAACCTTAAAATGTCTAATTTTCAAGGAATTTAGTTACATAAACTGTAAGAATATTAACATCCATTTAAGGTTCCTTCTTTTTTTTGGCTCAAGTTTCAACATAGCATTCATAGACAACTTGTTAAAGGAGACAGTTCAATTTAATTACTACATATGAAACAAGTTCTGATATGGACCCATAAAAATATACTATGAAATTCAATTATTAAGAACCTCACCACTTTGTACATATCTGTTCTGCATACTTTTCTCCCTGAAAACGTTGGGACTCCTTGCCAGGACAGCCTGCAACAAGACTGGGATGTCGCCTTCTGGATCATCACTGCCAAGATTATCTTTCAACTCTCTGATGTTGAGAAAATAAATATAGAAATTAAAACAGTGATTGACTGGTTAGAATTTGTTGTTAGTCAGCAATTCACTAGTGAAATTCAGAAAAGGCTGAGGCAGAAAATCAAGAAGACTTATGGCATAAAAACAAATAAGACAAGTATGTCTAACAATTCATGGATTTCTAAAGCTGCTATTCCTGGAAGAAACAATTATCAAAATGACAGAGGAGTGTTTTTCTAAGGCCTTTTCTTTCCCATTTTAACAGATTAAAAAAAGCCCAAAATATATTTCATGGAACTATGAATTTAATGTTCACATTAGTTTCAAAGTAGAAAACAGAGTCTACTCTAAACTATTCAAAATAATAGAAGATATAGAGGTGATAAGTATGCACAGAAGCTGATATTTGGGCTTGGATTATATTTTTTCCCTTAAATCTGAATTTGAGTCAGTCTGCTTTTTTGAGAATGTCCTCTGAATGAAATACTGCTGCCACATTAAGATAAGACCCAGAGGTTATGTAATTTTTCCATCTTATATTCTTTTCTCAAATAAAGTCATCAGGGGTAAAAACAAAACAAAACAAAAAAACAAAAAACCCCTAAGCAAGTGGTTAAGGGTAGCCACAATTTTCAAAAAACTTGAAAATAGCAAATTTAATTCATAATTATGGAAAGTAAGCACTAAAGTCATGGGCAGTATTTTAAATTCTACAATTTACATGTCATATATTCCACTCATAAAATCTAATAAGATTTATAAAGATGGTGTCCAATGATAAGATTCAATAAATTTCTGAGGGCAGTCTTAAAGTAGCTCTCCATTATACAAATCATTACTGTATATTGCTATTTCCCTTTATCTATTTAGTTAAGTATGTACAGGTATAACAAATAATGTAATATTTAGACCTTGTTGAATTTCTGGCATGACAAATATTATACTTTCTTCTGATTTTAACCAATCATTTCATAGCTTTTCCATCAGAAAATTTATATTTAGTATTTCACCTTAGAGTCAAAAGCTTTAAAAATGGCCCCAAAGTATGTACTGCACTTAATGGCAGACACCTCTCCATTCTAATATGCTTTATCCTCATTCCCCTAAATAATGATTCTTAAAAAAAAAAAATTTAAAGAATGGAAAGATAACATCAGTACCAATATGTGTGGGATAAAAGGGATAAAGGTGAGAGCTTGAACTCTGTATACAGTTTTGTGTTAAGATACTTTAAGTATGTAATGCTTTTGCAAAAAAAATTTAATATACTTATGTACAAAAATATTATAAATAAGCTATATAATTTGAGTTTATATTATTTTTAAAAGTCTACTGTGTGAAAACACATACCTTTGTTCAGACTGTACAATAAATCCTAGGAAAAATTTGTCCCAAATTCTATAGTAGCCTTCCATGGAGTTAGTCTTTGAGTTCTTCCTATACTTCTCATGAAAAGCATGTGAGCCTACTCCAAAGAAAACTAGCACCAGAGTGCCTGGGAATTCTAACCACTCTAACAGTAACAGGAAAAGGGAGATAGCCTCAAGAGCAAGTTTGGACCTTTGCACATATGCATACTGATGGATTTCAAGGTTTTTCCAAAAGTATTGAAAAGATCACAGGACTACATGGGTCAGAACTACTGTCTCAAAGTAACCATGGTCTATTTAAATCTCATTAATATCTCATTACAGCAAGGCTATTCTCATTTGGATATTGACACATTAAAAAAAATAAACTATATATCTAACTTTTTTGAAATAGCGAGTAAACCAGGAATACTGATTCTCTTAGTTAGAACAAAATTCTCACTTTATTTTAGATTGTACTTACATGTGATCTGTTGATACCTGGTTGAGGCTATGGACAAGCTGTGAAACCAAGTTATCATCCCTACAGGCCAAAAGGCAATTCACCTCTTCTGCTATTCGTGCATTGAAGAGGAGGCTCTTTGTAGTTGTAGCAGGTAAAGGAGATGGAAGAGGCAGCTGGTTCAGGACTATTTGAAATAAAATCAAATTATAAGAAATCAAATGTAATAAGTCCCTTCAGTACTTATGTATATTTTGGAATTAAAAATAAGTTATAAATGTCAATGTGACATATTATTAAAAGGCATTCCTTCTCTCCCCCAACAATCCCCAATCAACTTTACAAAATTCCCAAAACATTCCTTGGACCATAATAGATTATACTCTCTAAAACTCAGCTACTTTGTATTTATGCAAATTTTCATATCTTAAAATTTTAATTTAATAAATAAATAGCTAAAAAGGTAAGGTTAAAACTAAGTAACTTTCTAAAATTAAGATTACATTAATCTCATTAATTTTACAAAATAAGATTGATCAGTCACTAGTATGCTCACCAAAATAAACCAAATAACAGTACTTGACTCTTCAAATAGACAAGTAACACATTTTTAAAAGCTTAAGTATACACAAACATAAACTGCTCACATTAGCAGAAGAACATTCATAGACTAGGATTCTGGAGGAAAAAGGGTATCTAAAGAGTTTTGCTTTAAGTTATAAATTTCTAAATAGTTTTCTCCTCTCTTCATTCTACGGTAAACAGCAAACAAAAAGACAAATGTTTTATACAGTAGTTTAAATTCAACTATTTAATGTCACTTCACAAAATGGAAATTTGTTCATTTGCCTAAACTAAAAGTTAAGAAAGTTAATTAAAAAGTCTTCCTTTCTAATTACCTACACAGTATAACTATCGTGCTGGTCAGCTCCAATGGGTAATATTTTTTATTAATAAAAACCAAGAAAAATTATTTTTTAATGAGTAGAGTTTATTGGGAAAACTTTTATAATGTAAAGTATAGCTGAGATAATGGAAAACACAAAAAGAAACCCCTGGTACTACTAAACTGATTTTGTACTACTATATATTATATGAGGTATGCCAGACCTTTAAAGGGATAAAAACTTTGTTTCGAATGTTTCATTACCTGAGTTATTCTTAAACCCACCAACTACTTTCTTGTTATTCCAGACTTCATAAACTAGCTTATTAGTTTCTTAACCTCAAACCTGTAGTGTTATCTCTTTAACCCCCATTAAAGCCAGCTGGAAATTAACAACAGAAAATAGTTTTGAGGGATACCGAACACAGACAAAAGCATTACTTAAAGTTATTTTCTCATAGCCCTAAATCTTACACAACACTATACAAAAAAAAGGTACATCAATTTCCTCATCTTCTATCCTTCCCTCTCATATGTCTTCTTCCCTTTATTTATTCAGGTAGGATGACATTGGGACTAATATCGTGTAGCTTTTTGCAATAATACCCAGGGACAAAGAATTAAAGTTAGAGTTGTCTACAAAAGAAGTAAGTATCTAAACAATTGTGTTATACAACATAAGTCTCCAAAAAATGACAATGTTCCTTTTAAACTTAACTGTTCAGAGTAAAATAGGCTGCTGACACCTATGACAAACTCCAACAGATTACTGAGCATGACATCTAAAATAACCATCACTAAGAAATTAGATTATTAGACTATCAAATATTCTTTGAAGGGCAGTTTCAGCTATCATTTCTATAAATGCTTTTTAAAAAGTCTATATTAGTTGCTATATATACCAATGTTTTTTCAGTTTTGATTTTTTTTTAATGCTTTGTCTTATGTTTGGGCTTTACTTTTCCATTTATCCCTTTACCATGTAAGACCTTTAAACAAATGTGTACTACTAATTCTTAATGGATGAAACAGAAATTAGTCTTACCTATTACTAGCTGACTTACACTAGTTTTGCTACTTTCATATGTATGCCAATAAATCAATGGAAATAATGATTGTCATTTAAAATCAAAAATCTTAAAAATGTTGTTACTTATGACTCTATGCATAATTTTTGTTACAGTCTGTCTAAACATCATTAACAAGAGTAAAACATAAATTAGATAAATTAACCAAACTTACGGTCTGTGAGACTAGCAATCCCCGCAAGAGTAGTGATGGGGACATGGGGCATATCCCCATTCATCCTGAAGTTCTGGAATGGTGTTGCCTATAAAAGTACTTAGTTCAGGTGCCAGCTGTCATTACTTTCCATTTCCCAAAGACTGCAACGACAAAGATACAATTATTTGCAATATGTCAAATATATTACTATTAGAAAAATGCTTATAAAAATAAATTTTTCTGCTTTGCTGGTTTGTTCAATCTATATAACAATAAAAGCCATCATTCATATACTTCTTACCATATATTAGGCACTGCAAAATGCATATATTAACTCATTCAGTCCTCACAACAATGTAAGTACTATTATTTTCTGCATTTTACTGATGAGAAAATTAGTTTATAGGGAATATAAAATAACTTGTGGAGTAAAGATTAGAACCCAAGCAATATGGCTCAAAAGTCTGTGTTACCAGCAGGCTGTATTACTAGACAGAAATACTCAATTTTGACAAGCAATATAATTCTTTTCCACATTGTAAACACATTAAAATCTAGCTCCAGCTTGCCTTTCTAGCTATATCTCACTATTCTCCTACATAAACCATCCTCTTTAGCCCAGTTGATCAAATTCTCTTGGATCCACCTTATGTTTTCTGTTATTTATTTCCTAATATATCTCCCTACCTAGGTAGCTATATGTACTTTAGTTCAATTCTTATAATTCTTCAAGATCTATGGCAAGTTTCCACTACTTCATGAAACCCCAAATTTAGCCAAAAGTCATCCTACCTTAATCTACACTGAACTTATAACATTTATTGCCCAACATTCTCTGTGAATTATACCTTTATAGCATTTCTGAAATGTGTCGTTTCATTCTTGTAGAATTACTTAATATTCATATACCTGTCTTCCTATCACTGCATGCTTAACACCAATCGATTACATAATCAACATACAAACACATAAAGGACAGAGAAAGGCATGTGTTAACATTTAAATGTTCCTATACAATGACTTATGTGACTTAAATATTTAGCTTTTATTATTGTGTGTGTGTGCGCGCGTGTGTGTACACACAGACATTTTATAAAATTGCCGAACACCTTTTCCATTATTCTGTTCAATGTCCCCAAATTTTCTCATCTTAATTTCAACATGTGGCTTTTGAAACAGTTACCTTTCCTTTAATAGTAATTGTGTATGAATTTTTTTCTTTTGAAGTATATAATACAACATTTTCATTAAGTGTATGTTTATCAAAGATATACTTTTAAAGAATCAGTAAATATAGGATTATTCCACATCAACTAAGACATAGTTTTAAAATGGAAAGCTGAATTGTAATTTTCAGTTTAAGCATCTCTTTCTTTTTTAATTGAGATTGTATTTGTCACCACTTTTCGGTGAACCTTTAAGTTTTTTTAGTTGTAAACTTCAAAACAGTGAAAAAAACACTAATAACTCCCCTTATTCATACACCTTAATGCAACTTTGCAAATAAGTTTCTTTTGGGGGTAGAAATATACAGGTTGTTAAATTATTTTTTTTTTTTTACTAAAACACTTTTACTGTGAAGAGGAGATATACTGACAAAAGTCCCCAAACATATATATAGTTTACCAGAGTTACAAAGAAAACATCTATAAACTCACAATCCAGAAGGCTAGTAACCTAGCTCCTTCTAGAGGTAACAACTATCCTGTCTTTTGGTAATCATGTCATTTTTTTTCCTTTACAGTTTAATAACTTTTATATGTACTTTCTTTTTTTCAGTAGCTGGCCAAAGAAAAAACACTACTTTTCCTTTGATGAATGACTGACATAAAATTTGCTAGTAGAAGCCCACTGAAAGGAAATGGCACAGGAAATAGGACATGAAAGATATCCTTGGCTACCCTATATTTGTCCTTTTGTTACACTGTGGACCTTACTCTTTGAAGTTATGAATTTGATTCTTCAACCATTACCAAAGAAATTTAAGGAAACACTGCATATTTAGCATTTGCATCATGCACTGAAAAAAAAAAAAAAGAATTTAAAACCTTACAGAAGTCATCAAACACAATGAATTGTTTCTAAATTAAGGCTAATAAAGTTCCTATTTATGCTTAGTAATTGATGGGGAAAAATTGCTGTATATAAATTATGCACAGAAGAGCACAAAAATGCTTTGGTATCACATGTGACTCACTGTTATACACATAAATAACCATATTCAAGCAGATTAAGTAACAAGTAACCATGTTTAATTATTTAATTAGGAGGATAGGAACCCATAAAAAACATTGACAGAGGGTTCTATTGGGGGCTACCCAGCTTATTCTGTTTTCCTATATTCTAGGTAACATGTAAAGAAAACCCAACCCTAGGTTGGAGTTTTTTGCTAAAAATGATTTACATGACTAATTACCACTATGAATTAGAAGATTAATAAACATAACCACAAAATTGTGATTTTCTTAGTGACAATAATGAGCCATCTGAATACTCTAATGTCCACTCAAAACTAGGAGAAAGGGGGCGAGGAAGGAAAACAACAATGCTTGTTTGGTTTAAGGCACTTTAAGTATGGACTGAGTGGATGACTAGTGACAAATCTCTTTATACCTTATTGATGAACTAGGTTAATTTCATTGGAATCCGATATTGAAAGAACAGCAGAAGATTTCAGTAGAAATGTAATTATAATTTTAGTTGAAGCCACAGGTTTAATGAAATGTGTAATCTGTAGAAATGCTGCTGCCTTATGCTGGAAGGTGACCATAGTCCATCAAATATTCCTAGAAACAGCATTCCTAGAATTCCAAAAATGAATATTACATCCCCATCTAATTAGACATAGTATTTCTGACTGTATTGGGCAATGTTTGGTCTACCTGGCTCTGTGAGAGTATACTCTTTCATGAAATTGCTGAAACTGAAGCTGAAAGTCATATCTGGAAAACAATGTGTCCAGAATGAAATGATAACCAAATAGGAAAGATTATAATGAATGGTTTAGAACTGTCACTTTAGCCAGTGCTTTACTTTTAAAATCTGTGACTAGTGAACAGTTTGTAGATTGTAAAATAAATTTAGTGGGTAGAGATCAACATTGAAAGAGATGTAGGAAATAAAAATATAAGGGTACACCACACATTGCAAAGCAGTTTGAAAGCTGCAGATTTAAAGAAATGGAAGAATGAAGAAAGTAGCCCACCTCCTAAGTGGTGATGAGAATGAAATAAATGCACGCTAGTCACTTTGCATACTATCTGGCACACAGTAAGTGATCCAGAGAGTTAACAGTGTTACTGCTAACTAGAAAACACATGTTTGGGCGAATAGAAGAGAAACACAGGTGAATTAGGGAAATGCGGTCTTTTCAGGACAAATAATCCCTACTTCTGAAGGATTATAAACTTTTATTTGAAATTCCAGTATGTATTTCTCCAAAGTATTACAAATAAGTAAAATAGTCCTAGGCACACCCACCTACAATTACTTAAATGGTAAGTTAGGTGCAATAAACATCGACAAAAAAAAGGCAGGAAAAAATATAACTTGTAAATCAAAGACACACACACATACACAAATGAGTCAGAAATCATTTAAAGACTAATTTTAGAATTGCCTGAAGGTTAATTAAAATAATGCTTAGTGGATATTTTGTAAATTCTCATTTCAGCCCATCATAGTAAGTCTGAAGGGAACTTCTAAGCACTTGCCAAGCAAGACTTTTAAAGATGCAGCTCTTTGTCCATTTAATTTCACTTTAAACTTCATGATTCTTCATGCAAACAAAAGAAATGCAAATAAAACAGTATTGGTAGAAATTAATAATAATATTCAAATTGGGATGGATTTGGAATAAAAGACACTCATAATGTGATGGTAGAAAAACTTCCCTGGACAGCCACTTTGTATCCTACAACCAAAAACTGTGTATAATCTTGTTTTTTTTTTCGTAGTGGAAAACTGGTAGAAATGATAACTAATATTTATCAAGAAGCTGCTATGTAATAAAAACCAGTTATAAACACTTTAAATGTACTCTCATTTAATCCTTATATGACACTGAACTACACTGAAGTAAATAATCCAGTTTTATTTAATAAGGAAGCACAGAGAGGATAAGTAACTTGCCTAAGGTCATACGGCAGGAGTTAAACACAGGCTGTCTGGCACATGAACACTTTACATAATAACTATTATTAGTTTAACATTATTGGTGTAATAAATGATGTTACATCTATGAGACTACTATGCACCAATTAAAAATCATGTTGTACAATCAATAAAGATATGAGGGAAAGACAATCACAACATGTAGTCAAGGAAGAAAGAACAGCCTGCCTGGGTTTGAATCCAAGCTCCTTTACTTACTATGTAACCTTGGAAAAACAACTGAATCTCTCTGTACTTTAGTTTCCTTATCTCTGAAATAAGAGGTAGGTAATACTATTTCTAATTTTGTTTTAAGGATGAAATGAGTTAATACCTGTAAAGTACTTAAAACTGAGCTGGGCATATAGTAAGGGTTCAATAAATGTGAGCTGATATTTATTATACACTTTTCTGCATCTTGCTTTTGTCACATGTTATCTTAGAAATCTTTCATATACACAGATATGTCTCTCATTCCTTTTCTAATATTATTTTACAGCATTACTGAAACATCAAATTTAAATAAATGTTATTCAGTAAGTTATACCACGTAACTATGAAGGCAACCATCTCCTTACGGAATCAGACTCCCTACTTTATAACCACACCTAATAATCAATTCACATTTCTAGGGTACTGCGGGTACTTTCTTCTTGACCTGGACTACACGGCAGTAACAAAATTCCTGAAGAAAATCACCCTTGGATAAAAAATTATAATGAATAAGTAAATACCTTGATATGTTTATAGTAGGTTCATAACTTCTCAAAACTGGCATAATGACATTTTAATATGTATGGTCGAGAGCCCATTATTCCCTCTGTGTCTGAATATATCAACGATCAGATAAGTGTATACTTAAATGTAAGATATCAAACTAGTAACTTTTTCCTTAGCAACTATTTAGTCTGCCTTAATTTAATAACTGAAATTCCTTTAAATTCTACTTTGTGTTGTTCTGCAGAAACATCTGCTTCATCTTTTTCTTCTGACATAACTAAAGTACTTTCTTTTTGCCTTTTAAAACAGTTTTAAAATGTCATACTAGGTTAAATCAATAGTTCATCCAACTGCAAATAGATACTCCTTGAGTTACAAATGCTACCCAAAAGAACACACTATGTTTCTACAATATTTAGCCTTTCATGATGATGCACCGAATAATATTTATTTTGTGTCACTGTGTCAGACACTATGCTAGGCAAGCAAAGTCCAGTGGTTGGTTAACAAGATAGAAACCGACTCAACCCTTTGAAATCTGTAATTGCCCATGGGAATGTTGTAAAAGGGTACATCTGCCAGTGCGAGAAAAAGAATCATTGAATTAAAGCCCAAACCAATTTTATGTGATTACTTCCTATTTTAATCCCTCCACAATCTGTAACAACTTTATTTAGAAAACAATGGCAAAGATTCTTAAAATTTATGAAGTTATTGTATATTGCAAATTAAAAGAATATCATTTGGAAAGGTCAAGCTTATTTTTGTTTAAAATACATTTTTATACAAATGATAGTCTGGGCATGGAAAAGGCTCTTTAAGAATATATTTTTAAACCATTAATAATGGTTTTGGGATTTCAGGGAATTACTAGTTTTGTAGTATTTATATCTGTATTACTTGGGTGTTTTAAAAAACTATTAGAATATTAATTTATGATTCAGAAAAACAATGATATAAACTATATATGAGTGAACAAACATTAATTGTCTTCTAATAGTTGCTGCCATTTGTACATAAGTTTCTCTGGCTATTCTTAGTTACCTATGAAACCCATATTAAGAAGTACAGTATGAAGGCACTGTTCTAGGTGATAGAATACACAGAATGCATTCAAAAATACTTTGGCTGGAACATAAGGCCAGAAAGGTGAACCGGAGCCTACAGTTATGAAGCTGTGATTTTTTTCATATCTTTGATATAAGCGAACTTAAGCTTTCACTAAAACTAATGTAAGAGTGATAGGAAGATTGGAGGTAAAGAGGGAATGGAAGCAGAAAGTTGTTGGAAGAATGTTGCAGCATTGACATGTAATTGTTTGATTTTGGACTCAATCAGATTATAATGCCAATGTAACATCTAGTGGAGATGTCTAAAGCAGAAAGCTGGAAATTCAGAACTGACAAAAGCGGTCAATTCTATAGACATAGAAGTGATCTATAGAGGATTTATAATGGTAAAATTATAATAGATGAGATAGGCAAGAGACAAGGTTGTAGGAAGTTTTGTTTTTGTTTTGCATTTATGTACCAGACTAAAGTCAGAGGGTTATGAAGATTCTACTTCACAGATGCAAAAATGAAGGCTCTGAGCCTTTATAAATGCTTTGTCTATGGCTACATGAACAGCACATAGCAGAGGCTGGAATTTGAACTCAGGTATTTCTAACCAAAACTTACATTGTTTTGACTATCTGAAAGACATAAAACTGGAAACACCTATACTGCTA
Source organism: Cynopterus sphinx (assembly GCA_030015415.1). Taxonomy (NCBI): domain Eukaryota; kingdom Metazoa; phylum Chordata; class Mammalia; order Chiroptera; family Pteropodidae; genus Cynopterus; species Cynopterus sphinx. The sequence goes on along the minus strand of CM057379.1, from coordinate 19,363,666 downwards.
TGACAGAAAGATAAACCAATAAAAGGTAAAGGAAACTGCTCTTCAGAGAAACTAAATGTTTGTTCAAGGTCTCACACTTAGTAATTGACTTTTCAAGACAAATGTTTAGATTTCTAGCTCAGTATTCTTTATACTATGTTGTCATCCTGCATGATTATATTAGCTTGAATAAACTGAAATTTTACATATGTGGAATATTTAGCTAATTAACACTTTTCCTCCTTGGTAATGTTATTTTTGTGGTGGGCGGGCAGAAAGAGGGTTTAAGACTGCTATTTTTTATTATATTGGTTTATATTGTATTTAATAGTATAAACTGCCTCAAATTCTTTGTGAGAAATAGGTAGACAATAAATCCTAAGTAGCCAGATAAGTACATAAATAAATCTACATTGTACTATTTACTATTTTAAAGAGTGTGAAACAGTGACTCCCTAGAGATTGGCACCTCTACTGCAGAATCCCCACACTTTGGTGAAGCTTACCTTCAGATTCTTTATTACTAAAGGATCAATTTTTCATATTCTGTTTAAGTTACTTCAAAAAGATCATCCACAAATTCTAGCTCAAAAACAGTTATCAATCGGCTGCTCTGTAAAAATTCTCACTTCTCTGAAACATTTATGCTTTTTAATAAGTTCTAAATTATTTCTATTATGTAAGAAAAATGCAAAATAAAACAAAGCTCTAAAAGCTCTCTTTGAGCACATGCTTTGCTTTTGGAACACTGAACACCCTGCTGGATATCAATAATGTGTGTGTTCTAATAGTGTAGCTATATTGTAATATATAATATTTAACAGAAGGAAGAATATAGTTATATTATTGAGTAAAATTATGAAGAGAAAAAAAAGTCATCAACAAATAAATCAAGCTGAGATGTAGGGCGTCTCGAAAGCAGTTAATAGAATATGTGTATGTTCATTAAGAAATAAAATAACTATAAAACATATTCTATAATCAATTTTCTTCTCCATTCTCATCGAGTTATTTCACACACACTTTTGTACAAACCAACTCTAACAAAAATTCATGTCACTTAAAAAGGTCCCAGATGATTTTTTCCCCAGCTGATTATTAATTGATTTGCAATGGTCTGTGGAGTATGCATCACATACATGATGTATAACAAAATATGCAAAAATAAAAGCTGCATCAGGAAAAAAATAATCCCAATTTGGAATTTGCTCATTTAAAATCTTTTTACGTAGAAGCCATGGAGGAAATTTCCAAGTGCTGCTATGAGTTATTTGGATTCTTATTCTACCAAAAGTTTTCTTTTTCGTCTTCCTTTCCACTTCAAAAGAAACCGCCTATCTTCGGCCCCTAATAAAGGTTAAGACTATATCTCATATCATGAGACTATTTCTTATGCAATGGTATTAGAATTGCAAAATCAATGGTGATTTTTTTTCTTTCTAAATGAAATTTAGGTTGTAAAGAACTATAAAATTTATATGTTGGTCTCAACTTTTGACCATAATACAGTTAATGATACACAATTTAATCTGCTATATAAAAGAAAACACTTTATTGGATAGTCCACAAGAGGGCACACTTTCAACTACTGCAAAAATTTTTAATTCACATTTTTTTACTGGTCCATCAAAGGCTGGCCAGATTCTTATGAATTGCTTATTCAATGCCATTAGAAAATAACAGATCCTGAAATTTGTATTTTTTTTCTTAAACACAAGGAAACTTTTTGGATACACATAAAATTAAGAAAAGCCTGGACATACCAAGACTTCATTAATATTAAATTATAAAAGTATGCAATAGTCTTATCAGCCACCTGGTTTCTGTTAGCTATTTAGAGTTTGGCTGCCCTAGGAATCTTTTCCAGAAACTCTGGCTACTTTGTTTTTGATTCTCATATGGGAAACAGTCCCTAGGAACAATACATTCAAGACAACTCAGTAGGAGAACAAAGAGAATGTGTTTCAGACACTTTAGAAAAATCTTCCATTTCAACAGGTTAAGATCATTACTTGAAGTACTCAATTGAGAAAGGGTACACATGCAAGAGACATGCAAAAACATCAGGATTACTTATGCATCATTTTGCATTACCAATCACTTTTCTGCCCTAGCCCACACAAATACCATTTCAGCAACTCTTCTCTCTCCTGAACCACCAGTTTTCCCTCTTATTATTGGATCATTACAATTGGCATATAAGCATCTATATACTGGTACTCCTCTACTCTCACAAAAACAAACAATGCCCCCAAAACCTTATCTTGACCTCTTTATCCCCTTCAAACAACTGCTTAATTCTTCTGCTCCTTTTTACAGCAAAATTCCTTCAGCTGTCTATCTTCACCTCTAATTCTTCCACTTTCTTTTGAAACCACTGTGTTTTTAGTCTCATCATTCCACTAAATGGATTGCCATGGTTAGTAAAGGCATTTACGTTGCTAAACGCAATGGGCAAGCCTCAGATTTCATCTGATTTGACCTAGCATTCAACACAGTTGATCACTCTCTTCTATTTGAACTGTTTTCCAGAACAACATAGCTGTCTCCTAGTTCTTCCTCATTCTACATGGGCCACTCCTGAATCCCATTTTGGAGCCTTCTCATCTTCCAGTCTCCACTCTGTTGTTGATCTCATTCAATCTCATAATTTTAAAATAGCGCCTGCATGATGATGACTCCAAAATTTATATCTCCTACTTTGACCTCTCCCCTGTACACCAGACACATATATCCAACTGTCTACTTAACATCCCAGTAAGCACAGGTCTAGAGCAGAGGTTGGCAATCTTCCTACTGACTTCTGAGAGTATGATTTATATGCTTTAGATAAAAGTTCTTCGTTAAATAAGTATTTTGCAAATATTTTATCCAAGTCTTGTGATTGTCTTTTCATTCTCTTAACAATGTCTTTTGAAATTTTGATGAAGTTCAATTATCAATTTGTTCTTTTATGGTGGTGGTGGGGTATGCAGAAACTTTCTGGTGTGATGAAAGGATACTGGTTACACAAGTGCATCCATTTTGTCAGAATCATAAAGCTAAGATTTTTGTTTTCAGTATATATAATTGCCAAACTCTGAAAAACTTTGTAAAAGTAATAAAGATAATAACTGAGCAGTGTTTGGAGGATGGGTGGAGGTATAGGTGAAATTAAAATGACATGTTGATTATTTCTGAAGCTGGGTGACTGGTATTAGGGTATTCATAATATTCTTTTGTTTACCTTCCATGTACTTAAAGCTTTCCATAATAAACAGCTTTTTAATTAAAGGAACTTTTTTGTTGCATGCAAGCTATCACTGTCCCATGCTAAGGTCATCATTAATTAAAGGCTTTTCAGATCTATTCCTGCTAAACCATGTGGTACAGACTGAATGTCTCCCTGACCCCCACTTACACGTTGAAACCTAATCCCCAATGTATGTAGAGGTGGAGACCTTTGGGAGGTGATTAGGTCACGAGGGTGGAGTCTCATAAATGGAATTAATGCCTTTATAAAAGAGACTCCAGAGAACTCCCTTGCCCCTTCCACCATGTGAGGACACAACAAAAAGATGCAATCTACAAACCAGGAAGTAGGTTCTCATAAGACACTGAATTTGCTGGCACCTTGGTCGTGGACATCCCAGCCTCCAGAACTATGAGAAGTAAATTTCTGCTGCTTATAAGCCAACTAGTCTGTGGTATTCGGTTATAGCAGCACAAATGGACTAAGAACACCATGTTTCCCTTGGGCTCTATTTCTATAATGGTTTAAAAACCCACAAAAGAATTAAAAAGAACTAAATATCACCATTAAAGAATATGACTAATGAATCTGAGAAAAGATATTGGATAGCTTTTCAGGGAAGATAAACTTTTTTAAAAGTCAACTTAAACCAATAACAAAACAACTTCTTACTAAAGAGCTGAACTTCAAAATTATTTTAAGTAGTTTAAATTACTGGGAAAGAATAAACAGAAAGGTAATTTCTGATTTATATTATCTATGGTAATTATTTTATAATTTCCACTGGACCCCACCACTATACCCATTTTATAGGATATAAGTATATAAATTAAGGATATAAATTGGAATATATATTTTTCTAAATTAATAAGCTCATGTTCAATAAACAAATCATAATATACAGGTTTCATAATATCAAATGCCATATCCTCTCTGGATATAGAATTAAAAATATTTGAGTTCTTTAAATTCTATCATCAGTCCATCTTTCGTTAGGACACATGAATTTTTAAATTTTAAGTGAGGTTTCTATGAAACACACATTATTAAAAAGAAAATATAACAGCACTTACAGCCTGAGGTAGAAGGTTAATGGAAACACAGAATCAAATGACTCTGTTATAACAAATCTCCAAGATGCTATTAAACAGCAAAAACATCCAAACAAACTCTTTAGTTAAATCTTAAACTCTCTTAAAACAGTGTTTTTACTGTATTCTTTCTTCATTTTGTTTCTTGGTTTGCAAAGTCTTGGGATCTTAACCAGACAGTGATTTTCTGTAACAGGAATATATGAAACTGATTAATTTTAAAGGTATCTAAAAGAAATGAATAATTAAGAAGACGAATTTTTTCTTATCTTACAGGGGACTTTCACTGTTGTTTAAGGAATCTAAGTAAAAGGTGGGGAGAGGGTGCAGAAAAGAGGAATGTAAAGATAGGTTTCTTGAGTAATGTTTTAGCACACTTAACTATTACACATAAACACAAAAATAGAAATAAAATACTTTCAATTTCAATCAGAATAGTGAATTACCTAGACCTGAGGAAGTAGTTTAGCTTCTCCTTACCAGCACCTGATAATCAATAAGGGATAATACTTAGCACCTCTACGCCTGGAACTGTTCTAAGGAATTTACATATTTAATTTCATATTAATTTATATTTTGTTCAATTAATTCATTTAATCTTTATCCTATTAAATAAATACTATTATTATCTTCATTTTAAGATAATAAAAACAGGCATTTGAAAGTTATGTTAACTTGTCCAAGGTCTGATTCCAGAATCCCTGCTCTTAATATTCAGAGTTCTAAATGAAAAGAGCAGGGCGTTTTGAGAGAAAAAAAAAATGATGTTTATGTTGGAGGGGTAACAGTTACAGAATGCCTCATTAAGGAACTCTCATGAGTAAGAGGCAAAAGAGGAAGAAGAAATGGGGATGGGAATGATTAGCATATTCAAATCCCTAAAGGACAGAGTCTAGCACAAACTAAAAGATTAAGTGGCTGGTACATAATGATGGACTGATAAAAGATTAGGGAGAAAAAGGTACATACTTGTCGGATCATACTTAACACAACAGGCCAGGTCAAGAGCCACTTAAAAGAAGTCTACTAGCCATTTTCATATATATCTTTGTTACTGAACATGGCAACTGGAGTTGCTTAATTTTGAATCTATTTCTCCTTTTTCACACAGGCTGTATATATACTCCTAAAAATATTAGTGAACTAAAATAACTGCATCGCTTTAAAATACTAGAAGAAACAGTGGTTTGTAATTGCCTTAGAATAAACTTTCACACAACTTAAATGGATCTCAAGGAAATTTTACTTAGTGAAAAATGGCAATCTCAATACATACTGTATGATTCCATTTATATAACATTCTTCTTGAAATACCACCATTATAGAGATGAAAGACAGATCACTTGTTACCAGGGGTTAGAAATGGGGAGTGCAGGTGTGTGGCTATGAAGTGACAGTACAAGGGAATGGTGCCTGTGGTGATAAAACAGTTCTGTATGTTGAGTGTGGCTGGTAGTTAGTTACACGTAGCTATAGATGGTAAAACTTTACAGAAACACACAGAAACAGAGTGCATGCACAGCTGGCTAAAATGGAATAAATTCTTGGATTATATAAATGTCCTTTTCCTGGTTTTGAAACAGTAGTAAATTACATACCTTTGGGAGAGGCTAAGTTAAGTGTGCACCTGATTTACCCACACTTCTTCCCTCAACCTTTTATAAATCTATAATTATCTTAAAATATATATATTTAAAAGGCAATTATAGTCTGTGTGTTCTATACAGTACCTAGTTCATTTGCACAACAAGTTTTTATTAATGAACGAAATTAAAGATTCAGACTAGCTGATTTCGAAATTATAGAGCAATTTATAGGCAGAAAGTTTTTCTTAAATTATTACTTTTAAAAACTTTAAAAAGTTATATAAAAGTTACTACAAGTTTTTAGAAATTTTTTGAAGGTTACAGACATTTTTTTCAAGGCAGTTTTTAAGTTATTTTTAAAGTTTTTCTGAAGGTTTAAAATTTTTAAACATTTCTTGGGTTGAGGAGATAACTTTTGATTGTGATATTTCGAACTGAACAAAAAAGTTATTTAGTTACACAAAACTGCCATAACTTTACCTGGATTCATTAATTTTTTACATTTTGCCCCTTCTGCTTTAACATTCACATTTACAATTGTTCCTCCCCCCAACCTGCACAACCCCCCAAACTGTGTGAGAATAAGTTGGATACCATGATCCAATCCTGTAAATACTTTAGTATAGTGTTCTTAAGAACATTCTTAAACACAAAATCAGAAAATTTAATTTATAAAATAATATTTAATTCCTGATCGTTATTTTATCAATTGTCCCAACGATATCCTTTTGTGGTTATTTTTTTTTCTTGTTTCAGGAACCAATCCAGGATCACATTGCATTTAGTTGTCATGCCTCTTTAGTTTTCTTGAATCTAGACTACTTCCTTAGACTTTCTATTTGTTGCCTTTGGTATCTTTTAAGAGTATCTTTTGTAAAATCCATCAATTTGGGTTTATCTGATGTTATAATTAGATTCAGGTGATGCACTTTTTGATAGGAATACCACAGAAATAAATGTTACATCCTTCTTAGGGCATTATATTAGAAAGCATCTGATATCAGTCTTTTTGTAATACTGGTGATATTAACTTTAATCATTTGATTAAGGTGGTTTGGGCCATGTTCTCCAATGAAAAGTTACTGTTTGTAGTAGGTAATTTGTAGATAGACACTTTAACACAATGTAAATATATCTGATCCCATCAAACTTTCACTCCTTAATTTTAACACCATTATTAATTTTCTATCCGTTATATTTATTAGTTGGCATTCTACTTTAATAGAGCATTTCCCTTCTTCCTCATTCATTCATTCATACCAGTAGGACCTTGCAGATTTCTTTTTTATTCTATTATTATCATTTATTTCGATGCTCAAATTATCCCAGATTTGGACAGAGGCAACTCCTTCAGGCTGACTTCTATGTTACATCCCATCATTCTTACTTTTAAGCAATTTCTTACTTTCCAGTGCAATGAGATGTTCCAACCTCATCTCATACATTCTCTACCCCAGGAGAGAAAATCAGCCTTCTTCAGGAAAGAGCTCTGGTTCTATTTAGTAGAGAACAGTATTTAGATACAGTGCCCACTGTGCTCTCTGTTACTGGTATACAATTGTGGGACACATATTTTGAAAAGAAAATTAAGTGAAAATGAAGCAAGGATATAAAGTGAAATCTAGAGAATCAAGAGAAAATAAGTATGTGAAGCATGGGCCCCAAAATTATAGAAAAGTGAAAAATAATTTGTAGATTCCAGAATCACACAATTTCATATTGAAAAATATCTTAGGGATAATACAGTTAAACTTTCTTGTTTTACAGAGAAAACCAAGACCTAGAGAGGTTAGCTAATCTTGATTGAGATCATAGAATCAATTAGTCAAAGTCAGCAAATTCTCAATTCAAGTTAACCAAGTTCTATTCTTATACTATTTATTCAACCAGCATTTATTGAGTGCCTATGATGTGCAATGCATTGTTGTGGCTAGGGATACAGCAGTGAACAAAACAAACAATCCCTATCCCTCTTAGAGGTGAGATCAGTAATCAAATTAATCCAATTTTCTACATGAAAAGATGTTTCACTTCATTAGTCTATAGGGAAATGCATATCACAACCACAATGAGATATCCCTACACTAAAATAATAATAAAAAAACTAATCATTTCAACTGTTGAAATGAGAGCATGATAAACAAGATCTCTTATAAAATGCTGGTGCGAGTATACAAATTTTGTACAACTGCTTTGAATAACTGATATTATCTGCTAAAGGTGATTGCCCTATTGCCCTGCAATTTCACTCCTAGGTATTGACCCAATAAAAAACTCAGTGGCTTAAAACAATAGTCTCTAAATGTCCTCCAGGAACCAGTGCACCAGGCTGAACATGTTGGTTTCTTGGGAGATGAAAGAGGCACAAAAGTACAAGCCCATTCCTGCAAAAGTTTTTCAAGCCTTGGGTCATGTCACACCCACTAATTCCAATGGTCACAGCATGTTATATCCAAACACAAAGTCATGGGGAAGGAAAATATTCTCAGCATCCTTAGGAATGGAAGGAAGTATACAGTGCCTGAGAAGGACTTGGATACAAGGAAGGGCAAAGAAATGGGGTTACCAATGCAATCTGTTACACATGCCCAAACCAAGCTTTTCAAGAATGGAAGCTGGCATTTTACCAAACCCTCCAGATGATTTTGATGCATGCTAAAGTTTGAAAACCTCTAAGCTCCACATATCTCTGGGCCTCACCCCCAGAGTTTCTCATTCAGTAGGTCTTGTGCCCAAGCATGTGGTGAATCTAAAAGTTTTTTTGAGATGATGCTAATGCTACCAATCGATGGGCCACACTGTTAAGTATTAGGCTAGAAGACAGGGAGAGAATCCTGAGAAAAATGTCACCTGCAATAAATTTTAAAAAATTGGTAGGGACTGCCAGATAAAGAATGGGAAAGGTGTTCTGGGCAGTGGGAAAAAACAGGTGCAAATGTAGAAAGATGTGAATCTATGTTACAGGTTTAAGAACTTTCAAGTACTTCAAGATGACTAGAAAGGTGTAGACGCTGAGAAGGTTAAATAGGCAGAAGCCAGATAATGAAAAACTTTTTGTATTAAGGCGTTCAAATATGGCTGAATTCTACAGGAGGTCATAGAAGGATTCCATGTTGAGAAAATAATATGAACAGATCCTGGTATTAGAACATGTTCTTGCCAGCACTGTGGAAGAGTACAAGGCACCAGACTATTGGCAGAAAGAACAATAAAGTAGAAAAAATGAGACCCTGAACCGAGACAGGGTGGGTAACAGTAAGGAGAAAGATATACAGATAAAAGAGATAAACTTGGTGCCAACTTGGATGAGAGGGTAAGTGAGAGCGAAACAGCTAGGACAACTTTCAGGTTCTGGCTTGGACAACTAAAGTTACAATACACACACAGATACATTTATAAACATATGTATCACCTCCTGCTTAATTCCAAAAGGTTTGAGGCAGTTTATAATAAGAATATATAGGATAAAAAAAATAAATAGGTGAAGGATTCAGGGCAAAGAATACATTTGGAAAAGAAAATAAAAATGGCACAGAGAAAAACACATTATATTGCCCTCCAAAATTCCAATAGCTGACCCTCAAATGTGGCTTAAGCCTTCTCGTTAGCAAGCAAGGCAAACAAAACAGTGTCTGTAAAATAAAAGCAAGTCAGTTGTTCAGGAGAAGTACAGCTTTTCTGACATAAGTAATCTGAGAGATATTTAACCAGTGAGTGCTCATAAAGAAGATTCTGGATGATATGATGGAGAAAGTCCTTGAAACCACCCCTAAAAAACCAAGTACCTGTTTTGGGTCACTTTTCTTCTTTTTAAAAAATCCCATCCTAAATGCATGATTCAATAAAAGCAAATTTACAAGGGGCCAAAATAATGCAATCCAAGCACACAGATTTCTTATGGTTTAATCTAAGAGTAAAGTTTAAAATATTCAGAGGAATGGAAAGAGTGCCATCCATTTAGGCACTCCTCCATTAACACATTTTCTCAAAACTGGGCTTTTGAAAAACTAAGATGCTCAGGATACATGACTGAATGCAAACATTTGGTATTACAAGAGCAGAAACATATGTTTTATCAATTAATTGAGCAAGGAAAACGAAGGGAAGATAATTTTATGAAGTTTAAGAAGCCTACACCCCAAATATGTTCCATTTCTACACAGGAACCTTAGGCAGGTCAGAATCTTCTTCAAAAAAGTCTGATTCTGTGCCTGGAAGCACATCAAAACATTCTCTATACATTTCTGTATTTTTAGTTTTCTATATAGAATATATAATTCTTTTATAATGGCTACCACAGGAGTTTCAGTAAATGTTTAATATTTTTTGAATTGAAGAATAAAGTCTATTCTGTTCTAACATATGGCTGAATGAGTGGATTGTAATTCCACATTTCAAAACCACTGCAACTAACTATAGATAAATACTTCATATTACAATTTTCAGAATCAGAAAGCCTAAAAGTTGATAAAACCTCTTACTGTACACTATATGTTTTGTATTGCCTGTACTGTTTAACACACCAAAAATTCTCCTTTATAAAAAAGATCATGCATGTATAAATTTCCTAGGCTGCCTAACTTCAAGCAGTATGCAGCCTGTACTCTTGAAGAATACAGAGAAAGAGAAAAGCATTTTTACCTACTATATGCCAGCTATATGCCAGGCACTGTGCTAGTTGCTTTACACTCTTCTTCTCTCCACCTCCTGTTTTTTCATTTAATCTTCATAATAACCCAATGAATAAGTCTCATTATCTTCATTTTAAAGACGGGAAGAGAACAAACTTAAATGAATTGCCCGAAGTGTAAGTAGTTAAGATGTAGAATCGGGATTCAAAATGAATTTGTCATCATTCAGATATATGTTACAAAATGGCCTTTAAACATAAAAAAACAAAACCTCAACCTCACTCTTCATATGAAAAATGAGAATTAAAATTATAATGAGAAAGTAAGCTTTTGAATTCTTGTCAACCTGATAAACATGACATGTTAAGACACTCTGTTGTTGAGGCTGTGAAAAAACAGCACTTTCATACATTATCGGTTAGAATGCAAAATGGGTTGAATTTAGCAATACCTAACAAAATTACATATGTATTTACATAACCTTTGACCCAGTAATCCCACTTCTAGGAATTTACCCTCCACAAATATGAAGAATATATATTCAATGTTATTCATTATAGCATTTTTTTGCAATAGAAAAATTTTATAAACAATGTGATGCCCAAGCATGGGAAACTGATTGAATAAACAAAAGTACATCTACATCATGAACTATTATATGGCAGGTAAAAGAATGAGAAATAACTATAAATTAATATGGAGTAATTCCCAGGATACACTAAGTGAAAAAAGCAAAGTACAAACACAAAGTACAATCTTTCGCATATGAAAGAGGAATGAAATAAATATAGATACATGTATACTGCTTAATCACAAAAAGCAGTCCAGAAAGATAAACTTGAAACTAATGAAATAGTTATCCATAGGAAAAGCAGAAATGGCACAGGGAAGGTAGAAATAGATGGTAGTCATTCTTCTACATATATATTCCTAATATAGTTTTAACTTTCGAATCATGTAAATGTTATTACATACTCAAAATCAACATTAAACCAAAATGGATAAAGCAAATCCTAAAACTGAATATAAACTGCAACAAATGAACCTAACTATTATCAAATAACAACAATCACACACACAAGGAATTCTGACCAAAGTATTATGACTATAAATCATTACTGGATGTAGTAGGATTAATCTGGCCAACCCCAAAACATATCCATATACCTGAAACCTATGAATGTGATCTTTTGGGGGAAAAGGGTCTAAGTTTAAGGACGTTAAAATCAAATCATCTTAGAGTTAGGGTGGGCCCTAAATCCAATAAACATGTCCTTATAAAAGAATTGTGGGACACACACAGAGATTAGAGATATGCAGCCACAAGTGAAAGAACGCCTAGAGCCGTAAAAGAGACAAGGAAAGACTCTTCCAGAGACTCTGGAGGAAGACTGGACCTGTCAACATCTCGATTTTAAGACTTCTGGACTCTACAACTGTAAGAAAATAAATTTCTGTTGTTTTAAGCCACCAAATTTGTGGTAATTTATCACAGAAGCTCTAGGAAACAAATACACTGGGATACATTCTAAGGACAGAAAGGATTGAAAGGAAATCTTGAAATTTACCTAGTGCATTTTATATTGGCAGTGGTGTTTATACAGCAGTCTAATGGTATATGGTCTTGGAATACAAGGGGAAAAAGTCTTCAAAGACAAAGAAGCCATCAACTGTTTCACTTACTCCTAAAATCTGAGAACTAACCACTAGAATTGGCAACATGAAAGCCATTGATGACCCTGAGGACACTGATTTTAAAAGTAATGGAACATAGGCTTCAGAAAGAATGGAAGGAGAGGAAGATAGTGAATACAGACAACTGCAAAGGGGAGCCCAGAGTTTGGGCAATTGTAGGAGGGTCAAGAGAAGAGTTTCTCAATTAAAATGGGAGAAATACCATTATGTTTGCATGCTAATGAAAACAAATAATCAGATGGAGAGGAAAAAAATATTAATGATACAGGACAGAGGAGAGAATTACAAGAGTGACATCTGAGTATGTGAGGAAGTGAGACCCTAGTAAACAGGTGGAGGGACTGGCTTTATGAACCTGGACAATTCATCTATAGTAACAGAAGGGTAAGTACAATATCTACAGGTAGATAGGTGATATATGCAATGTCAGGTACTTGGGAAAACGCTCTTCTAATTGCTTCAATATTCTGTTTAGGAAGTTCATCAACTAAAATTAAAAATGAAAAAGATGCTGGAGGTTTTGTGGAGAAGGGAGAAAATATGAACAGTCATCTAGGAGAGGGGAGAAGTATAAACAGTCATCTAGAAAACAGAGGATCATGAAAAGATCAAATAGGTGTGATATAACTGCAGGGAGCATTAAGAGAGTACACTGTCAATATTTTAAGGTGAGACCAGTCATCACAGTATTATTTTTCTCCAGTCCCATTCAACTGCAAGATTTAACTACGGCTGCAGTTTTGCCAAGTTGAACAGGGGAGAAAAGGAACTGAATATCTATACAAGGAAGTGATTATGACTGACCTTTGAATATAAGGTGAAAGGAGAGAAAAGGGATAACAGGGTGAAGAAATCAGTATTACAACATTCAATACATGTTGTAAATAAGTCATTCTTTCCTGCAACAATTGAATCCTTTGGCTTCTGTCTGCTCTCTTGTACCTTACTGACTTCACTGATTCCAGTTTCACCAATGGTTTATTATATTACATCATTTCTCAAGTCTAACTACTTGGCTCTATGTATACTTCCTCCAAAATTAATTTATTTTCATGGCTTCTAAAGCTCTGTATGGCTTCATTAAGTGAGAATTCATTCATGAGTCTTCATTGTTGCTACAAACTCTTATAGTACCAATGTGTCAATATGCCCGACATTCAACAATCATTTCCCTCAAAGTGTCAGTCACTCAAATAACCTCCTGTAATCTTATAATTTCTATCACTGTTCCCATTCATTAATAACCCAAAATCTCGGGTTATGAATTTTTAAAAAAATCTTTTATCATCTATATTATTAGTCAATTCCTTTCCTGTTCTACTGCTCTAATCCTAGTTTTTAAAAATCTCATGATAAGTACCTAGATTATTGTACTTACCAATTAACTGATCTTTTAACTTTAGCATGTCTCTACTTTCAGCTGTCTTTCACATGAGGATGCAATGAATTTATGGCTCCTAAATTTACAAAGCTTTTACTTCTTGAAATCAGATTAAATTCTCACCTGTCTAGGACCAAAACCCAGAAATGAAAAACATCCCTACTACTATCTGATCAGATGTCAGCCAACAATTGGTAAATAAATTCTGAATAATCACTTTGCAAATGTATCAAATTAAATATTACAATTTCCATAAACACTCCTGACTAAATAGAATCACAGAATTTTAGAGGTAGAAGAAAATTTAGAGTTACTAGTAACTTGTCTGTTTTACATAAAAAACAGGGATGCTGCATATTATTGTTCATCACAGCTCCAAACTGGAAATGATCAAAAAGTATTTCAACTAGTGAAAGAATAAACAAAATATGGTATTATCAATATTATGAATTAACATTCAGCAATAAAAAACAAAATATGCATACATGCTATGCCATGAATGAACCTCAACAACAGTGTGCCTAGTGAAAGAAGCTAAATGCAAAAGACTACATGTAGTATGCTTCCTTTTAGATGTAATGTCCTCAAAAATTTATAGAAACAAAAAGTAGAGCAGCAGTTTCTTGAGTCAGGGTGAGGGTGTGGGAGTTGAGAGCTGACCACAAATAAGCTTGAGGGATATTATGGGAGTGAGGGAAAAGCTCTAAGACTGGATTGTGTTGACGGCTGCACAACTCTATGAATTTACTAAAAAACACTGATTTGTATACTTATAATAAGTAAATTTTACATTATGTAAATTATACGTCAATAGTTGTGAAAATGCAATTAGTAGTATTACCTTCCTTTAGCTAACTATAAACATTTTCCATAGTTCAATATTTTTTCTTAAAAAAGATAGCCATACATCATAAACTTATTGTACATTAGTCATATACTAACAATTTCTAGGAATTTAAATACAAACACACTGAATTGGTGGTATTAATTAGCTCTAGCCTGCACTTGATTTAAATTTCTTGTGAGGAATAAGGAAAGCAATTATGTAATTTAAGCAAGCTCATACACTGTCACCAGCATGTTGTTAAAGACTCTTTCACTTACCCTAGGACTGTAGTTATATTCAATATATTACCTTGTTTTGAATAGAATCAGTGATATACAAGAATAGGAAGGCAACTTATAATCTAGTCCAATCCCTTTGTTTTACATGAGAAGAAGAGATGAAATGACACGTTCAAGAGCACTTTCAAAGTTAACTGCAAAGCTTCCCAGTCTTTTCCAGTCTCCTGACTTTCCTGCTCTATGCATTGACTACATTTTGTTAAAAGAAAAAATGGTGAAAGATTATTAAAAATAATAACAGGAAATACTCAAGCAATAGCTAAGTAGATGATTACTTTTTCATTCTGTGAACAAATCTCTTGTAACCCCAAATTGTTGGTTCCTTTTATATTCTACAAAAAGAGAAGGAAACTTTAGAGCCTTATACACATTTATTATCTTATTTTGGTACTCAAAACATCCTCATAGTTGGAGAAAATAATCAACTCGCCATAGTTAGAAAGCCATAATTTAAAAACTAAATTTATCTTATTTTAAAGCCCATGCCCATTTTCCACACTTTTAGACACATTAAATAATGATCTCCAAAGCAATTCCTTTCAATAAATACTGTTTGTGCTTACATCTCCAATGTATAAAAAAAAGTTTACTAAAAGTTACAAAATAGACATTTTAAAAGGATAAGTTAAAAATGTCTTAAAGGCTCTAATTTTCTTTGCACAATGAGTTAAATTATCTTGGACACCCCCACCGTACTGCATCTTTTCCAGTACACATATACCAATTTGGAAACCACCATTCTAGGTACTACAGTGTTTTTCCAGAATTCAACCATTTTCAAATTTTCTTCTGTTCTTGACACTTTACCCTCATTTAAAAGCTTTCATTACTGTATTTTTAATCTGACTGATTCCTCTATTAAAGTTATATTTTTCTACTTTCACTGTTCTATTTCTAGGCTCTTGAAATTGGAAATATATCCACTTAAAATCTCTAACAGTCCACCAATAAAGGTGGACATTCTTACTTAAAATCATGGTTTTTCAATGACTATGAAGAAACTGTGCAAGAATCAAAAACTATAATGTTTCTGACAGACTGAATGTTTTCTATCAACAAGTTTACAGTGCTTAGGTATGAGGAAAAAACCTGTGTAAGAAAAAAGGAGATATTTCCATAATACTAACGTTGGCTTTTTAATTAAAGGAGCAAATAATCTCTGAACCTCATGGAAAGTATAAAATCTGTGTTTGAGCTAAATAAAAATCACTGGGACAACTGTTCATCAGTGTGATATGAAACCAGGAAGGTAGCAATCAGGTTGTAGTACATGCTACATTAGAATTCAATGACTCTATAATATGCTTCATTAAAAGTGTACTGTAAAATATTTCTATCTAGCTTAAAATTCTTACATATATCTGGCTTTGAATTACCTTTTACCAATATGAAATGAAATTCAATACACAGTAAAATCTTGCTTCTCTAATTCAGCTTTTGCTGTCCAATTCCTTCCAGACGTTAGAATCTTTCTCCTACCTAATCAAATTGGTTCTTGAAAACTGCTGTACAGTCACTTCACTGTAAATTAGTTCTCCTAAATTGTTTAATCTAAGATTCCCCCTTCCCAACCAATTATTATCCTTTTGGGGGTGGTACTGCCCCTATTAAGAATGCATGTTCTAAAATATCTTTCATAAAACTTTATATTATAAAGTTACAGGGATCAATTTTTTTAAAAACTTGACAAAATAAAAATAAAGCATGTGTTTCTATTGCCCAAGACAATCTATCCTCCTGAATAAATTCCTGTAGTATTTTTAAAATATGAAAGAGAAAAAAAGCAAAATTGGAAAGAACTGGAGTTGGTCAGGATAGAGATTCAAAAAAGAATTAGAAACTGCAAAGGCCTTAGTGATCATAGTAATCACCTGGTCTAACTTCACACAGAATTTGACTATAAACTCTTGTAGACATGGAAAACTCAAGACAACTGCAGTAAAAAAAGAAGGAAAAAAGGAAGTGGGGGAAAAAAAGAAGAAAATAAAGGGAAAGTAGGGAGGGGAAGGAAGAACGGAGGCAGGGAAGAAAGGAGGAAAGAAGAATGAAAAAAGAAAGAATGCAAGACACTGCTGGGAAGTTCTTAAAAACCAAACCATTGATTTTTAGATGCCTCTCCCTAATTGGCCTAATCAGCAGATTCCAACAATATTATTTCTGTTTGTACTATAGTTATCTCTACAGTAGACAGGAAATAGCTTTGTTAACAATGTAGTTTTAATCTATTCCTGATAATTTTTATTTGGGTTATTACTATATATACAATTACTTATCAGACATCTCCCCAGAGATCTTCATTGGCAAATCCAACTACAACAGTGCCAAAGTGATCATCCTGGTCTACTTTATCTTTAAATCTAAGTTTTTCTTCTAAAACTGACTTATTTGTGTAATCTCATGCTACCTCTATATTACGTATAGTTCTATTTTTGTATTAACACCACACTGTATGAAATCTGTTAAATTATTAACTGCTTGATGGCACAGATATTATCATTTATATTTCCAGTGCCTATCATAATACACCAGTTTGACATACTGAATGTTATGCTTAACTGCTGGCGTAAGCACTTCACTGTATATATAAAATGCACAACCGACTTCAAAAAACATTTTTCTAATCTTCTATCAATATAGAATTATCTAATCAAGAAGAGCTCTTTTCCTTGTGTTATCTAAGCAATGCTTAGAGCTCCTAATGCCTGAAGTATATAGATGAACTCATATTAAAGTAGGGGTTGCAAACTCAAACACACAGTGACTATGAAGTCATTCTAAAAAATTAAAGCAAAGACAGATATATGGAACAAGGAAGTGACCATTTGGAAACTGAATGCCAAAGCAGCAGCTCTATTTGATTGTAGCCATTGAAAATTGACGTCACGTGGCCAGATCTTTAAGTGCTCAAGACAGGCTAGGTATCAACCCTTCTTCCTCTTCCTCTTTTCCCCTCCTCCCCCCACTTAAAAAAAAAATATGTGGTCCTGTGTTAAATCTTGGCCACTTTCAATTTTTCATTCATCCATTCATTTTCAACCACTGTTATGAGCCAAGGAAAGCATCTGCAGGATAGAGCTGGCCTGTAGGGCTTCAACTTATGACCTCTAAAAAGTATGTAATCTCTTCGACTGATAATGACAAATCATTTGGTTTGGTTCAAAGAATCTGAACATTGCTTTGGTTTTTAAATTTATTTCTTGCCCCCTTCCTTAGGCTCATAGCCATACAATCCTTTCGATCTTTCAATATGATGCAACCATGTTGGCTTTCTTTTAATTCCATGAAAGTCTTATTCCTGCTTCATTGCCTTTATAAATAAACCTTCAGTTCCTCAATCCCTTCCCCTATCCTTCATGCTGTTTAATTCCTACTCTGGGAAGCATTCGTGATCTCACCAAGACTAGATTATGTCTTCTGTTAAACATATTTTCAAGTACTCTGTGCTCTTCCCCAAAAGCACTTGTCGAAACTATAATGAAATAAACATTTTTGTAACTAGTTGTTTTATAATTCCTTCCTTCCCTGAGCACTGAATCCTAAGAAGGCAGAAAACAGGCATATCTTGTATATTACTGTATTCTGATTAAGCATGGCATATGACAGATATCAGTAAATGTCTGATGAAGGAAGGTATAAAGAGTTATTATTTTCCAGTATATAAAAACAAAATTAAGTAAAAGCAAAATCTGAATTTTTGTCCTCAGATCAAAAGGGAGGTTTTCACATTAAAAAAAGTATATTCTTTATCTGAACTTTGTATGTATTTCATAATTGAGCTTGTTAACTACTTTATTCAATACTTCTAATTTTTCTATTGTGTCTACTAGATCCATCTAGTACTATAAAGGGTATTAATCTCTATACACACAACCAACACAAATGCACACACTACAAAAAAATTGTATTTTGTCAAACTGTCTTTACATTTCATTTTTTTGGCTTTATATACTTAGCTATTTGTTGGGTTTATAAAAGTTTTTGCCTGTTATATTTTCTTGACAAACTTTCCTTGTATTTATCCATTTGCCCAATGCCTCTCTTTATCTTATGATTTAGTATTTTAAGTATCATCCTGTCTGGCATTAATACTGTCATTCTTGTGTTCTTTTTTAACTTTCTTTTACACCCTTAGCCCAACTCATTATTTCATCTCCTCAAACACTTTATTTCTTTACTTTCCCTTGGTGATTTTCTTGTCTCAAAGATTTTAAACATTATATATGCTGGTGAGGATGTGGAACAACAGGAACTCTTACTCATTGCCAGTGGGAATACAAAATGGTACAGACATGTTGAAAGACAGTTTGGCAATTTCTTACAAAACTAAACATACTCTTACTATATGATCCGGCAATCACACTCCTTGGTATTTATCCTCAAAAGTTGAAAACTTATGTCCAAACAAAAAACCTCCGCACACAATGTTTATAGAAACTTTATTCATAATTGCCAAAACTTGGAAGCAAACAAGATGTTTGCATAGGCAAATGGATAAACTGTGGTGTATCCAGACAATGAAATATTTATTTAGCACTAAAAAGAAATGAACTATCAAAGCTATGAAAAGACACAGAGGTACCTTAAATGCATATTATGAAGTGAAAGAAGCCAATTTGAAAAGGCTACATAAGGTAGGATTCCGAATATAAGACATTCTGGAAAAGGCAAAATTGTGGAATAAATAAAAAAGACCGTGGTTGCTGGAGTAGAAAGAGAGGGGAAGAGATGAACAGACAAAGCACAGAAAAATTTTAGGGCAGTGAAAATACTCTGTATAGTATTTTAATAATGTGTGTGTATCATCACACATGTTTAGAATGTACAATCCATTAACTAACTGTACACCACCAAGAGTGAACCCTAAGGTAAACTATGGACTTTGGGTGATTATGATGTGTCTATATAGATCATCCCTGGTAAAAACTGTATTATTCTGGGGAGTACTTTTGATAACAGGGAGGCTATAAGTGTGTGTCTGTGGGGCGGCAGGGGGGCAGAAGGTATATGGCAAATCTTTGTACCTTCATCTCAATTTTGTTGTAAACCTAGAACTGCTCTATGAAACAGCTTTTAAGAGATTGCTTGATTTAACAAGCAAATATGGGATTTAAAACTGACTTCTACATTAGTGAATGTGGGAGGATGAAGACAAAGAATACAAATGTAATACATAAAAGTCAATTAACTCTTTTGAGGTTGTTTTCTTTATTTGCAAAATAGAGATCATTCCCACAATCTTATACGATCACTGAGGATTAGACACAAGGTACACAAAACACCTTGCACTATGGTATGGTGGTAGACAGAAGTTCAATAAGAACAGCTTTTAAACTGTAACTATTATTATTAGAAAAAATAAAAAATACTTAAGACCTATAACAGTAATAAAATGATAAAAAAGAGTAATAAGGCAACCAAATTAATTTAATTTTAATCTATGAAATCAACTCTTATTGGCAAAACTTAGTACTAAAAAGTCAGCAAAGATGCATTTCACAAGTATTCAAAAGTGATAAGGTGTTTGTGGAATGAGCCAAAGGAATTAAGTCATGTGAGATGTTTATTCTCATAGGAAGGTAAGGCTAAGGAGATGAGGAAGCTACTGAAGTAACTAAATCATCAACAAATTAGATTTAGAAATGAGTATGAGAATGAGGAGACAATATTCATCAATTATATCTAGCAAAATAAGCAAAGCAGAAGATTATAATGAATTTATGACCTAGAAGTCTGAGAGACAGAGTATGGAATACTGTGTTCCTGGTCCATTTGGACAAAATAAAAAAAGAAAAGCAGGAAATCTGAGTAGAATATAGGAAAATGAATAGAATACAGGAAATGAAAGTTACGTAGGATGCTATGTACCCTCTCTTAGCTCAACCTTAAGCAGAAATAGCCTTCAAACAATACAGAATTCTGGCAGGAACAGAGGTTTTAAATATAATTCTACCTCTTACTAGAGGACGAGTTTGGGTGATTTTTATTTAGCCTCTTTAAAGGTATCCTCAAATATAAAGTAAGGATAATAGTACCTGACCCAATTAAAAATTAAATGAGATAATGTGTGTAAAATCAATGTGGAAGACAGTAAATAAATAAACATTATTAATAGGCTTGAAACACATCATGATACAGTAGAAAAGTATTTTAAAGTATTAACATCAATATTATAGCACCATCCGATGAATACCTTCTAGATGCCAGACATTTGCTAATTTACTTTATATAAATGTTAATCTTCACTAGATTCTTACCAGATAGATGTTAACCTAAATAACTGTTTAATACCACTATGAAACATTTTCTTGTAAAAAAATGTAATCATTGTCTCAACCTGGTGATATTAAGAATATCAAACATGAATATAATATCAAACATGAAGAATATAAAACATGAAATTACAATAAAGATACTGGTATACTGAAGTAAACATTCAAAGAAAAAAGCCTTTGGCAGAAGGCCTGGGAAATATCATAGAAAACTGAAGCAAAATGAAAACATCTGGGGTGGGGATGAGAAATGAAAACCTTGTAAGGGAATATAAGAGATGAGAGACTAAGAAAAAAACCTATTTCATGTATCAGCTAAACTGAAGTTTTTCTGTTATTGTTAATAACAGTATTATGTACATTACTAGATGCTTTATATTTATGTTACCATTCAATTTTCATAGTAATCTTGCAACATAGGTTTATTCATCCATCAAGAATTTATTGATTTGGATATGAGCACACAAAAGAGTATACAGATGTTGTATTATGAAATTGTACACCTGAAAGTTATATATTATTAACCAGTGTTACTCCAATAACTTTAATTTAAAAAACTGTGTACCTACCAAGTGCCAGACATAGTGAATACAACTGTGTACAAGACAATAGTGTCTCTATCCTAATCATTTTACAGGTTATTACAGAGTGGACCTGTTTCAAAGAGGTTAAGCAATGTGCCTAAATTTACATAGCTAATATGGAAAAGAGTGAAGATACAAACTCAAATCTAAACCCATGCTCTTAACCACTGTACTTATTGCCTCAACACAATTAAAAAAATAAATCCTATAATGCTGACAAACTATGAAACTATATGAAATTATATACTCTTGCCTCAAGAAACATAAAAAACAATCACATTATTTAAATGTTTATCAAAAATTTATAAATAATTGTATTAAATTTTAATTCAATAATATTCTGTGCTAACTATAAATGTAATACTTAAAAGATTAATAATCTGAATATTAGTTCAGGAGAAAAACAGCTGTTACCCAAAGTTAACAACTATATTCATAGAGTTCCATATTATCTGATCTAGTTTTATTAATCACTTAGGCAATCATATTACAAATCAAGAGCTAAAGATGAAATAATGGATCTTTGTGGAAAGCAAAAAATAACAATGCCACCTATAGGACAATTAGTAGAATGCAGACAACCAATTTGGAAACATGATTCTTAATAACCTTCATTAGAAATTTATAGAACAGAAATTAATCATAAACAAAAACACTCAAAACTGGATCTTACTCTACACATTATAAGACTAAAAACTGACTGTACTCAATCTGTAAGTCTTCTTATGTACTACTATATTTGAAGTTTCTACAAATAGTAGTGAACACTTTCACACATACCAAGTGGTGTTAGCTGGGTCTTATCATTTATTAATATATATCCTCTTATACTCATATTCAAGCCAAATAGTTGGTATCTAATAAAAACTTTACACAGAAAGCCAAAACAAGTTAAGACTAAATTAGGTTAGAAGTAATCTTTCACACCTGCAGAAAAAGCTTCTCTTGGATATGAATTTTACAAGTATTTATCAGAATACCTAAGATGTAAGGTAATATAAACAATATTGTATGTTTAAGGTCACAGGGAAAAAAAGGAACATGAAAGTGAGAAATTCATCATTTTCTGAAAAGGATCTTGATAAGTAACTTTTAATAAAAACTACCAAAAAAAAATAAAGATTACCCTAGTTACTAAATTTAGAGGTATGAAGAAATATAATGCTCTCGACCTACTCATGAAGGGAGGGAGAACCCATAAAATTTCTGTCTCAGAGAATAGCATCAGTGGCCCACAGAAACTGGCTTTAACTGGTTTAAAATGTATTAAATGTTTAAAATGTATTTTTGTTTAACTCTGTCTACAGAAATATCACTGGAAAGTACCACATTCAAAAGTAGTAGGAAATCTGTAGTTCAAATCTTCAAACACATTGCCTCTTCTATCATCACTCACACTTTAAAATTCCCTTTTATCAAAAGTAAGGAAAGGTAAACCAATTTCAAAAGGTTTGTTTTTTGACATTTCATCTTCTCAAAAAATTGGCATTGTACATAAAATTATGAAGCTGAGGCATAACAACCCTATCAGATAAATCAGCTATTGTGTATATATAGGTAAAATGAACCTCAGAGAGGCGTTACCTAACTTCAAAAAATAAGAAAATAGGAAAGTCAAATCCAAGACTTTCTGGAATAAAACCTAATGTAGGGTTTACATACTGTGTAGTAATGTAGTAATACCAAATATCACAGTCAAAAGTCCAGAGTGAACCCAGAAAACTTAAAAGTGTGCTTGATACTTCCCACAGTTTACACTAGGTTAAAAGTATAATACTCGCTAATGGCCAAAGGAAAATCAAACTAAAGTTTTGTTTCACACATAGCTCTCAAAGATTTAAAAATTTCTAAGACTATACACCCAAATTAGGTAACCTCAAAATAAGATTTAACCTGTACTATGAATAACATGATTTTCCTTATTCAAAAATCAAAGTAACAGATAAGGTTAGGTAAAGGACAAAAGTACAGAAATTATAATAAAAGTTTTTAAGCAGTCAACAATTCTGTACTGGTCATATTCATTTTAATGCCTACAGCACCTGGTCTTCCTAGTTGGTCTCCCACCCAAGTACTAATGAGGCTCGCCCCTGCTTAGCTTCCGAGATCAGATAAGATAGTCCGTGTTCAAGTTGGCATGGCCATAGCTGGTCATATTCATTTTAGAAAGTTGGCATTTTCATTAAAGTAGCTTTATAAGCTACAGGATTTTACTCTGTGGTATAAACTAGTTCTTTACCTAACTGAAGGCAAATTAAAATTGTGGTAACTGTTTTTTTGTGAGGCTACGAAATTGGAAAAGGAGTGACAATATGGAGGCACTTAAAAATTAGCTAAGATTATATCACTTGGTTTTCAGGAAAGAATGAGATTAACTGCAAGTTTTTAAAAGATGAGATAAATCTGAACCATAATAAAACGTAATTTACAGGCCCTGAATGACAAGATCAAAATAGGAAGAGCAACAGATAATTTCAGAGCAGTCAAAGCAAAAAACTGGAGTAGTGAGCAAAGTGACTGTGGTGGCATATACAAAAGAGGCTGGGGAATACATTTTGGGTCTAGGTATGACTTAAACATCTTCAAAGTGTGATTTTAACATTATGGTTAAACTTTATGATTAAACTATGATTTAAGCTTTTTCAAAAGCTGCTAAAAACAGTCAATATTTTATGATGAGAAAATAAGCTCAGACAGTGTGGAAAAAAAAAAGTACAAGAAACTTAGCAATAACAACAAAAGATGTAAGGTCCCAGGCATAGATTAAAGATGTCAGTGAACAAGGCAGGCATGCTACTGAGATAAGGAGTGTGGTGGTGGTGGTGGGTCATGGCAATGAACAACATTTTTCTTTGCTGAACACAATCATCAATGAGTCCATTTAAATAGCCACTAGTAGCAAAGAATATAATACAGGTCATGTACCATGTAATAATGATGGGGGCTATGTTCTGAGAAATGCGTTGTTGAGCGAACATCACAGAGTGTACTTAACACATACCTAAATGATATAGCTCACTACACCCCTAAACTCTAATGGTAAATCGCCACAGCATATGTAACCTGTCATTGACCGAGATGTTGTTAGGCAGCACACGGTTGTGCGCTGTGTCCATTTTTTGAAATAGATATGAGACAGTCTTGTAATTACCATTTGAGAACATTGTTTCCTGCTCTACGTTAATGTGTTCTTTATTGTAAAAAAGAATATCAGTCAATAGTTCCTCAAGTTAAGCCAAATAAAAAATTAAAGCATCAACTCTAGTTATACAGTCAAATGTAAAAAGCTGAGGATCACAAGTGTTCTAAAACAATTTGCTCACTACTCATTCAAGGTCTACCTGTATGATTTCACCATATTTGAGTATCATCTGTGCACCATTATTTATTTAATGTTTTTCTTTAAAATGGCTATTTGTTGCAATGCTTGGACAAATTGATAAAATGCTTCTAACAAGTGTTTCTCAAGTGTCACAAACTTAAACGCCCTTTAAATTCTGCCATTATCAATTTATGCCTTCTGAGTCTTTGAAAACATTTGCATCTGTGCCATCTGAGGTTTTTCTTTAACTTCTTTTCCCAATGAAATTAGGAGTATAATGTGCCTCCCTGTCACAATTCATTTTAGAATTTATTAGATAAACTAGAATACCTGAGAATAAGATTTAAAAAATAATTTTAGAAGATACCCAAGATAGTTCTGTTAATGTCTGTATTCAACTTAATAAGTACTATAGTGTTGATGACGGCTACAGACATTTTTTTGTGTATGGTACTTAAAAATTCTATTCTTGTGAATACTGCAATGAATAAGAACCTGTATTTCAAAGTCATCAGACTTTTTCATCATGAATATTGTTCAACTGATATGTTAGAAATAAAGCTGAGATTCTCTGCTTATGAAAACAAATGTACTTCAAATGAAAATAGTTTGTTTCCTAGGCATGTACTTGACACATAAAAGACTTTGCCTACTAAATCAGAAGCTCCTTTCCTATTGCAATATGCACTGTAAACTTCATCACAGGATATATTCAAAATCATGTTTTTCAAATAAGGGTGAAAATAAAGTTTACAGAAGCATATGGTGAGACAAGAGAAATAAAGATAATGCAAGATATAAATATATCAATGTGATTCTGACAACTGACATGGAATGATTGCCTTTTAATCTGAGGTTATAGCTGTCTTATTTTTACTTTACCCTTTTAGTGTTAAAATGCTCCCTCCGCAACATAAAAGATGGTAATTTTATATTAAAATTTAACTGACTGATTAAATTCATTTAAAAAACAAATGCTCTAACAATTGTGGGATGTAATTGTTCCCACAACTTTTAGAGCTTTTAGTGAAACACTGGTATTAAATACCATGGCATTTCCAACACAGAAATGAAGAGATGGTTTTACTCTGGCCAAGTGCTTACTGGTATTACTGAAAGTTTCAGAGAAAGTTGTCAGTTTATCTGCAACTACAGCAATAATTTAGTAAATAACTGAAAACAGGAGTCATCTTCTAACTTAAAAGAAAAGCAAATTCAAACATCTAAGTGAACTTGTAATAAAGAAGAAAACTTCTAGAAGACAATTATCTACATTTATCAGAAAACTTCAAATTTGAAGAAAATATACTGACAGAAGGAATTGCACTACCTTTCCTCTTCAGGAAATACGTGGTTTGGGGGAAGAAGAAAGGAAAATTACCACAAATGAAATGACAGTGACAATTCATTTGCAACAACTGAGTGCAGTCATTCCACATACACTTTTCCATGGGAGATAATGATGTGGTAAAGAAATGGATACCAGATACATTTCCTTTTAGTCTGTGTGCTATGATGAAATATGATTTCACTGACTTATAAGCTAACAGATGGATCCTTAGGGAATCTGATACAAATACAAAGAATTTCTGTTGTGTTCAGTTAGCAACACTTCCACAAAAGATAAAGGCAGCTCTAGAGATCCTTAGGCACGTGTTAGCACATACTACTATGTGATAAGTTTTATATCATTCTTTTCATGTCAAAACAAAGTTCAGGTAACACTTAAATGAGAATGATGAATAGAAGTGGCTAATTTTTTAAAAATCCTCTTTGGACTATAATTGAACAAAAATTAAAGAAAGTTAATGAGCTAATAAACTCTTTCACGCTTGTAAGCCTTTGCGCATTCTTAATATTAAAATGTTAATTCTCTCCCACTGTACAGTTATGATGTAGTTTCAGTTTTTTTTCTAAGGGTATTGCTTTTGAGAACAAATCTCCCCTCAAGAATTACTGGGGGAAAAAAGACTGTATTGAACCTGCACTGACTTTGGAACTTCATCTAAAAGTTTTTGGCCTATAATTTATCTAATTTGATAAAAAGAAGTATGTAGGAAGAGCTGGTACAGAGATCAAGTCAAGTGAGGGGTCCACTTAACTGATTTTGTCTAGATTAGAACAAACATCCTAAGATTAAGTATTCAAAATGAAGATATTTGCAGTTTCTACCTAAAATTTTAATATTGAAATTAATTTTGAGCCATACCTCAGAAATAGAAATGTTACTAAAGTTTATATAGACTTAATTAATGTATGTAGACATTTCAAATGTATTTAAGATAAAATAAAACACTTTGGATATTTTTTCAGAACTACATTAGAATTTATATCTCTGAGAAATATCAAACTAAATTTCCAAGAATAAGGGAATGATTGCATACAGGGTTATAATAAAAAAGTGGTTTGATAGATCACACTCTGAAAAACACTACCTAATGCTCTTTTAAATGTAAATAATGTAAATTTTAAAAAAGAAAAAAAAAACTTTCTGAGGAAACCGCCTTTTAAAAATCTCAATAAAGTTGTAAGTTAAAATAGCGTTTAAAAGTAACTATCATTAAAATTAAAATGGCAAAGCAAAATCTCTCTCCGCAATATACTTTATAATTGGGCAATTTACTAAATTTCTCTCAAATTCAGTTTACGTTTATTACTATACAGTTTGAGGTAACAAATAAAAATGGATTATGTGAGAAATAGTCAACATAAAACAAGCCACTTCTGGGCATTGAGAGTGATATATAAAATTTCCTATCGTTTTGCAAGCAGAATTACAGCAACAATGCCCACTGTCTATATGTTTAAAGACTACCTACACGCAATATTCCATAAGATGAACTACAAAATATGACATTTATTGTTCACCAAATATCCATGTGCTCTCCACATGTCCCAGATTCTTATCAGTAGGGCAAGGCCATGTCTGGTTCTGGTTTTAATGGGCTATGAGTGGAAGTAACCTGTGTGCCATTTCATGGATGAAATATTTAAGAGCCAATGGAAGACTCTCAGCTTTTTCTTTCCCAGTGGTGGTCACTGTATAGGATGAATGTTCCAGATGTGTAGTTAGTTACACAATGTCAGACACCCCATCAGTCTGGCTTCTTGGCTATGAGGTAGAGCAGATCTCTTCCCTGACGACCTAACTGTTCGATAGGTAGTGTGAGCAAAAATAAATCTTGGTTGTGGAAAGACTGGTGTTAACTACCCTATTCTAATACTGGGTTCATTGATAATAGATTGTAATAATTCTGGTCCACTTACTTGGTTTCAAAGAGAAGAAGCCCACCCATGATGAACCAATTACTTTACTATCTTAACTATATCCCATAATCTATCGAGAAAAGCACAAATGTGTAATAAATAAAATCTTCAACTTTTAATATGCAATCATACTAAAAGTTTAAGAAGCTACACTTTCATAAAAGCACATTTCACATAACACACTCTCATAATACAAACCCACATTTCTTTTATACCTTTTATTTTACCCTTCTCTCTAAACATGTACACTTTTTTGTAAGCTAAACCACTCGAGTTAGTTACATGACACTTAAAGAAAAAGGACATTCTCCTGCATAATAAAATTGTCACACTTAAATTTAACATTGAGACAATTATTTAATATACAGCCTAAATTCAAATTTCCCGTTATCTTAATAATGTCCCTCTAAAGAGGCAATCCAGAATCATTCAATTAATTAAGGGTCACACTATATTTGGTTATCACATTTCTTTTAGTCTTCTTTAAACTAGAACAGCTCCTTAGCCTATGTTTGTAATCTTTTAAGACACCGATAATTTTGAAGGGTTAATGCCAATTATTTTGCAGTCTTCCTCAATTTGAATTGCTTTTTTCCCTTGTGATTAGATTCAGGTTAAAAGAGATTGTGTTTTTAGAATAAAAAAAAAAATTCTAGAAAGTTAACCATAACAAATCTTGGCTAGTGGGATATCACAGAAATCACCGATAGAGGAATGGATTTTAAAAAATCTACAATACATACTCTCCAGGGCAAACATTAACCACTCTAACTTTGGACCTGCATGCTGATGACTGTCAATCCTGACCCTTCCTAAACTGCTCTCCTGAAGCTTATATAACCAACTAACTACTGGACATCTTCAAAAGGCTATCCTACAGACAATTCAAATTTAACATGCTCAAACTCATCTCAGCCACAAAACTGAATGCTAATCTTTTCTCTCATGTTCCTTCTCAAATTTAAGTATCAGCACTTCATTCAATCTCTAAAGCCTAGTCAAGATGCTTCCTTCTGCCTTACCCACAGCAAATAAGAACAAAAAAGACACCAATGTAATCTGTATTTCTTAAATCCATTTTCTTCTACTATACTGCCACTCTTCTAGAATTTTAGTACTTTATTTCTAGACTCTTGCAAAAATAGCCTAATTGGTCCCATCTTCCAGTTTTACCATCTCTAGATATAGCTTCCTCACCGTATGGGACTATGTATTTAAAACATAAATGTGATCAAATAATTCACCTCTTAAAATCTTTCAATGGTTCCTCTTCAAGAATGGAATAAAGTTCAAACTTGGCATTGCCTATAGGATTTACAAAGTTCATTGCCTATCTACATCTCCAATCACTTCTTGACTTGCACTTGATGCTTTTTTTGTTACAGTGCTTTCCTAACTGGACATCATCTTTATAATTTTTGCCGTTTTCCTTCGTGGCAAAAGACATTCCAAGGAGGTAAAAGAACAATAACATCTGAAGCTCATTAACTTTTTCGTATGTAAATTTAACAATAGTTTGATCAGGAAATATTTGCTTAGCCTCTACACTGTGTGCAAGGCTTTTCATTAAGTACTGTGAGAAACACAAGTTACATGTATTCTGCTCTAGAAAGAGTTTCCAGTGGAATGCAGTTTTTTTTTTTTTAAAGGTAAACATAATTACAGGTAGGCAGAAAAGTACAAGGGTAACAAACAAGATCCAAGAAAGTTCAGAGGAGGGAGAAATTAAACATTTTTATTGGGGTATACTCTCCCCGGCTATAAGTTCATAACACAAAACTACTTTTGTAAGCACATTTAAGATAATAGTACTAGTCCTGACGATCATGTGCTCAGAAGGCATTGTTTAGCATGGAAATGGAATAGGCTGAAGCTGAAAGGAGACTAGTTTCACAGCCTATTGTAATAATCCAAGCATATAGTAATAAGGATATGAACTATGATAAAAACAACAACAACAAAGGAATATACGGGAAAGATGTTTTACAGCTGTATCCAACAACTGAAGTGAAGAAGACATGGAAGGAAAGAAAGGAGTCAAAATATAACAAGTTTTAAGCACAGGGTGTCCATGATGATAGTGCTGCTTATTGCTCCATTAGTTACTAGATCTTTTTCAAAGTCTTTTTGGGTAGAGATTCAAGAGGAAGGCTTTTCTATTAAGTGCAATTGGGTTGTCTAAAGAAGGAAATGAAAGTAAATGATGGGGGAACCAACCGTGTGCTAGAAGAACAAAGAAAGTATGATTGTCTCTTTCTCAATGTTTGAAAATCTTGGTTCTACTTTTTAATTTGTTTAAACAACTAAAAAAACACGTTCCATGTCTCACACATACACGCATGCACACACACATTTTAATTGCAAAACTAGAATCATACTAATCATACTATTCTAACTTGCCTTTTCCTCCTTTAATGATATAGTTTGTTAACTTAGCCAGTTTATAGAGCCCTACTTCCTTTAAAAAAAAAAAAAAAAAGATGTACAGTATGTGCCATAAACTAACCACTATTTATATTTACTTAGGTGGGTTTTTTTTTTTACTTCTATTTATTTATAGTTCGCTATTACCAATAACACTGTAAATGTACATGCTAATGTGAGTTTTTTAGCCTTGTACAGTGGTGGTATCGTAGCCAATGAGGTTTATCTGAGGCATGATTATTGATAATTAAAACTAAAACATGTGTTTTTATGCTCTCCAAGGTTTCTACAAGCTAGATTCCTTGAAGTGGGGTTAATGAGAAAAGGGGACATGCATTCTAAATTTTGATTGACAGAATACTGCAAAATTATCCACCAAAAACATAGCAAGTCCTCTCCTGTATTTCTCTAAGCCATCAATTGTTGGAATGAAAAAAAGAAGACCCAAATCCCTCCCATTTGTTTCCCTAATACACTAAACCTTAATCCTTATCATTCACATCCAATGTGAAGTTTCAATCTATACACTGTAACATGAAATTAACATCAAAATAAAATCTATTTTTATTTTTAAAAGAGCTGCATTCTAACTAAACCAATGCATTCTTAATGGAAGGTGGTACTCACTCATCAACCCACAGATAACTGAGGACATTTGTGACTAATAACACTCCAAGGCTGCAACTGACAATAGTGAATAGGACACTAAACCACTGAACAGTACAGAACAATAAGTGTCTTGCCCAAAATGCCGACAGCCCTAATCAATCCACCTTTGGTTGGGAAATACAGAACTAGACAACTGAGGTATGCTGCTCGGGTTCAGTTTTAAGAAGCCTGGAAAGGCAGTCAACAAGGTTGAAGTGGGGCCACAGTAACAATTTCAGGGTGAGATACACATTAAATAACTGTTCTGTGAAGTATTTGCAATAGTACATATTTCTTTTCCTTTACCTCCTTCCTTAGGTAAGGCTTCAAGTTTCTTAAAAACCTGTATCTATTTACTTCTGAATTTCTCTGCTTAAACTTTTTACTATTGTGGCCTACTGGTCCAGTAAGCTAAGATTTAATGCACATGTTTGGCAGTGGCTGTATTGTTTTGGATGTGACCTTGGAGACTAAAATGAAGCTGAAACCAGAACTTATTTTTTAAAAGATAGATATCTACATTTCTTCAGATATTTCTGAAGTAATATCTTTAATATCTTTCTATTTCTTAAATCGTAATTTTCTTATGGTTCTAATTCTATGTTCCCTATATAGTACCTAGACAACAATTGTACTACCTATCAGGTCAGCTTAATAAATGTTAAATAAAAGGTTGGCTTTAATAATAGAAAATTAAAAAGCAAATCTCAATGAAGACTGGTTTCTGATTTAGAAAACTTCTATAGAACACAGTCTGAAGAAGGCCAAAAACAAAGACTAAATTTCCAGAACATATAAATGAGGTTCATTTACTCAACACAGGGCTATCATATGTAAAGTTAATATAGACACAACTGATTTTCTTTTAGTTGAAAAGACAGTCCATAAGAGTAAAAAATTTTTAGGCAAATATAAAAACATTCTGTAATTTCATCTCCTTACACTCAAATAAGGACTTTTATTTCAAAAAATTCTCCTTTAGCATGTAAACACTTTACATAGTAGCTGTTGAAGAATGTGTAATATTTTTGTATTGTACTGCAATATTAATCTGTCTTTGTGTTAATCATATTGCCTTTCAAAAGGTTGCATCATGCCACCATGAACGTATTGGTTTTGATGTGCCTTATCAGCACTGGATATTTGCTCTAAAACACTTCTTTTGGAGAAAAGTACGTACCTCCTTGGCTACATGTAACATGTCTTATCAAAGCTGTTTTAGATTTAAAAAATATTTTTCAACTGTTCATTTACAATTTGTACTTTCATTTGTGTAAAATTATTCTTTGCCCATCTTTCTATGGAAATCTTGATGATTTTCATATGAATTGTCAAGTATTCAGTTATTACCTTTCAGGCTTATTCTTCAGTGGTGTTTTTGAGAAGTCTAAGGCTTTTTTTCTCATCATAAAGGTAATAAATATATGCACATTATAAATATTTTAGATGGCAGATCAAAGAAGTACCTATAATCTTGTCTCCTTAATATGTCTCCAAACATATTTAACTAAAATATGTTTGGGCATATTTTCTTACGTTTTTTTCTGAGCAAATGCATTTCAATTTTAGTCATATTGCTCCTACAATATATATATATATTTTTACCTATGGTGGGAGAATGTATATTTCAGAAAACACTTCTGAAAACTTTAACTTTCACATGGAGTCTTACACAAAGCTAGAATTATTATTTAATTTCAGGTAGCTACTAAATTTATTTTTCTTATCACTTACACGAGTTTTTCATAATAAACACCTATCACACTTTACAGGAGTGTCACAAGGGTTAAAAGAGAAAAAGTGTACCTAACAATCTCCTGCAATTATGAGATCAAGAGTAGAATACAGTTCTTTTTGAATAAAGACATCACAACCACTAAAGTTTATCTAGGAAACTTAGTATTCTAAAACCTTGCTGCTTTAAGCATGGAACACACAGACCAGGCGTATCACAACACCCAGGAGTTTGTTAGAAATGCAGACTCTCAGACCCTACTCCAGATCTACTGAATCTCACTGCATTAAAAAAGATGCTCAGCGAGCCATTGATAGCAGTGCTTCTTAAACATGGCTACATGTATGAATCACCTGGAAAATGTAAACAAGTACATATATACCTTAGGTGCCATCCCTGGAAATACTGATTTCACTGTCTGGAGTAAGGGCTGGGAATCAAGATTTTAAAAGTCACCCTCCAGATGATTTTAATGTGTAGTAAAGTTTGAAAATCATAGCTTCAGAATGCAGACAGGTAGAATTGACATTGCACCAGTCACCACCTTTGCAAAGAAACATACCACAGCATTTTTAGCACTAGTTTAATACTCATTCATGTTTCTTTAATCAATTTTCCCACACTAAGGCAGTACTTATAAAGTTATCATTCCTTCAAAGGACAGGAAGGTCAAGTTCCTAGGAGATATTCAAATGTTAGCATTCTTCAATTTTATGCCCTTTTCTCCTATACTCAGATTTAGAAATCACTAAGTATTAATTGTACTTTCTACTGAGACTTAGTGAGAAAGATAACTACATTCTGACAAAATAAAAACTCAGGTTACAACCAAGTCAATTAATTGTTTTATTTGCTCGATGTAGGTGGTTAGTTTCAAGGAAATTCTTAGGGGGAGAGTCAATACATGGTGATCAAATTTTTACCTCACTTCCTTTAGTAAATCAACAATTCAGTTAATAAAAATATTTTTTTTTTTAAAGAAAGGAAGGAGAAAACATTGGGTCTGAAACTATATTAAAAGATTAAAGTAGGAGGCCTATAGGCTTCAGCTTCTAAGATTATTTTAAGACCACTAATGAAGTTATAAAATCTTGTAGTGTTATAATGGGCATCCGTGAGCAAGGGGTGAGACTCTGATGACTTAAGCCCTGAATCATTTTACCAGTGTAAACAGATTTCCCACTGGAGCAAAACCTGGAACTAAATGGAGCAGGATCAGGTAGAACCTTGGTTCCTTGATCTTACTTTGCCAAAGAAGTAATTTACTGAATAACTTTTTAAGTTATTAGTGGAGATGGAATCAGAGTGGAAAGCGCACTGAAAACTTTGCAGCCAATAAGACTTACTTTCATTGATTCATTCAATGAACGCAGGCAGAAATAATTTTTTAAAAGCTAATGCATTAGTAGTTTGACAGAAAAAGTCTTAATAAAAAGACTAAGGCAACACAATGATTTTAACAAGATGAAGAATTATATAAACAGCTCCCAAGATTATGCCTAACATAAAATACATTCTTGTTAGAATTACTGCTAAAAAAGTCATAAAATAGATTAGTATCACTTGTCATTATTTAAAATTGTTTGGGAGATCTAAAAATGCAGTTCTTTTATATATTTCGTGAATATTTAATTTGCAGAGGTAGATTGACAGTAGCATTTATTTTAGGTTTGCTGTTTCGCTCATTTACCTAACATGACATACTATAAATTCATGTAGCTATTGTAGGTTAATATATTTTAACATAAGGTAAGGCGTGACTGTTTTCCCCTTCCCATCAATTGTTTTCAAATTCTTTTTGAATTACACAAACATTATTTCATGTTTCCCCAACATCTCAGTGAAATTTTCATTGACAATATATTAAACCAATAAATAATTTAAAGTAGGCATATTCAAAATAGTTTATTTGCCCTCAAAGGGCTCCTGGTACTTATGACCTTGTATAATCCCTTCCTCCTGACTGTGGATGGAGCTGGTGATCTGTTTCTAACCAAGAGAACACAGCAAAAGTGATGGCATTTCACTTCTGAGGTTATTGCTTCTGTCATTAGTACCCTCTCTTACTTTAAGGGAAATTAGCTGCCCTATTGGGCACTGCACTATGACTGTATGACAAGGAACTTAAGTCTCTAGCCAATAACCAGTGAGAGCCTGTAGACCATCAAAAGCAGAGTGAGTAAGCTTGGAAGCAAATCCTTTGCTAGTTGAGCCTTGTAATGACTGCGGTGCCCACTGATAGCTTGACTGTAGGAAGACTGTAGCCTGGTGAGACACCCAGAGTTTAGCAAGCACCAAACTAAGGTGTACCCAGATTCCAGGGCAACAGGAACTGTGGGATAAAAATGTTAACTGTTTTAAGCTGCTAAATCTTAAAGTAACTAATTATATAGCAACAGAGAACTAATACAGTTTTTGAAAAATTTCCTAGGAAGCATTTACAGTACCATAGTTCCCTCTTATCCACAGGGAAATAGTTCCAAGACCCCCAGTAGATGCCTGAAACTGCAGATAGTAACCAAACTCAACATACACTATGTTTTTTCCTATACATACATATGATAACATTTAATTGATAAATTAGAGCAAGAGATTAACAATTACTAACAAAATGGAACTACAATACACTGTAATAAAAGTTACATGAATGAGTTATCTCGCTCTCAAAATATCTATTGTATTGCACTCACCCTTCTTGTGATGATATAATATACCTACATGATGAGATCAAGTGAGGTGAATGTCGAAGGCATTGTGACATAGCATTAGGCTACTACTGACCATTTGATAATAATGTGAGGAGAATCAAAATGATTACAGATTTCCTTTTCCTTCTTCACAATTTCACAGAGAAGATTCGTTCTTACCACAAATTATATATAGCAACCCCAACATACAATTTCTTTCCTTATTAAGTCAAGAACTTTCACCTTTTCACTTAAAGAAAGCAAGCATGTTTACGGCTTCTCTTTGGCATATCTGAATTGCCTACATTACCACCCTGGAGCTTTGGGGTCATTATTAAGTAAAATATGGGTTATAGAATAGCATGTACATCGTGGATATATGCCTGGAAAAATGGGTTGATTCGTGTCCTGGGTTGGACAGCATGAGATTTCATCATGCTACTCAGAACAGTATGTAATTTAAAACTTATAAACTGTTTATTTCTGGAATTTTCTATATAATATTTTAGGACCACGGCTGACGGTGGGTTACTGAAACCACAGGTAAGGAGGAACTATTGTATACTAAAAGATTGATAAAATGCCTTTCATACAAATTAACATTATAGCACTAGCCTATTTATAAGCAGTTCTATTCATATTATCTCTACTGAACTTCATAAACAATCCTAAGTGGTGTATGTAAGAGCAGATATAATTCTGACTTATATCCTATATTTAAGGATCCTAGTATTTAATCTAATATGTTCCTTTCTATACTCAAATTCTTAAACAACTTGTTCATTCCTAGACATCTGGCTTATCTATGATATATCTTTTATTAAGCTTTTTACTTTCTTAAAACATTTTTCCCAAAGGATAAGAATGTCAGAGAACTTTCTTAGAAAACCCTAGCAGTGATCTTGAAATTCTATATCTCCTCAAGTATTAATATTTCTGAAAGAAATCAGTCTAGAGGAATTATTTTTCATAATCTAAGGAGTAGGCTAAAATCACATAGCAAGTGATAGTAATTAAGAGGACAACACTGAAATAATGTACCTCAATACTAACCTACGAGTCTATTTTTAGCCTTGTGTGTATGAATTCATTCAGCTCAAACATTTGGTGAGCACCCTAAGTGCCAAAAATTGTACTTAACGTTGAATTTAATTGAGATGAATAAGACAGAGCATACCACTGCTCTCTCTCCTGACCTATCAAGGATTCTCAAGCTAGGGGGAAAAGATAATTATAATAGGTATTATGATGAAAATCAAAGGGAAAAAAGTGGGAAGATAGTAGAGAAAGGAAAAACAAATTGCCTAAATGAGGTAAGAAGGCATCACAGAAAACACAAACTTATGTTGGAATTTAAAGACTTGAATAGTAGGAAGCTGCCAGGTACCCTGCTAGACACAGGAAAAATGGTAGTCCACAGAAAAGGAATAAGTTATGCAATACAAATTAGATTTATATGGATTCCTTCCAGAAGGTTCATGGCTAAGACTAATAAATCAGACTCCTACAAGCTGATTTATTCACTTAATATTATGCCTGCTACTTTTGCAATACTCAAGTCCTGTGTTAGGAAATACAAATAAAGTAATAAACATGATATTAGGTTCCTGATCTCAGGGAGCTTAGAGTCTAATTTGAACCTAGGAGGAACATACATTCATTTTAATTATGCCAATTTTGAAATGCTTACAGGATTTCCCTCTCTTAGTCCTTGGGTGATTCATTCTTTCCTAAGCATCAGTTTCCTAATTTATAAAGTGGGAATCATTCCATATGTGTATCTCAAAGGATTGTAGTGGGGATTAAATAATGTAAGCAAAATATTCAAAACAGTGAGTTCGATAAATATTAGCCATTATTGCTATTCCTACTATTGTTATTTCTAAGAATAAGGCAATTAATTTAAGGGTTTTTAGTGAAGAAGTCTTCTGTTTCCTAAATCACAAAGAAGGAACAGAAAGTAACTCCTTTCTGTTTAGCTATTTCTAGATTTTAGAAATAAAGTAGAAAAAGTAATAATGCTATTATCAATTAAGGTAATGACTACCACAAGTCTGTCATAGTGCCCCCCCCACCCCGCAAAGGGTACTGAATACTACACTTGATCTATCAGCAAAGTCTCTGATATAATCTAGGACTGATTTTGAGTACTACCAGGATTTTAAACTGTGTATATGTGTACTTAAGTAATATTCGATAACTGAGGCAGAAAGACCTAATTCACTTTGGGCCTAAAATATAAAAAATAAGAATTAAAAATAAGAAGCTGATGATATACACTGAAAGGGACTGTCTGAAGGGCATAAAAAAAGAGACCTACAGTTACTGATGGAAGAGGGAAGAAAAAAAGAGGTATCCTGAACTGAAAAATAAATAATCATAGAAAGGGTAACTCGGGCCTAAAATTGACAAAAGTTCACGAAATCAGGAGCCAAACACTTCTCTGACCCAAAATGTAGGAAGACATCCTTTGGAGGTAGTCCATTATCAGTTATTTTAAATCTATTTAAAAATTCATTTTTAAAAGGGCACATCATCGTCCACAGTGTTGGATGATTTAAGCTAAATTTCTTTCTACAAAATGCTACTGTTCTAAATTCAACAAATCAAACTAAATACAAACATTTTCACTGAATTAGAAAAAAGAATAAAAGAATGGGCTAATCCTTTGATTTCTAGAAGCGAAGACCTGAGATTTTTCCGAGGTAAAATAAAAATTCAATTAAAAACTCTGCTTTAAATCTTATTTAATAGTTATTTATAGTTTAAATAACTATTAAGGACCCAAGGGGTATCATATATAATATTATCAACCTGGTGAAAACTCAAAAGGAGCGGAGAAGCAGCATTAGCACAGCAATTAAGAGTTCAAGACAAAGTTTCAGAATCTAAAAAACTTGAGTTCAAATCCTCTCGACTTCCTGAGCTTCATTTTGTCACATATGAAATGCAAATAATATCTATGCCATGAGACTTTTTTCTGATATTAAATATGATGACAGATAACATATAGAACACTTTTTTTGAAATGTTTGTTTCAAAAAGGAGGGCAGAAAGATCTACCCTATGCATCTTTTTATCTATTATAATACCTGAAGGTGAGTGGTAAGAACATTAATGAAAATGGAAGCTAAAACGTATTAAATAAGCATATTTTTAAGGCACTTTTGCACTTATTTAATCTTTAATGATCAACAAACACATCATAAGCTAACTAGAGCATATCTCTTCAATTTCCTAATTGCTAGTGAAGCTGATTCAATTTTAGGTTCAACTCTGACTCAGATTAAAAAACAGAAGTTTGAAGTTGAAGAATAATCATCCATTATCACTGTTTCCTCTTGTTCCTAATCAGCAGATATATTTAAATCATAATACTGTCGGCATTAACAAAATACAAGTTATTAATTTTGCTTCCTTGCCTTGCCTCTTTCTTTTAATTTTCTCTTACCCTCCTTGTCTAATCATTATCCCCACCCTCTTCCACCTGGACAACTCGAGCTTTCCAGATGGATTACTGAAAATCACTTCAATAAGTGGAAGATGAAGACTTTAGAAATTACCGACCAATAACATTTGTTTTGCATCCACATGTACACATTGTTAACATAAGCATTTATTTATTCCTGAAACAAACATCTGAGATGGCCCTTACTACTGGTAAAGCATTGTTTATGTAATAAACCTCAATTTTTAATCCTATACTACAGCCATATAGCACTAAATGAAAACTGATATAATGTGGCCACAACTTTTCTTCTGAGTTGTGTAATCTTATTCTTCATACGTATACAAGTTTTTTTAAATCACAAAGGATTGGACATATAGGAAAAAATCCATCTTGTTATTACTATTGGCACATTGTATTTGGAAGGCTGGAGAAAGGGAGAATGAACCATACCGAAGAACAAACATAAATTGTCCCTAAGCAAAAAAAAAAAAAGTATGGATTAGAACTAATAGAGGAGTTCAGCAAGGTTGCAGGGATACATGACCAATACATTCTATAGTCTGTTGACAACATCAAGTATTGGTGAGGATGTGGACAAACTGTAAACCTCAAACACTGTTAATGGAAACGTAAAAATCATGTAGTCACTTTGGAAAAGTCTGGCAGTCCTCAAAAAGTTACACATAAGCATATGACCTAGAAATTTCACTCCTATATAGCTATCCAGAGGAAATGAAAACATAAGCCCACACAGAAACTTGTAAACAAATGTTTATAGCAGCATTATTCGTAATAGCCAAAAGCTAAAAACAACCCACATATCCATAAACTGACAAAAGTTAGGTGTAATGAGGTACAGCCAAAATAGATTATTATTTGGACATAAGGAGGAATGAAGTACTGATACATGGTATGATTTGGATGAACAAGTGAAAGAAGCCAGATACAGAAAGGCCACATTGTAGAACTTTACTTACATAAGCTTAAAAAATCCACAGCAAGAGGGTAGATTAGCGGCTGCCAAGGGCTGGTGGAAGGGAAGCATGAGGGAGGGCTAAAGGGCATGGGATTTTTTCCTTGGGTGTAGAAAATGTTCTGAACAAGTGATAATAGTTGCACAACTTTGTGAGTATAGTAAAAACCATTTAATTTTACCACTGTAAACATCAAAAGAGTGAATTTTATGGTTTGTGAAAATGTGAGATATTTTTTCAAATCTTTTCAAACCAGTTCAGATGAACCACATAAGTTATGAGTAAACACTTGCTAGGAGCCTACTCCAGGCAAGACACTTTACCAGATATTACAGACCAATCCTACCCTCAAAGAGTTTATAATCCACAAACAATGTGAAAATAAAACAAAATAAACTACAGCTTGATATAAAATAAAAAAATGTGACAAGTCAATGTATAACATATAACTAATTCCTGTACACAGGTATGTATTAAAAGATGAAAAGTTCACATGAACTGAGGCAG
Source organism: Cynopterus sphinx (assembly GCA_030015415.1). NCBI lineage: Eukaryota > Metazoa > Chordata > Mammalia > Chiroptera > Pteropodidae > Cynopterus > Cynopterus sphinx. The sequence continues at coordinate 19,323,078 of CM057379.1, read as the reverse complement.
AACAAAGGGCAAAGTATTTATAAGGTAAAAACAAAACAAAACGCTAGCTATTCTGGTATGTTAACCTTCCCTTCATCACCACCAAAAAACATAAAATCTTGACAGAAAGGTAGGATTTGGATAGATGAAAAAAAAAAAAGGAGATAAAGGCTTTGATTAAAAGGTGTGAAGCAGGAAAATACAAAATGAGTTATCAAACTATAGTAAGTATGACTATATATTGTATATATGTCTATACTGTCATATTTAGCAGTACAGTATACCACCTTTGGAGACATAATTAATTTTAAATACCAGAAATGAGTTAAATCAAATTCCTTGTATAAATAGTTATTACTTGGGAATACCTCATTTGATCTGGGGAATACAGTCATCAATCAAGTTGAATTATGAAGATGTACTTATATTTCAATACCAGATGAACTTGAGATGATTGGATGACTTTTTACTACTTATTAAATATTTTCCTTAGTAATAATTCATTATAAATGTCACAAATTAGATTTTCATTTAGAGTATACTTAACAAGAATATCTTTTTCATCAAATCACCAACTAGAAAGGTAGCTCTCAACTAATAAAAATATTTCCTGAGGACTTATTCTAAATGTACAGCATACTTCTAAGCACTTTACATGTTACTCTTAAGCAATGTGTAGCTAACATCTACCAAGAAAATGCAATTTAACTTTTTAAGCACAAATCCCCCTGAGGAACAGACTGGTCAGCTCATTATTTTTTATTTTCTTCTAAGTATTGTTGATAATTTATATTTGATCATTTTACTTCAATTTCCTCATTAATTCTTTCGCCAAATTCATTTATAATGTGTGCTACTCAAACTTCTTTCTTTCCTCAATTCTGATATATCCCCCCCATTCTTCAGAACTCGACACATCTCTCCATTCTATTTCTATTTTTAATTCTAATTCACTAATAACTGTGCTCACTGTGGTTCCTTGCTCCTTTACGCCTCACAGATGATGTTTTTACGGAATAAAAAAAAAACAGAGGGGTCTTTTAGGCGGCCATATGAAATTTGGGAGGTTGAAAAAAAGTCCTAGTATTAAATGCCTAGAATTCATTGCTGAGCACACAGTAGTCATTCAATTAACTCCTGCAAAAAAGAATAAAAAGCCTAAAAGCACATAAAATAAAAACATAAACTTACATCTCCAGAAAGGATTATGTTTGAAAAAATTCACTTAGGTGATGATATGTCATTTCTCTAACCAAAAAAACCAAAAAAAAAGTACATTTGCTTAGATGTACTTAGATCCTAGGAAAGCACTAATTTTCATTTTGACATTCTGATGCCTGATCAATTATTGTTGATAACTCAGTTTAAACCTTTATAATTATTTGGGCGTGATTCTTTTGAAAAGCTACTGCCATTTTTAATTATTCTGAAAGTAAACCTATAATTATACTTTTAGAGATAATCTCCTCATGAGCAAAGTAACATAGTTCTCACTGAAAGATCTCATTATGTTTACGGATTTAATATAAAACTAACTAAAGAAGCAATGTTCAGATTAAGCTAGATAAACAACTACACCAGGAAGACTTATGGAAGAGCCTTGTACAATAGAAAATAGTCATACGAGAACATTCATTTTGATATTCTAAGTTCATAGTAATACTGTCAATATACTGGAAAACAAAGCCTCAAAAAATGGTATTATCTTCTTCTGTTAATTTAAATCGAGTAAGATTAAAAAAAAACAAAGACAAAAAAACTTAATATCTACCATACAGACTGTTTGGAAAGATCTTCTAGGTCAGCCTTGAAAGTAATTTTCAAATAACACTGGCATTTACAACAATTTGACTGAGCTACTAAATCTCTCAATATCCATCCTGTCCAAAATGAGAAAAGTGATACAGTATTTGGTAGACTGTATTCTTATGCATAGGCAGCCAAAGTCATTTAACATATGTTGGCTTTAAAAGCTATGTGCTAATTTTAATTTGTATATTTATACTAGGACTATAATAAATGGATGTTATCTTGGACATTCTCAGTTGAGGTAATAAAGGAATCCTAGGATTCAGACATGGTTTTAAAGTTAAATTTTATATATCCTTTAAAAAGTCTACATAGATTCAGAAATGTGTTCCTCATGAAAATAACCCTCTAACAGACCAATACAGACCAATACATAAGTACATCCTTTGCCAAAGAAAAGCCTAATGCCTTCTGAGCTCCAAGAACCTGAAGCATTTAAACTCCCATATCCACCATACACTTGGATGTCCCATAGGTTGGTTAAGTTCAACATGCCTAAAACTGTAGTGCAAGCTCCCTCTCTTCTTTCACATCCCGCTGTTCAATTCTTATAACTTTCGCCTCCTATATTCCTAATATTAATGAGTGGAACTTCCATACTCCAAGGTCCACAAGAATGAAACTTGAGAATCTAGTAGGCATACCTGACTCTCTTCATTCTCCATTACTCAACCTCCCTACATATAAACACCAAACCGTATCCGGGATATTTCTTTAATACTTGTTATGGGCTTCATCCTCCATACTCACACCGCCTTAACTGAGGACCTCATCAATTTCTAAATGGCCTCCCTAGTCTACTTTTTCCACCTACTATCCCTAAATTGCTGCCAAAAAATATTCTTCAAATACAAAACATATTAAACAACCTTCTTGGTTCCCCAATGCTTTTAAAACATAAGCCCCATTTATTTTCTGTCACTCCAATTAGTCCTATATCCCAAAACTGAAATGTAATTAAAATTCATTTATTAAACAATTGTTTGCCAAGTGCTTAGTATGTGCAAGTCACCACAGAGAATCAGTAATCAGACAGGGTTCTTCTATCAACCTTTGTAAAGTGCCTTTGGATTGATCTCATATTCTCAAAAACACAGTAATTTGCACTAGAGGAAAATATAGCACCTAATTCTTTAGTTATAAACTCCAGATACGGTGAAAAAACTGTTTACTTTGTTTTTCAAGACAGCATCACATTTTAAGATGCCCTTCATGAAAGAGATATTCAGGTTATTTAAACCAAGAACTCTAAGCAGACCCATCTGTTCAAACTGGGGAGTGAAGGGGACAACTTCTTATTCTAAAGAACAAACACTGGAAGGTTACACAAAGCCATGAGCAATAATTTCCAAACTCACAAACAAGTAATACACATATGACTCTTGCCATCAAAGCACATACATGCCTAGCAACTGAATGGTATCATAGTCCACTGCCATTTGTTTCTTTAGTTTTGTTATCTGAAAGAAAAGTGAAAGTTATTGAAATGAACTTGTTTCACAGTTGATTAAACAGCTCTTCTACTACCTTTCCCGTTCTACATTCCCATTTTCTTCTCAACTCAAACTGTGCTCCTGAACACACAGTACTGAAATGAATGTACACATCCATGAAATGTAGTACTCTAAAAATAAGGTATGGAAAGATGAAGACTGAGTTAAAACTGTTCTAGGTGATATACTGGGCAGTAAGTCAGAAGCCCTAGATTTAAGATATAATGAAAATGTACATAGAAGATGGTCACATTTAAGCTATAAAGCATGAATGTGACTAAAGATCACACTTTAATTTTAAATATCAAAGCCCAAATATATCCTAACAAAGCAAAAAGTATCCTAACACTAAATACATCATTCACAATTACTTCTAAATATTTGTGAAAATGCCAGAAATGATTCCATCTGACAAACCGTATGTACATGCCCACTCTCAGAATCAAAATCGAGGAGGGATGGATTCAAGTGAAATTCAGGGAGGTATTAGGAATGTCAGAACTGTGTGAAGAACTGGACTGGCGTATAAGTGAAGGATCAAACAGTATCACTAATTTTTTAGTTTAGGCAACTGAGCTAATGGTGAAAACATTAATCTACTTCACCTAGTTGTAAGAATAGTTTTCAGTTGAAAGAGGAGAAAGAGTAGGGAAGAAATGAGGGATGAGTTCGGTTCCATATACTTTTGAATTTCTAGTATTTGCGGGACTTTAGAAGGTACCTGGTAGACACTTGGATCTGTCTTAGAAGAGAAATATATTCTGGAGATAGATTTGTGAGTCATCAGCATACAGGTTCTAAGCATGTAAAACGTCATGTGAATAGATGAGATCAATAGGAAAGAGAATAGAGCAAAGGTTAAAAAAACCACCTTGGGAATACCAATATTTAAGAAGTGGGCAAAGGAGGAGAAACTAGCAAGAGAGTCTACAAATGGGAGATCAAATACATAGAGGAAGAACAAAAAGAGACTGATATTCCTGAACCCAAGGGAGAAAGCTGTTTCAAAAGGTAGTGGTGGGGAGAGGGAATGTCAACATGACTAGAAAATGGCCCTTCTCTCACCTACCCCCATCTTAGAAAAGCACTGCTTCTCTAACTTTAAGCATTAGAGAGGTAATGACTGTTCTTCACTATAACTATGCTCTAAACAATAAACATTTACCTTCAAACAAAATGTAAACACAATTTTTGGTGAGTTATTATTTTATCATCCCTCATTTCTTGTTCCAACTTCTATATGCTGTATGTTAAAAAATACATGATGCTACCTACTTTAATTATGATGAAAAATAGGGCAATGTCTAGTTTAGCAGCTTTGTAGAGCATCTAACCTAACAGAACAACTAATATAAATAAATGCCACTTAATAATAATGTCGATTATAAGATTTTTGGAGTGTAGGGTAAAAATGAGCAAGTAAAATCATGTCCAAAAATAAAGCAACTGCAATATTTGAAATATTTAAAGCTATTCTAAGTATTTTTGACAATAATGTCAAAGTTAAAGAGTATATTAAATTTCAAAAATCAGTCACTGAGAAACTACTAACATATACAACATCATGGATGAATCACAAAAGCCTTAGATTCTAAGTGAAAGAAACCCAACCCAAAAGCCTACATACTGTATGATTCCATTTATATGACATTCAAGCAAAGACAATACTGCTGGGCCAGGAATTAGATCTGGCTGCCAGGGCCTGGAACAGGTGTAGTAAACTGATTACAAAAAGACATAAAGGAACTTTTTTGGGGTGGCAGAAATATTCCGTCTTGATGATGGTAGTGGCTGCAAGACTGTATATGTTTGTCAAAACTCATATTTTAAACCTAAAACAGTGAATTGTACTGTGCAAATTATACCTCAATAAACCTTACTTATAAATAAAATTGTCATAATCATTATTTAGTTGAAGCATTTTTAATGTTGTAACGTATTTCTCATTAGTTAACTTATCTATGTTATTATCCATAATACCTAAATTAGCAAACTATAATAAATCAATCTTAAGCATAAAAACAAGAAAGTAGAACCCTCCATCTAAACCCCAGTATCTTACTCCCAATTCTACTGCCCAAAGGAGCAAAAGAAAAACTCTTCCTATACTTTACAATCTGCGCTAACAGCGAAAGAAAATGTTTTAAACTTTTGATTTATTTTTATTTGCAAGTTATGTTATGTGTATTGTTAGATATATGTAAATAAAATGTTCTTACCCAAAAAGTCTCAAGGATATAATCCATATCCAAGAAAATAATATTTTGAAATTAACACAAAAATATACCTGCTATTCACTAATCCTAGATTTAAAAATCTATCTTTAAGAAATATCATATAGTTCAAGTCTAATTAATCAGTTTAACAAAAATGTACTGAATACCTACAGCACAGGACAAGCACTGTGATGGTGTTAAAGACATAAAGATGAAAATAATAGTTTCCTTTGCCCTCTTAGAGCTGGTGGTTTAGTATGGCCGACAGACCCAACAGACACAGGAATAAACTATTTTATCAAGATACAAGTAATACACTGACGAATGCTGTGAAATGGAACGACCAGGGAAGCTTTCACAGAAAAAAAGGCCATGCTTTCTTTTCCCCCTTAAAAAAATTTCTGGTCCCTGACCTGACATTTTGAGAAGTAACACTTGTCTACAGAAAAAAGTAGTAATGCTACAAAAATATACATTTTCACAGTTAATGCCCAGGCTTTTTCACCAGCAACATTTTGAACTTTTGAAGACCTCAGAACCTGAGGTTTTTCAAAGTGTTCTAGGTTTCATCAAGGAAAGTTACATTTATGTACAAGTGTATCCAAACATTTCAACCCCACTTGTGTTCAAGGGTTGACCATAATACATTACAGGACCATCCACATTAACACCACCTATATTCACCATGCTATGCAAAAATTTGCTTAGAAGATAAAGATTGGGTGGACACTGACAGAGAAAGGAAGAAACACATATGAAAAGAGAAAGAGAAAAAAGTAAAATGATTACTAGAGTTTAATGAAAAACATGTCAGATATGTCTTTCAAGATAACCTGAAGGTAGGTAATGGCATAAATACTGAAGTCCTAATTTAAAGTGGAAAAAAATGATAACAGTAGCTTTTAGGTACTACATTTCAACTTTCAACCTTGGAGTTCTGTGAGGCACAGGCAGAACCCTGAAGGCACAAAACATATATCATGTGCATCAATTTTTTAAAAATAGTATTTAAAAAAGGGGGAGGAGTTAAGCCCAATTTACGCCCATGTGAAATTTCCTTGGTCAAGGAAAAACTAAATTACATACAACCTATACTCAGATGATTAATTTCTTTAGGTGGAAATTGGCAACCCACAATCTATCAGATAAGACAACTAAAAGTGGTTTTAAATCTTGAAAAGGTTGCCAAGTAGCAGTGCTGAGAAAACTCAGTGATGTATTTCCTTGCTAGGATTAATTTCAAGGACATTTTTGCTTTGCCAATAAAAAAATTTAATATACAGTCATGAATATTAACATTTTTAGAGAAAACTATTATTTGAGTTTTAATAATTCGTTATTGCGTCTAGCACTGTTAGTTTTTAAGGTATCTAGAATAACTTTTTAAAAAACAGTACTCACATCAAAACAAATATGCATTTCATTGGCACAATACTAAAGGACTGAGAAGTACAAGTGACCCGAATATGTTAACTCTAAGAAAAAATAATCCAATATTTCAAAATTATATCAGCTTCTGAATTTCTCAGGAGACATAAAAGCATAAAAAAATATTTTATTAAATTAATTAATGTTGCTAATTCCATGTTTTTTGCATACTGAAAAGTTTTTCCTTTCTGCCAAAGGACAAATATATACAAAAGAAAACTTTTTAAGAGTTTGGTATATCCACGTTAAATATGTCAGACACATCTAAGATGGCAAAACAATTTACCTACATAAATTATGCTGAATGTTTAATGTATTCTAGGGAATTTTTTTAGTGCTTAATATTTTTATAAAAAATAATTCAAGAAACACAATATAAAAATAAAATGGCTTTTTCACATTTTCAAATGCTACCTATTCCACAAATACAGCATACATATACTTAAAAATCAATACCCATTTAAATGCATATTATACATAAAAAGTTTTGTATATCATACATGTTGTAAAGTAATAAGGTATTTTATTTAAAGACTGTAATCAAGGTATTGCTTATAACTTAACAAAACATTTCAGAATTCCTTTTTATAAATTATCTTTGGGATCTCGTTATAAGCCACACAAGAAAAAGTATTACTACCCTGTAACCAAGCCACTTAAAATGTATTTTAAATTTTAAAGGGGCAGGTTAGTAGAATGGAAAGAATAGAAATTTTAGAATTAGAAATATTTGAGTTGGAATCTTATCTCTAACATTTGTTAGCTTTGCCATCCTGGACAAGATTCTAAAACACAATGTGCTTCAATTTCCTTGTCTGTCAAACAAGAACACTATCACTAACTTCACTGGGTAGTTGGTTCAAATCCTAATACACAGTGTAGTCCTTTAGGATAAAGGGTAATGTTTAAAGCATTAATCTGGAATCTTTTCTCTACTTCCTTCCACTTGTTAGCTGTATGACCTTGGGCTAGTAGCTTAATCATTCCACCCTCAGTTTTTTCAAGTGTTTTAGGATAACTACAACCAAATTCATAATATACCTTGAAGAATTTAGAAAATCCATATACAGAAAGCCCCTGGAAGTTTCTGGTCATGAAAATTACTCAATAATATCATATATTACAAATGTAAAGCACTCAACACAGGGTCTGACACAAAAAAGATCTTTTTAAATCTTAGTTTTCCTAAACTAAGTTCCACATTACTTTTTACTGTCTCTCAAACTCAAACTCACCACTGAAGATAAAAATTTACCATTAAGGATAAGAAAAATATTATCTCAAAAGTTCTAAAGGTATTCACTGAAGGCATTCCCATAAGGTTGACCGTTAACAGCAACAACTCTGCAATAAGCATACAACTTTCTAAGATGATGACTTTGAAAGGACCAACATGCTTTGGTTTTATAAATACTCAATTTAAAAAAAACTGTCAATCTTACTAATTTATAGATTCATCTACTATACTACAATTGGTCATGAATATTTCTATGAAGGAAACCACTCACTTAAGATGAATTTTCTCTTTCTAAAAATAGATGCTTCAACAATTTCAACAACATAAAAATAACTTAAAAGTAAAAAAAAAATCATAGATTGCTTAACAATTCAACTTTAAAACAAAATAGTAAAGATTAGCTGATTTCAAAAACAAAACATATGTATAGGACATATATAGTCTGAATTCTATTTTGGTTCTCTGCCTAAAGTAAACAATTTCCTTGAGTACATGAATCAACTGCGCAACCAAGGATAATATTAAGATTGTACTACATCTAGCAATGTGGAATCCTAAATCGTTAAAAACAAATATAATCAACTTAATCATTTACTAATTATAAGAAAATGGGCAATTTTCTAGCCTTTCCAGCCTCAGCTTCTTCATCTGTAAATTGTGGATGATAACTGTTTCTACTTCATGAGGTTTTTTAGAAGAATTAAATGAGATAATATTATGGCAGAACACGTTTAACACACTCCTGAAAAAAAATAAGCCCTCCAAATCTTTTCTAGCTGGCAATACTATATCAAAAAAATAATCTCTCCTAATACTATCACCTTGGGAATAGAAAGGAATATGCTTTGAAACATAATACAGTCTGACAAAACTCAATTCATTAAAACTGACTCCAGATTTTCAACAAACAGATATAAGATATATATCTAATATTTTTATTACTTGACTTACTTGGACAAAAAATTATGAGTACATAAAATAGCCTTTAAAAATACAATGACAGTATTAAATAAAAAGACATGTTGCTTAAAATTGCTTTTAGAAACACTAAAATTCCACTTCAGTAATTAAAAAAAATAGTATAAAAATAAAACTTTTAGGAGTCATTATGTACTACTACTGTTCACTACAAATATAGTTAATTCACTTACATTTCTTAAGAGGAACATATGTAAAAAAAAATCATTCAAACATCATACATATACACACAAGGTAAGGATTTCTAATTGAAAGTACTATTTCCATACCAGAAAAATATAACCAAGAGACAGGTATCATGCAACTCTAAAAGAAGAGGGAAAAGCACCTCGGACTCAGATAATTTAAAAAAGTCACAAACGGTATCAGTGTCAGCACTGAGCAATACACAGCTTCCATGACAGGACGACAGACATTTCTTAAAGCAACAGAATCTCATAAAAATCTAGTAAGAGTCAGGGAATCTCTTATTTTCCCACTGACTCACTATGTGTATCTACACCAGTCACGTGGCCTCTGAGTGTCAAGTTTTTCATCAAAAAATGGAAATCATGCTGGTCATTTCTCTCATAGGGAGATAAGAATATAAACAAACTCGGGTCACCTTGAAAAAGGATCAATTTAAAAAATACAAAGAATAATAAGTGACAAATGCTAAAAATATAAAAAACTTTGCTTAAAAGGTATACTTTTAAATGATTTTCAAAAGCCATATAAGACCATAAATTACTACTGAAGCCAACTTAGTATGCTAAGGATATTAAAATAAACAACTTCAAGTAAACAATTACCAGACTTCTATAAAGTTCCTAGAAGTAATTTCCTATTCATTTTATGACAAATAAATGTGATAAACAGAATTGAAATTATATTCCTCTAAAAGGAATCATTATTTACCTCAATCTTCCCAATCATTTCATATAAAACTGAAATCTTATATTCAAAATTTCAAAATTACTTAAAACTTATGCTTTTCTGAAAAAGCAATGGGGTGGAGAAAGTTAAATGAAATTATATGAAACTCAAACTCTTTAGTTTTTATTTAACCTTGTATTATTAATTTTTACATCTTCATTTGAGAGAAAAATACAATGGGCTATGTCAAAATATAACACAGACAGGTTTAAATGTTTCTAGTTTAGCAGTTTGATGATGAATCGATACTAAAAAATTAAATATGAAGTAGTCTGGGAAGCCTTAGAAAATACATGTTTGAGCTGGATAGTCCAGCTCCAAATAAATTTCATGTCTGAATTTGTATAGCTCATAATATTTTTGAAATTTAATAACAATCACTATGCAGACAACCCAAACTACATTTACTGCCATACTTAAAACTTTCACTTTTTCCTCCTCAAAAAGAATCTCGACCAGGACAGTCTTTCTTTCTCCAAATATAACTTTTTTTCTTAAAGGTGGACAGTATTATGAGTCTTAGCATAGACTCAAATGCTCTCAAATAACTTTAGTAAACAAAGTTGAATGGCTTTCAAAAGGAAGCATTCTATACACTCTTCTCAAAACACTAATGATAATATTCAACTTTAATTCGATTTACTAGATTTTCAATATTTACTTTAAAGCTGACTTCTTTTCAAGTACTTATTATGTCACTGGTAATGCTACAATCTCAAGAGAAACAATAAACCATAATGTTGAAATTTCCTTTAGTTATATTAGGAAATATTTCCCCAAATAATATAACTAGCATTGTAAGATTACTGGAACACTTACGGTTATCTCCTTTCACTGAATTAAAAAAATAATAATAACAATGGAAACACAAGAGTAACCACTGGTAAATATCTCAACCAACATAGGAGGTGGAGCAGATTATTCATAATCTCTAGGGAAACACAAATTATTTCTTCCAACTAAGTTATCAAACATTAAAGTTCAAACTTAGGTTCTATTTGAGTTGTATAATGTTTTCTCCCTTAAAAAATAACCTATTTTATCAGTTTGAGCCAAACAAAAAATATTTTCAATATACTTTAAAGAAATGTTTATGCTATCTTGATAAAAGCTATCACACAACCTATACTACCTTGAGATTGCTAAATATGTAGAATTAGGAAAATAAGATCTGATAAGAATTCACTTTAATTCCAAAGTCACAAGAAAAAAATCAGTCACATAAACAGATACCTAACACGCAGATTCAAATATCTGTTTAAAAAAGCTTTCTTTAACTATGAAACACTAAAAGTTGTTACTGTTGATGAAAGCTAAGCAAGCAGAACTCCTCTTTCCATTACCTTTAACAGAAATATGTTCATCCCTTGACATATGTCTCAGTATTTTATTTCAATAAAAGTTGTAAAGACATTTATACTGAAGCCCTTATCTACCTCCTCAAACCCCAAGCCCTCTGCTTAAGATGTGAAGTGTTTCTCCCTTCTGTATTCTCTTCTCCCAGCAGGCCCCCCATTCGCATGCCCCCCACCCACTGTAGGCCTGAGGCCCTGTAGCAAACAGTGTCTAACAGGAGCAGGCAGCACAAAGACAGGAATGGGAGATTAGTGGGAGGGAGGGAGGCCGGGATTGGGGCTCAGCAGGAGCTTCAGGCTTTTTAAAATTCAAACTGCTCCCTGACCAATACAAATCACGGACACGCTACTGACTACTACACGGATTTATAGCATTAAAAACATGCCCCGTACGTGACAGCTATATTAACTTCACTCTTTTTAACATTTCTCCATACGTTTGCAGTAAAAGTGGTACAATTTATTTTAAGCAGAGTGCTTAACTCAAAAATAACCTTCAGGAAAGTTACTTATTCTACAATGACAATAATTTAACAAGACAAAAAATTCACACCAATGTACACCCACTAGTTAAAACAAGGGACTTTGTCGATCAGTGTTGCTTCATTTTAACCAATGAAAAGTTCCCCTTCCGTGAATGAGACAAAGTATCAAAATAGTCTAACCCAGGTATATCTATTTTTCTATGCAATCTGTATAGCTTAAGGCTTTTAAATTAGTTGTTTTTCCTTTATATCAACCTATGTCGCCAGCGCCTCCATAAACAAGCTCTAAACACTTAACTTATACGTGCACTAGAATTTCAGATAGATCTGATATTTTCTCCAGCATTTACAGATACATTTGACCTATTAAAATGACACCTCTCTCATTACACAGTCAAACATCATGGGCACAAACAGCCAATGACAATCCTGGGACCTCAAGAAGATCTGCCCCGACATTAAAGGATGGCACCTTCTACATTTTTTTTTTAAGCTCCCAGGGATTTTAAGCATAACTCAATTTGTGTACTTTCAAAGAAAAGTGGTTTCACTTGTATCTCAGCACAAGTCTCAGAACATTAAAAATTCTTCTTACGCTTCTACACGTTTGGATCAGGAAGTACCTGAGTACTTTATGTACAGTCGTTTACAATTATCCTTATATAACGCATACCAACATAAAGTGGCACGGTAAACCTGTCAAGTACTTTATACTCGTCTCTGAATAAAAAGTCCATGTGCCACACACACTGTCAAACAACAACATAAAAGCTCTTGGGGGGAGGGCGCATATGCAGTGTCGACCACACGATGGGTTTCGGTATGAAATATTCATGCGGACGGTTTAATTCTTTAAAAAAAAGGAAAATAAAAATGAAAGGAGTCTTTTATTAACTTTCCAACGCCCCAACAAGTTTTACGCAGGCAGAGAATCTCCCCTGGACCCGTGTCTGAGTATTTACATTTGTCTCACTAACTGAAACTACTTCCTCCCTTCATGGGGTCACAGGGGGAAGAAGGGGGGGGGTTGTTTGTTTCACTGGGACGTTCCCCACTCCCGGACCAGGAAAGTTGTAAATATGGGGACGACCAGGGCACATTTGCTGTGAGTTGTATTGTTTCCGCCTCCTCACCAGGCTCCGGCTCTGCTCCCGGGCGAGGCCTGTCACCGACCAGCGGCGGCTCCGCTCGGCGCCCGGAGCTCTCTCCTAATCCCCGAGCTCAAGTAGATTCCGCTGGCCCGCGGCCTGCACTCTCCGCCGGGCCTACGCCTCCCCGGCCGCCCGGCGGGAGCCCCGGTCGCCGCCACCGCAGCCGGCCGGGAGAGGGGACAAAACCACCGCCACCCAGGGCGGCTGCCACCACACAGGAGCGAACTCTTGCGACTCGCCCGTGGAGGAGACCTGGGGCCGCTCAGGAAACGGCGGGGAGGGGAGAGAGGAGGAGGAGAAGGAGGAGGAGGAGAGACGCTGGAGGACCTGGCGCCGCCGCCGCCGCCGCCGCCGAAATAAAGAGCAGGAATTTACCTGGGCGAATCGGCGTCTGAATCCAAGCGGGAGGCCGAGGCCGCGGTGGCGAGAGACTATAATCCGGGCCGGGAGGGGGGGTGGCGGCTACGGCTCCTCTTCCGTCTCCTCAGTGCGGGGAACATGTAGAGCCGGGGGGAGACCAGCCGAGAAGACAAATCGCTGCCGCTCCTTCCTCCTCCTCCTCCTTCTCCCACATAGAAACACTCACAAACACCCGGCCGCGGGGGGGGGCCCCGAGCTACCGGGGGGGCATCGCCGCCGGCCCGGGAACCGATCCTCCAGTCGGCGGGGGCGTCCCTCCCTGCGGCTTGCTGGTGTCGGGTGAGTCGGTACCGACGGAGGGAGGGGGGGGAAGGGCGGGGGGTGGAAGGAGCCCTGTGTGTGTGTGTGTGTCTCTCTCTCTCGTTCCGTCTCTCCCTCTCAGAACAAAATGCCGACCGGAAGTGCAGCTGCAGGAATGACTCCCTCCGCCGGCGCCAAACACTAACAACCACCCCCTCTTCCCCACTCCACTTCCGCCACCGCCGCCGCCGCCGCCGCCGCTGCCACTCCGGCTCGCGTCCCCGGGGCAGCCGCACCCGGAGCCCGGGCCGGGCCGGTGCCGCGGCGGCGGCGGTTCCCTTCGGCGTCCTGCTCCTCCTCAGGGCGGCTGCGGATGTTGCCGTTTCTTGTCGATCCTGCGCGGCGGCGTTGGCGCGGCGGCCCCGGCTCTCGGCGGGCTTGATCTTCCCGGAGGCCGACTGCAAAGCGGCCCGAATTCCGTGGCGGTCGTGCGCGCCGGGGGGGCCCGCGCCGCGGCCCGGACCGGCTCGCGAGCCGCGCTCGCCGCCCCGGGCTGCTCGTCATGATCCTTCAGGGAAGGCCGAGCTCGGGGGGGGGGGGGCGGCCACGGAGAGGCGCCGGCGACTCGACGGCGGCGGTGCGGTTTGGTTCTGTTTTGTTATTTTTTTTTTTTGAAATGGTGGTGGCCCCCGCAGCCCGGTGGATGGATGTACCGAACGCCTCCCCGTCTCCGCTCCAGAGGCCGGACTTTGTACGCCCGTCTCTGGCGTCCTCTCTGCGGGGGAAGAACGCAACCCTTGGAGGTGGAGAAGATGCGCAGCCGGATGGAATCGGAGTCGTGTTTGATGCGTTTACGTCTGGAAATAACGCGATCTTTTCTGACCTTTTTGTTGTTGTTGTTGCCGCCGGTGGTTCGGGTGCTTCCCTAACTGTCGGGATAAAGGCCTGTAGGCGACGCTGTTCCAGCAGCGAGGAGCCGGCTCGCGGCGGGCCCGGAGCGCGCCGCTCTGCGCCCCCCGATCGGCGTGGGTGGAGCCGAGCGCGCGCGGGGGCGCCGCCGGCCCCGGCCCCGGCCCCGGCGCACTGGAGGCCACGGGTGGGTCTGGGCCGGGCGATTGCAAACAGCACTTTTCCTCTTTACAGTTGAAACAGTGAGATCCTGGACGAGGCTGTGGAGTACAGACGCGTCGGGTCGATGCTGGGTAGAGAGAGTTCCATGCTTCTTGCAGTCTCTTATCGGGCCCCGCGAAATATCTTTCTCGTTCCACGGGTCTCCGTTAAGTCTTCTTGGGTAAACTGGCAGGGGGCTAATTCTTCAGTGAAAAAGTGCCGTAGGTGAGCGAATGTGTCTCCGACGGGACGACATTTATAGTTTCAGAATTTAGTTATGTGTTAATAGGATTGTTGATGTTGTTCGTATACGAACCGACGTGCTAAACGTAAGTGGGAAAGTTGGCCGTTGGCCTTGAAAATCGCTCGAGGGTCTAAATCAGATCTAGTCGTTCCTTTAGACTCTGCAATGGCTTTGCATCCAGCTGAGAGTAAACGCCGAAGCCATGCCGGCGGCGGGGGAGGCCGTGTGCGCAATTGCATGGGAGACGTTGCCCTGGCATCCTTGTTAAGGACCTCTGCCTCTGCCATTCCCCCTGCCAGGCTCTTTCCCCAAGTATCCATAAGGCTTGCTTCCTCACCTTCACGATTTTGCCGAACTGTCACTTCGGGGCTTACGTGGCCACTCTTTTTAAACTGTAAGTATGTTCCCTGTCCCCCTTTCCCATTTTACCCTTCAGGCATTTCTGTATCGCTTACATGTTTATTTTATGTTTCCCCCCAATAGAATGTAAGCTCCAGGAGGGCAAGAGGTTTTGTGTTTCTCCACTGGTGTCTTGTGGAGAAAATAATGCCTAAAATGCCAGACACACTAGATGCTTAATCTTTGGTTAATTACAAGAACTATGACACCCCCCCTACACACCAATTTCTGAATTCTATCCTTTAATATATACGTATATATACTTATATGTTAGAGAACTTTGTGAAAGATTTGTGAAAACTGAAAAAAAATGGAAAAAATGCAAGTTTATTACACAGTTCTAGGAAAAAAGCGCTATTAATAGACATTTGAAAGCCCTGTTACACACCAGTAGCCCACAAACTAGTGATAATTATATTGTTTTAGGTCTCTGTAAATGGGCCTGCTAGAGGACAGTCGACTAGTAAATCACATGGTCATAATCATACTGGGCCAATTAATTTCGCTGTCTCTCTGAATCGCATATTGCAATGTTCATCTTTTCTGCCTTCTTTCTTGCAAAATACATCAGGCACTATTGGAAAAGTTCATTCAGCAAGTAGTTATTATTCACAATGATTCAAGAGATGCATGTTTCCGAGGCTATACGAAGGACCACATATGGCTACCTTGGTTACTACTGTTAGATTGTAGAGCAAAGCAAATGCTAGTGAGATTTTTATGGATTTCTTCTGAAGGAAAGTTTCAGTGAACACTGAGGTCAGGCTTAGTGTGAATATTTTAATTCACCTTTTAGTTTTCTCATTTACATTTACTTAATGATAGCACTAGATATACCAATAAATTGATAATTTTTGAAAACTATGAAACAGGTTGAGAATTTTTATTTCCTAGGCCTTATAGTTTAAAATATAGTAAGTATGCCAGTAAACTAGACACTATGCACTAAGCCTTTTGCTATGATGTTACAAATAATCATATTTCATTTATAGAATTTTTGACTAAGAAATGACAATCTTGATAGTTATTTTACAAACATTAATACAATTAAATAGACAATGATTAGTAAATCCAACAGTGTTAATTATAAGTTTACCCATTAATCTTTAAGAACAGCTTTATTATACAGATGGCTCAGGATGTTTTTCACTCAGTTTCAAAATACTAGTATTTTAGTTTGCTTAAGGAAGCACAATTATCTTTCTGCATACTTTCTTAAATATTACTGATAAATAATTTACATATCTAGATAACGAAAGTCTTGGCATTACTATAGTGTTTAATTTAAAATGTTATGTATTTTATTTTTTATTTTACTTGTTTACTTATTAAAGACTAACTGCTCATTAGCTTTATGCTAGGTATCTTCTATACATTAGTGAGTAAAAATAGACAAGGTCTTTGTCTTTAAGGGTTTTAACTTGTATATAGTTTATACCAATTGTTTTCCAGATCTTAGACAGAATTAAAGAAATGGTTTCAATGCATATCAGAATATTTCCCTATTAAATCAGTGTTTTGCTTGCCTAAATTTAAGTACAAAAATTGAGATCTGGTGTAGAATCTATTAATCTTAGTGTTTTCTTGATTTCATTGTCTTGTTTCTGGTTTTTATTTTTGGAGTTTTTTTGCTTAATAATCATTTTCCTCAACAATATTTATTTGCTCTAACATTTTAAAATATTTATGTCTAAAATCAGTTGATTTATGATGGCTTTCTATACTGGATTTGTCAATTCTTAATTTGTAGGGTAGCCCAATAAACCTTTAATCTGACCTGATGTTGTCCCCTTGCTTTAAGTACTGAGTTGCACAACTTGTTTTATTTGCCAAAGTTATTCCTGGATTTTCCCATATGTATTCTTGATTAATAAATTTCAGAAGATTTAAAATATTTTTAAATGGCTTTTAAGTATTAACAATTGGCTGTCATCAGCAGGAATTGGTACAGTTAATAAATTATGAATTATTTTTATTTATACTTATCTTCAAGATAAATGCAATTTGCATAAGTGATAGAAATGAAAAATTTTAGAAAATCCTTTTCTTCTCACTATTTTATCCCCACCAGATCTGTCCTTTATTAGAGATAAAATTAACTCTTATAGGAACAAATGTTTGAAATATAGTAAAAAAGAAATAGAGGACATGTAGTATATGTATATTTTATAGATTATTTCAAAATCTACCAAAATTATTTCATATTTAGGATAATTAAGTTCATTTTAGAGTGATTTTTATCTGAAACTTTGATAAATGAATTACAGATGTTGCTTTGAGGATAATCTACAAAAATAAAACAATTTAACAGTTTAAGTTCCTACTTCAAGTTTTTAAATACCTTAGTTAAATTTATGATAGTATTTATGTAGGTTATTAACATTTTATTCATTTTTATTAAAATGGTAGAAATGAATGATTTTTCCCCAGATCACTTTCTTACCCTTCAAGAACAAACTATGTCCTTTCATTAATCTTTCTCATTTCTAAATTCATAGATTTTATTATCCACATTATTTATTTGTAAATCTATGGCTTTCTTATATTATTGTTTACATTTTTTTGCATATCTATGACTTACGTTCCTAAATCAAAGTGATCAGTTATGTTTTAATACTATATTCCAGTGCATTGCATTCTGTAGGGCCCTCAAGAAATACATTTATGAAATTTAATTTAAATATAAAATTCAGAGTCATCCAATCTTCATGAAAGCCTAATCTTAATGGAACCTACACACATGTTTAATGTGAACCAGAGAATTAAACTATACATGTATTTTAATACTAAACTAATCTTGAACGACATTGATTTAAAAGTGATTTTATTTATGAAGGAAAAATATACAAAATCCATTAAAAACAACATCTAAAGTAAGTATGGAGTGCTTATGATGCTCATTTCAAAGCATCTACTCTTAGACCAGTGTTTTAAAACTGGGTCATGTACAATTATGGGTCATGAAATAAATATAATGGCATGTGCCAAGTATTTTTTATTTAAAATATTGAAAAGAATAGAAAATCTAAGAGTACATCACAAATGGTAAAGCCTGTATTTTTAAATATTTATTTCGTTTATTGAGTGCGAAGTTACCTTGTAATGTATGTTTCTTACTGTGGGTTATAGGCCTGAAAAAGTGGTGGTGTTTTGTTTTTTTTTTCTCTTTAATCTTCAATTCAAGTTTTCTTTTACTTCCCTAGAAAATAAGAAAGAAGAATACTAGAAAGTTCTGATTGCCTATGAAATAGTGAGGAATTTTAGAGGAGGCAAGGTTGAAGTTGTGAGAAGGAATTATTTTTCTAATGAGCT
Organism: Cynopterus sphinx; assembly: GCA_030015415.1. Lineage (NCBI taxonomy): Eukaryota > Metazoa > Chordata > Mammalia > Chiroptera > Pteropodidae > Cynopterus > Cynopterus sphinx. The sequence continues at coordinate 19,304,307 of CM057379.1, read as the reverse complement.
AAATTTGGTGTGTTTAGATCTATGACTATTTTCTGACTTGTAGCACATCTAACTCAAATGCCCAATACAGCAAAATAATAAATATAAGGCAAAAGATGTTTGTTTCTGTCTATTTCTTCGCAGCTTCCTTTAAATTTTAAAAAAGATGTTTATTAACTAGTCATAGGAGTACAAAGCAAACTGCTACCTTCACAGAGTAATTATGATGAGAACAGTATATTCCCTGAAAATGATAGAAACTTTTCCTTCCTCCAAAAAATAACAAATTTTCAATGATTTTTCTCTCTAGCCAAAATAAATCATAATTTCTTAAAGTCAATAGTTAATTTTTACTTGCCATTCAACTCATTCTGTATATTTCAATAAGTACTTAAAATTGTGTGTATAATTTAAAAGGGGGAAATTGAAAAAATTGTGTAGAATTTGAAAGGGAGGCAATATACTGTATAAGTGGGATGAAAAAATCTACCAAACAAAATAAGATAGGGGTTATGTTATCCTGAAATGCTTTAATAAAATTTCAATAAAATTAAACTTAATTACTTATTGTTTCACTTTATTCCAGTATAGATTTCAGTATTGTAATGTTGGCCAGTCTTTTAAGAGCATTAACATTTTGAGGGGTTTTTTTAGACATGCCATCTCCCTTTCACTTATAGATATTTAAAACCTAGTTTGGTTAAGACTTCAGCCAGACACAGAATTTTCTGGAAAACTAAAATAAGAATCTCAGTCAATTATTGAACCAAAGGCTTATTCCCAAATACTTCATCAATGTCATACACAACCTGTTGCATTAAGAAAGAAATTTTATACTACTAACCAGCAGAGGGAGTCAAATCAGTCATGAAAGGTAGGAGTACAGAGGAAGACCACATGACTTCCTGTTTTGAATTTGACTGTTGTGGCAGCTGTTCTTTTTAAGTTTAGTTTACCAGAAAGCCAAATTAAAGTATAGAAAAGCTACCACTGTACAGATGTGGATAGGGTGACAATTTTTAACTGTCAAAATTACCTTCAGGAAGCAAACTGGAAGCATCTCTTTAAATTACAGACAGCCCAGAGGAAGAATATTTGACATAAAAAATTGTTTAAAACCAGATGTTAAAAATTGAAAAGTAAAATATACAGTTAGGTATTGATTTTCTTTCTACTACAGGTGGTGAAATGTGGATAAGAGTAAAGCAATAATAAACTTATCAACCATTAGGCAGAAGAAATTCAAGTAGAAATATAAAAGTGGAAATGTCTATTATAACTTAAGATGGAAAACCATAGAGAATAGTACCTTAGGGCCATGATGAATTACTAGCCTGATATAACAGTGAATCATTTTTTAATAATTCCCCTTTTATTTAAGCTGAAATTTGGCTCTAAATAGGAACATTTTAAAATTACACAGTTGATGCAAGTAAGTAGAGTGACCTTGCATTAAATTTATGTGCATTCTGACAATCTAAGAAATGGGACAAATTGTAACAAAAATGATTATAGTGAGATGAGGGCATTTTTCAATTTAAAAATAGAAAATAGAAATATTTTCACTACTCTTTAATAAAAAGTAATACCTATTTTGTGACATTTGGAGGAATACAGTAGCTAAATGATAATTGTAATGTCAGCTTATTTAATATCTTCTAAGAATCTCAAAATACCTAATAGAATGATTATATGAAGAAAAATTTTCAGAGCTGGGTGTTAGTTAAACACATCAAAATAAAAAAATTTAAAGGCCCAAACAATTTTAGTTAAACTAAATTATGCTAGTCTAGCCACTGCAAGACTTATACCGTCCGAAGCAAAGAATGACAATGGATTCAGGCAAGTTTTATCTGTAGGTACATTTACTTATGTATTTATCTATTCCAAAAAGAATTTTGAACACTATCTCCATAGGACATGGAGCCTATCTTTGTCATAAACTAGAAAAAAATTCTTAAACCTTGTCAAAAGATTTAATTTCATTAATATGTGGATAGTCATAGAAATTCAATATGTAACCCACTGAATCCAAGGAGATGGTACCGACAAGCAAATCATTTAACATTCAGTACTAGAAGGTAGATTGTAAACCTCCGTAGTTCAGTTTTTATAATGCTACCTTATTACACACTAGCATACATATTGGCATCTGGTGTCAAATCAGTTAATCACGGCAATGATATCCAAGAAGTAAAATTCTGTTAACAGTCCTAGGGACATTTTTATGCCAAAAAAGCAATTCAACCTATATTATTATTTCTAATTATGTGCTTTTACACACAAGTTGTGATAATTTATACAATTATACTATTAGAATTGTATAAACAGCTTGACCTTTTAAATTATATTTTGAATTTTGTTAATGTTTCCACCCATGGAAAAATACTATAATGATCTTTTTAAAATTCCATTAATAAAGTGGCAAGAGCTTTGCCATGAACCATTTCCTTATTGAAAAGCATAATGGGTAATTCATTGAAGTCCAATGAAAACCATCAACTTTGTCCCCAAAGTAAACATTTTAGAGTCTATTAAATATGTCATAAGTTTATTGTTTTATCTAGTTGTTATTTAATACTCTCAGTTTGACTAATGATAAACTCAAAACCAAACAAAGGGAGGAAAGAAAATAGCTCATATCTTGTCTTATTTCAGAGTAGGGAATGGCGACATTAAGAAAAGCACCAAGAAAATGACTTCCAGTTGACAAAATTAGGAGGCTTGAGTAAAAAATTTTGCTCTCCTAAAAAATTTAAATTTAAAAATTTAGTCAGGAATATATACCCACACATGAATACTGTTTTTAAACTGCGTTTAAAATATTGTCTTTTTGGAAAAACAGCACCAAACCCAAACGACTTTAGTAGTCATGCTTCTAATTTATCTGCTTCTTTTGTCTTAACACTGTTGAATTCTGCACTGCTCCTAAAACAGGTCTCTGATGTAGCTTTCTTGGTATTTCCTTCTTTCTAATTCTACCATCAACATTCATTAGCTTTCTTCAATATATTTAGATGATTCCTCATGATCATATCCAAGCAAACTATGTAACTTGCTTGATGTAAGGGGAAATAGCTTACATTATGAATTTAGAAGATCTACAGTACTTGACAATACTTTCATACATGATAAAGTATTTTTAATTTGGAGAACTTATTGGACATCTTACTGCCTTTCTGTAAAGATTTTTGAATACCTATTTTGTGCTAGGAGCTAAGAATTGATGACAATGTTTAATCATGCTTACATTAAATCTTTGAGGCTTTTGTTCTACTCACAATATTTCTGTAAAAACATCATAGTTGTGAAATCTGGCTCTTTAAAAAACAATGCTCACCAGAAAACTGGTCTGAAACAATTCTGACTACAATGTAACTATTATATTCAATATGTTGTTAAGAGTTAAATATGAACTTACCTGAGTTGCTAATTCTCTATATTTTTAGGAATAACATTGTATTCTAAGAGTATCAGAAGACAATGTGCTTCTTAAAGAAATTTCAAATTTGTGTATTCAAAGTTGGGGGATAAGTTGTTTTTATAACGCATAACATTTTTATTATTGTAAACTATAGCTCCTTCATTCAAAAAGCATGTGCCCTGCATCTATGTGCTGGAAACAGTGAATACAAATGAATAAGCTTTTCTTTCCTCATATAACTTACAGCCCAGAGGAAGAATAGATCAAATACATTTAAAACAGTGAGATAAATAACTATGAGTTGTATCAAAAGTGCTAGGAAAGTACCAAAGATACCTGGAGGTTTTGAGAAAAGATTCACAGGAGAGGTGAAATCTGAATGTTAGTGAAAGATAAATTATTTCCCAGGCAAAGGAAGACTGGGAGGAAGAATATCAATCACTCTAAAGAGGGAGACAAATATGTGTACACACACATACATACACATACACACACATGCATGAGAAAGTTCTTTATATTTAGTAATCTGAAAATTGCTTTGGTTAGAATGCAGGTTAGGTAAGGAGGCTGGGATCTGCTAGTCCAGTATAAAGTGTTTGGATTTCATGCTACAGTCAACAGGTAAGGAATTTTATTCCCAAGAGAATATGATGAAATTTGCATTTTAGAACAACTCTTCAAATTAACAGAAGTACTTATTACATTAGGGAAAAAAAAAACTTAGTGGAAGTGTGGCAAACCTGGAAGTGTCATGTGGTTTAGAAACAGATATCAAGCTGAGCATGCATACTCTTTGATACAGTACTTTCTCATGTACTCTTGATGAGGCTATATTACTTTTATAATTTCAATTAAACAAAAAGAAGCTTAGGCATGAATGAAGGAAGGATAGAATGTGAGAGAGGCTGGAGAAATATGAATCAATAAGAAAGTTAATGTAATTGAGATATGAGCTGGGCTATGGGAGCAGGGCTGGAGAGGAGGAAGTAGATTTAAAAGATAAAGTAGAATTGAGGACTAATGAATATGTAAGGTAAGAGTAAGTGGGGAGGGATGGACTCAGGTATTACAACTCAGGTTTAGTTCTCTAGGTAGACTCCTGTCGTTAAAGGAGATAAACATACAAAAAGACAGGGTAGGCTGACGGCAAGAAGAGAAAGAATAAATTTAGTCGAGGGTAAATTAAATTTGAGTTGCAGTTAGAAAAATCCAATAGGCAGTTGAAAATATGTGTGGATACTGGGGAGACAGAGCTGAAGACATAAGAGTCATCTTCATATAAGTGATAGTTAAAGCCACAGAGTTGAACCCATAAATTTATAAAATGAGAAAGGTCCATTGTAAGGACCACTAAGGAAAAAGCAAGCTACCAAAGATTGACAGGGTTTAATAATCCACCCCTTTCTTCCTAAACTATTTAAAAGACCCCTTTTTATTTACAAGATGTTTAGTTAAATATTATAATAGATGTATGGCTCTAAAATAAATAACCTATAAAATCTTATCTAATCCTGGAAGTTGATTACTACCTCTTACATTTTACTTGAAAATGGGAGAGTAGGAGGACAGTGGTTGATTTCCAGAGCATAATAGCAAGGTTAATGACATTTTGTTTTTAAGCAGCAAATTCTTAACATTACATAATACAACCCAGATCTAGAAAGTTTAGTTATAGTTTCTGTCTGTACTAGCCCCAAGGTGCCACTCCTATCCAATACATACTTCTACCTGACTATTCTTGCTGCTTCACTTATACCATTCCTTCTTAATCTTTGTTTCTCTTACTACTATCCTTCTCATAATATATATCCAGTCATTGGTTTCCACTGTCCCCACATATTTTGATTCTTTTAAGACAAGGGTAATATCACAGTCTTCATTGTTCCTGTCATCTAATAATAAGACAGAAACTGGCATAACAGGGTGGAAATGAAGATTATGCAAAACACACATTCCAGAAATATCCATGTTTCTCAGTAGTGAACCACAATGATCAGCAATCCATGTCTGTGGGCCACACACATTTTAAATCATAACAACAATGGAATTATAGCCTATTAACTATTCAAATGTATTTAGTATTATATTGTCCAAATAGTCGAATCAGCCTTATTCATATAAAAGTGCACGATTATGGGCCATTACTAGTTTCCAATCACTTTTAAAAAAGCAATGAGAATATTGTTATATGAAAGACCAAACTTTGCTTAAAAACTAAGGGTGGTTGAACAAATGATACTGGGACAATTTGCAAAAGATGTAAAACAATGAAGTTGGACCCTTAATTTCATACCATACGCAAAAATTAACTTAAAATGGATCAATGACCTAAATGTAAGAGCAAAAACTGTAAAATTCTTAGAAGAAAACATAAGGAGAAATCTTAATAACCTTGGGTTTGGAAAAAGATTATTAGATATGGCAAGACACCAAAAGCATGAGCAACCAAAACAAACAAAACAAAGAAAAAATTTGATTCCTAAATTAAAACTTTTTAAGTTTCAAAAGACACAAAAATGAAAAAAAAAAGAACCACAGAATGGGAAAAATATTTGCAAATGATATATATGTTAAGGAATCTGTATCTAGAATGTGTAAAGAACACTTATAACTCAATAATAAAATAACAAATAACCCAATTTAAAACTAAGCAAAAGATCTGAACAGGTCTTTCTCTAGAGAAGAAATGTAAATGGCCACTAAGCACACAAAAAGATGCTCAACATCATTAGTCATCAGAGAAAGGCAAATCCAAACCACAATTAGATACCATTTCATATCACTAGGATGGCTAGAGTAAAAAAGTCAGATAACAAGTGTTGGAAAGATGTGGAAATATTGGACTCCTCATAAAATGTTGGTGGGAATGTAAAATAGTGCAGCCACTTTAGGAAGCAGTTAGGTCAGTTCCTCAAATGATTAAACACCTAGTTACTGCATATACCCAAGAGAAATAAAAACATGCATCCACACAAATTTGCACACAAATATTTATAGTAACATTATTCAGAATCAACCTAAATGAACCAACCTAAATCAATCTAAAAACAACCTAAATGTCCACGAACTGAAGAATATGTAAACAAAGTGTGGTACATCCATACAGTGATATATTATTTGGCCATAAAAAGGAATACTGCAAATGAATAAATCCTGAAATCATTGTGCTAATAAGGCAGTCTCAACAGACCAGATGCTATATGATTCCATTCACATGAAGTCCAGAATAGGGAAGTCTATAGGAACATGAATTAGCAGTTGCTCAAAGCTGCAAGTGTGGGGAATGAGTGGGTGGAAGGAGTGGTAACTAAAGGGTACAGGCTTTCTTTTTTTATGCTGATGAAAATGTTTTCAAATTGATTGTAGTGGTTATTGAACACATCTGTGAATATACCAAAACTCTTTAATTGCACACTTTACATGAGTTAATTGTATGGTATATAAATTATATCTCAATAAAGCTGTTTAAAAAAAGAAAAAACAAGGATTATATATAGACAGGGCACATCTCAATTCTCAATCCAGTTTACATTTCTGAAAGCAGTCCTCAGATCCAACTTCCTTGGTTTCAGGAAAGAGAATATAACACACATTAACAGACTTGGAAGACTTATATTGCAAGAAGTTGGCTACAGAGCCAGAAATTTCATAGTAGTAACATGTGATGCATATAAGTCATCCTCAATATCTTCTGTATGCTATGGATTCTTGGTGGGCATAGTTTGCTTTCACTTCAATCAGTTCCTCTTTAAGTAGGGCCATGTTGACAAGTCAGATGTTTCCAAAATTCAAATACATCACTCTAAAGTCAGCTGCAGAAACTTGAAAACATAATTCATGCTAATGAAAATTTGTGAATTTCTTTAGAAATCCTTATTTTATTTTGACCAAATAGCTCAGCAGTTCTTCAAATTCTGTGATTCCATTTAACACAAGGTAATTCTGATCTGGGACATGAATGCACACTCCAAGTTACATTTATTCACTCCCATGTCTGGGTTTGAATATTAGCAACTATAGCTCCTTCACAAACTTGTCAGTTTTTTTTTTTTTCCACTGCAGTCTCAAGTTCATTGTGTTCAGATATGGTGCTTATAGCACTAAACAGAAAATATAATCATGTTAGCTACTTGGGCTTTGTTATGAACTGAATGTGTCCTCTCCCTAATTCATATGTTGAAGCCCTAACCAACAATATATTGGCATTAGGAGATAGGGCCTTTGAGAGATAATTACACTTAGATGAGGTCATGAGGATAGAGCCCCTGTGATGGGATTAGTATCCTTGTAAGAAGAGAAAAAGGTACCAGAACTTTCTCTCTGCCATGTGAAGAGACAGCAAAAAAGTGGCCATCTGCAAGCCAGAAAAAGTATACTTACCAAGAACTAAAACTGCTAGCACCTTGTCTTGGACTTCCCAGCTTCCCAGTCCTTGTCTTGAACTTCCCAGCTTCCTCTTTCTCTTGAGAAAGAAATGTCTTTTTTAATCCACCCAGTCTATATAGTATTTTGTCATAACAACCCAAGATGACTAAGACAGACTCAGATAAAACTGAATCCCTTTAATTACCAAAAGTTTTAGATCTGAAGTAACATCAGTGTAACTCTCTTCAACATGTTTCCACAATTTAGCCTTTTTATTGTATTAAAGTAAGCTAAATCGATTGTATTTAGAATAGCACAATGACAACAACAACAACAAAAAACTTAAAATAATACTAACAAAAAATATATGGAATCTATATAAAACTTTATACTGAGAGCTATTTAAAAAATTTGGAAGGGAATTGTTCTTAATTTACAGGAGTTCTTGTAGAACTTGAAAAAGTGATTCTAAAATTCATATGGAATAATAGATGAAAACAAAGACATTTTAAGAAAGAAGTTATGGGTAGAGATAACTTATCTATCTAAATATATTAAAACACATAAAGCAAAAATAATTGTCATAGAAATTATAGAGAGTTGGAAAAAACTCCTGTATGTCATAACCCAAAGGAGAGGGAAAGACTGTTTAACAAATGATGTTGGGATGTGGCTTTCTGTAAATCCAGTTTTGTTCAAACTGTAAACTTAAAAAACCTCCCTTAACACCCCTCTCTTTTATGTCCCCTGTGCCTCTAACCAAATCAATCAATAGCCAAATACTGTTCATTTTGACTTTGGAATGTCTGTTGAATCTATTTTTCGGTTTCCAGTAACAACAACTTTGTCATTAGTTATTATTGGTACCCAGAAGTAGCTGTCATCATTTCTCATCTATTGCTGCGATAGCTTATTTACTGGGCTTCTAGCATCCACCTCTTCCAATTTTACCTTCTGTTGCCACAGTGATCTTTTGAAAACATAATTTTGATCCTATAAGCCTTGTGCTTAAAACCTTTAAAAATGGTTCCCATTATTCTTAAGATAAATATTAAAATTTCTAAGAAGGCACAAGACTGCATAGTGTACCTTCCTGCCTCTCCAGCCTCATCTCACATTAATCTTTACATTGCAGTCCATGCTCCAGGTACTGTAGCTTTCTTCCCAATGCTTTAAACTTTACCATACTTCCTGATCCCAAGGACCCCACAGTTCCTTTCCTTTAAGGCACTTACATCAGTGTATATTTAACATTTGTTAGTGTGATGATTTGATTTATGTCTGCCTTCACCATCTAAAGTATAAATTCCACTAGAACAGAGATCATGTCTTGTTTACCAGCACCTAACAGTATACTTAATATTCACTGAATGAGTAATTGAATAAATAAATGAATGATAGATTCCCATACTTTATCTATTAAAATAAATTACAAATAAAACTCTAAATTTTAAATGTAAAAACAAAATAAATCCAGTTTTTAAAATTATAGATTACTTGGACAAATTAATAGAGCTTAGGATGTGAACACTTTTAAAAAAATATTTTGGTGGAAATCATAGAAAAACATAGCACTGCTTAAAATATAAAATAAAAATGTGTATGTCTACTGATTGAAGGTTTTAAAAATATATATCATGTTTTTAAAGAATATTATATTAGAGGAGAATAAACACATAACAAAGTATAAAGATCAGGCTATACATATATACACATATAAATATTATGATCCTAATTTTATAATTTAAAAATTGGTTAGAAAGAAATATACCAAAATGTTATCTCTGAAAGGTGGGCTTAAAAGTAATTAATTCTCTTCCCCATACATTTTTTACCCAAAGTTTTTAATATTGACCAAGATAATATTGACCAAGAACAAACCAACCACAGATACATACTTTTAACAGTCTTAAAGAATTACTCTGAAATTTTGCTGAGTACACACAGGTCATTTTATCAAACTTTCTGGAAAGGAGAATAAACATGCTTTATAATCTAATCAGAACTTAAATGTGATTAAGATTATCCAGTTCATTTTTATTAAAGTAAGAATCTTAAAATTAAAACATGGCAAAAATATTCCTAAAATGGAAACTAAAGAAAATTCTCATTTAAATACTAAAAATATTACTTCAATCGCAATTGAAAAAATTCACCATAGCAATTATGTTCATAACAAGATTGCAAAGATGCAGACTATTAATATAATGTATAACATATCAATTGGATAAATTAGAAAATATGTATATGATCATCTCAACAGATGCCCAAAAGGTGTTTACACCCACCACATGCAAAATCTCCTGGATGGGAAATGATTTAATAAATGATGGTGTAAAAAGCAACTGGACATTTGGAAAAAATCTGTTTAGTGTCTCACTCATCTCCACATATAAAATTCTGTCTATACAGGTAGAATTAAAATCAAGCAGTATAAATCTTGAAGACAGTATAAGAGATTTACACTAGATTTTTGAATGAGAAAGAATTTCAAAACTTAAAAAAGCATGAAAAAGTTAAAAGAGAAAATATAGATAAATGAAGTTATAGTATTCATGATTATAGCCCCCCAAATCCAACTTTAGATTAATGATCAAATATAATCTGAATTCTAAACAAAAAATTTGTCTTGGTGATATAAACCAAGTAGACTTTTATAATAAGTGTTAAATCAGAGACTTTCTTCATTTATTCCTTAGTAGTCTATGCAGGACTTAGCACATATATTAACATATTCTGAATAGATTCTACTCTTTTTTTATAAAAATGTATCATTCCTCCCAGCTACTCTTGCAGTTTCAGCAGCAACAGAGTGCTTGGCTAAGTACTAAATAAATGGTTGTTGAATGAATGATCCCCAAATGATCATATTTCAATTAAAAATTAAGAAATTCTGTTGTTTTTTCTTTCTCATACATTACCACGGCAAGAGATATCCTATGGTTTAGAATAAAATCCAAAGAGAAAACCCATGGACTGTAAATTTGGATAGGACTTACTAAATTACACATTTTAGCAAATCACTAACTTTTTTGCAGACAGGTTGATAATATGATATTGCCTGTACCAAATCTATTTTAACATGAATTAATTAGACTGAGTCATTATTCTACTATTTCCCAAATTATTTCACAGAACATTAGTTCTGCAAAATGATCCAGAGATAAAGGATTCGTTGGCCATATTTCCCTCTTGAAGATTTATCATGTATATCAACATATCGAATGTTCTGAAAAGTTTCTCAATAAAAAAACCTGTTAAAATTTGTTTAACTCAATGTCTTCATCATGAAATTCTCTTATCATATAACCTCTATTAATATCTCTAATATTAAAGTACTTTTCTGTGAGAAATCACATTACCTAATTCCAAATTGAACTGATAACTGTGCAAATATTTTGAGCCAGGAGAGCATAGACATTGTCCAAACTTTGTTTTCTAACCAAACCAAATAGGCCCATATGGTTAAAACAGGCTCAATTCTTTTAACTACATATTTTTATATCTTATGGGTTTTGTTATATAAATAAGTTTGTTATATGTCAACACATATTAACATTTTCCTTTATTTTTTCAACATTCTTAGTAATTCAAACCTGAAGTTTTAAAGACATTGGTGCAGATATAAGTAATTTATCCAGGCTAAATCAATAAGGTTTTTTTTTTAAATCTGAAATGGCAGGATTTATAAGGAATACAATATTGCAAGAATGAGTCAATTTTTAGCCTATTTTAATGAAATCAAATATTACACCCTAAAGTGTTATATTTTATATTTAATCTTTACTTTTATTAATTTGAAATTTATTTCTCTGTGAAATAGAGAATTTCATCAGCACACGTTTTAACAATTTAGATTTAAATAAGTAATTGCTAGAACTTGAGATAGTCACTTAATTCTTATAAATAAGTCACTTAACTCTCTATGCCCCTGTTTCCTTATTTATAAATTAGAAAATATAGTTGTGGCTAATTCATACAGCTAAGGGTAAAATTAAAGAAAATAATGCTTGTAAAATTTAAGCGTAATGCCTGGCACATAATTCTAAATAAATATTTGTAATTATTGGACTATCTTAAGTTTTAATTCTAATTCTGATATTAGACAAGTTACCCCAAATAACCCAGTGTTTGTATTTTTAAAATACTATCTAGCTCATAGGACTTATATAAATATTTTGCAATAAAAAAAATTTTTTTTAAATCCTTAGATACCACCTGAGAATTTAAAAAATGCTTTCCCTCTTTAATTTTTCTCCTTTTCCAAAAAATAAAAATTACTAGTTATCTTTTCACAAAATTTTAAGAAACTTTCCATGTTACTGAAATTATAAACCAAGAAACATCCTTGGCTTTACTAAGAAATGAGTATGCCATGACTAAGTTACTATAAGATTGTACCAGTTTCACTAATAAATAAATGGAAAATGATTGGCTCAAGTCACAGAGAATTTATGGATAAAGCAAAAACAAGCTGTGCAATTCCTGATACTCAATTTATAATCACATGAAATAAAAGCCCAGGTTATATACAACTACTTACACCCAAGTAATCACAGAAATAGTATTATTATTATTTATTGCTTGTTACATGCTCTAGAGAAAAATAAAAGACTACCAATATTCTTAAGACTTTAGTTGGCTTAAAAGAAATAATTAAAAGATACTTTTCACATCTTTAATTCTGCTTTGATTAAAAGCAAAAGACAAATTAGTATAATCATTATATACTCTAGCACGACAGCAGCCTAAATTCCAAATGTTTACATTTTCATTTTGGTTCTACCACTAGCTAGTAATGTGACCATTTTAAATTAATCTTCCTGGTAAAATTGTCTAAACTTAAAATGAGAAGATAACCTAAGTAACTGCTAAAGTCCTTTACTTATAGGCAGCATGGGACTGCGGAAAAAGCATGGATTTAGGAGTCAGAGCTGGGCTCCATCCTTATGCTTTAATATCTACTAGTTTTGTATCTTCAAGAAAATTAACTTCTCCAAATGAAATTTAATTTTTTTTTTTTCAGTGAGAAGTAAATGAGATAAAGCGTGTAAAGTCCCAGGCAGGTGCACAGGGAAGTGCTAAATAAAAGTATCTCCTTGTCAAACCTACATTTCTCTTGTTTCTTTCAGAAACCTCGACTTTGTCTTTGGACTGGCTTCGGCTAGTAACCAAAAAATAAATATTTTTCTGTTTGTTTTAAACATTAAGAGACATAAAAATCGAATTACATTTAATTTAATTACACATTTAATCAATAACCTGCGTTGAAAACAGTATTTACATGAAACTACTGCTCTCCTGGCAAACCCAATAAGTATAGTTTTCCTCCTGCTATTGTACGCAGTTCCCTTCTCAAGGGTCTAAGATATTTCTGGTGCAAAGTTTAAGTGCAGATTCTATTTATAGTCTTTGAGCACATCCCACGTGCCCCCGCAGTCCGGACCTTCTGCACACCTGAGAGAAGAGGTACAGGACTAAGTATTTCTATTAGCTGTTGATAAATTTGGGAGAATTCATGACGAGAGTAAAACGAGAGCTTGTATTTCTGGAAGGTAACACACTATCGGGGCTTTGGCGTTACTGGAGAATTATCTAATTAATAATAAGGAGGAGAAAACTGTGAAGCCACTTACCTGAGCGGGAAGCCTCGGACTAAACCATGCCTCCTAGGGAGTTTCTATTTGAGAGAGAAAGATGATACCAAGTTTAATTTTTCACCTTAGAGTCACTTATTTTATTACATGTATTTTTATTGTAATTGATGCTATTGATTTCCTTGGTGATAACGAGTACTTTCATAAAATGAGGGGATAAATAAGTGACATTTCTAAGGAAATCCCCCCACCGCTCTGTAAAAATGGAAGAGCCCACTGGCTGTCCTTGTGGTCCACGCTCAGCTCAGCTAGTGGCTCTGCATCTGGCTTGCTGGCTGTGTGTGGTTGTATCTTTGGCTGTGTGGCTCTGTGTGTTGTGTATTGCGGAGGAGGGCAAGGGGCTGTCAATTACAGTTCAGTGAAGATATGTTCTTATTTGAAGAGTGGGTTCATTCTAAAAGATTTTTTTAATGTTAATAATGAATAAAGGAAAATATTAATAAAGAGATCATATTGGCGTTAAAGATACTCGAACTACAATGAACCTGGTTTAGTTTTACATTTTACATAATTGACAATTACATGAATCAAGCGATTCCAATGTATTAATTTTCTAAATATAAAGTCTTAAATATGGAGTTTCAAGTTTGTGAGAGATAAAATGTGAAGTATATTTTTCAAATAAAAATAGCTTTTTTAAACTTCAATTATAACACATAATCACTGTTTAAAAAAATCAAAACAATACATAAAGGCATAAGAGGAGAGTAAAATCGGCTGAAATATCTCCACTCAGAGATAAGCACTGCTAAAATTTTATTAAGCAATTTTTTAGTCATCTTATAGTACATACATACACACTCACACGCAGACATACATATATACACATTTACATAAAATTTTACATGACTGGACTTTCTATATGCATACTGCTTTGTATACTGGACTCTAGAGAAAGAATATGTTGTGTACAACATATTATTTTATATGACTGGTTGAATGATAAGTTTTTTAATCAACCCCTGTTGAAGGACAATTAGATTGTTTCCAATTTTTTAAATAACATATAAATAACACTATAAAGAATATCCTTATGTATAATCTTTTAGTACTTGCTGGATTATCTCCTTAAGATAAATTTCCTAGAAGTGGTATTGCTTGAGCAAAATAATTATACCCTTTTAAAATTTTAGCATGTATTTTCAAACTGGTCTCCAATAATATATATCAATTTACAATCCCACCAAGTAAAAGTACAAGAGAATGTTCTTTTCTCAACATTCAACATGACTTAGTATTATAAATCCTTTTAAACTTTGACTATCCAGAAAGTTTTTCTCTTTTTTATTGCATTTCTTTAATTATTAAAGTTGAATATTTTTTATGTTTATTGTCCATTTACATTTCATCTTCAGATGGTTTTCATGTCATTTACATATTTTTCTATAGTGGCAGCCATCTATCTCAATTATTTGAGCTCTTTGTATATTATATTAACCTTTTGTTTCTATTAACAAATATAAACATGTTTTTCTGAGTTATTTTCCTTTTAATTTTGCCAGTGAAGTATTTTAGACATATTTATTTAAAATTATTAAATTTGCATATTTTTATTGCCCTGACCACTTGATTATAGAATTGTGTTTTAAAGTATAAAAATACAAAGAACTATAAATGCCCCCCTAGTTAGTGAGGTATGTCATGGTAACTATTTTGAGTGATTTATCCTCTGCCCTCCCCAAAGTAGTTTTATAAAAGTCTACCCATAAAGTTTCATTAGAACGTCACAACCTAACAATACGGCAACCAGAAAGTCATCCTAATCTAAAGGATAGCTCACATGCAATATGAGACAGTTCATTTTCACATTATTTCATCTTTTCCAGGTACCCAGAACCTTCACACAGACTCTACTCTACCTGAGGAAAGCATCACACTCTGAAGCTTCCAGCCTCAGAAAAATATATCAAGCTTTAGAACCTCTTAAACTTTATATCCTGATAAACATCACTAGGTCTGTGCCTCATTGCCTTAGGATATTAATAGTTAATATCAATTGCCACTGTTCTAAACAAAGTGAACATTGTTCTATGACAAGCTTTTTCTTTCTTTTGTCTCTGAAAAAAAATCACAAAAGTAGGATTATTGGATAAAAGGATATAAACATTTATACAGCTCTTATTACCTAGTATTATATTTTCCTCCAAATGGATAATACCACTAAAATTGTTTGTTATCATTCCATCTTAGCTTTAATAGTTTTTAGTTTTATTAATAATCATTTATGTTAGTTTACTAGGCATAAAAGAGAAGAGTGTTATAGTTTTAAGTCGTATTTTTTAAACTTCTCCACATGCCTTAGGTTTTTTGTCTCTAGTACTCATCTGGCACAAGCCTTAGGTTTTCACTTTCTTTTGTGTTTATTTTGTAATAATTATTAATTTTTAATAATTATTAGAAATTTGGTTCTGTAGCTCTAGAGATTTAAAAATAGCTGAAAAAAACTGGAATAATTACATTTTTTAAAATAAAGAAAATGTAAAAAAACAAATACAACACATTCTATCTTTAATTTCTGGACTTCACTTTCTTTTAATCTTTAAAGTCATTTAACATGTCTAGTTCATTTTATAATTGGCCTTAAAATGTATATATATTCCAGGTAGAATGATCTTTTAGAAATACAAGCTTAAAACTACTTAAATAAAAATACCAAATCCGAGAGTATTGATTTTGAGCCCTGAACCCCTCCACAATCTGACCTCTGTCTGCTTTTTCAGTTTCAGCATGCCACCCCGACCCTCACTCTCAACACTTGGTCTTCTGTTAGTTCAGGACATCTCTTGTCATTAGTACTTAGTACACTGTTCTTTCTGTCTAAAAGCTTTTCCCATACCCTCTTCACCCAACATGTCTTCATTCTTCAGTGGGCTCTTGGAACATCTTGTAGTTCAGTATAGGTGGTCATGGAAAGATTTCTAAAAAAAATCCAAAAATCAAAAAACAATTACATAGAGATCAAGTTAAGAAAAATAACACAAAAACATATAGCTAAAGCCTATCCCCAGAAGCTTCATGAAAATGAAGGGGCTTGAAATTTAATAGCACAATATATCCACCTTTGGGTGTAATATCTTTCCTTACCTCTATTACAGGGTCATGAGGGTCAAAAAAGATAATATATCTGGACACAATAGAAATATAAAGCAGACCCAAGTGGTCATTACTTTTCTTGATTTTTTTATTAGCTATAGCAACAATAGACATTTAATCTCAATAAGCTGACAAATTTTACCTGAGTTGACAAACAAACAAACCTAGTCATTTGTTCATTTAATTTATGGACTACTCTTTAGGGAATGTTAGCCTGTCTTTATTGAGTACAAGTTGGCCACAGAAATACATTCTGCATGAATCAATACATTTTCCTTAAGGCTATTAGTTACATTGAAAAATACATATTTGGATGGTCCTGTGGTGTTCTCCAGTAAAAGCAGTTAAATGATTAGATATGTGAAAAGGTGTCAATAAGAGTAATTTTATTGTCATTGGTAGATATTGGGTTGTTGTTATTTACTCCACCTGTACTTGTAAAAAGAGATTCAACCGATAAGTGATAGAGAAGGTCTCTATGGGTAGTGGGCTGAGCAGAAGGCAGAAAGATAAGTTCTTGGAGTGGATATAAAAGAAGACAAAGACAAACTCATTCTATTTCGCAGTTTGTCTTTGGACTAGCCTGAAACTAAAAGACATAATGATGAGCATCATTTTTCTATACTGTCATAAAATGTTTTTATTATTTTACTTTTCAATTGCTTTAATTAAATGCAAATGAAAGTCTATTCTATTTTGTAGTTCAGAGTAAAATAAATCTGTAATGGACATTCATCTTCAGAATGTATAAATATTTGAATATATATTATGCAAATTATTCCAAAATTGTATTTTCACAGTATTTCTTATAGTTATTCATTCATTCATTTAACAAATATTTATTGAACACCTAACTAATATTATTTAGAAACCATTTAAAATGCTAGGATGCCGTGGTGAAAAAAAAAGAGTTTATATTTCAGTGGGTGAAAACAGTCAATAAATAAAAGAACAAATAAATAATGACTGTACCAGTGTAATAAGCACTGTAAAGAAAAATAAAGAGAATGGAGAATGGTGGCAGATGATTGGAGCAAGACCTGTCTATAGAGACAACATTTCAGAGAAATGAATGGAATGAGAAGTGAGCCATGTGACTGTATGGGGAACAGTTTTCCAAGACAAAAACAAAACAAAAAAAAAAACACAAGAGTAAAAATGAGCAAGATATACAAGATGAATACGAATTTGGCATGTTCCAGGTACAACAAGAAGGCTATTTTGTTTCTGGAAGAGTAGAGTTTCTGAGAGTGAACCAAATGACAAACCTCTGTTCTCCTGGAATTTACATTATCCCACAGGGAGAGAGACAAAATGAATAAACTATCACATAGGTATATGTTGAGTGATGATAAGGTGATGAAGCAGATCAGGAGAAATGGGAAGAGAAAGAAATAAGTGCTGTTTTAGATAGGATCGTGAAAGAAGTCTTCTTAAAGAAGACAACATTTGAGTAGAATCTTCAGGGGGTGAACCCTGAAGATATCTGGAGAAGAGTGGCATGCAGAACAGTAAGTGCAAAGGCCTTGAGATGCTTAGAGAAAAGCAAGGAGTATAAGAGTTTGCAGAACTTCTTGGTGCTTTTAGATCGTTAGGTTTATTCTTGGTGAGTTGGGGTGTCAGTGGACTGTTGTGAGCAGAGGAGTAACATGATATGACACCTTTTAAAAGGACCACTCTATCTACTGATTAGAGGACAAGAATGGAAGCAGGGAGACCAGTTAGGAAGTTCCTTGGGTAGGCTATGAGAAAGGCTGAGGTTTTGGATTAGTGGAGGTGGTAGAAAGGGATCAGAGTCTGGATATATTTTCAAGGTAAAGCTGACAGGATTTATAAATGGATTAGCTGTGGGGTGTAAGAAATTAAGTACCAGTTGTACAGCACTAGCAAAAATCCAGGCTGAATTATGTATTTATAAATGTAATTCAATTTGAAATGCTTACATTATTCACAGATGTTAATATCACAAATCTAGATTTAATGAATCCATTCCACTAAGTTTCTTTAAATGTGAAGGTTTGATTGAAATGTGAAAAATAATTCTCTTGGCTTTTATTTAGCATCTGGCCATATGAGTAACATTCATAATTAAACCACTTGGCAACGAATTCACCAAATACTTGTTGAGCTTGGCATTGTACCAAGAACTGAGGACACATGATCAATAAGCTACTGATCTGGAGTCATATTTAATCTTTAGAATTATGATTGTTTTAGGTAGGTACTCTGATATTAAGATCCGTGCTAGTATCTGTGACAGTATTTTATAATATCACAGTATACTTTTTAAAATACTCCCTATTATAATGCTGATATGGTGAAATAGGGCTTCCTTTTAAGCTGATTTAGTGTTGTGGTCTTTATTTGTAAATTGTTTTAATTTTCTTGGGATGGAGTATGAATTAAAATCCATGTGAGGTAATAATGAACCATATGATAAAGGAGTTTTGTGTACATTTGATTCAAGTTAATGATGCTTGACTTAGGATTCTTCTTCAGTGATCAGATAGGAATACTATTTGAAAGAATCCATTACTAAATAACTTTTCTCTTAATACCTAGCCAGAATCGTTATCTGATTATTTTGGAAACATTCTTAATTCATCTAGTGAATGTTGTACTACCTTTTAGAACTCCATCTCTTTAAGATCCCATTATAGTATTTTTATAGTATTTTCTCACTTTTAGTCTTTTTATAGTGTCTAGAGTATCATTGCTGCCTCTCTTTTTCTGAGAATTATATGATATCTCAGTGAACGTTTCTATTAGTGCCACTTAGCTAATTGTTATGATTAACTCAAGTCTAATTTTAGCTTATTTTACCAAATTACAAAGATAAGTTCACCTATATTTTTAATGAATTTACTTAAAAACATTAAACTACCCATTATTCTTATTGTTGGTCTGTACTAATTAATGAAGAATTGTTTTCTGACATTGATATAAGGAGAAAAAGATAGATTTAGTCTTATAATGTATGCCTGTCATGCTTCGAATTGATATTTTGCACATTGTTTTAAAATATATTTCAGGGCATTTAATCTTGGGAAAGTGTTCAAATCATTAAGTTTTTCATGAGGACTTGTGCAATTTTTCTTTTCTAATATAATAGTTTATCTGGAATTATTTTGTTGTTCTGATATAATTACTGTAAATCCTTGCATATCCATATCCACCTTTCGACAACTCTGGATTTCCAAAAACAACTCTGAACCTGTGATTAAACAAAATAAACATTGCAAAGAGAAATGTCAAACCAAAGCTTAAGCCTTCTGCATCATATGGGTTGGGTTGACCATACCAACAAATAGAGAAACACAAAACAAAATGAAACCACCGAAGTGTTCTGATTGATTAATCCTGCCCCTAAAAGCCATTTGCTAAGTTTTGTTAAATTTGTGGAGAGGATTACTGCTGAGGAACCAGAGGAAGAAAGAACAGGAGAGGAAAGAAGAGTAGACAGTAAAGTAGAAGTAGCAGAGTTTAGAAATGGCAGAAATGGTGAAAAGAAGCTGTGGGCATGGTGGTAACAGAGAATGCTTGGTGAGTGGACATAAGTGGTCAACTCTACAGCCTACCTGCTCTGGGGCTCTTAAAAGCGTAAGACAGCTCCTTGGTAAGACTATTTGCAGGAGAGAATCGCCACACGTACGTGCATAACCTTTCTACAGACATATGTTGCATATCTGTAAAACGTAGTGGAGTAAATTCCTTTCGCACTAACATGAGAGAGAGCCATCCCTTTTTCTGTTTTTGTTCTGTCAATGAAAAATATCAAATAATAAACAGTTTAGTATTTCATGAATAACTGGTTGTGCCACACTTTTTTGGTTTAAAAAAGGACCTGTAAATGTCTTCCTTTTCTGTAAAAACACCAACTCATAACAATTTTTCTGTGAATAGCCAAATGGCAAACTTTTAACATCTAAATCACATTTCTGCCTTAAATATTTGTAGAATTAAGTAAGGTATAAATAAATAAAGTCATACTAAATGTAATTTGTATTCTTTGTAATGGTTTTATAACCTTTGTAATCAACTAGCCAAAATAAACATCTTTATATTTAGCTCATTAACCTGGACTTCACTGCATTCCTATTTTTGTTTCCTTTTCAATGTATGATATCATTCTAAGAATGAATTAATATGAAAAAATTTGGTTTGTGTATGATTCATTTTTCTGTAATATACTAAGATGTCTTTGACTTTCAATAACTAGTAAAAAAATTAAATCTTTAACCCTAAAACAATGATTTTCAAATGTATTTTGTCTAGCTGTGATGTGCAGAATACTGCTCCCACCTTCACAAAGATATTCATGCCCTAATCCTAGACTTTGCAGATGTGGCTAAAAGTATGAACTCTAAGATCACATCATCCTGGGTTTTTCTGGTAAGCCCAACCTAATCATGTGAGGCCTTAAAATTGGAGAACCTATCCTGGCTCTGAAAAGAGAGAAAGTTTATGACAGAAGGGTCAGAAATCTTTGATGTGAGAAAGGACTCTGCTGTTGCTGGCTTTGAAAATAGAACAAGTGAGCCACTAATGAAGGATTGCAGAAAGCCTCTAGAAATTGGAAGGAGAAAGGAAACAAATTCTCTGCTAGAGCCTTTAAAAAGGAATGCAGTTCTGCTGACACTTTGATATTGACTCAATGAGACCTGTGTCAGACTTCTGACCCCCAGAACTGTAAGATGATAGATATGTGTTGTTTGAATTCACAAATTCAAACTGTTACCGCAGCATTAGAAAACTAGTACTGTAGTCCAAGGGTTGGAGGAGGTATCTCTGATAGTGATCTAAGGCCAAGGGAAGGCCACAAGCCCACCCATGATCTTTGCATTTCCTGCTTGCATCTGCATATCCTTTCAACCACTTAATGGCCATTTATAATGTTACTGGAATTCCATGAGAGATTTATTTTGGGGGAAAAATAATACTGTTTAAAATGAACACAATATAAATACATATATATGATATACAATACTGACTTGGATTCAAATCACAGCTCTGATACTTAACATATATAATTCTGAATCTCAATTTATTCATCCATAAATTAAAAATAATAGCAGTACTTATCATTTATTGAGTGCTCTACACACCCAGCGCTATACATAGTATGTCTTCTGAATTAATCACGTAACCTTCCCAAACTAAGACTAGTAATAATGCGGCAGGTACTCTTATTATCACCATTTTACAGATGAGGATATTGAAGAACAGAGCTTGAGTGGCAGAATCAGAGCAATCTAGCTACAGATCCTGAGATCTTAAACAACCATACTTGGCCTGGACTTTGTCACCTCCTATGATATAATTAAACAGAAAAGAAGCAGCAACTTAGAAACTCAGGCACTAAAACTAGTTGTCATCGCCAGAAAGAAAAGTTAGCCAAGGGCTGAACACAATGGGGAATTAATGAGAAGATCATAATGACTACTATGAATCGAATATTTATGACATGTCACTACTGAATTAAATGCTTTCCATATATTATCTCATTTGCTCCTTAAAACCTATGAGATAATTGCTACTGTTTTCTTCATTATACAGGGAAGGAAATTAAGCCTCAGAGAGGTTAAGTACCTAGACTAAAGGTCAACCATCTAGGTAGAAACAGAGTTGAGAAATTAATTGAGATTGCTACCAAAGACTGAACTCTTGGACACTTGGTTGCATGGTATTAGGCTGGCGGAGATCAACACTTGCAAATCTATGTGCTCCTCATCCTCCCACCCCCATCCCATGATTTGGGCAACTATGAATAAACGTGACAACTAAGCAAGGCCTGTGGAGTCTGAATTCCAGAAATTTTTAAAATATGTCTTCTACTTGCTTGCTAGGGTATGAACAAAATTATGGGTAATTAATGACTGGTTTGATGAGCTCTTTAAAATACCTGAATTTAGTCAGGCAAAGTGCACTGAGATTTTTCCAAGCAGCATCACTCTAGAAACTTAACAGCTGTGGACATAAATTTTCTACTCATTTACTTTGGTATTTCTCTTTAAATTTTTTTTCTGTGAAAAATTCCTAATCTTTGCCCCAGGCCAGGAGATAATTCAATGTTTTAAGTAGATTAGGGCAATGTCATGTGCTCAGAAAGGCATGGGGAAAAAACACACACACATTGATAATTTTCAAAAGATACCCAACCTTCCCCTCCCCAGTTAACTTGGAAATCTCAATAATATATTTTACTCTTCAATTTTGCCTTCGAAGGCAAAACTTTGTGGTTACAACCATAGGCTCACAAGTAAAATCGACCCTAAAAAATGTGTTTTTATTGGATCCTACAGTGTTTAAAATTCTTTTGAGCCAACATGTAGAAATTAGGACCTTTCAATGCTTCCCTTAAAAAATTGAAAGACTCATCCACATTGAGTCTGTATTGAGATATTTATGTATGGTACCTTTAGACTGGGCTGGGCTTTAGAGTGTGTGCTCTTTCTAATTTGATATGGTCAATTACCTCTGGCCCATTGCTTTCATGTAATAGATATATTTGTCCTCATTTGGGCCCATGAGTTGGTAACCTCCATAATTCATCACACCTCTCTGTCCTTTGTCTTCCTCTATTCTCTGTGGCCCCAGTTGTCTTTAGTTATTGAGAGGATTTCTTTTCAACCCCAGGGTCTTCTGAAGATTCAGGTGGTGCAGGACATTGAAGATAAACTGATAAAATCATTTAGGAACCTATAAGTCTCAGGTGCAACTCAACCAAATTTCTTGATTGCTGTGAGTTTTAGAGAACTTTTTCACCAATGATCTGTGGGAATTCCTTTTCCTTGTTAGATCCCCCAAAATAATAGGTCATTTTATAAGCCAATGAGTGAAAGTTTCAGATGTCAGTCAGAACTATTTTTCAGCCAAGTCTCTTATTTCTCTACTCAAAGTAATATTAATAAATAGTGAAATATTACTTACACTAGTTACTCAACCCTCTGGTGGTGAAGTCTCTTTCCTTAACTGTTGAATTATTTCAAAGATTGAAACATGAATCAGAGATCCTGTACTCCAGCCACCTTTCCTAGGAGAGACAGAAAGAAGAGACCTTTCTATGTGGAACTCCATATCTGCAAACAGGTTATTTGCTTCCCTCCTGATGACCTTTGATTAATAGTTTTACTTTTGCACCTGAAGCATTGGAAGGCAGCTTCTATCAGAGCTTTTCTATTAGAGGTGACTCAATGTAAGCCACACACATACACAAAATTAGTAGTCCATGGACTATGTTATTTCCTTGTTATCATTTATATAAATAATTATATTAGAACTGGGACATCTTACTGGGCCGCACTCTATTGATGAAGTTTAGAAATTCATATGTTTACCAGCAAGGAAACATTGTAACATGGCAAATGCCAAGAAAGCCCCAACCAAGCTGGCCTAGTTTTTCAGGATTATTAAGGGTCTCGGGCATTCCATCTCAAAGTCTCCTTTACCTCTAAACCAATTCTGTTCAAAGTAAGCTACTGTAAGCATGTGGATCTCAGTTTTTCTTCTGGGTTCCACCTTTAGAGACTTCGGTTTCACCAGTCTGGGATGGGGCTGAAGGGCCTAAGTTTTTAACCAGACCTGCAGCTAATTCTGATGCAAGTCATCTGTGTTTATACATTGGAAAAATCACTTTATAAGGGCCTCTTACATCTTGATTTTAAAATTATATTAAGGATATAACTCTTTAATATACTTTCCTGAAAACAGATCCTAATATTGATGGTAGGGTCTGGGAGGAGATTAAATACTTTAAAAGTTGGCACATCACAATGGTAGGGAAAGCATACTTAAAATGGGGACTTTGCAGATATTTAATTCTTCATAATTTCATAAAGCTTCCTTTATAGTAATAAAATCTCATCAGAAATGAGAATAGGTGCACAGCATAAGAAGAAAAAAATAGAAGATGAAAACATTTCTATTCAAAAGGAGTATCATTAAAAGCTTTAGATAGTCCTTGAAGTTAAGTGGAACCAGGCAAAGTATCATCTTTTAATTTTCAGAAAATCAGCTAAGATTTTCCACTGCAAGTAACAGATCACCTAATTCTTACTTGCATAATCCATAAAGACATTCAGTTATCTCCCCAAACAAGCCTGCAGATAGAGGATTCCAGATATGGAGCTCAGTGGTCCAGGCTCACTGTTCTCTGTCATCCTCAGAATGCTGGCCCATTGTTGCAGACTTACCACTTCATGGTCACATGATGGCTACATCTTCAAACATCCAAGGAAGAATAAAAGGGTTATCTTACTTTGGGTAAAATTGTTGCTTAAAGTGTGCTCTGCAGACTTCCCCTCATATCTCGTTGATCAGAAGTAGCTAGAACTGGGTCACACCAAACATTAACAAAGGAGAATGAAATTACCAGTTATGGTTTATACCAGTTATGGTTCATGCCCTGGTCTGGAGGGAGAATCCATCTTCTCTGAAAATGCTGTTGCTAGGAAAAAAACTCATGGCTCTTTAAATTGATACATAAACTATAAAAAATTGGGGAAATGACAATCGATAGGCAACCAATTGTATCTGCTTTGATTTTTAAATTATCCTTTAGATGTTAGTGGTTGCAGAATCCTAGGAATGCATTGAGAGTTGGGTGGTAGAGTGGAGAGAGAGGTTATGGTTAGAATTGTTCTGGGAATGATGGTCGGGTGGGGTGGGATGGGATGGGATGAGAGTGTGTAAATGGGAGTTGACTTGTTGAAACATTTAACTTTCTTTTTTGATATTTTGGTTAGTCATGCCAGAGTTGAGGAGGCCTTTGTAAAGACTAGAAGTGTTTGTAAAGCTTATATTGACACAAGCAATAATAAAATAAAAGTGACAGCTTGTAACATCTAAGCTAATAACCTTTAGTTATTTCTGGAACTTACCTGTAAAATTGCTTATTGCAATAATTTAGTATCTTATCACCTTTTACTCTCAACTTCTTACAACTCACATAAAAGACTACAGTAAATAGTACTGTATTGTGTCTGCTTTAATCTTTAACTCTGGGGAATCACAAAAGATATTTAGACATGTTAGAAAAAGAAATGGCAGCCATTTGTTTATTTTATACTTTGCTTTGTTCCAAAAATACTTGAAGTGGCTTGAAAGGATGCACTTAATACATGAAGATAACAATAAATGGAAATGTCAGCATGACACATAAGTAGGATGAAAGTGCTGTTGTTTAGTTATATATAATGCAAAATAATGAAAAATTAATTTAGCTCTTTTCTGAGAGATTAATGTTAGACTTTCAAAGATTATTACTTCAAAATTAAAATCTAAATTATTGTTATTAGAAAGGCTTGCTTTCAATTTTGTTCTCATTAAAGTTGTTTCAAACAAAGGAATTTGTTTATTTTATGACAATTTCAGAACAATAAGTTTGAACATTAATATACATGTCAATATACTGAATGGTTATTTAAACTTTTAAGTGATAAAAATAAAAATTGAATTTCTATTTCAGAAGTAGAGTACATATTTAATAACTATTGACATTTTAAACATTTAAAGACTATTGATATGAGCCTTTTGTTGCTGGTGAAATAGATACTGGCTCATCTGATGTTATAATATCTTAATAGATATCTGTTAACATTTTGTGAGGAAGTTAAATTTTACTTAAGTAAATTGAAAGTTTCTCTTGCTTCAAAATAATTAGTGCAATGCAATGCTCTTCAGCTTTTATAACTGTTTTAACAATATCATCCTCTCTTAAAATATGAAAGAAACAGACAAAGAAACAGACAACAGCCTTACCTTTGGAAGATAAATCTGGAAAATGACCCAATAATAGGGATTCACTGGAATTTTTTTTTTTTGCTCACAACAGTAAAGATATTAATTTTCTTTTTCCTCCTAACCAAAAACTATTTCATCTGTTTTAATGGCTTTAAAATTTTAACTTTAAGCTGAAATAGTTAGAATATCAAATTCTTCATATTAGACTTTATAATGAAAAACAAGCTCAATCTAAATTATAGTGTTTTTTTTTGCAAATGATATGTGTATTTAAATATCCATATTCTATATATGTGTGTGTGTGTGATCTGAGAAACTATTCATAGTCATTTAAAATATGACTTTGAAGAACTGAAAAGTAATTGAAATAATTGTATAATGAATTCTCATTTATTCAAGAGTTTTTTAATTATTTAAGTTGATTGAGAAAACCAAAACGCATAAATCAAGTAGCATAAAAAGTTACCTATGGAGGTTGAGTTGACAAGGAACATTCTAACCAAGTCTGAGCAAATAATATTAGATTAGGTAGTGACTGTTGAGAATTAAGGATTTAAAGAGAGATACACTAAAGAGTACCATATGCTCGCCTTCTTCGAAATTTACGTGCAATATATTTATCACCTTACTTAGTAATGTTATTAAAATATAAGTATTTAATAAGAAGTTACATTTAGGAAAGGGAAAAAAACCCTGGAAAATTCATGATCAAACCTCCAATATCTCCTTGTATCCTCATATCCTCACTCAAGTGAAGTTTTAGATGAACAGAATGGGCTCCTTTTAAAGTCCAACTTCATCTTCTCTTGTCCATTAAAATACACCTCCAGCAGTTCTCTCTTTCCCACATTATTATTTTTTCCCTCTCACTATGATCATTCTCATTAGCATACTTTTGTTCTGTCACCTTTACTTCAAACTGGAAACATTTACTGAACATCTATTATTTGCATCTGCTAATGCTGGAGGCATGAAAAGGAAAAAGAATCATTGCACACTATAGCCAAGAAGCAGAGCTTTTCTAAGAAAGTTTTTAGAATTAAAGACTGAAGATGTAACAAGTAACAGTACTTTAATATTACCTGTGAATTTCCATAATAATATCTTTTTATTGACCAGGTAACATCTATAAAAGGCATCATCTTTCTCAGAGTAAAATATTTATGAGGCTTTACTCACTTTCTGTCACTAGAAATGATAAATTTGGATTAATTGTAAATTCTCATGCATAGTACCGGCTATTTTCCTTACAAACAATTGATAAGACTCTGCTTCTTAAATTAAGAGTAGAGTAATAACAATTGCCACAATTTGGTAAAGGTCAATAAATTTACCATATGCCAGACTCTTGACTCAGTGTTTTTATACATTTCTTCACTTAATTTTCACAGCAAGCAATCCTATGAGGTGTGGAGTATTCTCTTAATTTATGGGTATAAAACTGAGAAACAAAGCATTTTTTATTTTTAATAAAGGCCTTCCCCATTAGTTTTATGAAATTTTAAATTTAATTAGAATAATATACAAATTCTGGTTTTGGTAGTCAAAGACAAAAAACATAGGCATACAGATGGTCTGAATTAAATAAACCATGTGCACTTGAGAATGAGCATTGTCTTATGAAAGAGTGCATGTCAATGGCTACAGTGGATTTATTGTGAGTGGTTTCTGCATGACACTAGGAACCCTGGGCAATGACAGGACAATTTAACCAACAGACAACTGGTACCATTAGAGGAGATGTAGGTATCGGGGCATGAACGAGAAAGAAGGAGCGAGTGTATTTTTAGATACAGTGTACTTTTCAAATGAGGTGGTTTAGCCTTTTTTATTCCCAATTTTATATTTAAAAAATTAAAACCTATAGAAAAGCTGAAAGAATAGTACAATGGACAATCATATACTATTCACATAGGTTTAAAAATTATTAACATTTTGCTATATTTGCTTATCTCCATAGATTTATATATATATTTTTTACTTTAAAAGTTAGTTGGAAACATCCTAATGTTTCAGCATGTATCTCTCAAGAATAAGGACATTCTACATAATAACAATCTAATCATCCCACTAAATAAATTTCACATGAATCCATTATTAGTATCTGATATGCAGTTTATTTTCAAATAGACACTTCAACTCTCCCAATAAACTCTGGTATAAATCACTTGAAACTCTGCTTCAAAACCCAGTCACAGATCTTACATTTCATCTAGTTTTCAGGTCTCTTTTGTCTCCTTTAATCTAGAACACTTCTCTAGCCTTTTGTCTTTTGTGACATTGACCTCACGGAAGAAGAGGCCATCTGTTTTGTAGACTCTTCCTCAATTTGGATTATTATAAATTTTTTCCCTTATGACTAGATTCACATTAAACATTTTTGGTTGGAGTACTACATAGATGATGTTAAGATTCATTTTAACAAATATAAGATTTCCTTAATAAATGTATTACCATAACTATGTTTCACTTCAATAATTTACATGCACATTTAAAATTTTTTTTTGCTGACAGTGCATGTTTACTCAAAGCTGTTAAATGAGGTGAAATGTTGACTGTACTAATTGTCATGGTTAAGAAATTCTTTGCAAATTGGCAGA
Source organism: Cynopterus sphinx (assembly GCA_030015415.1). Classification (NCBI taxonomy): domain Eukaryota; kingdom Metazoa; phylum Chordata; class Mammalia; order Chiroptera; family Pteropodidae; genus Cynopterus; species Cynopterus sphinx. The sequence continues at coordinate 19,275,448 of CM057379.1, read as the reverse complement.
TTTAGTATTTTCATAGACAAATTTTAAAATTAAGAATTATCAACCTAAAATGTGTGAATGTAATCAGTTTAAAATATGCATGTATATTTTGTGTACAACTTCACGTAACGTTCTAGTAATGTGAACCCTTTTCATTAAGTCTTAATAAGTCTTTTCTGCAAAATGGAGTAAAGCTAAAAAGGTGTTTGGTGAGATATGCCAAAATTGTTAGTTATAGAAACAGGAAATAGAGAAAATCTGAAATAGTGCAACACTAGTTTATGATATTTATTTACAAATCGTTGTTGCATGCTTTACAATAATAACGGCTGCTATTTATTGAGTACATGCCAGATCTTTTACGTCTATCTCCTGTAATTAGCACAAGCTTAAGAGAGAGGTGTATTTATTAACATTTTTGCAGATTGAAAACATAGCAGCTTTTAGCTATTATGCCACATCTTTTTGGTTTTATCAGTCTACAAAAAAGCTATATTTTATTGCCGTGATTGATCCTGTATTCTAAACTTAAGGGATTGTTTGTGTGTATGTGTATGTGTGTGCTTTTCTCATGAAAAAAGAGAATAAGCCTAAATTTAAATCTTCATAAAACTAGTTTTTGCTGTTTTCCCATAAAAGAGGCTTTTATATTCTAGATAAAGCTCCAAGGATAGTCTTTTATTTTTTCTTGTTTATTATCGTTTTTTTTTCAATAAAAAATATTAATTTGGTGTAATATAAACAGATATAGCAAGTGCCAAGATGGCTAAGAAAGCTGCTGTTTACACTCTCTTCCTTAATAAGTGTTATGTTTGCTTTGGCTAAATTACTGCTCTGACAAATTATCATTTTTGGTACATTTTTCTATATAAAAAGTGATGAAAAGTCTCAAGAGTTAAGACTTAATTTTAACTTCTAAATTTTAAGTCAAATTCTGAAATTAATGTAATGATTAACTATAACGTTTCTTTAGTTTATTTTATAAATATCTTCAAAATAAACTATGGTTAAATTCAGAAAATTCAAGTAAACAATAAAGGCAGGAAGTTCATCCAGTAAACTCAGTATTAGTGCTTAGTTATCAGATGCCTTTAGTTTAGTTCAAATCTTTCCCTAGCATCTGCATGATCTTCTTTCTGGTTGTTAGAGCAACCAGATCTGTAGAATGAAAAAATGCAGTGTGCAAACAAATTTACTCAAATATTAACAGTAAAAGATTTCTCCAAATGTCTGGCTAATCAATCTGATGGAGGCAGGTCTGGGCAAAGAGGACCTCTGGACATAAGCACATGCCTGAGGAATCAGAGAAAACTAGGATCTAACATGTAATGCAAGTGCCATGATTTGGCTCACTTATTTAATTTGATGATTTAAAACTGTAATAAGAGGCAGGCGAAATGTGGTGTCAAATTCAAAACAAAGAATGGTGATCTGTCTTGTTTTCAACTTGTTGCTCTCCAATGAACACTTTCCCATAAGTAAGACTGATGAGCAGATGGTGCTAATAAAGACAAGTAAGTGCTAAGTTTCTGGAAATGTTTTTGTTGAGTGACATCTTCTGACTGATTTTAGCTAATATATATATCTTAAGTCACGTGTTTCTAAAGTGCAATGGCATGAATATTTATGGTCACTGGAATTTTTATTTCCAAGAATGCGGACACGGACAAGATAAATAAAACCCCTTTGCCTCATTTCCAAAGATGGTATATGAAGCTGAGTGGTGAGATTCTAACCCTTTTGGGATTCAGGGGCTCAGTCTTGGTCACTGGTTTCCAGTAACTGGTGCATGAAGAAATTTTCTCGAGTCTGCAGTGCAAAGAAAATATGCAAAACAAAAACAAAAACATAATGAATTTTTTGGGGCAGCGCTTGTTCCCTTTCTTAACTTTTATTATTTTTTATTCTCGTAGTTTGGAAGTTGTTGATCATATCCTTTTATTGATTCCTATCTACATAATATATTTTATTTGGATTACAGGTACACATAATTGAATTAATCATAATAATTGTCATCATTGGCCCATGAATACTTCTTTATTTTATTTTTTATTTTTTATATTCATTTTTACCTTGCCCTCCCAAAAATGTATGGTGAATATTCACTCAAGCCAAGAACCAAAACACTATCAATAATTTATATCTACTTATATATTCTTCCCTTATAATATCCCCCTGCCTGTCTCCCTCTTCCATGTATGCACTGCCTTCTCCCTGTGTGTGTGCAACTCCAAATTTCTCCAGTTTATAAGTACACCAGTCAGTTTAACTGAGTAACCCTGTAAAGACTCTATCCCCATATAAGGTCATATTCTGAAGTATTAAAGATTAAGACTTCAACATGTGAATTTTGAGGGGGACACAATTTAACCCATAACCATAGAGCACTTACTTTTTTATTTATTACATTCAAGTTAACAGGGAGCCACTTGAAAAAGTTCAAAGAGGACTTGGTTCAAGTCCCTTCCCAGAAAGAAAAGTGATGGAAGAGAAAAAAAGTAAAATAATGGGAAAAAATAATTTTAGTACTGGACAGCCACAATTTTTGCTCAAGTGTGGTTCAACTAGGGGCTGAAACAGAGTATTTTACTCTCTTACACTGAGCTATTGGACTAGAAATGACTACATGACCTAACATGGGGCAATCTTAACATCTGAGAATGTTACTTGGGACTTACATTGGAGCTCTTATGAGAGTGTATGCTCTGTCTCCTGGGGTTGCTGGTGGCCAACTTTGACACCTCTTGAGGAGAACCTAATTCAGCACGGGGAAAAGTAGAACAGAAAGATGGAGGGAGGAAAATTGATAACAGTATCATCTTGATATTTTAGATTTAGTTACTCCTAAAGTTTACCCTTTGAACGTCCAAGTTACGTGAGCTGATAAGTTTTCTTTTTGGTTTAAGTTGGGCTCCTGTTATTAGTTGATGCTTATTCAGTTTTTGAGGCAAGGTAACAGTAAATAGGCAATTACAGATGTGATATAATATTTCACAGGCTTCAATGAGTACACAAATAAGATGCTTTTAAATCTTAAAATGAGCTTCAATATTGTCTCACTCTATTTTCTCCTTCGTTGATTGCTTAAGAGCTTCACTTTTGACCCCTTTTTGATTTTTTTTACTAAGGGTGTTTTCATATACTCATAATCAAGTATATCAAACTTCCTAAAAGACTAGATCTTAATTATTCCAACCACTAAAGAGGAATTGTAATTATATGTGATAAATATGTTAATTATCACTGCAATGACAATTATTGTAAACTCATAAATGCATCTAGTTAACATGTTGTACACTTTAAATTTACACATTGTTATATATGTCAAATATATTTCATTTGAAAAGGTGGTTGAAGGAGTAAAATAATACAAAAAATACATAACATGTTTGAAAATTAAAGTTTGTGTATTGTACATTCATTCACCAAATCTTTAGTGGAGCCAAGTTCTTTCTTTTGAGTTTTGGTCCCCAATTAAAGTTTAAAATATTTTTGGCATAAATCACACTCTCATTTACATCATCTTCAATTTTATGGTTTCCATTTTATTAATATGAAAATAGACTGTAAAGACATTGCAGAGAAGTCTGTGTATAGAATCATTCTGGGTTTTTACAATTAAATAACTTTTTTTTACAATTATCTCACCTACATGTAATTTGATAATATTTTTTAGCAACTCACCTTTTAAGCATTTGTAAGCATTCGACTTAGTTTTCAGAGACTAAAACCTAATTTATTTGCACTCATATTTCTAATTTTATGTATTATTTAATTTAATTATATTATTATAATAACTGGCACAACTGGCATCAACAGACCTGGGGGTAAAAACCGATTCTTAATTAGCATAAAATTCAAATGTAGAAACAGAAGTTCCCAGGTTTCTTGGCCTTGAGCTTGCAGAGACTTGTAGGCCTCAGTCAGTATGCCTTACTTTTATGGAATTCATTTGAAACATTTTAATTTTATACTCTATGTATTTTATGTAAAAAAGTAAAGTCAAAAGAAATGTAGTGTAATCACAGAAAAAACAAAGGGTAGCAGTAATTTTAAAGTAAAATTGTGCAGAATAAGTTGCCAAAGCAACATGCTAAAATAAGTTATTAGAATTATAATTGTGAAAGAAATAAGTATTACCTTAGTAAAATATTAACCACATTAGTATATTAAAATGGTTTATATGACCTCAGGGGAAATAATAATGAATAGTTCAGACCCTAAATTACTAATTCCAAATACAGAAACAATAACTTTTGTTCATTGCAAAAACAATAACTAAGTCACTGTATTTCAGTGAAGTAATAAAAACAAAAACATGCTGTTTATATTGTTTATCAATTCTTTCACTTTAATACACTTTCTCTACAACTTATGGATATTTTCAACAACACAGATTATTTGGCAGAGTTTTATCTTTAAAATTTCCTGTGAAATTACATAAAAATAAAATAATCTTGCATCAACAGCTAATTTTTTTAAATCATTTTTCTCAATCTCTGAGGGGATTCCCAGGAAATAAAATGATGCACTTAAACTAAAAACTTAGTAAATTGGGTATGAATGCAGAAAGGAACTAACTACTCATGGAAATTTTTTCGAAGACTGCCTATGCCCTGGAAAGCGTAAAACTGGTAAAATACATATTTATTTGACTCGCATAATCTCCACAGCTAGATTAATGAGTGATAAAATACACACTGATTTAGTGAATAATGTTGCTATCAGCTTTTACCTTAATTGTACAGTTACATTTGACCCTTGAACAACATAGATTTGAACTGTATGGGTTGACTGATACCTGGATTTTTTTTTCACTAAATATACAGTTGGCCCTCCTTATCCCTGGGTTTTGTATCCTCGGATTCAGCCAACCTCAGGTGGAAATCATCCAGGTTGGTTGAATCTGTGACGAGGAGGGCCAACTGTATACACTGTTCTATGCCTTTTTATAAAAGTATTTGAACATCTGAAGATTTTGGTATCCATGGGCATCCTGGAACTAATCCTTCATAGGTACTGAGGGATGATGAAGTTTTGAAAAAGTTCAAATTATGTGAAGATTTTCAACCATAGTTATCTGGGCCCTTAACCCCCCGCATTGTTAAAAGGTCAACTGTACTTGTTTTGATAGCATGGAGTGTGTTCACATGAAGAGATAAAACAAGGGAAGTAGAATCCTTTTATCTATATTCTAACTGGTATTTTAGAAGATGATGCCACTCAAAACTTGAACAAAAATAAAATCTTCAGTTAATTGTCTTTGTATTTTGTCTAATATTTTATCTAATTGTATCCATAGTAACAAGTAGATAAAGCATCTGTATAGTGAAATGTTTGCCTAGACCTACTACTGTACTTACTTTTTTCCATATTTTGTATTGTGGTAATGTAAAAGAAACCATTTTAACTATTTTGAAGTGTACTATTCAGTGACATTAAGTATATTTACAGCATTTTACAACTATCTTTACTATTCATTTCCACAACTTTTTCATCATCCGAAACAGACATTTTGTATACATTAATATAACAACTCCCAATTTCCCTTGCCCTTAGGTGCTGGTAAACCTCTATTACACTTTCTGTCTCTATGAACTTTCCTATTCTAAGTGCCTCTTTTAAGTGGAATTATATACTATTTATCATTTTGTGTCTGGTTTATTTCACTTATAATTCTTTCTAGGTTCATCCATGTTGTAGCATGTATCAAAACCTCATTTCTTTTTAAGGCTGAATTACATACACACACAAACAAAATTTTGTTTTTTTTCATTCATCTGTTTGTTGATGAACACTTAAGTTGTTTTCACCTTTTAACTACTGTGAATAATGCTACTATGAACAATAATGGTGTACAAGTGTCTGTTTAAGTTCCTGCTTTCAATTCGTTTATGTACTGGGAATGGAATAGCCATATCACAAGGTAATTCTGAGTTTAATTTTTGAGGAACACCATGGTACATTCCCACCAGCAATGCACAGAGTTCCGATTTCTTCACATCCTCACCAACACTGGTTGTTTTCCATTTTTTAAATAATAGTGGTATTTCCCTAATGATTAGTGATATCGAACATCCTTTCATGTTTCATTGGTCATTTGTCTATCTTTGGCTAGTCCAGTTTTCTTGACTGGGTTGGGGAATGGAGATGACTCAAATCTTCACTCTGAGGGATCTGAGCCATGATCAGGCCACAGTGAACCATGGCTGCTGCAATCACCTGCTCATAATTATCACATGCATAAAAGCACTAACAGATGCCCTCATGAACCCTTTGAATTGCAAACATAATCCTGCCTAGCTTTTCATGGTAATCAGAGTCTGTTTTCTGTAACAGTAGAGTAAAATCTTTGACTGCTAGCTGAGGAGCCCAAAGGGACCAGATAGTTTCAAGTTCAGCAAAATTCTTATTGTGTTCTCTAGTAGAAATGTTCCCTTGATAATGAGAATCTAATCTGACAAAACCTAAAGTTTCAGGGAAGGGCAGTACAAAATCTGAAGGTATGTCAGTGGTAATGATGGTGATGAAGGGGGATGACTCTCACTTCTGCCTCTTGCTTTCTGGATCTATGTATTGCAACCATTGGGGACATTGCACCATTTATAGGTCACTGATTCGAAGCTTTTGTTACAATTTTGGGACTGTGCTCCCTGACCCCACCACACCAATGTTGTCCTTGAATTGACAACACTGGACTGAGCCTATAAAAGGTCATTTAACCATCTAATAAGCTAGGTGTTTTGGGGTAAAGAGGTAAATCTAGTTTATCTCATGCTCCTGTGCCCATTGACACACCACTTTTGTCATAAAATGGGTCCTCTCATTAGAAGCAATGATGTGTCCACTGCTATGCTGATATACCACTCATTCTATACTCCTCTGAAACTATCTGCCCCACCTCCAGCCAGGGTAGGGACTCACAAGGAATACCGCAGTCTACAGAAAATGCAGTGAGTGACTAGCACCCCTGTCAATACTTAAAATATTCAGGAGTAGAGATTCCCACCATGTCCCTGTGCAATCCATCTGTGTAGCCCCTATGAAACCTTTCAAATCAAAACTGTTTCAAGCTCCCACTTACAATCATTATAATTAACATTACCTCTAGTAAGTACCATAGTTACTGTGCACTCCAGTACCTCATTTGCTACCTGCACTTCATTTAAATCTCTCACAACCTAGAGTCTCAAGAATTGAAATGGAGTCTTATCACTGTTTATGAGTGATCCAGTTCTAAAATCTCAACTAAGGGCCTGTTTTTAAGGGTTATGACTGGTATCAGTTGTCCTGGCTTAGTGTCTTAGATCACATTTCCTAGAAAGGTACTCTGAGGTGAATATTTGAATGCAGGAGGCTTACTGGGGGCTGTAAGGAAGTGAGAAAAGCAGGAGTGAGCAGAAGTTGAACTGTGATGCAGCTGCAACAAAGGATCTGGCAGATTCCCTGGAAGTTTCTGGAGCTAAGCTTGCTCTTTTGAGATGTCTCAAATTGAGGCAAGGCTACTTCACCCATAAATCTACTAGTCACTGGATTAGGCTAGGGGAGGAACTGTCTCTTGAGTGAAGCAGCTTCCTTAGGCCAGGGCAACACCTTGAAAGGTACTGAGCTGTGAACTATTATCAGACAACAAACCGTCTCAGTGGCAGAAAAAATGAGTGCTGTGGGCCTGAGGAGAGATCTGATGGTGCACCACAGTACTTAGGATATTTAAAGAGAAAGCAGAGTTGAGACAAATCCTTTGCTGTAGATAATCTATTTGGAAAGTGATCTCAGGGAGCAAGAGTGGGTACAGGAGAATGAAAAAGGAGGAAGGAAAGCCAATGCAAAAGCATGTTCTTCAGTGGGTTGCTGCTTTGGAAAATGGCTGCTCGGTTCTGTGACATCTTCCGAGGAACCTTAGATGCACTGCAGAAGTTTCTGCCTGGTGGGGAAAAAGAGAGAAGCATTTATCAATTGATTCCCATTGATCAAAGGTGGAGCCATGGGCATTAAACTTCCCTGTGCTTCTGAGTTTCCCACACATGAGTGCCGGGAATGCCAAGAAAAGTGCTGTCGAAGTTTGTAGAAGCCAGTGTGTAATGGGTTACCTCAGAGCAGAGTGGGATTGGAAGAGTCCACTAAAGGAATCTAGCGCTTCAGGAAATATCTGGCAGAATTTAAAATGTAAACAGATTGTGATCCACAGGTTTCACTTGCAGGAGTTTATTTTACAGGAACTTGTGCTTCCAGGTGCAAATATCTATGGGAATTGGATAGGCTCTGGGGCGAACTGCCTGGGATTAAGGCCAGGCTCTGCCACTGTAAATGAGGCATCTGTAAAATATGTCATGTCCCACATAGATTTACTAAGAGTATTAAATAAGTTAAAATATGCAATAGGCTTTGAACCATGACTTGCACATGGCAAGGTCTCAATACATGACAATTATTATTATTATTATTATTATTATTATTATTATTATAAGGATATTTACTGAAGCTACTGCTTGTAGTGACAAAGGGTGAGAAGCAACCTAAATATCCATTAATTAAATACTAGGTAAGAAAAAAGATAGATAGATAGATAGATAGATAGATAGTATGATCATAGGGAACTATCACATGCAACATACACTGCAAAGTGAAAAAAGCAAAGCAAAGTGGAGAAAAGTGTGTCCGGTATGTAAAATGCACATGTAAGTATATATGCCATAGAGATTATTAGCTGGCTCCCCTCTGCTTCCAGGGCATACAGAAGATTGCTCTTTGCCATTAAGTGGACCACATGATTAGCTCTGGGCAGTGTGAGTCCCAGGAGGAGAGAAAAGCCCCTGTGCAACCTTCCAGCTCTCTTTCCTGGAAGCCACATACTGGGTGGCAGCTTCACGGGGTCATGAAGTTTCAACACAGAGTGTGATGCAGAAACAGAACCTTTGTTATGTTTAGTCACTGAGATTTTGGGTTCATTTTGCTACTGCAATATAACCCAGCCTAGCTTGACTGGTATAAAATAATTCTACAAAGGAGATGAAGAAAATTGAAAAACTGATTGCTCCTGGAGAAGAGAACCAGGACACTGAGGGTCAAGGGTGGGAGGAGACTGATTTTGCCTTCTATATCCTTTCATATACCTTGAAGTTTTAAACTCTCAGCGTGCAGAATTTTTTAAAAATTAAGGATAGTTTGGATGTGACAGGAACCATCAATCTTCCCTAAATATTAGGAGAAGCTCTAGTGCTCAGCCCCTCAGAACAGGAACAAGAGAAAGCAACCTTCTGCCCCTAAAAAAGACAAGTGCAGAGATCACATAGCTTGGTTATGTTATTTTCTCCAAGAATGTTCAGCAGCTTGACTAAAGATGCAGAAAAAGACCTTTTGGGGAAGGAAGGCAGCAAAGACAGGAAAGGGAGAAGGTACGATCATGGATGGGGAGAAAGTGGTGGGACCTAATTGCACTGGAGGTCTTGAAGGGATGAGGACTTTGTGCGGTGCTGCCAGAGAAATAGTGTGGGAGGATAATTGCTGGTGATCAGGGAGTTTAATTCTCGAAGAAAAGATTTACTATTTATGACAGTGTCTAGAAACCGAAAGCTTGAGGTAAAGTAAAAAGTAAAATGATTTTGATATTTTAATATGAGTAGTATAAAATTTGTTCTTGTTTTATACCTTATTAGGTTTGTAATATTCTGAGTTATTTCAAAATACATGGCATATTTCATAACATAGGTGTCAACGATGAAAGAAATCTTTATCGTTTTCCTTCAGGAGCTTTTGCAGAGGAATTTCTGATTTTTCTATAAATTTATCTTCAAAGGATGCTATGACATATTGCAGATCAACAGTGACCACGCCGGATATTTGCAGGACAGTTATGACAAAAGAGGATGGCAGTTTCACAATAAGAATGAATAATGGAGAAGATGAAAGATAACCCTGACAGATAACTCAGTTAAGAGGGAAACTGGAAAGTGTTTAAAGATCCTTATTCATACCAATAGGCCATTCATGGGATTACATCTAAAATAATAAACTATATTTATATAGGTGATTTCCTTGAGTCTGGGAACATTTTTCTTGGTGACTAGAGAACTATGGCATTTAGGAAAATAGATGAAGTGTTTTACTAACACAAAGTAATAGAGCCTTTCTCTAAAACTGTAGCAAATCTGGGAGAAAAGTAATCAAAGTAGTTATTCAGCACCCACTGTGTACCTAGGCAATGGAATGGGTGCTGTCCGAAGGGCTACATGATCTCTGATTTTAAGGTGCTTTTGGTTCAGTTAGAGAGAGAATAAGAATAATGAAAATAAGACAAGATGAAAGTCATTGGTTACTTAAAAGGTAAAGAATGAAAATGGTATAGAAGTTCAGAGAAAGGTGAGTTCAGGATAGTTCAGCATGGTGAAGGCTCCATGGAAGTTCTTGTCAGCTGGATTTGAAGTTAGAAGACCCGAATTAGCATCTGGTGCTGTCATTTACTACTGGACCTGAGCAAGTTTATTAAACTTGCCTCTGCTTTTTAACTTATAAAGAAGGTGCCAGTCCTTGTCCTGTTGCACTCAGATCTATTTCTTGTCCTTTCTGTTTCATAAGGGAGGGTGGCAAACAGCTGCATTTCCTGGTGCTGCGGACTGAATTGTGTCCTGCCAAATTCATGTATTGAAGATCCTCGACTCCCAAGAAGACTGTATCCGAAAGAAGGATTTTGGGAGATAATTAAGGTTAAATGAGGTCATAAGTGTGGGGTCCTAGTCCAATAAGAGTGTGGCATTATAGAAAAAGAGAGCAATCTCTCTCTCTCTCTCTTCATGTGAGGTCATGAAAAAAAAGACGGTTTTCTGTGAGCCAGGAAAGAATCCTCACCCGACAGTGACCATGCTGGCACCTTGACCTTGGATTTCCTAGCCTCCAGAAGTGTGAGAAATACATTTCCATTGTTTGAGCCATCCAGTCTATGGTATTTTGTCATGGCAGCACTAGCTGACTAAGACACCAAGTTCCCATGTCAGTAGGATCAAGCCAAAGGCAGGTACAGGACACACACACACACACACACACACACACGCATGCATGCACACACATTCCAATTTTAAGCTGCCTTTAAACATTTAGTTTGTGATTTAACAAAGAAAGAGTTGTATGGAATTCTGTTGAGGACAAACGGTGTGAGCAAAGTTTGTGAATGAGAGAGATGAGACTCCAGACTATCAACTTGATGGCTCTGTTTGTTTTAACTAACCTAGAATTTACCAACATGTCTTAGAGTTCTGGAAGAAATTGTTTTTAAGGTAAACATAGTTGGAATTTTATAGCCTTTACTTTATATTTTTAGTTAATAATCTTGGTGTCCACTGAGGCCTGCATTGATAGTTATAACATTCTAAATAGACCAGCAGCAATCTTCACATTAAAATTTATTAAAAACTAGATTTATAAGCAGCATGTTTCCTCCATGCCCTAAAGGTTATGCCACCAGGTTTCTGCAAAATCGGGTCAGGAAGAAATTACAGTAAAGGAGGACTCTCTATTTGTAATTTCCAAAAGAGGTATTTTTTGAAACTCACTCAAAACAGCTTACAGATCTTAACTCCTGGATCTCACACAGATTTTGTGTGTTAGTTTGCATTGTTATTAGGTGTTTTGAATTCATTCCCTGTCCAGAAGAATTCTCCTACTGAGGTGAACACCATCCCTGTGGTGATCAATTGGTTATGTTCTATTTATTGTTATTGTTATTGTTATTGTTATTATTATTATTATTATTAATTTCAATGTGAGATATAACCAAGAAAGGACTTGGATGGAATTGTGAAATGTGCTGCCAGAGGAAAGTCCCAGTTACAAAGTTTTAAAAAGTATCAGTCTACGTAATATCTGGAATTTGGAATATCTGGAATTTGTCTGGAAGTTGTTCTAAAACAAAGAATATTTTCTGGACACAGTGTTTGTGTGTGCTATGGTGGGGTTTTAGCTGATTACACAAATCCATTTGTCGTCCAAGGGCAGCATAGATCTTTTTGACCACAGAAAGTCATGTATATTTTTATATCTGCAACTACCTAATTTGAGCTGGCATTGACCTTAGAGATCATAAAGTCCATGTTAGAAAGCTCGAGTTTTCCCCAACTCCAAATATTAGATATTAATGATGCTAATGATAATTTATATGTTACATATTTTTCTGCTGTTGTAAAACGGCCAAATATTCAAATTAAGATACAGAATGTTATCTTTTATGTTATTCAGAAACAATCAGTTATTATTCAAAACGAGACCTATTCTAGGTTTCTAAACCTGTTTCTTGGTCTCTTTTATAGAATCATACTTCTATAGGAAGGTTATTTATAGAAACAACTTTTACAAAACGTGATTTTGATAAATTAAATAGTAATTTAGTTTTCTGTTGAATGCTTAAATAATACAATCTCAAATTAGTACCAGAAAATCATTCTTAAAAAACCCAGGTATTTTATGCCTCTTATAGTCAAATGCTTTTAAATAAAACAAACTAATTTCTAAAAATTAGTCCTACAGGATTCTTTAACCATCACGGGTACTGAGTACTGATATTTACTGCTTTGCATGGCATTGTTGTCAAGATCTGTCTTCTAAGTTCTGTCATTTTTTTTTTTTCAAGTTCCACTCACTCTTCTGACATCATTTCTCACATCACCATGAAGTGAACGTGCTCCCAGGAGATGGACAAGGGACATATGGAGCTGAACTGCCTCAGTCGAGCTGCCCCTAACAAGCCCAGCCCAGATTAGCCAACTGCAAGCTCATGAGCTAAGTAGACACCTATTGTTGTAAGGCTAATGACTGTACCTAGAGTAATCAGATTCACACAGACTGAAAGTAGAATGGTGGTTGCTGGGGACTAGAAGGAGGGGGGATGGGAGCTGGTGTTTAAGGGGTACAGTTTCAGTTTTGCAAAATGAAAAGAGTTCTGGAGGTAGTGGTGGTGGTTAGACTTCAATGGGAATGTACTTGCTACCACTGAACCATGTATTTCACATTTGTTAAGATGGTAAAGTTCATGTTACCTGTATTTTATCATAATTAAAAATTATTACAAATAAAGAAATAACTAAAGGGGTTTAGTTTTCTGCACTAAAACCTGAATGATTCCCAAATGAGAGTAAAGACCACTGGGAGGGACACTGCCAGTCATTCCGAATGATTCCTAAACTGGGCTTCTGTATCTGATGTCATGGATGACATTCCACTCGGCCCTACTCCACCCACCCAGGAGAGGGTGCCTAATTAAGGTTGTAGTAGGGACGCTCTTTTTGATCAAAAAGGGGTGTTTCTTCCCAATCTGCGTGAGGAACAGAAATCAGAGTCGTTTTCCCCAGCAGGGACTTTTCTGGTGGGTGAGATAAATACTGGTTATTCCACGGACACTCCTGCTCTGCCCAGCCCTCTCTCCTTGCTCTCTCTTTTTACTCAAATCCTCAATCTTTTCATAAGCCCCTTTTCTAAGACTCCAAGCTGGTGGTGTTCACTATTCCTCCCCACTGGAGGGGAGCAGTCCAGAGACACCCACCATCTAACTTCACTGTGTGAACTCCCGGTCTTAGGTTTGACTAGATGCTAAAACTTGCTCTGCTTTACCCAGGCTTCACTTTGAAGAGGAAGAAATGGTATCTGCTCATTTGAGTGGAGGAAATAGAAGATGCTCTGATTCTATATGAGGGTCCTCCTCACCCATGAGAAGGTGGGCGATTCCTTCATCAGTTACCTATGAAGCAAACAGATCACACCTAGAAAGCACACAACACAGTATGGGTTCATATCTACACAACACATTTTTCTCGTTTGCAGGACTTGCCCTCACCCTGTTTAATTCCCAAAGCCCACCCCAAGGTGTGGCCCTGAGGCTCTTGGGAAGAGTAGCACAAATTCCAGTTAGATTCATTGTGATGCCCAGATCTCTTCCTGGAAGTTGGCTGGAACTCTCAGTTTATTTGACCCAACTGACTCCACCCAGACTGATGAAGACTTGGGCCAGAGCCTGATTCAGGAAGTTCTCCCCGAGCCCCTGGAACTTATTTATGTGAATATGTAGGTATACTTCGAGCATTCACCACCCTCTGGCTCACTTCGAGATCAGGATACTAGGGTACAGGCCTAAACCCGTTGCGTCTCCCACTATCATCTATGTAATAGTCTGGAGAAGGCACTGGCACAAAATGGTTGCATCTTCCCTTTATGCAAAAAGAAGCGTTAGATTAGCCAGCAGCTGACAAATTGTAGCACATGCCGTCAGCATCCTACCTATGCCCCTGGAGTTTTCAGTGTGATTTCCTGGACTTCCAGTTGCTGATATCTGTTTCTTTGGCTGAAGGGCTATTCCTTCCACTCCCGCTGACCTTCAACCCCTTTCACTCACTCACACACACACACACACACACACACACACACACACACACACACACACCCCCGACTACAACTATGGAAACCCATGTGGCCCAAATAGCAAGCTAGGAATGGGGAAAGGAGTTAACGTTCTGCCTCCTCACTGGAGGAGTCCTCCATTGTTGACTCTTGAAGTTTTATGTAAAAGTACTCCAGCTCCCTCCCTCGCCTGGGGTAATTCCGAGGCTTTTTTTTTTTTTCTCTCCCCACTATTTCCAAGGGTTTCCAACGTGGGTGGAGTGAGCTTCAACTCCCACCATGGCAGCTGTCCTAATAAAACTCCTTCTATCAGCTGCCTTTCCGGCTCCTTTATAACATGTCCCCACTTTACTTGTATTATCTTCACTTCCCAAATAAACTACTTCCTCTAACATCATGATCTCTCATTTGCTTCTGGGAGAAGTTCAATGAAGCCACAATAAGAGCTTTTTTTCTGTAAGTCTCCTGTAAGTCCTTGGCACTGGAGTCATAGTGCCTGCCTCCCCAACCAAATAGCAGGATGACCATGTCCACTCAGGTGAGGGTATTATATACACCACATAATGAGACCAGGAAACTCATGAAGCCTTCCCAGTGGGGCTCCATGTCCATGTGAGGCCATCTATTCCTGCCTTGACTATTCTGTAGGAGAAGACAATGCCTTTTAGTCAGCTTTCCTCCAGACCACTAGGATCTCAGAGATGCTCATGAAGCCAAGAAATGGACCTGGATCCTCCCCCTCAGCCCAAGTGATTCCCAGCAGAAAAAAAGTCAAGAAGTCCTAGTGTGATAAACTGAGATGGGTGTTGGGTATGTAATGAGAACAAAGAACAAATGTGGGAAAAGCAAAGCAAAAGGGTGGAAGACATTTGCTAGATGAGGAAACATGGGCCTAGTTTTCACTTTCATTGAGCGCTTGCTCTGGTTTCACAATGTATAATGAGTCAGCCTGGGTTAAAGGCACAGTTGGAGATTACTCAGAGCCTAAGTAGCTCTACCTCCCACTCTCCCTATCACACTGTTCTTCCTGGTTTCTGTCTTGCTGACTCTATACCCACATTATCCCTGCATCCCTGCGAGCACTGACAACACTGGCCTTAACCTTGAGGAACTCATAATCTAGTTAAGGAGACAGCTATATAAACAAATTCAAATAACAAGCAGTAAGTGCTAAAATAGGAACATAACTTAAGTGCTATGGAAACAGAAGACAAAACAGTTAATTCCACCTCGGGCAAACAAAAAGGCCCTGAGAGATAAAGAGGCAATTTCCAAGCTGAGAGATACAACAGGGACATTTCAGACAGAAGGATCATCATGTCTTCTCTGTCTAGTGGTGGTTCTTGAGATCTTCATTTTTAGGTGAGTAAACATCGAGGGACAATAATGCTGGTGTGTGGACAATGATGCTGGGAAATATAGAAGGCAGCAGGAAAGGAGGAAGAGCAATTTGATATAGATTGACTTCGTATAAGAGACAGGAGTCTAAAGGAGCTAAGCAAGGCTGTTGAGGACAGACGTTGTGGACATCACTCGTACTTAGGGTGACCAGGAGACAGAGATGACTCAATGGCACACAACAACAAAACATTGCGAACTTGAAAAGACTCTACATGTGTCCCTTGATGGCTATTGGGGAAAGAGAGTCTGTTTGGAAAGTTAGTATTTTAGGAAAACATTTTTAAAGTTAATCCTTCTTTGAGAAACCATCTCTGATGTGTAGCTTCTAAAAATGTAAGCATTTATTTCTTATGAGCTGAGAACTTTGAAGGACACACTACATAATGTGAAAGCAGTCATACCCCCAGGAAGATTAACAAGGGTCAAAACACAAATACAAAGTCCACTTGATGTGTATATTCCTTTTTGATTAAAGGAACAGAATACTCAGAGTTCAAATTTTAAAAGCAATTTTCAAACAAGTTTGGGCAAGCTATAAAAATTTAGGCCCAGATTTTTCATCTAAAAATCCCCTGATTTTTAAAGAAGTCTTTGAGTCTCTTAAACCATCTTTGTAAAATGAAGATTTTGGAGAGTTTCAAGTAGAGAGTGATGGGTTACTTTTGGTGTAGGCCTAAACATATATTGGAGTACGTTTTCATTTTCTTTTTGGATGGAAATGTGTAAAAAATTTAGGGATGCTTTTTATTGAATTTATTGTTGGTATGAGAAAAAATTTTTACTTCAATATTTGTACTTGTAAGAGGTTAGATAGCCGTAGG
Organism: Cynopterus sphinx; assembly: GCA_030015415.1. Lineage (NCBI taxonomy): Eukaryota > Metazoa > Chordata > Mammalia > Chiroptera > Pteropodidae > Cynopterus > Cynopterus sphinx. The sequence continues at coordinate 19,258,868 of CM057379.1, read as the reverse complement.
ACATTAGATACTATAAAGGAAGATACTAATAATGAATGTGTACCTCTCCCCAGTTCTATCTACTGTTTATTAGTAGTCTGTGGGTTGAATTAAATCCTGGGTTAGTATAGTTGGTAAGTTTCTTTTATGGCCCCAAACTCTGTTTCTTTCTCCTTCTTCATCCATCTTTCTAGCGCCAGTGGTGGGGAATTATTTTATCTCTTAGGAGTTATATTCGAAAAAGTAATGTGTTAGTTAGAGAAGAGATAAGGTATCTCTACAAAAAAGACCCCCCAAACATGGTGGCTTAAGCAAGATAGATTATTTCTCTCACATAGAAGTCTGGAGAGGAATTCTAGTGACATTATGACCTCTCTGTGGTGTCAGGAGCCCTATCTTGTTATATTATCAACACTCAGCTTCTATCCCTTGGTTGAAAATGGCTGTTTCAGTTGTAACCAGGGATTAATTTATTGTAAAACTAATGAAATTCAGCTTTAGGATCCATCACTTGCATGGATCCTTTCCATGACTTATATAAAATTGGAAAGGCTGCAGGCTTTTCTGGGATATGATTGTAGGGGTACTTTTTGTGCTATAGACCTCTTTCGCTATTTGGTGAAATCTATGGACTCCTTCTCAGAATGTCTTTAAAAGCTTAAAGTAAAATACATAGGATTACAAAGGAAATAAACTGTATTAAAGGTCAATTATCACTATATTTAAAAAAGTTGTAATATATTTGCTTCTTTATTAATTTATTAAAAATAAGATCTAGTGATGGGATTAATTACTACCATAATTTTGAAGTAGTAATGAACATTAATGATATTTCACATGTTCGCATTACTTGTAATGTCATGTAAACATATCTAATTTCTATAGTGACAGGGCCACAGGTAAAGCAAATACAACTATACTGCCTACATTTATACTAGAAAGAAAAATACTAAAAGTTACATTTCCCACAGTAGGACATCTGAGTGGTGCATTTTCATGGATTCTACACTGTTTTTCTAATTAAGAGAGAACAATTGTTCTTGCATTTAATTGTCTTTATTTTCTACCTCAGTTTCTCTCTGTTCGCATTCATTTTTTTTTTTTCATTTTCATCAATATATATTGTGATTATCTTAGGGGTTTCCTCTACGTAATTCAGTTTTTTAGTAGAGATTATTCTATTTCTATATATCTGTTTGTTTTCTAATGATATTATTTTAGTCCTCATTTTTGCCTCAGATCCACAAGTCTTTTTATTTCATTTTGATCTTTAATTTGATCTCTTGCTTTTTTTAGTTTATATTCTTATTCATTTTTTTTTATACAGCGATGCAAGTTCAAGAAATTTCCTTCTGTTCCTTGAATTAGATTTTCTTCTGGTTTGAGCTTTGTGTCTGTTTCTTCCATGTTTCCTTCCTCTCTCACTGTCTTTTGACTTTTAGCCTTTGTCTCTTTTTAAAGTTTTCCAGATTAGGTTTTTATGACTGTTATGCTCTCCTTTTCCACGCTTGGCTCTGTCCAAGTAGATAGTCTATTTGCTCCAATATAGTTCAAGCAATTCTTGACTCTCTGCTGTCTCTGAAAGCACTTTTCTTCTCTGAACTGTAATGTGGACTGGAGGCTTTGTTCTCCATGTACCCCTCCATAGCCTGAGGAAATAGAGCCAGTCTGAATGTGTGCGGGGCTTGGCAGTGGAAAGAGATGGGGTATTTGTTCTCTCATTCAGATTTTGTTAATTAAATGTTTGGCTCCAGCCTTTTATGATGTGTACCATTCCAATGGGGGCGTACTATGTATGGCATGGAAGCCTTCACAGAATGCTAAAGAAAACTAGCCTTGCTATCTATTCACTGTCCTTGCTTTATCCTCTTCTTTTCTAGTTTCTATTATTCCTTAGTGCAAAGAAGAATTTTTTAGGAGAATAAGGAGGAGGGGGAGGAGGAGGAGGAGGAGGAGGAGGAGGAGGAGGAGGAGGAGGAGAAGGAGGAGGAGGAGGAGGAAAGTGAGGGAAGAAGAGGCGTAGACAGGGGGTCGTCCATTTGCTTTTTTCCAGGCTTGAGATTAGTGAGAATTTTCAGGGTTCATTACAGTGTCGAGATGGTGGAGGTGATGCTGGGAGCTGAGCAAGTTATTCCTTTGCTCAGCTCCAGAATCCCCTATTTCTTTCTTTGGATACTTGTTTTTGAGGTTTATAACATTAGCTTAAACACCTTTTCTTGTCTAATCATTACTAGTAAAATTTTTTGATCGTTCTGTTAGGTGAGGTAGAATAGAAATTGTTTAAAATAGTTTTGATCCCACACCTTATCCCAGAAGTCTGAGCCTCAGTTTTTAGTAAGAAAATGGACCTCAATATACCAAATTCAGAGTCATTATGATAATAAACTGGATTGATGTTTACAAGCATCTGGTGTGAAGAAAGTAGGTGGTAATTGATGAAATGCATTTAATTTAAATAAAATGAATTATTTGTCAAGTATACAAATAAAGCTGGAAAAAATACATAAAATGGATAATAATAGTAAGATCTTCATATACACTATGAAATATGAAAATATGTTATTTACAAATCTTCTCAAGATATGTCCATATTTCTAATACTTGAAAATATTAGTAGTTTTATTATCAATAAAGGGTACTTTATCAATTTAAACATCCAAAAAAGTATCATGCTTGTTAAGCCATTAACTTAAGATTGACCCCTAATTTGTTTTCTAAATTATGATCTTTTTAGGTGAGTTGGGAGAATGAGGAGAAATCACAGTCATCTGTAGGAAATGAGTTGATTCATTTGTAGCCAATTCTTGATTAGCCACATGGGAATTTTCTGCATGTTTGATTATCAGTACTTTCCAGATGATGTCCAGAAAACAAGAAAAGATTCTATTTGGTGTTGTGCAAATTAATGTTTTTTTTTTTTTCCTAATAGTGAAATCTAGACCAGATGGTGATTCCCAAGCAAACCTTTCTCTTTAAGAGAGTCTATAAACATCCCTTTTCCTACAAACCCCATGTTACAAATCTGTGCTGCTTCGTCCATGAAGAATAACACATTTGCCTTTATTAAATGAAAAGTGAAAGAAGACAAGGATAGCCTCGTAGGCCTACTTGTTCAAAGAATCAAATATATGTATTTGATAAAAATAAAAAATATATATTTAAAGAGTGAAAGAGAGGACAATGTGAACTTTTCCACCCATGTGTTCTTCCTCCCTTGTTTTTCCCTTGTATGATTATAAATTCCTTTGGAGAGAGTATTGTAGTTTTATTCATCTTTTTATTTTCATTTCTGCCCTTATTACTTAGCACAGTGACTGGCACATAGTATGCATGTAAACATGAAGAAATTAATATGTGTATTTAACATGGGAACTGAATATACATTTCAGTCTGATTTATAGACATCCTTTATTGAGCATGCTTTTTATTTTTCTGAGCAACTATACACATAATTAGAGGACTGAACTATTATCTAATACTATCAGAGGAATTGCTGTCACAACCGTTCTTGGAGAGCAGACTACTTTCAAGCTACTTTATAGTTAAGGTCAGGTGTATCATTTTGCCCTATCCTACTAGGAAGACTAGATTCTGGAAGCCATTGGAAGAAGATATTGTGGGTGCAGTTGCCATATCTTCCCCAGTATCCACAGTATAATAATTAGAGATTCCTTAGATTTATACCTATGTACTGACAATAACCTTTTGTCAAAAAAGCAGATGACTCATTTTTATTATAGGGGTGTGTGTGGGTGTGTGTGTTAAAGAACACACTTGACCCAAAGCATTATAGCTAAACAGTGTAGAAAAAGTCATGGCTCATATTTTCTTGGGTGTTTCCTTTTTTGGTTGATGGGTGGATTATGTAAGTCAAGACTATTGCATTCTCCAAAATTAACAGGTGTGCACTTACATATTGTGTTTTAATATACCTCCTTTCATAATTGGTAGCATTATTTATTTAAGACCAAAGGTGCTGAAAATGTTTTAGACTTTCCAATCTCTATACCTTTGCTTATCTTCATCCTTCTATAGTAAATGCCATTGGTTGTCCCCATATATCTGTTGAGGTCATTTTTATCCTTTAAAGGCCATGTCAAATGCACTCATATAGTGTTTTCATTATAGCATTATACGTTCTTAGACATATTTATCTTATACAGCTTTTAAAGTGAAAACTATATATGTACATATATATGCATATATATGTGTGTGCATATGTGTGCATATGTGTATTTGTGTGTGTGTATTTAAGAGTAAGGAGGAGTTGAGAGCAGCCTGATAGGAAGCCAACCAGCTACAGTCAGACTACATGAAGTACTTTGAAAAAACTTCATCAGTGAAAGTAATAAGAATTTGATGATACATGCACTAGGAATGTATCTTTATTAAGCATCCCTAAAGCATTCACTATTATCTTTAATTTCCTAGCATTTTTCTATTTATTAGGTAGTTTGGGAGTGGGTATGTGTGTTGTATCTTGTGGTATCGTGCATATTAGTTTTGAAAATTGTATGGGCTCATGCATTTAGGGAATAAAAGAAAACCAGTTAGGTCAAGTGAAATGAAGATTTTTAATTAACTTTGAAATGATTGCCAACTAGGCTGACACTACTTTTCTTCAGGTGATCAGATCTCACCTTCATTAGCTACATTAATCCATTAATTAAGACAAGGAAATTTGATGGGCACTTGCTTTATGCAAGTAACTGTGCTCACTGTTAGACACTGTGCTAAGTGCTGTATCACCTGAGGAAAGAGTTTATGCACACAGGTTTAGGGTTTGCTGGATCAGACAACACCACAGCTCATGATGGGGAGATCAGGTTGTGTGGTCACTTAAAATCGCATGGTTAGACAGTGTGGTAGGCTAAATAATGGCCCTCCCATATGCCCACATCTTAATCTCCCAAATCTGTGAATGTTACCTTATATGGCAAAAGGAACTTTATTTCTGTAGTTAAAAATTTTTAGATGAGTTTACCCTAGATTATCTGGGTGGACCTGATGTAATCACAACATTCAAAGCGAGTCAGAGTCTGACACAAGGGTGATGTGATGCTGGATGCAGAGATTTAAGTGATGCTCTTTGACAAAGGAGGAAGGGGCTAGAAGCCAAGGGCCACAGCCACTAGAAGCCAAAAAAGGCAAGGGAATAGATTCTTCTCTCAGAGTTTCCAAAAGGAACCAGTCCTCCTGCCAACACCATAACTTTAGCTCAGAGAAATTGATTTCAGACTTCTGACCTCCAAAAGTGTAAGAGTATAAATTTGCATTGTTTTAAGCCACTGTATTCGTTTCCTATGGCTACGATAACAAATTACCACAAACTTGGCTTAAAAGAGCACAAATTTGTTCTCTCACAGTCTGGAAGCCAGAAGTCTCAAACCGGTTTTATTGTGATACATAGAGGTGTGGGTAGGGCGGCCCTACCTCTAGAGGATCTGGTGGGGAATCCATTTCTTGCCTCTGAGCCTCTGGTGGCCGCTTGCAGTCTTTAAACTTGTGGCTGCATCATTTCAGTCTCTATTTTTGTCTTCACCATGTCTTCTCCACTGTATGTGTCTTCTCTTTTATCAAATCTCTTTCTACCTCTCTTCGATGAGGACATTTGTAATTGCATTTAGGACCCACCTAGATAATTCGGGATAATCAACCCATCTCAAGACCTTTGACTTAATCACACCTGCAAAGAACGTTTTTCCTCCTAAGTAACATTTCTGGGTTCCTGCATTAGGACTTGATTATCTTTGGCTGGCCGATATCCAGCCTACTCCAGCTGCTAAGTTTGTGGTGACCTGTTACGGTGGCAACTAACACAGGTGCAAATTAAATCTCCACTAGGTAGAGGAGCAAGCCAGAGCTGTTTCTTGGCAGGAAAATAGTTGTTTTCAAGGAGGGCATGGCTTTCCAGTGAAACCCCAGGAAGCTGCATCTTTGAATGCAGCTTTTGGATATGACATAGACATTTCAAACTTTATCAAATATGTTGTTATAAGGGACACATGTTAACCAGGACCAGATAAATAGCTTCTCTTTCTCTCTGCTCCTTTCAAAGCAGGCTGCCTTGAGTATTACTTAACAAATGGGCGGTAACCATGCCCTTAAATGTAGTATACGTTGTCTCTACATCCCTGAAGGTCCATTAAGCATCATGTTTCTTTTTTGGTGGAAAAAGGTGCAAAATGCAACACTTCTTTCACTTCTTTGAGGAGATATTCTGAAATGTTCCATCTACTGGACTTCTAGAAACTTCACTGAAGTAGCATGTCCCTGAATTTATCTGCCACATGTGTGTCTTCCTAGGGCATTTCAAACCTATTAACCATTTGTTCCATATTCTTTCAAACCCCTTTATTTTCATTTATATATACACAGATATTCCACACTTATTTACTTTTATTCCAGCTGCTCTTCATTTTTTTTTCTCACTGTAAAAAGTACAGTGGTGGCTTACCAATTCTGACATCTACACTCTCAACTTCCACCCCCAGAGTCTCTTGTGAGAACGAAAGGGAGATATTCTGGAATGAGAATACACAATATGATAACAGGCATCCTTTTTCAAGCTCGGATAAACCAGATGCAAAGAAGAATTTGTTATTAGGCATAATGGGTGTGGTTTGTCTTTTTTTGTGTGTAGATTGGGGAATTTGCAGCTGGGTCTGACTACTAGAGTCTTCTATTTCTGAGCCAGATGTACTCACAAGTAGAAGTGGCATATATTACTGCGTGGATGTTTGCATGAATAAATTCCTCCCTCATTAAAAGCAGAGGATTAGAATTCTCAAAGCAGTATCTTTTTTTTTTTTTTTTCATTTGACAGGCACAACTAAGTAATGTGAGTATTTATCCTTCGATGGGTAATTTCCAGGGGAACTAAATTTTTTCACAGCTATTCTGGTTTTATGTATTTGTCTCCAGCCTGGTTATTTACAAATCTATCCATATGTAAATCCAATGCTTATGAAAGCTTAGCTTTTTGACAATAATGGAAAAGTAAAGGAACATTCAATACAATTTCTACACCTTATAGGGAAAAAATCTAGTTTAGATAAAATTGAAGCACATGTTTGCAGATTTTCTTATAATGCAGGAAAAAAATAATCATATGGCTCAATGAGGACTCTTAGAAGCAGGGTCCTCAAGAATTATAAGTTTTCTTTGCCTCTCCAGGAAATCAGAGAATACAAAATCCTTGATAGTAATGAAATCTTAAAATCAAAGCAAGATTCATACAATGGAACATCATCCAGGCATTAAAAGGAATGGTTTATTGGAAGAAAACAAAAACCCTTGAAAAGATATATGCACCCTCATGTTCACTGCAGCATTGTTTACAATAGCCAAGGTATGGAAATAACTTAAGTGTCCTCACTGTACAGTATACAGTGGTGGCTTATCAATTCTGACATCCACATTCTCTACTCCCATCTACAGAGTCCCTTGTGAATTGAATGGAAGGAAGATGTTCTACAGTGAGAATACACAATGTAACAGGAACCCTTTTTCGAGCTCAGTTAAATCAGATGCAATGGATAAATGAATTTAAAAATTGTGATATATACATATATATGTACACACACACAATGGAATATTAGTTAGCTGTAAAAAAGAATGAAATCTTGCCATTTGGAACAACATGGATGGATTTTGAGGGTATTACGTTAAGTAAATAAATCAGATAGAGAAAGACAAATACCATCTGATCTCTCATATGTGGACTCTAAAAACAAAGCAAAAGAGAACAAAACAAAACAAAAACTAAGCTCATAGACATTGAGAACAAATTGGTGGTGGCCAAAGGCGGTGGGGGAGGCATGGAGTGGGGGAGTGGGTGGGTGGGAGAAATGGGTGAAGAAGGTCAAAAGGTAAAAAGAAAAACATAAATAAAATAAAATGGAAGAAAAAAAAGAAATGTATTTGAGAAATATCACCTTGGTTGCAGTGTAGAGAATATAGCGAAGGGGAAAGTGCAGGGAGGCTAACTGAAAGCTATTACCATTTAAAGAGAAAAAAGAATAAAGTACTGGTATATGTGACAACATGGATGAAACTTGACACTTTATGTTAAGTGAAAGCCCCCAGACATAAAAGACCACATATTGTATAATTTTGTGTATATGAAATGTCCAGGATAAGCAGAGACGGAAGTTAAATGAGCGCTTGCCAAGACCAAAGGAGGAGAACAGGGGGTGATTACTAATGGGAATGGAGCTTCTTTTTGTGCTGATTGAAATATTCCAAAATTAGATAGTGCTGATGGCCACACAACTTTGAATATACTAAAAACCACCTGAGTTTATGTTTTAAAATAATAAATTTTTTGAAAGGTGGAATGATATTTCAATAGTTGTTATATATATATATATATATATATATATATATATATATATATATATACATACATGTGTGTGTGTGTGTATGTGTGTGTGTATGTGTGGACGCGCACACACACACACACACACTCATAATCAAAGCAAGGTATCAAAAGAATTTTGCCTCACAAATAATTTCTTTTTGTAAGATGTAGCATTTCCCCAAGCCTTCGAAGGACAGACATGTAATAACATTACAGGTAGCTTCTTCTCGTGTTCATTTAATTGATATAATGGATAATCGAACAAAAATAGAAGGAAGGACAACAGTGAAATCAAGGATTTATACTTAAGTCACTTAATGATCAAATGGGATAAAAATCTTTTGACACCGAAAGGTTAGGGAGGAAGAGTTGGCCCCCGCTTAATTATAAACTGAATTATAAAGGCCTCAGCAAACATTAGGAATAATGATCCTCAAAAAAAGCAGATTCTCCTTTATTTGTGATAATTGCTATTCAACTCAATGGACTTGCTGGTGTCTTCTAGAGCATTCCTAACATAGCTCATGGCAACTGGGGAAAATTTTTCATTTTAAGAAAAATTAAATACCTTAAATAAACAAGCAGGCCTTGTTTAGCTAGGTAGTTGTAGCTAGGTAGTTCTCATCATGCATCATGTTTATAAATGTCTAAACTGAATTGAGGCAATTTTCAAACTATTTTGTTTAAAGAAAACCAAGCAGTATAGTAGGTTTGGCAGACATTGCTGTGCTTACCCTTTATCAATTTCCTCTTTCTTTCTTGCAAACAGAACCCTGATTATATTTGGAAGGGTGTTGTGGGCCGAATTGCATCTCTTTTAAATTCATATGTTGAAATCCCAACCCCAAATACCTCACAATGTAAGTGTATTTTGAAAATAAGATAAAGAGGGAATGAAGGGTAAATGAGATCACTGGGGTGGGCCCTAATCAAATGTGACTGATGCCCTTATTAGAAGAGGAAATTCTGACACTGATTCCCACAGAGGAAGGATCCTGTGAAGATACAGAGAGAAGACAGCCATCTACAAGCCAGTTAGTGAGAACTCAGAAGAAACCAACCCTGCTGACACCTTGATCTTGAACTTCTAGCCTCCAGAACCATGAGAAAATAAAGTCTGGTAGCTTTAAGTTATCCAGTCTGTGGTACTTTGTTATGGCAACCCTGGACACCTAATATAAGTGATACACAAAAAACTTGTTTTTTTTTTCAGTTTTCTTGCAACCATGGGTGGCCATGCCTCAGCATATAGGTCAAGGAGATATAAAACTGAAAGTTCCTTGGTGGATTATTCACTAAAACTCTCTAAAAGAGGTCAGAATTAGCTACTATATGCTGTTTATTCTTTGCCTTCCATTTTTCCCCCACCTGGAATAAGAATATGAATCTGACAGTAGAATAACCAACCTGAGGCCATGAAGCAACAGCCAAGGACAGTCATATGGAAAGACAGGAGACCTGGGACCTGATGGCGTCACAGAGTCACTACACCAGCCCAAAACTGAATAACTCCAGATTCTTATATGTGAGAAAAACAAAATCCTTAATTCTTTTAGCCAACGATGCTTTTTTCCCCCTTCAGTTTTCTAATTCTTATAGCTGAATGCAATTCCTAAATAATACCACAGATATTTAGGGGGTGTATATAGATATTTTAACCTCATGAAAAAGAGAACTGTTCTATATTGGGTATAGTTGAAAGATCTAATCGGAAGCCACACAGAACATGACATTTCTTTATTTGCAACCATCTGCTTAGCTAGACAGCAACCACCTTCTCACTTGTGAACAAAATTTAAATTAGTTTAATAGTTAAATTAGAGAGATACAGACTTTTTATTTTAAAGTGGGCAATGATGCCTACAAATACAGTTATTTAGTATTCAAGAAAATTTCAAAAGAACCTCAGTTCGGTAGCCAGTACAGTTAGATAGAAAGAAGTCTTCCGCTGTGATCATTGCAGTAGGTTTCAGAGTAGAATCATGGGATTTTTTCCCTGTAAATTATAACATGCAGGCTGCCCAGGTGCCTGACCTCTAACTCCTTGGCCTGTGTGGTTTGGAGACCAGTTATAGGTCTGCAAACTGTTACCAGTTAGGAAGGAGATAAAGAACATGTTGCTGCATGTACATCAACTGCACCCCTAAGCATACTGTTTAGTCAGCTTTTTTTTTTTCCCTCAGTGGCAAGACTTCTCTATGAAGGAAGGAAGCAGTATGTTGATCTCCATTCTGATGCCACCTCCTTATCTCATTTCAGATTGGGACTTTGAGTAGCACTGAAGTAGACAACTCAATTAGTATAATCTGCTAAATTATTGTGGGAGAGACAACTGTCAGTGTCTGCCCTCCATGACTCTCCAGCCTGTGAGTTCAATTAAAATCATATTTATACTAGGTCTAGACTTTAATGACTTTGAGCCCCAACAACCTGCATAAGAACTTGGCCATGCTTCCAAGTGTCCCTAGAAAATTGTCTCATATTTGTTCAGGAAAAATTCACTCAAGTTCTTTCACTCTCGTCTGCTAGCCAAGTCATCCCAGCATGGCCCCTGCTGCTGATGTTCCCAGTGACAAAAGTAGAATGCTTTATTATATAGGATAGATTTGGTTGCAAGTAACAGAATACTCACTGAGTAATAGCTTTAGTAATAAAGACACTTAATCTTCTCACATAACAGAAAGTCTGGAGGAAAGCCATTCTAGGTTTGAAACTGGCTCAACAGTTATCTGTAGCTCAGGCTCTTTGCATTTTTCACCTGTGCCACCCTTAGTGTGTGGTTTTTTGTCCTTGTATAAGTCACCTAGTGGCCATAAGAGTGCCTTTACAACTCTAGACATCTTGGTTTAAAGCAGAAAAGAATAAACAGAAGCAGGAAAAACAAAGTGGGGCACAGATGTTACCCTCTCACCACCACACACACCCAGAAGATTTTCTGTTACATCTCATTGGTCAGAACTGGGTGTCATGAACCACCCTATCTTCAAGGAAGTCTGAGAAAGTGATCATCTGTCAAAAGGGACAGGATAAATATAACTGGCTTAAACAGTCAGGCTTCATCCCCTTGGGCTCCACTCATTGACGCCACCAACTGGATGAGGGCTCTGTTGTCAGAGGAGGGGCGAGTTCTGCTGTGTACTCAGCCAGCAGCAGTATTTGCCAGGCATACTCCCTTAAGCCACCTTTCTTGTAGGGCCAGGGAAATGCTAATGACAGTAAAGGGACCTAGGCTTCAAAGCTGCTCAGATCCAGAGTCATGCAAAGAGTTGCGTTAGCCTCTAACACTTGGTTTCTGAGCCCTTGACAGGATCTCCTTAACATGCTCACATGCTTCTGTGAAAACAAGCCACAGCCTTCCAGCCAGAGCCATTAGGAATGTGCACGTAGAAAAAAAAAATTCTCTCACAGGAACATCATTCTACTGAGCTGTAATTGCCGACCACACTGACATTATCATTCATTGTCACTTCAGTCCCTAGACCCTTGGAGCCAGTCTCAAAGACCTTTTTTTTAAAAAAAAAATTTTTTTATTTCTTCAGCTTGTGGTTTTTACATCCAGGTAATTTTTCCAGAACAAAGAAAAGTGCGTGCAACTCTCTCCTTCTTGCACAGTGCCAAACTCAGATTCTTTGAAATGGCAATTTTCCAGCTTCTATAGGCCTTGACAAGGCCTTCAGAAGTCTTAGGTTCAAGCACGTTCTCTGTCTATCCCCTCCTCCTAGTAGTTACTGAAGAAAAAAAAAGATGTTTTCAAGCGATTGGCCTAGGAATGGGATCTGAACCCTGAGAGGATGGCAAAAAGTTTACTTCCTCTCCTTCATCACCTGCTTGATCCTTGTAATTGAATAATACAAAGGAGGGTATGATACACATAAAAACAATTGATAGAATTCTATAAAGTACAATGTGTGTGTGTGCACACGCATGCATGTGTGTTAGTCAACATAAGATGGATGGTTTAAGAAGACTTTAAGCAAAAAGGGGAGTTAGAGCTGTGGATAGGTTTTCGGCAGTGGCAGGAAGAAGGGTGGGCATTCCTGGGGTAGGGGCATTTAATAGTAATGTGGCTCAGGGTAGGTACAAACAAGGGACACAGAAAGACAGGTGAGTTAGGGGTGGTCAGTGGAGGGAGTATAGTCATATTACCAAGTGTGTAAGTAGTGTAGAGAAGTCCATGATTTAATCTACCTCTATTATTCTAAGATTATTATGCTATTATCATTTTCTCTTTTCTGTTTATGCTGGTTATGGTTATTGTGGTGGGCTTCTTAGGAATAACTTGAGGTACACACATTCAACCATTTCTTTTCTTCTATTCAGTTTCTCCTTGCAATCGTGATCTTGATCTAGCTGCTTCTAAAACAACAATTCTGAATTCAAATGAGTACAAATCAAAAGTTTTGCAAGATCTGTACTCTTGCACCTTATTCTTTCCACTGGTTAAAGAAAATGGGGATATAAACTGAATTCTCTTGAACTTTCTTCAATTTCAACTTATAACTGCCTTGTATAAATAGGGAGGTTTTAGCACCTGATCTTCTCTGTGCACATATTCTGGATATAATTTTCAAAATATACTTTTATTATTATTGTATTTATTTAGCATCAATTATTACACATTTATTCCTTTTAATTTAGAGGGGAATAAAATGGGTAGATTATTATATGTATGGCAGTTTTCCACCTTTCTATTTTTTTTATTTTCAAGAAAATTGGATAATTTACATAGAGACATACAATCCTTACCTTCTGATGGTGGGCAGTTTTTGGTATCTACTGGTTGGGTTTAATCTCATAAGAAAATTTGGAAAGTTGGCTTTCATGTGTCAGCAAAACTGATTGTTCCTTAAAGCATTTGAAAAACTAGCAGGGGTGGGTTGGCGGTGGTGGAATCAGACAAATGGGATAGGATATATGGATCCTGAAACAGGGCTTGAGAAATCTTCCTAATTCACACAAGACCAAATGTGTATTTACTGAAAACAACACATGGAGAGAATGGAGAGCTAGGACTTGCTTTGTTAAGTTAAAGCTTGGGAAATATTGTAATTTAAGATCCACCTGGTGTGTTCAAAGCAGATTACAAAAGCCTGTTGAGCAGCAAGTAATTTTTCTCTCCTGGAGATCAGTTTGTACTGGATTGGCTCAATGGTACCCAAATCAAACCATAGTAATGCCTCACTCATGATGTCCTTTTCTCATGCTCTCTCTCTCTCTCTCTCTCTCTCTCTCTCTCTCTCTCTCTCACATGCGTGCATGAAGTTTTAATGGGTATTTTGGTAAATTGAATAATGGCCCCAAACATGTTCATATTCTAATTCTAGACATCCTTAAATATTACCTTACATAGCAAAAGAGACTGCAGATGTGATTCATTTAAAGGTCGTAGGGCAGGAAGATCATACAAATGGGCCCTAAATGCAATCACACGTGTCCTTATAAAGAAGGAGGCAGAGGGAGATTTGATACAGACTGACCAGGAGAAGGCAGTGTGACTGCAACAGCAGAGATTATAGTGATGCAGCTACAGCCAAGGAACGCCGGCAGCTACCAGAAACTGAAAGAGCAAGGATTGGATTCTCCCTCAGAGCCTCTGGAGGGAGCTCAGGTCTGCTGACATCTTGACTTTGGTGCAGTGAAACTGATTTTGGACTTCTGGCCTCCAGAATTGTGAGAGAGTATATGTCTGTTGTTTTAAGCCACTAAGTGTGTAATAATTTGTTATAAGACCAAAAGGAACCGAATAACAGATGATAGTTGAGTGACATCTTAGATATCAGAATTTAAGGCAAAAATCATGTGTATACAAACATTAACCCCTGAAAATCCCTTCAGAAGGTACCACATTGGAGAACAATATAGCAAGTTTCCCCCCCAGCACTGGAGTGGAGTGCTGTTTCCTCGGTTGAGATGCCAGATGAAGTAGCTGGCTCGTGTTTAGAGGCTACGTTGTAGGAAAAACGTTTGTCCCTAAACATTAGACTTCTCACAAAACTACCTGAAACCAAGTCCCACTGAAGAAACTGCAGATTCCTATCTCCCATCTCACTCTCAACCCAGGCATATGCTCTTTCAATGAGTTAAATTGCTCATGTGATTCAAATCGTCCTTTCTTTCTCTTCCAAGTCACTACGGTTGAATTTCTGTAAGATAAACCAGCTAACTTTTATATAGACTCCCTACATGCCAATTGCTTTTCTAATTGCTTATATGAAGTCATTTAAAGCCATAAACTGAGGTGCAGAGAGGTTAATAACTTAATTAAGATGCATTTTCTTTTATAAATAGGAAAAAAGTTAACTTTCTAATACAAAATTTGAAAATCCCAACCTTTTGTCCCATAAGGCTTGCTTGGGAAGACTGCCTAATAAAGATGGGGTCCCTGGTCCTGGAAACTATAAACAAATGTGTTTCTCCAAAAGGAAGCTCCTCTCTTGTTTCGTGTGGACTTTCCCAACCACTTTCCATTCAGCTTACAATGAAAAGTTCTCAGAAAAGCTTTCTCTTCCTTGCTTTTAAGTTGCAGATATTCTGCCGTTTTTCTAAACATCTATTTTCATAATTCAGTCGGATGCTCTTAAATTAATACATACTTTGGTCCCTCGCTCTTTTTCCAGCAGCCTCTGCCACTATCAAGCCTAATTGATTCTGTCTCCCTGTACTTAATTTTAGACCATTTATTTAAATTGCCTATTTTAATTTGTCTTTCATATAATGCATTTGAAATAACTTCCTTTCCCTTTCTAACCACAGAACACTTTCTTGGGTTCGGTAAAATTGCTGCAATTTTATACAATCTTCCATAACTCTCAGTAGAAGAGCTGCATAGTTAAGCTTCAGCGACAGCTTAACGCTGCCATGAAGCTTTGCCTCTGCTAGTTAAATAGCCAGACTCGAGCCCTCTTGACGGGATTCTTCGAGTCCTCTGAATGACTGAGTGGTGTCACCGCGTAATCGAAGGCCACCAGATGAGTCAGAAAGATTGAAAAAAGGAGTGAACTGGTGGTGGCAGCCAATTTGGTACGAGACACATAGGGGAGGTCCAAGAATGATTCTGTGGCTCTGGAGTCACGTGCATCACTACTGTGCACCCTACTCGTCTCACTGATTGTTGAAACATAGAGACGTTTTGGGGGTGCTTCTAATTCAGCCAGCGCGGCAGTCTCCAGTGGTTACTGTCTCTCTTTTTTATGACCTCATTTCTGAGAGGTTTCTCCTTTTCTTTGTTATAGCAAAAAGCTGGCTCTCTTCTAAGGACACTGATTTCCCTGCCGCCCTTTTGGGCTTATTTTCCCACTCCCCACGTACCTCGGGTTTGTGAAGAAGGGTGGTGTAGGGCCTATGCTGCCCAGATTCTCCTTCCCTTTCGAGCACCCAGCCCATCCCCTGAGTGCTCTAGGTGTTGGCTGCTCTGGGCTCACAACTGCACCCTTCTGAGAATTGCCCTATGTTAATAGGCTCAAAGTGTGGTCCCTGGACCACCAGCAGCATCAACATCACCTGCTAATCCATTAAAAATGCAAATTATCGGAATCCTCTCCTGACCTACTGAGCCACCTAGTTGGTGGTTCTTTGTTATGGCAGCTCTGGGAAACTAACGGAAGTTTCCTCTAAGCACACTCCTCTCCTGCCCCTCTTGCATAAGAATCCCTGCCTCATGTTCTGCTTTTAGGGTAACTGACCTAAGGCAATGGGAATTTTTCTTACTCTTCACTGGGATTTTCACCTTCTGGCAAAACACCCTGTTCCTTTGAGACTCTTGCCTTTCAGCTACACCATCTTCTCTGAATCTGTTACTATTGTAACAGCTTTATAACAGCTTTATTAAACTAGCTGAACACAGTGGGATGTACTCAGGAAATCCCTTAATTGTTTCTCTACCAACTGCCTTTAAACACACTCATGGTATTTCCCTGCCCCTCCCCTGATGGTATCTCTGACTCCCATAGCTTTTCAGATACATGCAGTTGACAGAGCAGTCTCATTTTGGGAGTCTTAAAAAGTCCCACCATTATTTATTTCTCTCATTCAGTTCATAACTGCCCCTCTCTCTCACCAAGGGACTCCTCTGGGATTCTGCAGGAGGGCATTACAGAAGGGGTGAGAGATCTTTGCTTGTCCTCTCCTGCTCTCTACTCTTTTTTGCCTGTTTCCTCCAGGGCAGGGAGAAGATTAGAGAAGATTTCTCAACCTTGGAACTACTGACATTCTGGGCTGTAAAATTCCTTGTTTTGGGGGCTGTTCTGTGCATTGTAGGATGTTTAGCCCTTGGGGAGGGGGTAACATTGCCCTCAGTTGAGAATCCCTGGATCAGAGGGAAAGGGCAATTTCTTACTTGACTGTTGCTGATATTATCTGACTGTTGCTGGTATTATCTGGCCTATATTTTGTGACTGGTTGTTTCTCTTGTGGGGTGCTTTTGTAGGGTCTTCAGAGATCCCCCTTCACGCAGCAGACCTATTACTGCACATTCCCTGCCAGGGTGGTCCTTTCTGGCTGACTTCTTACAGCCTACCTGTTCCTCTGATGAACATCTGCAACCTGTTCTGCTGGGATTGCCCTTCCCAGGTTAAAATCAGGGTTATGATTCTCAGCTGAGATTTGGGATCCTCTTTCAAGCTCACTGGTTGTTGGCAGAATTCATTTCCTTGCAGCTGTAGGACTGAGGTCTCCATTTTCTTGCTAGCTGTCAACCGGGGACTGATCTCTGCTTCTAGAGGCTACACACAGTTCCTTCCCATGTGGCCCCTGACCTAAGGCAGTGCACAACATGGCTGTTTGCTTTTTTACAGAGTAGCAAGAGCACATCGCATACCATTAGTCCCTTTTTAAAGTGTTTACCTTCGTAGGCCAGGCCCACCCAGAATAATCTTGCATTTGATGAACTCAACTGACTCTAGAGAACTCTAAATAAAAAATCCTTTTGTAATAATATGTAACATCAGTATGGGAGGGATGTCCCATTGTATTTACATGTCTCACTCACACTCAAGGGGAGGTTATACATATGGATCACCAGGGGTTGGGGGCAGAGGTATGTCCTCTTAGAATTCTGACAATCGCAAGCCTTGTGGGGCTACTGGGCCTAGAGAGCGCCCTCAACTTGGCTTGAAAGTATTAACCATCAACCTTCTTTCTCCCTGGAAAGGTGAGGGGAAATGCCATGATGCTTTTCCCCATAAGGACAACTTTTTAAAAATGATTTTTCAATGACAAATGCTTCGTTTTTTCTTTTATAGCCTAGAGATAAGTAATAGATTAAGGACTGTTTTTTGCCTGCCTCTTTGCAAGTATTAGATATAGGCATCTGATACCACCCTTTTCTTTTTTGAATCTGTCAACATGTATAACCCATTATCTTTAGATTAGGTTCTCAGCAGACACTCAGACAACAGGAAATACCATCTAACATCCTGTTAAATTATTATCTCCTGACCTCCTGGTCAAAACATTCACCCAAACCTATGACACCTGGTTCACAGTCTCCCTCTCCCCTCCAGCTAGGTGCTGATGGAGAAAGTCACACAAGTGAAAGATAGTTAGATAACTCCACTATCGCCAACCATAAGTGGGCCCTCGGCACTGCCTGAGCACTCTCCTCTGATTCTCTGACCTGTTCCCTTTTCCCCTTCCCACAATGGATGTTTTAAGCCTTCCCTATCCTCACACTTCCAACTTCTGCTTCCTACCACAGCATCTTTGGTTAATGTGTGCTAGGGTGTGCAATACAGTGCTGGAGATTCAAAAATCTGTGAGATGAGTCCCTTCCCTTAAAGATCTCATAGCTTAATGGGGAAGACTGACATAGTCAGATAATTATAATACCAGATGGAAAAGACAATGGCTGAGTTCTATGCCCAGGATATATCAGAACTCAGAAAACCTTTGTAAATAAGTTTAGATTGATTCTGTTTTCGTCAAAACTATTTTCTTAAATCTGCCCAGTTTTGCATTACGCTTCTCAAAGACCAATTGGTTTATATTGTATTATTCTCAACAAGACTAGTTCTAAAGCCAGCTGGGAGCCTGATAGTTTTGGGATTTTCATTTGTTTGTTTGTTTTCATA
The DNA here is from genome assembly GCA_030015415.1 of Cynopterus sphinx. Taxonomy (NCBI): domain Eukaryota; kingdom Metazoa; phylum Chordata; class Mammalia; order Chiroptera; family Pteropodidae; genus Cynopterus; species Cynopterus sphinx. The sequence goes on along the minus strand of CM057379.1, from coordinate 19,240,460 downwards.
TAAAGTGGGGGAATTAGGTATGACTTCCCAGAGGGGGTGACTTCTGAGCTGTCCTCATAGTTGAATAGTATTGGCTCAAATTATGTGTTTTATCACTATATGAGATGATTTTACTTCAGTGTGAGTACATATACCCCTAAAACACTCTAAATCCTGTGGTAGAGTTGGGATGTTTCTTCCATAAGCAATCAATGATTTCCTAGGCTTCATGGATTTTATGTGAGTGATTTCTAACTTTTGCTCCATTTGGAAATCCAATCTCGTGTTCTGTGTATGAGACCTCTCTTACAGAGCAGTTCAGACCCTCTCCCTTAGCACAGACTCTGATTTCAAGTGCAAACTGACAGCATCTCACCTTTGCTCATGTACACACCTCTCACCTCCAGCCCTGGGATCCCTTGTTGATTCCATCAGGGGATCCAACTCTGGGTTCATGCCCACCTAAGGGGAACCTAGAAGTGTGGGAGAGGTGTTGAACTTTTAACCAACGGAGGGTAGAAGGCAATAGATACATTTTTCTCTTTTTCTCCCTATTATGAGATATAGTTGCTATGACATGTTGGGAGCACAGTCCTGTAGATGTGGAAATCAAGAGCAGTTAGGGTGGCTAGTTCCATAATGCAGCCTTATTCTCCTTACTTCCTTGCCCTCCTTCTCTTCCCTCCCACTCCTGCTTTATGGGATTGTGCTTCCTAATAAAATAGCATCTGCCTTAGCCTCTGCTGAGGAGCCCAGACCAAGACAAGATGCGTATTTAGTTAAGAAATGGTTAAATGAGTGGGCTCTGAGGTCAGAGAAATGAGGCTCCAATCCTAACAAGGTAGTTACTTAACCTCTTCATGCCTCAGTGATATGGTCTGTAAAAAGTGAAATAATACCTACTTCGATGCTTTTATAAGTATTAAGGGAGATTTGTGTAGCACTGACATATTACACACTCAGCTGTTAGTTACTATTATTATTTTGTACCCATGTCAAGCTGGAGCAGGGTAAATGGCCCCACATGTTAAGATTGTGAGGTGGTGCTGTAATTTAAGCAGCAATTTATCCCTCTCTGAGGGCCTCATGTTATCCCATTCAGTCTTTCCATCCCCGTGAGTTAGATGGACATTGAACCTTGACTGAGCACTTGCTTCCAGAAACCTTTGTCTGCAGAGTGTAGGCAGTTTAATGAGAAGATAGGCAAGATTGAAAATACAATCAGCTGGATGCACATGGCAGAAGCTCTCCTGGGTGGAAGGGGGATAGATCCAGCTACCTTGGGTTTGGCCATGGCCCCTGTCTCTCGCTGATATCTACTACTCACTATTCCTGGGGTTTATGCACCTTCTCGAGTTCCTTAATGTTAATGGTGTTTCCAAATGGTGCCCCACTGAGCTGCTTGTAGAAGGTAATCTGGTCTGGGCAGCCTGGCAGCCTTCTCAGACCTCTCTCCAGGTGAGGAATTTCCAGTTATCCTTCTGCTCAAAGTTGGAATTACATGAATTAGAAAAAGAAATAATTTTTTAAAGTATTCTTGGAAGGTCTTTAGCTTCATTTCTGAAGTGAAGCTAAATAACAAGAACTCATGGAAGGTACCAAAGGGAAATTCCTATTGTGTTGATTTGTTGGGTTTTGGCATGTCCTTGTTTTTGGAATTTCTCCAATGTAAACTTTTAAGATGTTTTCTATTTGTAGAATTCTGTCGTAGAGTACGTTTGGCTTTTCCAACTGGTGCTTTCCTTAGCTGAAATATTTAGTAATATATAACTAAAGAAAATAAACATTTGACCAGAATTACTCTAATGTACTTGTAATGAAAAGACAGATTTTAAAAATAGTGTATATTAAAACTTAAGTTTCCTAATGTAGCTCTTCCACAATAACAAACATTTGCAGAGTAATGACTGAAGCTACATCAACTGGCTCTAGCTTTTTTTGTTTAATATGGAATAATTCTATATACTTCAAGGCCAAATTTTCTTCACTTAGCTTAATTGTCCGTTAGATGAATGGAAAATAGCATGGTACTAATTCCAATTTATTTTCCTTTGATGTAGTCAAAATTCATGTAGTGGGGAAAAAAAGAGGTCAGACTATGATCTGACAACTTTTTCTTTTTTATTATTCATATTTTGCTGTAATTGCTAACATTTAGCAAACAGTCCTACTAAATTACAAATAAAATACCCAGTTGACATTTCTTCTCATAAAATGAAAATGCAAAGTCCAGTATGATTACAGAGAATAAAAAAAGACATACTTGTTTGGTTAATTTTCATATTTTCTGTGAAGAAGTATGATATATGATGAAAACCTTTGTAAATAGGTTTAAATTGATTCTGTTTCGGTCAAAACTATTTTCTTCAGTCTGATTGCCCAGTTATGAATTACTCTTCTCAAAGACCAATCAGCTTGTATTATTCTCAACAACGCTGCTTTTCTTAAAGCCATCAAGGAGTCTGATAGATTTTTATTGTTTTTTTTTTTTCATATGTAACAAATGCCATCTTTCTGTTTAAAATGGTCTGCAGAGTTGTCTGAGGGGATTGGTGGCCTACATAGATCTGCTACTAGTAAAATAAGCTCAGAATTGTTTATGGTAAGAACAGATCTTGCAAAATCCATTCTACTGGTGGCACAGATGCTTGAGAACTTGTTTCCCTTTGAAAGGGAAGTGTCTTAGATGGAAGAGGTTATCTGTCTGGGTAGTTTCAGTCCTCTTGGAATTTCGGACCATAGTCCAGTTAGAACGTACAAAAAAAGGCAACTACCTCTCTGATGTGAGGAGTGTGTACATATATGTGAACCTCAGGTTTCTTATTTGCAAAATAGAGGCAATTCTACTTCCTTCACTGGGTTTTTGATGGGGGTAGAATTAGGCAATTTTAAAAGGTGTTTTTACGTATTTTTAAGATGGGAATGGTAGAAAAATGGAAATTGATCATTATGTTAGTGATTTCCACACTTTGTACATATTTATTCAGTGCTTTGCATTCTTTAAAATGAAGGTAATGGTATTGACCTACTTTGAAAGGTGGATGAGAAGAACAGCTAATTAATGTTGGTAAAACACTTTGAAAACATTAAGTGTGATCTACGAAAATGCTAAATAATAACTTCCTGATGCTGTTGAATGGATTAATTAGGAAATGTTTGCTTGAACCCTGATCCTCGAATGAAAGGTGTTTCTCCTGTTGTTACTTTTGTGTTAACTATTATTTCATGCTATCATTATAATTTAGTGGAAAGTGAGTGTCACATCTGGCTGGTTTTCAGCTGTTCCCAGATGGAATTTTGATGATTTTTTTGGAGAGATCATATTGTAAAGTATCTTGTCCAATGTCATCCAACTAAACTGACCTTTGCTTATTTCATGCTGTCACTTACAATTTCCTAGATGTTCTCACTCTGCTTGAAACACTGTACTTAGTGTTGGATTTAGAATCTCTAACTCCTCTATTTCTTCAAGCATTTTATTCACCAATTACAAAAATTTATTTTGATTAAGAAGATTTTGAAGAAAATTTAAATCTTCACTTTTAACTTATATGGAGAATTAAGACTTAAGAATAAAAATTGTCACTTCTATTTTCTAAACTTAAATGTATAGATATAGAGGCTTACTTTCCCAGTTTATTCTCTTAATTTTCTTGGTGGCAAAAGGGACTGTCTTTAGGATATCCTTGTCCCAAAGGGGATTTGATGAAATTTGTTTTCACTTCCTTCTAATGGATATAATTTGTCCAAATCATTTTTGTAGCTTTGCAATATGTTGAGTGATAATTGTGTCATTCAAAGAAACAGATTTCTGAAGCTGAAGAATTCACTTGAAGGGTCACAAAACCCATCGAGAAGCTACAGGCCAAGAAAAATGCCCAAACTGTGTTACAGAAACACCTCCTTTGGACACTGGTCCTACCACTTGCACTCCTCATACCCCTGACTTTGGTGCCACCAGCTACTGTCATCCTAACTGTTGTCATCGTCATCTCTGAAAATCAGATGTTGCTGCTGTCACCACTAACACCTATCTCCACAATACCGGCTGTCCCTCCTCCTTCAATTAAAGTCTGAGGGGGATGAATCTATTGAATGGAGTCATAGGAAGGCTGAGAAACTCAGGGCCTGGCATTTCCAACTTCTACAGTGAGAAACAGCCTCTGCCTCAGGAGTACAGATGGAACTGGGGAGGGGCATTCTTCACACATGAAAAGAGGTTCAGATGACGGGTGGCCAAAAAGAATGACAAATGTTTATCCACAACAAAATAAAACTATAGTCTATAAAAATGTGCAGTTGATTCCATGTACTTCCTCCTGGAATAAATATTTAGATGTTCTTAAATTTAAAGATGTATCTTTTTTTCCTTTTTCTACTTACAAAAAATTAAATTCTGCTTGGGCTAAAAAATATTCCACTATTAATCTCAATGCTCTTTAATGAATGTCCTCACAGATTTTTTCTTACACATTTTCTATAAAATGTTTTCTTTAATATAAAAATCATCTTTATGGCATATTTAGAAAATAATTATCAGAAAGATCAGTAGGGAGAAACACTAGAATCTTTACTATTATCAATTGTTATTTGTGTTTGGTTTTTTTATTCTTTCTATTTGTGTCAACAAAAGATAGCAACTGGTGCCATGCTATGCCAGAATTTTAACCAGCTCTAAATTAGCTGATTGCATCACCATGGTTTTAACTCCCACTGGTTTTTCTCTAAATCTAATTACAGATTTTGAGATTCTCAACATCGCTGATGATGAAAGCTATTTTTTCTTCTTTTCTTTTTTCCTGACACCATGCCTGGTTCTACCCAAACCATGACAATATTTTGGTTACTCTGGCAAATCAATAATGCTATTGGTAAAGTTTACCAATTACAATATCCCAGTAGCAATTTCTTCAAATCTCAAGTTTCCGGAGTTCTCATCTGAAACAGATTCTGAATTCTTTCAAAGTCAAGATTCTTCATGTTTTAAAATAAATTGTCCCAGACAAAGTAGCCACGTGGACCGCCACAAAAATAGATTACTCTCTTCTAGTTCGGATATTTGCTGCTCAGCTGTCCTAGAAGTTTTGGGAAGAAGTTTTGGTTTTGTTTAACGTTAAATGTCAGAGGCAAAGGAAGCTTTCAGAATGCAGACACTGCTTCCTAATAATTTTTTTAAATTACTCATCAGCTTTTGACAATTTCATCTTTACCCAATGGTATTTGTTGGGAAGTATATCCAGATAGGCTCAGCAGAACTCTTATCATGAAACAAGTGTTACTTGTAAAACTGAAAAGCCTAATTTGGTTGGAGTGTATACATTAAAGATTATTTTCCCCCCAATTATTGGCCTAACTGTGCTAGACAGAATTATCCTTTCCCTTCTTTACCTATATCTCAAGGCAATACCACTGAATGGCCTGTAATAGCTCCAATCTATTCTGTCAAGTATTCAGAGTTCCCTAACCAGGCACTTAACCATATGAAGTTGAACATAGCGAGTGCCAGTGAGAACCAGGAGTGGAGACTCCCTCACTTGTTGGTGGGCTAATGCCAAAGAAATCTTGCAGAGAGAGAGAAAAAAAAGAAATTTTAAAAACGATTAAGATCCTTCAAACCATGAGATGAAGGATACTCCACCCTGCTTCTCCCTGGAAATCACTATGCACAACTTACATGATGAAGTGCCAGGTTAGGGAACTTTGAGTATTTGACAGAATGAATGGCCATTACAGGCCATTCAGTGAAGCCTCAGTTTGAAAATGTTTGGCTTGCAGATCGATAACTCATAAGACTAAAATAGCTCTGTAAAGAAGTTACAATCTATGACCTATCAGTGTATTGTGCCCTAGGACATCTTAAGGGACATGTAGAAGGCTTGCCAGGTTATTCTGACCTGGAGGACTTAGCAGGATTCTTGAAGAAGGTATACTGGGCCCTTCCAGGCTCCTACAATCAATTGTGTTCAAATGGGGTCCATGTATCTGTGGTGGATATGTGTATAATAAATGTTTTAAAAGACATAACGGATTGTTTCTTATTAGTAATACATTTTATTTTGGAACAGGTCCATGCTGGTTTGGCTTAAAACACAAAGTTCTTTTTCCAGGAGAACATAACAGTATCTAGCTACTGATTCAATAAATATCGATCACCTACTATGTGTGAGGCACTGTGTTAGAATATTTTCTCTGTTTACACATCTGTGAATCTGTATATATAGAGAATGTATATGTACACAATTGAGAGTTATTCTGCCTTACATAATCTTTTGAATTATTATCTCATTCAGTCCTCATTTGGGTTTTGCCTCCTCATCTGGTCTCTGATCTTTACTGGATCAGACTTTAGAGCAGCAGTCTCTGCCTTCTTCCTACTCATCACACCTTAACAATAATTAGCTGAGAGCTGCTGCTAAGTAAGCATCAAAGGGGTACGTGGTTTTATGTCTCCAAAAACCATACATGTATTGTATTGTATTGGCACTACAGGGCACTGGTCCAAAGAAGTTAGAGAAAGGCATATATGTGTATATATACACATCACACAAACTTTCCTGCTCCTGGAAAAACAGGGGTCTTGTTGAAAGAGTAGCTTGTGAATCAATAGGCCTGGGGCAAGGCCTGGGATTCTGCATGTAACAAGCTCCCGCATGATGCCGGGCTACTGGTCCGTGAACCACACTTGATCCGGGCAAAGTTAGCGGAATAGCCTGGCTCAGGCCCTAAAGGAGTCAGAGCTCTGCCCCCAGCCCTGACTGCGCTCATCCCCAACAAGACGACCCGTGTGTGGCCCCGCCTGCTTGGCCTCTGAGTGCTGTTAGCAGGCCCGCGAGGACGGGCCCCTCTGCCTCCTCTCTCCGCCTGAGCCAGAGTCTGAGCGCAGCCGACAGGTGCGCGCGCGGCAGGTTACGGCGCGACTCACGTGGGACGCCTGCGCCCGCTCCCCGCGGGGACCCGGCAGACCGGTTTGACCTGTCTTCGGCCGCAGGAGGCTCCCGACCCAACTCAGGACCAGAGAAGGAGGGAGAGGCGTCCTTCCCCATCCTTCCAGTCACTTGATTTTCCTACCCGACAGTCCCCAGGCCGCGCAAAGCAAGGACCCGGCGCAGCATCTGGTCCCGCCCGGTCCCCAGCGTCGCGTGCGAAACGGCTCGTCCCCAGACACAAACACCAGCCCCTGACGTGCTTTAAGCGACGCGGCAGTTGGATGACTCTGACGAGCCCAACCAGACCGAACGGGGAGGCCAGGAGGGAGAGCGGGGGGCCCGCCGGCTGCGCCCGCCTTGCCAGTGCGCGGCGTGGGCGTGTGTTGCTGTGTTCGCGACACTTCTTCCCGGCGCCGGAGGCGAGGACAGCCCTTGTGGACCGCTTTCCAGTGCAACGTTCCCCGGGAGGAAAACGACTGCTCCCTCCTCGCTGGGGAGGGCTTCGCGCCAGGCAGAGCTCGGCCGGTGGTCGGAGGCGACACCCCGCGCGGCTCTCACCTCTGCTCCTGGGCGCAGCTCGGAACCCGAGGCTCGCGGCGCCCAGGACCCGGGCGCAGGTGCCAGGGCCGGCAGAGGCAGACGAAGAACTCATCTGTTGGCTTCTCCTGGGGGCCACGCCTGGAGCGGCGGGAAGGCGCAGTTGTCAGGGTCCCTGGTTTTCCCCGGCGTCCCCGGGGAGCTCCAGCAGGGGAGGTGTGCCGCTGGACACCACCTGCTTCACCTACGGATGGGCGGGATGCGGGCGCTGCGGGTGGTTTGGAAGGAACGGGGAACACACGTGCGACAGTGTAGCAGAGTGGAAGGGGACCTGGCTCCCAATCCTGTCCCGGCCCCTCACGAACTGATGTGACCTCGGGCAAATCGGTACTTTTTCTGAGCTGCGCGCGGTATTGCCCTACCTCGGAAAGTCGTGGAGTGATGGTATTGGTTATGTTCCGAGACTCTTCTAACTAAGCACCCGATCTTCACAGCAATCTTATAAAGAGGTCCTTTTAAAATTTCCGCTTCACAGATGGGCAAACTGAGTCCTAAAGGTGTTAGCCAATGCGCCCAAGGGCACACAGCTGATGAGTGGTAGGGCTAGATTTGGAAACACGGGGCGTCTTGCTCCGAAGTCGATGCTCGCGCCGGGGTGCTGACCGAGCATGTTAAATGATGACGTGATGTTTTAAAATACTCGGAGAATAGCACGGTGGCAGCTACTATTGTTTCCATCACCATAGGCACGTAAACAGCAAACTGATTCTCTCTGAGATGTAATGGACTCATTATTGATTTTACAAGGGAAATGGCAGAAAGGTTAAGGGTCCAGGGGGTTGTGGGAAACCCATCAAAGGCGTCTGGTGGAACCCTCCTCCAGCCCCATCACTGTGTCTACACCACCACTTTGCCGGGTGTGTCCACAGCCTTGACATGATTAAGGACCTTGGAAAAACAATTAGGTAAAGCCACAAGGTCAGGACTTTTCGCTGAGCGCAGCGAAAAGGGCAAGAGTCTGTGACTCTGCACTCACGTCTCCTGTCACCTACCAAACTGAGTATCACTTACTTAAACAGTATGAAAAATACCAAACTGTTGGGTTTTCTGCCATTTTGAAAAATACATTTTCCTCCAGTGCTATTTGGGCCTCTTAAGAGTAAAATTCTTGGAATTGACTCAGAAACTGCAATCCAAAACCACGGTGCTCACTTGAAACTGCCATTTATGCTCACTTAAAGGCTGGCACAGACGCCTGAGATAATGTATGGGGAGTGCTTTGGAATAAAAGCACTAGGTAATGATATTTTAAAAGGACATCATACATGTTTTGATTGTAATAATCTTCCCATGAGAATTCTGTCACTGACGTGGCTTTTACTCTGAGTTTCCTGTCCTTCTTGGGAAGGCCATTTTCTGAATAGTGCATGGACAGGTTGGGAAAGGGTCAGGCTGGGAAACAGGTGATGCTAGGACTGGTACAATTTTTGCCCATAAAGAATATTCATAGAGTTGTAAGGCAAACATTCCGGAGGGTTCTACAGAAAGCAGCCTGTTTTCCTTTCACCAGGCATTGCCCATTCATCAGGGCGATTTAGGGCTAGCTGGGAATTTACATGTCCTGGATTAGTTTCCTTTTCCTGTTGTAACAAATTACTACAAATTTGGTGGCTTAAAACCACCAGATTCTTCATCTAACAGTTCTGGAGGTTAGAAATCTGATATAGGTCTCGTTGGGTGAAACTCAAGGTGTTAGCCAGCAGGATTTGCACCCCTTTCTGGAGGCTCTAGGGAGAATCTGTTTCCTTGCCTATGCTAGCTCCCAGAGGCTGCCAGTATTCCTTAGTTTATGGCTCCTCCGTCCATCTTCAGAGTCAGCAATGGCAGGCCAAGTTCTTCTTACACAGTATTGCTCCTGACTCTTCCGGTTACCACTTCGACTTTTAAGGACCCTTATGATTACATTGAACCCAGTTAATCCAGGATAGTCTCTTTATTTTAAGGTCCTTCGATTGGCAATTTAATTCTATTTGCAATCTTAATTTCCCTTTGACATATAATGTAACATATTCATGGCCTCTGAGGACAAGACATGGGCCTCTTTGAGGACTATTATTCTGCTTGCCACATACCCTAGTTGCTTTGGTGGCATACATAATTTAAATTCACAAACACACACTTAACTTTTACACTGTGAAAGATGTTATCAATAGGAACACAGACCTTGTTTGGGTCCTAGCTCTGCCATTTACTAATTATGTTATTTTTGGGCAGTTACATGACCTTTTTAACCCTTGATCACTTCATCTATAAAACGGGAATAATGATAGTACCTATCTTGTTGAATTATTGTTTGAATAAAATCAGATAATGTTATAAAACACTTAGCACAGTGCCTGACATGTGGTAAATACTAGTGAATATTTTGGTTATTATTATTAATGTGTCATGGGGCTTGCAAAGAAATATAATGCATGGTGTCTACCCTTGTGGAGTTTGGGGTGTGAGGCATACCGACACATGTAGTTGTGGAGTAAGACATCACACAGAAATAAATGGCGAAAAATAGAAAGCAGTATCATACTTAAATGCTAAATGGGGTACTATGAATAGTAGGTGCCGTTGAGTGAAGTAATCAGGAAAGGTAGGCATGGAGGAAGCAAGATTGCTGCCGGAAGTAGAAAGAGTGGATTTAGGTAGAGGAAGAAATGTTGGGCACATGAACATATACATGGCATATTACAGGTGATAATAATTATAAAAAGAAAGGTTTCTGTAGGAGTGTTCATTCATTCATTCATTCATTCATTCATTTCCAGATTTTTCAAGAATGTTGAGGGGAAGAGTGAACTATCAGACTTGAAGGCCCTGACTTGGAAGGCCTTGAATGTTGGGTTAGAGTTAAGATTTTTCCTAATGTCAGTAGGGAGCCATAGAAAGTTGTAGAGCAGAGGTAGTTTCCTGGTGAAAGCAGTGTTTGGAAAGGTTAACTCAAGAGTGGTATGTTTAGATAGATTGGTAGAAGGAGAGCCTGGAAGGAGGGAGACTTGTTGGGAGATGTTTTCAGTGGTCCAGATAATAATGGCTGGAGGAGACGTGAGAGTAACCAGCTTCAGAAAAGGAAATAGATGTCAGAGACAGTACAAAACAATAGCAAAGGGCCTTGGTGACATAGAGGGAAAGGATAAAACATTTCTGGAAGTTTGGTGAGAGCAATAATAGAAATCAGAAATTAGTTTTATCTGACTTTTTCTTTTTATAATGTTGGCAGGTTATCCAGGTGGCACAAGTCCAGTAGGCCATTAGAAGTATGGAACTGGAGTGCGAGAGAGAGGTCATACTGGATAATTAGGTTTGGAGGTCATCAGCAGAGAGGTGGTGGCTAAAGTCCTTTATTCCTGCTCTCATAATCGAACCAGTTTCAATGCCCTCACTGGTGGATTCCTAGTAGCACCCCTTTTTTCTTTGTTCTGTGTTTCCGTTCGTATGCCTCATTATGGGCTGAATTGTGTGCCCCCCACAAATTCATATGTTGAAGTTTCATCCCCCAGTACCACAAAATGTCACTATATTTGGAGATAGGGCCTTTAAAGAGGTAATTAAGGTTAAATGAGGTCATTGGGGTGACCTGTACTCCCATGTGACTGGTGTCCTTATAAATAAAGGATATTAGGGCAAAGATGTATAGAGGAAAGACCACGTGAACATACAGGGAGGAGATGGCTAACTACAAGTCAAGGAGAGAGGCCTCAGGAGAAACCAACCCTGCAGGCACCTGGATCTCAGACCTCTAGCCTCCAGAATTGTGAGACGATAAAGTTCCATTGTTTAAGCTACCCAGTCGGCCGCCTTAGCAAATTAATATACTCCCCCAGGAGCCAGTGTCTTTGTCCCAACACCCTGTCTGAGCGGAGGCACGCCGGGCTGCCAATGTGTTCCCTCTGCGTATGTCTACCAGGCCAGTTTCCCAGCCCTTTGGCATCTGGCTATGTTGTGGGTGGTATTTAGTAGCTGTTCCCTGTGATCTGAAAACAAGGTTATTCTTCCCAGATAACAGTGCTCTGTCTTGGGAGGCTCCCCATGGTGGGGACTCTGGTGGGAGAGGGAGTTGGTCAAAGATGCCTTTCTGCACGTCCAGCTCACAGCTGTTCCGGGACTGTTCTGCCACCTGTTCCTAAGGCTGTTTCTGGCAATGGATTCCTCCACGTGCCTCCCTCAGAAAGCATGCTCGGATCAGAGAGAAATGTGTCCTTTCTCATTAGCAAGACAGAAAAATAAGATTTTACTATACTTGTAATTTATACAGTGTGGATTTTTTATTTTTTTTGCATTTAGTAATGATTCTGAATCTCAGTTGAACTCCATTTTTCAAAACGCAAAGTACCACGAGGACTGAAGACCAAGTGAGAACTTAACTCAGCCCTCAGAGGAAACAAAGTGATATATTCACACAACCACCTACAAAGAGCTTGTCTATAAAAGGGCATAAAAAGTGTTCAGAAGGCTCCTGTGAGTTCAACTGGATAGATTCCGAGTCATGTCTTGTAGACCTCTGGGACAGTGGAATTTTCAGATCAGGACCGTGTCCTTGGCGATGTCTGCGTTCATTAGAGGTGGCCTTAATGATGGATTGAGGTGGAATTAGGAGGAAGATGGCTGATGAACTGTTCTCCATCTTCGCAGAGGACAGAATGGGAGCAAGTGGGCTGGCTGAATGTCAGCACCAGAGCCGCTGCTTCTAAGGCCATTTTAAGGTCTGACTAGGTTGTGCTCTCACTCCCTCCTCAGGGCTCCTGTGGTAATACCCCCGTTTCCCGCAGTTCCACAACCACTGCACGTGCAGTTGATCTGTTCAAGTGCCTGTTCCTAGCAGTAGAAGCAAACTCCCAAAGGGCCTGGCTCCTGACTCTTCTATCTATGTCTCCCTGCCTCAGCCTCCAGCTGGCCGATTGATTAACAGATAGCTGGAAGCACCCAGGTATCTGCCAGAGGGCTTCTTCTCTAGAGATGTTTAAGGAAAATGATAGAGATACTTCTGACATTGGGGTGTGAGCAACCTGCTGAATGCAAATTTCCTCTAGACTTAAAGGGCATTTGGAAAAGCTGTGGACTGGGTGATGGATGCAGCTGCCATTTATCGACTCCCACCGTGAGTTAGGTGCTTTGAACATGCTATTTCATTTAATGTTTACATACTTCCAGAGATGCATGTTGTTCCTTCCCATTTTACAGAGAGGGAAACTGAGGTTCAGAGAGGTTTGTTTACTCACTTAGTCAACCATATTTATTACATTCATGCTCTGTGTCGGACACTGCTGACCTCTGGGTTATAACAATGACCGGATGCTATACAGTGCTTGACCTCACAAAGCTTACAATTTAACAGGAAAGGGAAACATAAAAGAGGTAAGAGAAATAGTTTTACAGGAAAGTGTTGAAGTTTATAGCAAGGGCATGCCTGGCCATTAGGAACTTATAGTACGGTGAGATACTGAGGAGCAAATAGCTCATTACAATGGGCTTGGCTATAAGAGCTCCATAGAGGAAGCACTAGGTGCTGCGAAATCACACAAGAGATAGTCAGGAAATGACATCCAGCTGAGACCTGAAAGGTGAGTAGGAGGAGTTGGTGGGGGAAGTGGAGGAAAGTGTTTCTAGGGAACAGACTGTGCAAAGGCCCGTGGTTCGAGCTAACATGACCCTTAAAAGTTAATTCTGGTTGGAATATGAATTTTGAGTGAGAAATGAGGCTGGAGAAGAAAGCAGGTGTCAGGTCCTAAGGGTTATCATAAAAAGCTTGGACTTGATCTCAGTGGCTTGAGCAATGCGGGGGCAGGTCAAGTGGCTTGTCCAAGGTTCTGTGGCCAGAGGTACTCTTGAGATTGGAACTGTGATTCCGTCTAACTAGAAAGCTCATCCCACGGCCACTGGCCCACATTGCCAGGAAACATTCTAACTGGAGAAGAAAAGTGGAGACTCACTTGTGATTTTCTACCTATCTCTCTGCTCCATGTCCAGCCTCCATGGGATTTTTTTCTTTTTCTGTTTCTCCGGGCCTGCACTAGCCCCGGAAGAGCATGTGTCACACACAGCCTGGTGACAGGTGGCAGATGCTGGCACCAAGGAAGAGTTCTATGACAGTGCTCCTGCTTCCTGACTGCTTCCTAGCCATTTGGCTGGGGTCGACATTTCTGTCCACTGCACAACTGTGCAACAAACAGCTTGCTAGCCTCCAGGTGGTGGGGGAGCACCTGGTTCAGAATGCACCTGAGAGCCTCTTACTGCCTTCCTAAAACACGAGAGAAAAAGGAACCAGGTTCCCACCTTGTCAGAGGAGTAGGTGTTGGGTAGGGCGGTGAAGACGCTTGTGCCATTTACGTTCTATTGGGTGGATTCAGAGTCCATGAGCTTGTGTGTTGTTTTGCATTGTTTTCCTGTATGCCTCCTCTCAGGAGGGCTGCCATCGTGCCAATGTTTAACTAAATCTACACACCATTATTTCATATTTTGGAACCCCAAAATGTTAAAGTGCGTTCATGATAAACAAAACTTTTTTAATTGCTCAGGAAAGTTTGGAAAAATAAGCGTGTTTTCTCCATCTTTATATTTTCACTTTATATTTATATCTTTATCTTTATATTTATTCACTTTTTTCTTTTAGAATAGTGTAGTAGATAAGGGTGCAGTCTCTCCCAGACTGAGTTTAAAACCTGACACTAACACTTTCTAACTGGGTGACCTTGGGCAAATTACTTAACATTTCTCTGTCTCTTTCCTTATCTGTTTAAAAGAGATAATAATAGTATTTATCTATGACATAGTGTGATTATGAGGATTAATTGAGTTAATCAGAATGATGTCTGGCACACAGTAGGTACTCTATAAGTGTCAAGCTACCATTTTTATTATTCTAATTATTATCATAATCACTATATTATTCATGATTTAGCTTGCATAATTCTTTTGTTTGAGATTCTAATCCTCAGCCCAAATGTCCTTTTAGAAAAGGCTTTGGAGAGGTAAGTGGTGCTGACCTTCAACCTTGAGCTCCTCTCTCTGTGTGAAGTCCACCCACAAACAAGGAGATGATGATGGAATGAGGCTCTCTCGAGAATCGAAGCAGAGAGGTACAACACTGCTAAAGTTACTAGAGTGTTCAGAAGCATTTGCAAAGGTGGAAAGAATATTCTCTGTTAACACATGTCATGTCAATCACCCCCAACAAACTTTTGGGGCAACATATAGCCTGGTGACAAATTGCAGAATCAAAAATGATTGTTTTAAATGTAGATATGTACATCCTATGAGTAAAATTCCAGTTTTTTTCCAAGTCACAGAGGTATGTACCTTTAGTGAGCGCCCTTATCACTGCGTGGCTGGCTTTCTCTTAAAATCAGGTGAGCTCTCCTTGTTTTGAACGCAGTTTTCATTACAGGTCAGTCCATTCTTTAGCTCTGAATATGGAAGTGACTTTTATTTTCTTCTGAAAAGGCTTTAACCAGAAGGTGCATGCACAAGTGGAGGGAGAAGCCTGCCCTTCGATTCTTCTAAACAGAGGCTGTGATAAGTTCTCGACAGTCTGCACTGCCTGGGAATGTTCAGGTGACTATGGAGACAGCCGTGGAGGGACAAGAATGGGCATATGGTCCTCACTGGCACAGCGTTCCAAAGTAATTAAAAATGTCTTAAAATGCAGAACCCCCCTAAACTGTAAAGTATATCATGGTAGATGTCAAATTAGCATTTTTTTGCCTCTTTTAAACAATGCCATAATCTCATTAATCTGAAGAAAGAACCAAATGCATGGACTCCAACCAGTTGGCTGGACATATGTTGCATATTGGACTGGCCATTTGGCTGGATCTCATTAAAGTGGAGAAATCGCATTTTATTTTGGGCACTGAACTCAAATCTGGGCCTGCTTATTACTCGTTGAGCTCTCTTTTTAAAGTGATAGATTCGTAAGTGCCAAAAATTTAGTACCAACTTAAGTTTTTTTAAAAAGGCTGTTAAGAAACTGCAGAGGAAGCGGACAAAGATTGGAGATGGAGACACAAAGCTGGCTTTAGATTGGGATATAGTAGATGGCAGCATTCACCATGTTATCCGTCTGAACTGTCAAATCCACAGGCTCTTGCTCAATTTGGAGCAAGGTGGCTCAGTTGAGGAAAACACTTTATTTATTTTTCCTGGTATGATCTATTAGTCAGCCTTTTAACATGATACGTTGTTTTAAAATTCTTTATTCACAAATATGAAAATTAAAAAGTCTTCTAAATACCTTTGAAGGCAAAATGAACGTATATTGCTTGCCTGCGTGGGTGTGTTCACTGTCTCAGTCAGTTTGTGCTGCCGTATCAGAATACCGTTGACTGAGTGGCTTAAACAACGGAAATGTATTTCTCACAGTTCTGGAAGCTAGGAGTCCAAGATCAAGGAGCCAGCTGAGCTGGTATCTGGTTAGAACTCTCTGATATTTCTTCTCCCTGTGTCCTCACAGGGCCAAGAGAGAGAAAGAGCATCTCTCTTTGCGGCGTCTTTTCTTAGGCGGGCCACTAATCCCATTCATGTAGGCTCTACCCTCATGATCTAGTCACTTTCACGACTAGCTTGCATACTAGGCAGGGTACAGCATCTTCAGAAAAGGGCAATGTGCACTGGGGATTCAGAGGAGGGCGAGAGCATATCTGGTGTGTGCTTGTTGGGAGTGGCGGGTGGGTTTGGAGTCAGGAAAACTTTCATGAAGGGCAGCCTTTGCAAAGATGGGAGTAGGATTCTGACAGGCAGATATGGGAGCAGGAAGGTAATTTGAATTCTCAGGAGGAAAGAGTAGAAGGTAGGGCATGTCAGGAAAACATGTAAAGGGGAGAACTGGAGGGTGAGTTTGGGAAGGCAGATGGTGGAGACCATCTGGTGGAGAGCCCTCAATGGCGTGTCTAAGAATGTGGTGGACTGTGGGAGCTACTGAGGGTTTTTGAGCAGGGTAATGACAAAAGCTGGACCTGTTCTTTAGGGTAAATACTATGGCAGTGGGTGGTGTTGGGGGCAGATTGATGAGGACATCAGATAGGAGACGATGATGGCCGACTGGGTGGGAAAAGATGAAGTCCTCATCTGAGCAAGGGCAGTGAAAACGGAGGGGATGTACAGCCAGAGCTACTGTGGAAACAAAATCCATGGGACATGAACTCCGAGTGGCTGCTGGCTGAAGCAGCAGGATCATAGGACCTCAAAATCATCAATTAAAACAGCAATAATCATTTAAAACGATAGTGCCTTTGTAGGTGGGCCAGTTATTATAGTGTACTCTGGTTGAAAGAGTGCTCAACAGACAAAGTTTGTTCTATTAAAGATACCTTTCCAGAAGTGAAAATATTTATATGAGTTTTTAGAATCAAAGGATGCGACCAGTTGGGCACATAGGCATGTGAGGTGTGCTTAAAAGTCAGTGGGGTAAGGCGATCTCTTCATCTCCACTCTAAATCCGGAGTTCAGATACGAGCAGGTCTCAGTCTCAGGAGCGATAGTAGCCATTTGGTTTCATTAATCTCTTCTTTTTGTGGCAGTTGAATTTTCTGAATGGAAATGAGACCTCTGAGACTCTTGGCATAGAAACAGTAAATGAGAAACCTTGAACGAAGGTTTCTCTGCATTTAATTAAATGACGGTCTCTGAGGATTTAGCAGCATGTAGAGTAAAACACCCATCGCACAGAACAGCTAGGTCTGTGGACTTCAGTCCAAATTCCTTAGTTATAATACGATTCTAGTGGTTTATAAAAACACTCAGAAATGAATAAGTTTGAAGACATTTTGGCTAGCACTTTTTGCCTTGATATTGTGACTTGAGCTAGGCAAATGTGATTTAACATGGGGTTCCCAAGTTCAAGTGAAGGAATCAAATCAACGCGAACCTTTCGGGTTTTTCTTACTATTGAGAGAGAGGCTGCTTTCTGTTCCATAATGAGGAACTTCTGGGACAACTTCTCCATTGTGTTCTGTGACGAATGACTATGCTGGAGGTATTCAACACAACAGTGACCTGTTCCTGGTCCTGCTGAAGCTTTTAGGGATTTCCCTAAGAACTCTAATAGTTTTGGGCAGAACCAGCTTATGGTGGGTTGGAGAGTTATAATGCTTTACACGAGCCTGGGAATTTAAGTTCCCACCACCCGGCCTGTACAGACTTGCCTGCTTCCTTGCAGAGGGATCCCCATTAATTATAGGGTAGTGAAGAGGTGTGTGTGCGTGTGTGTGCACATGCACGTGCGTGTGCATGTGTGTGTAACTAGCACATTTTCATGAGATGTGAGACCTTTGCATTTCACATTTTGTGGATTTAACTGATTACAATAAACATTGAAGGCACATTTTGTTTTGATGTTGTGACTGTCTTCTTTAAAGTGTCCTGTATCCTTTCTGTGAGACGTATATTTGTTTAGTGGCAGCTTGGAAATTTTTAAAGCCTTAGGAAGACTTTTTTTTTTTTTTTCTGAGAACTGCCTTAGTATACTCCCTTCATATTAAAAGAAAAGAGGAACATATGAGCTCATTTTGTAGATGATGAAGCCTAATTAACTGAGGCATTAAGTTAGCTCACCCCCTAGTGATGTTAGTGGCAGAGAAAGCTCAGCTTGGGGGGCTCTTGAGTGAGGTCAGCATCCAGGTGACAGCTTTGCCCCTTATCTGTGAGTCACCTTGGGCAGGTTTTCCAGGTTTCTGAGCCTCAGTTACCTCGTATGTAGTAGGATTTAACGGGTAAGAGAATGTATGTAGGGCCTAGAACCGTGCCTTGTACCTCACTGGTGTTCAGTAAACATTAGTGGTCATTAGCACTGTTATTAATAAGTCTGCTCCTAATTCCCATGCTTGGATGAAATCTCACAGCCACTGCTGATCATACCTGCCTCTGGCTTGGACAGGGATGCATGGTTGCTGATTGGGGTGATGAGCTTTACCTTCCAGCCTCAGTTCTTCCCTTATTCTAGTCTCTTTCTAAGTCAATGTACTTTCAGTTCTCCTTGACTGCCCCTGGGTCAGAATAGCCTAAGCCAATATGTCTGGACTTAAAGGGCAATTTCTGCTTCTTAGACAAAAGCCTCATTTGGAGAGTTGTATACTCTTGAAGTCAGAAAGCAGTACAGGCTTTGAAGTCGACAGACTGGGTTTGAATCTTAGCTTTACATCTTGTCAAGCCCAGCGAGCCAGCACAGCACAGTGATTTTAGGCTTGAGTGCCGGGGTAAGACTATGTATGTTGAAATCCTTATTCCCTAAACAAATCCCTTAATCTCTCTGACCTTCCGTCTTCTCACCTGTAAAATGGGGATACAAGGTTGTCGTGAGGATTGACATGATAAAAGTCATGGAGCAATGTCACAAACATTAGTCGTTATTATCATCATAGGAACCCTGGCTGTGTCACATAGTAGCTGTGTATGATCCTGGGCAAGTTACTCAATCTCCCCAAGTCTCAGTTTCCTCATCTGGAAAATTGGTTAATAACAACCTTTACCTCATAGGATTAAATGAGGTACTACATTAATCACTCATCTCTGATTTATAGTAAACTGCCAATAAATATTTGTTGCTGCTACTGCTACTACAATATGCCCATTGGTAAGTTCCTTAACCTCTTGGAGGCTCATTTTTATTCATGTACAAAAGTGGAATATTCTTTCTGTCTCATAAAGATGGTAAGAACAGGTGTTATAATGTACACAAATGACATGATACATAGTAGATTCTTGATAAAGAGAACTATCGTATTATTTCCATGAATCAGCCTTCATGCTGGAGAGCCCTCACCGGTGGAAGGCCTTCGTGGCCAACTCTGTGCCTTCCATTCGCTGCCCAAATTGAACAACATTCCCCACAGGATTGACATTTTTCCAAAGTAGACTCTGTTCCAAGTATCACCATGCAACTCAACCCCTGCCTGGACCAAACCTACGTAATTGCTTCGTACACACATTGTTCCCAGGGTCCTGGTGGCAGTCTAGCCCGTGAGACCGCTGTATTTGATTTCTGTAGGTCAACAAACAAACATTCGAAATGAAATAAGCGTGTTAGTCATGGCAGGTTCAGGTTGCTGTAATTAGCTTCTGTCCAGCCTGCTCTAGTAGCAGCAGGCCTGTGCTTCTTATTGCCTGCGTAGCAAGAAAACACTGGTCCCAGAGCTCTGAGGTTGCTGTGGCTGAAAGCACTTGATGCTGATGCATCAGGACAGATGCTGGCAAAAGCCTCTTCCTGTGGTGGTGGCAGCAAGCATGGGACCTTTAATTTTTCAGGCTGTAGAGAGTTACTGAGCCAGTAATTAGGCTTGGCATTGGGAATATAAATATGGGCTATGCACATAGTTGCTGCAAGGAGGTGTGATGGGGCTGGGGCCAGGGATGGATGTACACAGGCCAAGAAGCAAACAAGGATTACATCTTTCTTACTGGCTCCTGGGCTGAAGCCACTTCAGGGTCAGACTTTTATTGGGGTCTTGCTCAACCAGGTATGGCTACTGCTGTTCCAGAACCAACTTACCTGTCCTAGCGCTCCTATTGGTCCCTTTCCCTGCATAGCCCCAGCTCCTCACGCTGCTCAGATACCCTGAGCTACCTGGACCCCGGCTTAACCTCCCTTTCTTCCTCCTACTGGAAATTTAGCACCTTTTAGGGTAAATTACAGTCTTTGCATATCATTACCCTGCATTCTGCCAAACCAGTGCTGTATTTAATCATAACGATCCTGACGATAATAATGATAACAATACATTGCTTTGGTAAAGTTCTTTTGGTTTTTCAGAACTAATCATACTTTATCTTTTTAAATTTTTTATGAAGCTGCTACATATGCATATTCATCATGTCTACCAGATATTTATTGAGTATCAACCGTGTTTATCAGCCTTGGAGGTATAAAGAAGCAGAAACACAATGCCTCTCTGCCTACCTCCCACCTTCCAAGGGGAAGCAGTGTAGAAAGAAAAATAATGAACTTTGTCAACCTCCCTGCTACTTACTAGCTCTGTAACCTTTGGGATGTCATTTAACCTCAGTTTTTTTGTGTATTATATAGGAAAAATAACAGTACTTCTTTTTAGACACTTGATGTGCATGAACGCCACACATGATCCTGATAAACGTCAGCCCTGAATTGGCTACCCGGAATGTGCTAGGGACTTGATATGAGCACAATCTCCTCCATACCTTACATGGGCTCTGAAAAGTAGATATTACTGTTCCTCTTTTTACAGGTGAGGAAACTGAGGTCTAGAGAAGTTCTTAAAGTCACAGAAGCTGTTATGTGAAGACTCTGGTGTTCAAACACAGGTCTTGTTTAAATGCTGCACTGGAGCTTATTGGATGCTAAATACAAGGAGTGGTATGGATGGTACGAAGGGCGAGAACGAGGGGAACACAGAGAAGCAAGCCCCAGAGATGAGTGCCTGGTTATTCTGAACATGTTCTCGGTTCCACCTTATTTTAGTATTATGCACTTCTACATTTAACAAGAAAAAAACACTTAAGTATACTATTCCAGAATGATTTGTGTTTATATCAGTGTTTGCATGTAGTTAGACATTTTGCTTTCAGTCAATGCTAGTGTGAGGCATTTGCATTCAACATTTTGCTTAAGTAAAAGAGAGCATTTTGTTTAAAAAAGGGAGCATTTTGGTGAGGGCAAGGCCTCATAGACTGTGTGTGACTTTGCACCCAATTTGGCACCAGTGCCCTCTGGTGGTAAAACTGGAAATCACTCACTTCTTAACAATGTAAGAGCCAAAGAGGAAGAAAATCTTGAATTTACCCAACATCTTTCTGACATCCCTTGCTAAAATATTAAGCAGTCAATGCTGGCATCATTACTTTTTAATAAGAATATTTTATAAAGGTCCCAAACTGTAAGAAATAGGTGACTTTTTTACACAAACATTGGCTCCATTTGCCTTTAACGATTTTGGGTAGAAAATATTTTGAAATCAATGATTTCATGTTATGTGAATTAATGTCAAGGAAAGTAGACATTGCCTAAAGATTTTCACTTGCTGCCTTTTATACAGAGTTGTTTTAGAGAATGTTGTATTGGAATAAACTTTTCATTTATTTATATTCTTTTCTCCATAAAAGACACTTAAAAAAAAATGACGGCCACATTGGATTTCGCTAGGGTTTGTTTAGAGCCACTGTTCCCAAGCCCTTGGTTTAAGGTTGCTCAGGAATCTAAGGGCAGAGCTGAAAGGATTGTGTGTTTCTGAGGAGGGTATCATTGAAAATTCTATGTTCTTCCCCAGGTTCTCAAATGTGGCATCTCATTCTGCGGTGCAGAATATCCTGAATATTGTTTCTCTGAGAGGTTACAAGAGCAGGGTTCTGTGAGAGGCCAGCCGTTGTATCAGGTGTTTTACGTACTGTTTAATCTTAAAGACAATCCTCTGAGGTCTGATTAAAGCCTCAATTTCTATAAGAAAGGGACTCAGAGAACTTAAGTAACTTGCCTCCCAGCCATTAAGTGGCAGACCTGGGATTCAGCCTCAGGTCTCTGACCGCTCAGCTTATGGCTTTGCTTTCTTCCTAAGGAGGATTCCAAGTGCTGGATAGTGTTCATATGCAGCTCCAATCCCTGACTGTAACTGTGAGCTTGGCTGTGCGTGATATTCCCTCAGGGGAGAGTGGCAGCAGTGTTTGTGTAAATAGTCTTGGCTGACATGTGGCAATGTCACCTCTACAGAACCATAGGAAACAGAAAGCTCTGCTCTGCCCCTACAACCCGTTAAAATTAAAAATACCGTGGCCTGTACTCCTGACAGTGAGATTTGCACAAAGCTACACCTGGCCAGGCTGGCACAGCTCCTCTAAGCACAGTAACCACCTCTATGGCACCAGGTAGAATTCCCAGAGCGGGCACTGGCCTCAAGAAACTAGATCCAACCCAAACTGGCACTTCACCCGGTATCTCTCTTGGCCTTTGACTTTGCTACTCATTTGCTATCCTCATGGGCTAACCCTGTCCCTGAGATGTGATACACTTCGGTGTTTTCTTGATTAATGACGTTAGTTCTCATTGGCAATTCTGCCTCCCTTTCTTGGAAAAAGTACTTTGGAAAATATTTACAATCCTAATCTTCTCACTCACTGATACACTGTAAATAGTTTTTTTTTTTTTTTTTTGGGGGGGTGTAAATTGGCAGTGGCTGTTTTGCATTCACTTCCAGGAATTTATTCTATGTAACTATTCATGCATATGTTCACAGACACATTTATGAGAATGTTCACTGCAGCATTGTTTGAAATAGCAAAAAACAAAAAACACCAAAAACCCTCTAAGATACCAATTAAACAAATCATAGCTACTCAATTCCATAATATGTTTATACTGTAGAATCAATCAGCTGTTAAACAAATGACATGAATATATAAGTTAATGTTCCCAAATATTTGGCTGGAAATGATTTTACAATAAACTGTTCAATTTAAAAATAAAGACAAGTTGCAAAGTAGTGGATATAATAGAAAAATAATATGACTTTCTATATTTACAGAAAAAAACATTTGAAATGATAAACCAAACTGTTAACAGTGGGGTGGGAATGAGAAAGGAGTAGAGTAGGGTGGAGAGATCTTCCATTTTCTACTCATAAAATTCAGGATTATTTAAATTAAAAAAATAAGCACGCATGAGCTTTGGAATTTAAAAAAAATTAATACTTTTTATATATTGACGGCAGCAAAAATATTTGAAAGAACATTGTGCTGAGAATGTGGATGACATGCAGCATTTCAGTACCGTTTTATAGAGTACTCCCAGAACGACCTATTCCACTTACACATCTCGGTTTTACCTGGGCTAATGCCCCTCAAGCTTGCCTCAGGTGGAACTTAACACCAAAGTGTGTGAAAGCTGGACAGTGATCGGTGTTGGCAAATAGCCTCTGTCTGTGCCATACTTCACACTCTTGCCCTGCCCCCAAGTTTGCCATAGGCCTTTCTGGGAAATGTTCGGAAATGAGAATTCACAGTGGAAAAGGAAGGTGATATGACCCAGTTAAGTGCAATAATAAATTCGGAGACATAGTGGAAGAAAGTCCAGTTTAGGAAACTGGAAGTAGCATCTGGGAGTTTCCCCAGACCTCAGGTAGGAGCCCCAGAGAAAGGGTGGGTCCCCTTGGTGGACAGATTTCAAAAGTAGGCTGACAGGGGACATCAGGAACACACTGAACATGTGCCAAGCTGGGGGCTGACAATACCAAGGGTCCTAGAGGATATAGGGTACCAGGTGAACAGGCAAAAATTAGGCATAAGAAATAAAGTTACCCTGAATGGGCCATGGGATAGGGAAGGGTCTCGAGAACAAACCTGAAGTTTTCTTAAAGTCTTGCAGAAGGTCAGCATCAGTAAGACCTGGGGATGGGGAAGACCCTGAGGGGGTGGGGAAGGCCCTGAGTATATAGGGAAAGGATGAGGGGCTCAGGCTCTATAAAGACAGATGCCATGCAGAAGTGGCTGCTGCAGATGGCTGCTGCAGGTGGGGAATTTTGCTTCTTCTGGTTTTCAATCACCCCAGCTTCTTGAAACACTGAATCGAGTGTGGGTGGCGGGTGGGGGTGGGTAGGACAGGAATGGCTTAAGGAGTAACTGAAGCACATTGCTTCAGGACTATATTATTCTTTTCATTTGGAAACTTGGAAATCGTGGACATATATATATATATCTTGAAGGGTTGGTAGGTGTTGAAAAAAAACAACCACATTACTGATACTTCAAGAGACTACTATGTGAAATAATGCCCCTAACTTCTGGCCTTTCTGGCAATGGGTTTTTCTTTTTTTGTTTCTGTCACTATTTCCAGACACCCTCACTTCCAGCCATACTGGCCTTGTCATTGTTCTTTGGCCATGCCTCAGGGCCTTTGCTCTGACTCCTCTCTCTCTGCCTGGAAGACTCTTCCTCAGGACAACTACATGCCTCGCTCCCTCACCTCCTTCAAGCCTGCTCAAAAGTCACCTCAGAGAGGCCTGACCTGACTACCCTATTTTAATTTATTCCAAATTAACCTCACTTTGCTCTTTTCTCCTCCACAGTGATCACCGCAAAATTTACTTAATTTCTTAATGTTTATTGCCTACCTTCCTTCTCAGCCTCCTTCCTACATCCTAGAATGTAAACTCAGTGAGCAAGTAGAATGAGGTTTTTTTTTGACTGTTTTGTTCATTGACAAACACCTAGTGCCTAGAATAGTAACACAAGGAGCACTCTGTATTTGTTGAATGAATAAACCGTCATACAAGGGGTAGAGGACTTGGGATATTTTGGTTATGAAATGCTGCCCAGATATGTTGAAACCATTTCCAAAGCATTTCCGAAGACCTACTCGTTTCCTCCTTCTTACACTGCAAAATCCTATGGATTTCGTTCTTGGCATTCAGCCCAGGAGATATGATTGCTGGCAAAAGTTGAGTGAAGCCCTTAAGGGCATGGGTTTGGAGTCGGACAGACCCAGGTTGGAATATAAACCTCTCCACATACCAGTTGTGTGACTTTAGGGAAATTACTTTCTCTAAGCCTGAAAATTTGATGGTGTGTGTGAAAGCATGAAGCCTGCCACATAGTTGCCATTAATAAGTGGTAGTTCATATCGTCAATGACAGAGAGGAATGAAAGAAATGGAGCAATAATTGGTTAAAAGGCAGTTTCCTTCTTCATAGTCATTAGCTGCTTTAGATACAAATATTAGGGGGACCCCCCAAATTTTAGTTAATTTAAAAATATCAGAGATATTTTTAATAGATTTTAGGTTTTCCCTTCAATAAGATACTTTTTAAAAAACCCAAATAAGCGTGGGGGTTTGGAGGTGGGCAATGTCTTTGAGCCTCAAATCTCTCTCCTAGGAAGGCGTGTAGAAACCACAAAGGCGCCAAGCAGAGAGTTTGCACTCCTGGTCCCAACGTCTTGGGCCGGGTTACCAGTGCAGTTGAAAAATAGCAAAATGCAAAACCTGAGGGTTTGGCTGAGGGAAGTCAAGGCAGAAAATCTGGGAAAGTGGATGAAAAGTGAGCCAGAATCAAAGTCCAGGCTTGTGGCTGTGGCAGTTTTTTCTCTCGAGGCCATGGCCCCAGGTAGAGACAAGGAGATGGGAGAAGAGAGCTTAGGAGCACCTTCCTGTCAGGACTAACCTCATCTCCGCAGCAGCCCAGAAGAGGGCTCCAGGGGAGCCTCCCACTGCTCAGCCAGATCTGATGACTGGACTATTGCTTGGCTTCTTCCTTATCCTGCTTTCCCCTCTTGCTTACTGATTTCTTCTGGGACCTTGGCCTTAAAAAAGCACTTGCATCTAAATCATCAACTCAGGGTCTGTTTCTAGGAGAATCCAAGCCAATAGGAAAGGCTTCTCTCAACTTCGGTTTTCAACACCTCAGAAAAGGATTCTGATTGGCCAGCTAAGTTCACATGCCCACCCATAGCTTCGCCTTCATTCCTACTCCCTGCCCTCACCCACGTGATCTAGTCTAGACAGCCAGCACAACTCTCGCCCCTTATGTGACTGGCATTGGGCCAAGCACTATGATGCTATGGTGAGCACCATCCCTGTCTTCCTGGGCTTACAATCAAGCGGGAGAATAGCCATAAATCAAATAGTCCCACAAACACACATTAACAGACTGTGCACAGCGCTCTGAAGGGAAAGCACAGGGAGCAGTTAGTGAGAGGGGGCATGGCAGAGGAAGCAGCAGGCTCCCAGTTGTGACGTGGAGAGCAGGCTGTAAAGAGGGCAAGAACGAAGGAAGGTGGGAGAACAGATAGAGGGGATGTTGACTTGGTGAGAGTGGTGGCCGTGGAGTTATAACAAAATGGAAAAAAACTCAAGAATCCTCTAAGGACTTACCTTATTGTGGTGGAACGTGGACCTCTTCTTGGCCAAGTCCCTGTCATTGCCCAAAACAAAACAAAACAAACGAAACTACATAACACATTGCCACTGGCTAACAGGAAACTTTAGGAGAAGCCAAGAAAACTGAGTGAGGCCCTCTAGTCGAAAGCTTCCTCTACCACCTTCGCCTCTCCTTATCATCAACAAAGGTGTCCACCTCCAGTTTGGAACTTCTGCTAAGAAAGAATTTCTTGGCTTTTGAAAAATACGGCCTCCAAAAGGTCATACCTCTTTCCCCGACATTTGCATTCTTTTTATTCCTCTGGGTGGGGCTGGGGGGTCTATCTAAAGGGTAATCTGATCTGTGAATCTGATCTCTCTTCCTGATTCTGTAGGTGCTTAGAGATACAACTTTCATTAAAGTATTCACATATGAGGAAAAGATAGCTCAGAAATATAAGCTCCTTCACCATCTCTTCACAAGGTAGCGTGGAGGGATGGTGATGGCTTTGTAGAGCCCTGGAATGTGGGGTGGCTGGACCGTCACTCCACGCGAGTTTGATGCTGTCAAGGCCTCTTCATTTTGCAGCCGGGACCCCACTCCTCTGCTGTGAACCCTGGGGCAAACCCCCACACTGATCGCACTTCCCTTCAGCAACAGCAATGGGGATATGAAGCGTGTTGAACCAGCCTTATTTCCAAGCAGTGGAAGGAACTGGGGTGCTGGGGGGAAACGCATGAGCAACTCGAGCCCAAGCCACATGCTGTGGCTGAGGAGGGCTCTCAGGTTTTCAGAATCCGATTGGCCGGTTGTTCTAATTTGTCGGATCATGCTTCCATTTATTAACAAGTGACACTGCTTAGGATACAAAGGGCTGTCTTTGTTACCGAGCGCATTGTTTATTTATTTATTTTTGGTCTTGCGTATTTTAATTCTTCAGGATCTATCAGGCAGCCAAGGCCGCTGGCACTTGTACTTCTCTGCCCAGACATGCCTTCGTCCCCCTAGCACTCAGCTCCTTAATCTCTGCTCTTTTTGTTTTTAGTTTTCCTTTTCTTTTAAAATTATCTTTCCCCTTCCCCTTTACTCCCACTTTACCTGTATTGTTCTTTTTGTTCCCCTGTTATGCTGTGTCCTTGCCCATCTTCCTTCTTTCTCTCTCATTTTTCCTATTCTGTGCTCTCCTGCGACATCTCATGAACTCAGAAATTGCCCTCCGAATGCCAAGGGTACCACCATCTACTCAGTCAGTGGCAAAGGGCTGCTCCCACTCTGGCTTGGCAGATAACATTCCCCAGAGTATTCCCTGCAGAGACTGACCCGTCTGACCCAGATAATGCTACCAGTTAAGATAATCCTGGCTCAGGGCCTACGGAACTCACCAGTCATTATGCTACATTGGAAAGTAAAACTGATTTGGCAGCCTCATTAGATTACAACCAGCTCAAACCTTCCCTTCTGCTTCCCCTGAGCGTAGCATGTGTCACTGGGAGCGGTGGAGGGGAGAAAACCACTTCTCCTCCCCAGCTTTCTGTACTTCTTTTAGCCTTTTGGCTCAAGTTAAATACTTAGTCTCTTAGCGCAGAGATTGACTCATGGGCCACCATGCTTGTCACCTTAAGTGGGTTTCTGATTTGTTTTGGAAGCTACGAGGGAGCTTCAGGATAGCATTCACCACCTTAAAGGTCTAGTTTCAGGATGTAGATTGTATAGGTCAGTGGATTCCAGCCAAGAGGCTTGAAGCACATTCTGTAATGATAGTGAGAATAACTATCACTTACTGGATGCTTATTAAATACCAGACCCTGTTCTGTATCAGCTCATTTAATCCTCAGGTTAATCCTATGAAATATGTGCTATATTATTCCTATTTCAAGAGGAGGACACTGAGGCACGGAGAAGCTAAGTAACCTGCACAAAGTAATAGTCAGTGGCAGAATCAGGACTGGAGCCTAGGCAGACTGGCTCCAGAATCCGTGCTCTTAATGTTCCCTATATTATTTATAGCGAAATTATTCCCTATATTTCACAATCTGTAGATAATAGGGAGCTTCAGAAGGTTGAAAAGTAAGCATGACATGAAAACAATGATGCTCAGGAAGAGACATTTGTAAGAAGATAGAGAATGAAGGAATCCAGTAAGAGTGACTTGTAATAAATCTTAGTATGCAAATACTGAAGTCTGAATTAGAATATGGAAAGCCACAGGTGGGAGAGATGGTGTGAAGGACTTATTTGAATTAATTTGGCACACTGAGGGAAGAGCATGATCTGGAATGTTCAGCCCTAAGAGAGTGGTGGGGCCACGGTTAGAAGTAGAGACATCAGAAAGGGGCTCTGACTTCTTGTGCTCCTGAGATTGATTGATAAGAGTCCCAAGCTGTAGAGATGAAGCCTCCTCCCACTTCCCATACTCTGTCCTTAGAAGAAGGGATGCTGCTGTGGGTTAGTTACACTCAAGGGGACTGGCATGCTAGAGGGTGAGGCTCTTGCTAGAGGTGAAGAGGATCTCCCTGTATCCTCTGTCTTCCCATGATGATGGGAAGTCAGGTTCCAGGCACCTCCAGGTCTGAGTATGCCCCCATTTGCCCTTGGAAGTTCTTGTGGGTAGGACCAGGGGCAAGAAACAGAGAGAGCTACCTCAGGGGAAGAGCATGCTCACAGGTCCCCATACTTCCTTTCTGGAGGGAAGATGTGAGAGTCAAGAACATGGTGGGGGCCAGGCTGAAAGGAGTCAAGAACAGGAAGTTTAGCCTGCCCTTATTCGAGGTCTGGTACTAATTGGCAAAGAAAAAGGGAGGTCCCCTCAAAGCTCAGCTCTCAGGGTACGAAAATAAGATTTAGATTTATGTGAATAGGATTTTTTAATTTCATCGCTGAAATCAAATACTGTTTTTCGTGTGTGAAAACAGAGAGCAGAGACTTTATTTGTGGTCAAAGGCATTACGCTACGCTTGAGAGTGAACCTTTCTTCACAGTCAGATTTGAATAAATTCAGGAAGTTACTGAAGACATGACATGTCTCTTAAAATCGGGTCCATGGCAGAAACTTTTATTAACAAAAGTTACACACTCAAATCCTGTGAATTAGAGAAGCTAATTTTTCATTCTGGCAAATCCTGGTTTGGTGTTAACCTTATTAGTCTATAAATTACAATTTTGGTACTTCCAAAACAGGATACCTGCTGGAAGATTCCTGAGGCCGTACATAAATGCAGGAAAGAGCTGAAAGATGTATGTGTCCGCAGTGACTTCAGTGGATCACGTTCACTTCCCTATCAGTGAACTTCTTGGATTGTTAATGCCTTGATTTTTCTTCTCTTCTCAGTTTCTTTTCTCCCTCATGAAAACATTGACTCAGATTTACAGAATAAAGGAGAATTAGGTGACACGGCAACAGAACCTGACTGTCAGCTCTGGACTGGACAAGGCAGAGTGATGTGCACCAATGAAACATGCTTGGCCACTTAGGACCCTGCAGGTCTCCACAGATACAGGACATCGAACTTTAGTGCGATGAGAATCGCCTGGTTAATAATTACCTTGCGAAAAACAAACAAACAAACAAAATCTGATACATTAAGTCTGGGATGAAGCCCGGGAATCTATATTCTTAACAATCATTCCAGGGAATTCCGATGCAGCTGGGTGAAGGACCACAGTTAAAGAGACACCGCACAGGGCGCTCTAACTCCACGCTACCCCAGTGCTTAAGAAAATGGATCACAGTATTAAAGTCCCTACGTTGCTTTGTGTGGAAATAGTGTAGGTCTGTCTCATAAATACAAATAAAGGAACAGGGCATTGTCTACTGATTCCTTCTTCACCCAAACTGGGAGATGCCAAGTGAGAGTGGTTATTCCCAGAGATGTGACTTGGTCACAGTGATCAAGAGGCAGCAGGAGAAAATAGATCTAAGCTTTCAATTCCTGCGCTTGAATTACTTTTTCTGACTTGACCTGTAAATCGATAAGAAACAACCAGTCAGCCAGTTAGGTGAGTAAATAAACACAAACTTAGGAAAAGGGCAGAGGATGACATAAAGTAATGGGGATCTAGTTAATCCTGTAGGAGCAGTATAAAGAGTGACAGTTCAAAGATCTATAAATGCTCCAGAAGCTATGCGAGCATAAGGGGGATTCTCAGTCTCAGAAAGCTATTGCATGGGTCCCTGGATGCATTTAGGTCCTTGTTATGCTGGGGGCTCACATGTAAAAGGTCCAAGCTGGCCACAGTGTAGATAGCACAGAGATGTGTTGTTTACCTTCACAGGCACTTGGAGGAAAATGGAGCCTTGACTCTCAGAGCTTGTAGGTAATTTGGCAAATATTTCTTGGTACCTACTGTGTGCTCAGCATTGAGCCCAGAGACACAATAAATCTACCTCTTGTTCTTGTGTTCACGACCAGCCAAATAGCTGCCTTTCATTTCTCAGAGTCAGACTGAGTCTGGCTTTCGATCACTGGGAATAGGGTACAGCTATAAGCAACTTCCTCTTACTTAAGGGGCCAACTCCATCCCTCAACCCAGAGAGATTGAAATGCCAAATAATTGCATTAGATCAATGATTTCTAGTTCCAAACCTGAGAAAAAAAAAAAACATTAATGAAGACCACTGACACACTTGAGA
Organism: Cynopterus sphinx; assembly: GCA_030015415.1. Classification (NCBI taxonomy): domain Eukaryota; kingdom Metazoa; phylum Chordata; class Mammalia; order Chiroptera; family Pteropodidae; genus Cynopterus; species Cynopterus sphinx. The sequence goes on along the minus strand of CM057379.1, from coordinate 19,209,531 downwards.
AAGAGGAACCTGACCGCATGCATTGAATAGTGTGTGGGAGAAGGCATCCAGTAAACGGGCAAGATAAGGACTTTGAGGTCCCTGTACTTCAAATTCTGATTCTGTCACTTGTTGCTCTCTCCAAGCCATGGTCTTCTCATCTCTCAAAAAGGAGTGATTCTACCTACCTCATCAGGTTTACCTAATAATTAATAATATACAAATATGTAATAGCACAGTGCTGGCTATGACACGGGCTTGGCAAATACAAAACTTGCCCTTTTCCTCCTTGCTCTCATATCCTGGGCCTTCGTGAACTATAATCTTGGTTTTGGCAAAACCTCAAGTCAAGCACATAGGACATGTGGTTTGAACTTTTCTGAGATGAGTGTGCGAATTGAGCATAAACTATTCAAATTCTAAAAATAGAAACCATCATCTCTCTACAAGCATGTCTTAGCCAGGTTTCCTTTCAGAAAGTAGGGCCTGAAACAAGGGTTTGTATGGAGTTTATTGTGGGGAGAAATCTCAGGGAACTGGAGTCAGGGGATGGGGACTGGGAAGGGGAAAACAGGGAAAGACGGGACGTCAATACCTACAAAGCTTGTTTTCAGTTTGGTCACAGTTGTGAAGAACTGTGGCCTGATCCTTCCGAAAGCCATGCAGAAGGCATCTCAGATATGTACACTCTAGGGACACAGCGGAACAGGCTTCCACAAGCTCCTATGCTGGGCTGGACAAGGATTGCCCCTAGGGGTTAACTCCCTCACTCTGCCAGGTTTGCACAAGTGCTGACTGGTTCTCATAGGGGTCCCAGGCCAGGAGCCTGGGAAACCCAGGCAAACATGTGGCAGAGTGAGGTACATTCAGGAAAATAGGAGTAAAATGTTCCAGGAGAATTTGAAGTGGAAACAACCAAGTCCAATACTAAGATCAAAGGAAATGCCAATCGACAGAAAAAGGAACAAGTTTGCTTCTCCCTTCAAACCTCAGATACCTTCACCGTTAATAAAACTAGCCACTGGAATCATCTTCGGTTTCCTCTGTGTGCTGTTAGGTAGCCTCACTGATCTCTTGGTTTCCTGAACTCTAATTGCATGTATCGTCTCCGTAACTTAGCACTTGATGACATATTCTCTTCTTTGTCTTTCATTCTTATATGTTTTAATCATGCCCCTTTTCCCCACAAGAGATTCTTAACTCCTTGGGTAGCTTGGGATGGAGTCTTCTAATTCTTTTTTATCCTATCAGCACCTTACTGTGCTCAGCAAAAACCTGTTGATTTGAATTCACTTGATAAATGATAAATCCTTTTTCCAGAAGCACGATTATCTGTTCAGAGGCCTGTGGAGCCTTCCCACTTCCTAACAACGTTAAGACCCTTACCAATTAATGGGGCTTAGAAAGCAACATCTTTATCGACGGGCAGGGAGCTGGGAGTGCCTCGGGGTGTTGTAAGGTTTTCATCAGCAATTCATTCTGTACTCTTTGTATTTGGTTTCATTTCAATTGCTTCACAGCCAGTAGCACTCAGAAGGGACATATTTTTAGACTAGACTTCGAGCCTCTTGTTGAAGCTTTCTGTGTATAATGAAACACCAATGCACTGGGCCTTTCTCTGCCTATCTATCCTTTCCCCTTTCTGCTTCAGCCCTCCCCAGCTTTAGATACCATGTAGGTATGAAAAGTGATTAGGATTTTGGGTGGGTCATCAGGGAACTAGAATTTGCTGGCAAAAAGGGGAACAGATCCAAGTTCCATCAGTGTTCTTAGTGTGAGCTTGGAAGCAGTAATGTGTGAATTTATTCGTGGCTGCCACGTTTAGCTGGGCAGGTTGTGCACTGCACAACTTTCAGGAGGCATTCACTTCATATTCATTGTGAATGAGTGCCTGGAGGGGTGCAGTGAACAACCTGTGTGGCCACAAATAATGGCCCTGTCTGAGGACCTGCTGCAGTTCTACTGAACCAGAATCTCTAGGGAGGGAGCCCAGGAATCTATCTTTTAACAAATTTCATAAGTTCCTATTAACATGAAAGTTCAAAAATCACTGCTCAGGACATAGGTTTTAAGAGAAGAACACATCAGAGGAAAACAAATGTGGAAACTATCTCAGTCCCCATGTCATCACTGGTTTCTCGGCTTCCCAGGCTTAAATGTTCTGCTGGCTTCGTGGGTAACTCAGTGAGTCATTGTTGTTCGGAATATGATAGTCCTGCTGGTGATGTGGTCACCTTTTCAACTCCTTCTGAGCAAACCTCTATTGCTTTTCTTTTCTATGTGCTTTTACATTCCAACCTTACAAGCAAAAAATTGTGATGAGGCTGGGCTGTCATCACCCAATATGGAGTGCTCCATTTAGGTAGCGCCTCAAGTCAAGTCATCTCGTTGGCATCAAGTTTTGCTCACGTTCATCTTCTATACACATGGTGCCTTTGGCCTGGGTATTCATCTTTACTCCAATGACCATCAGCTATAGCATCATGATGGAGGAAGAAGTACCCATGACTACATTTCTCTACAGGGAGTTGTGGGCATGACCAGTGCCCAGTGCTTCACTGTTTATTAGGACAGAAAGGAAATGTTATTATTTAATATGCCATCCAGATGCAATGTCCATAATAATATAAGCTAACATATGTTGGGTACCTTCTTATGCCAGACATTTTTTTCTAAGTGCTTGATTAGTATTCACACATTTGACCCTCAAAAACAACCATTTGTGGTAGATGCTATTATCTTTATTTTACAGATTAAGAAATTTAGGTGTAGAACTTGCTCAGGGTTTGTATGTGGTGGAGCCACAATTGGAGGCTACAAAATTTTTCTCTGAGGCCACTGCACTTTACGACTATGTTGGGGTCACAAGAGAGGATCAGTGTGTGTGTGTGTGTGTGTGTGTGTGTGTGTGTGTGTGTGTGTGTGTGTGTATTGTGGGTAGACAGTTAAAAGAGGGAGAATTCAAGGCACAAATTAGGTCAGAAAGGCCAGAATGTGTAGAAACCTGCATTAGCGCATGTTGGGGGAGGGAGCTGGAAGACAATCACAGACAGATGTCACAAAGCAACAAGACACAGCTGGCTTGCCTTGGGGCCAGAGAGGATTCTAGCAGGAGATTTTGAGGGGTTTCTCTTACTCACTCCTTCCCTGACTTCTTAAAAAGGAGTAGAAATGACATCTATTTGTCCATGGTTCCTTTTAACAAATAAGGCATATTAAACACCTTCCTTTGGAGCCATAAACCTCTATCCTAGCCAGTTTTTTCTGGGGCCTAGCACTATTGGGTAGACAAGCTTTGAGAATTTAGGATTAGACAGGGAAGTTTAGATTTGAGGGTGTTTAAGGAAAGAAGGTGAATGGAGGTTACATGTGCATTGCCAAGGAGCATGAAGTTTGTAGTAGGAATGTAGAAAAAGAGGACATTCCACTCTGAGGGTCGAAGCCCAAAGCAGTGACTAAACTGTAACCCAGTCTCCCCTAAAAAGTGAGGCAACTGTTCCAGTAATTTAGGAGGAAGAGGAGATATGGAATAATTGCTAGAATCATTATCTGCATTTCTTTTCTTTCCCTTTTTGTTTGCAGTGACAGATCTAGTCTGTTCATGTCAAGGTGTGCCACATTGCTGGGCGGAAGCTGCCTTCCAAATCCTTAACTTTTTGAATGAAGCATGGTAATCATTAAAATATCCTTTTCTTTTGTACATATGAGTCTTGTCAAGATCTCCTTGGTGCTTCTGACATGGAACGTTTTCACGTCTCATTAACTACTCTTCTCTTTCAATCAGGTGCTTAGGAAGTAATAGGGGAGACTTGAACTTAAAAAGAAAATGGCTATTTAGTATCATTCTCAAGTACCAATTTATTTTAGGTCAGAAGTGATTTTGCATAGTTCTGACTGAAGGCAGGGGAATAGACAGACTGATCTCTGCTTTCCCAAATTCCGAGAAGGTTGGTGGTCTGTGCAAGGTGTGGTTTCTGGCTAATGCTCGGCACATTGTGTGAGTATTTATACACCCCGAATCAATAGGTCTTGGTGCTGAGAGCAGAATTTGAAGTGGGTCTGTGGAGTTCCATGGGTCAATTGATCCTCTGAGAAACGTTAACAATGATGTTCTTTGTTTCAGGAAAACGGATTACTCCAGAGACTTTAGGATTTTCAGGATGACCAAATGCAAGAATAAGAAAGGGGATATCTTGGAGAGGATAGACTGTTCATCCCCACTGGACTCCTCTTCTGCAAGGCACACTATTGACTTCAAGGCAAGAGGCCATTAAAGTGTGCCTTTCCTTCCGACAGTAAACCCCCTGTTTTCTGAAGTGAATGGAGAAAAGGGGTGTTTTGGTTCCCTATACCAGTTTCCAGAAATGAGTGTATTGTATAATGTACTTCATTCTACGATGCTACCAAATATAATTTACTATTACTCAGATGATTCAGAAGACCCTCTGGGATCAAGACAAACAGCAAATATTTCGTGCTGCAGCTGTGTGGAGGGGCCAAATCCCAGTGATTTCTAGCAATGAGTCAGACAAATAAGAATAAATGCCCTTTTCTGTTTTATTCTAAAGCAGTTATTCACTCAATTGGAATTTACAGTTTACTTATGACTGTCAAGGGACTGTACAGTATGTGAGCAATATAAAAGAAGTGTAAGTAGTGGACTCACTGGTTGAAAACAGAGTTACATCTACAGAGGTTCTTTGTCAGGGTTTAAGACTAGAACTCAGTTTTGGGGGTTCGTGGTAGGTTCGGTAGATCTGCTTCTAATGTCCATTCTACCTACCTTCTAACATGCCTTTCTGCCCAGGAGTGACTGGAGAGCCAAACACTGCATTTTCCCGACTCCTCTGCCCTTCGGGTTCTGAATGCGATTGAAGTCCAGCCAGTATGTTGCATTGATGCAAGGCTCAGAAGGTAGAAACGAAGCAGAGGCCATGCTTTCACCGCTTCTGCTTTTTCTTTTAAAAGTCTGGCGGTGGAGGAATTTGCATTTCCTGCGGCAGAATTAGCAGAAGTTTGTGGGTGTCAAGAGGCAGGTCACAGGGAGCCCACTCCGTAGGTGAGGGTTAAAGCATGTCTGTTTTGGTGTGGAGCCAGCTTCCTGTCCATAAGGGCCACCACACCGTGGTGGCATCCTGACTGTGGCAGTCAAATTGTTTAGAAGGTGACAATTTCTTCATCTTGGAAGTGGCTTTGGGAGTCAACAATCTAAGTGTGTTTCCCTGGCTCTCCCAGTGATGCTGTGAGCTTTTTAACATCCTATAATAAATCTTTTCATGTTTCAACTTGCTAGAATGGCTTACGTTCCTCGCTATTGAACCCTGTCTGTGACTGTGATCAGTATCAGGAGGGTTACAGACAACAGACTCTAAAGGAATGAGAAATCTGGATTTGTTTTTTATGGCTTGATTGGGTTTGAAAAGAGCAATGATTATGTTAGCATTAACACATGGAATACTAGCGGTGTCTGACATGGAGTGGCAAAATATTTACTGAGCGTATTTAGTGGTCACTGAGAATGAAGTGCTCCGTGAAGGCAAGGCTTTAGTGGACTAAGTGCCTGCTCATTGTTATGCTGAGAATAAGGAGCACAGCTGTGGACTTGGATGGCTGTTTCTACCAACGTTAGAGAACTTAAGGACAGAAAGTGCTGTTTTAAGATTTTAAAGTTACTGGCATGAGGCATGACCAGAGGACCAAAGAGTTCCTCTGAATTTCTAGAAGAATCATTTATTTCATGTAGTTGCAGGGCTGATACATTCTAAAATCAAGTGCTATCTGATGCTGTGGGTTGATGATTGAGAGATAATCTGAACTCACAGAATGATTAGGTCTCTTATGTAAAAGTTTGGGCAGGATGATGAGAATTAGGACAATTTGAGTGGGCTTAATTGAATGGAATAGAAGCCTCTTTTCCTCCCCTGTCTGAGGAAGCTGGTCCAGTTTCACTTAGAGACTTTGTAACCACCTTACTGAGGCAGTTTCCTTGCAAGGAGATGCCAGTTTTCCTTTTTCCCCTATTTACCAATTCATTGTTTTAGGTTTATAACTAGAGTCAAACACCAGCTTGTTGCCAGAAGGACAAGTACAATACCTATCATATGAGGCAAAGGTTTACACACCCAAGGAATTGCAAGATTTTGCTTATTTTTATCAGCAAAAACCTAGGAAATAAATAGGTGTGGGATTAGATAAAGAGAATCCAGAAATGTAATTTTAAATCTGGCTTACTTTAATAGTATGGGTTCATTTCCCAAACATTCCGAATTTACTGTTCTAGCTGATGCAGCTGGAAATGGTTCTAACTTCTGGTTGATCGGCTAGAAATGGATTCGTGGGTGGCATACATGGAAGAAAACGGAAGTGTCAGAAAGCCATGGTATGATGTAGAGGGAAGAATCCAAGCACTTAAGAGAAAGGATTATTGGAGATGGTATTTCACATATGGCCCAGTAACCCACTAATGAGGCCCAGAGGATGCTCTTTTCACCAAAGCATGGAGAAACAAAATTGGTAGAAATACATCCTTGAAAGGATTTCTGTGGAGTCCTCTGTAGGTCAGGGGTAACGATGAGAGACAGTGGGATTGAAATGAACATTTTTATTGCAGCGGATCTGTTGAGATCCTGGAGTGGCAGAGAACAAGTAGCAGTATTTAATTGCCGGAAGCAAGGTGGAAACGGCCTCTGGCAGCAGAGCCTGAGTGGCATCTGATCTTTGCTGGCAGTTAATTTATTATGAGGTTTCTATCAGAATCCTACTTGATATGCATAATAAAAAATACTGTAGATCTTGAAAGCATAGTCTCAACTTGAGTGACAGGGATGGAAAGTCGAAGACCTTTACTCATTTTCCAGACTCGTTATATACCTAGAGCCATTGCATAAAAGGGACACTAGGACGCTGGATCCTATCAAGAAAATATACTATACATCTTCCTCCTAGACTTCCTCAAGGAAACCTGCAACTATTGAATAACTCACATCTGCAGTGCGAAAAGAGAACCACCAAGGTGCTTGAGGACTTGTCGAACTCCAGCTTTCATTAACATTGATTACCTAAGACTCATAATACCAGCGTGGTTCTCTAGAGGCGATAAATGGAATTTGGGTCTGAGTTTATCTCTCAGTGGTCCCAGTGGGTTTGTGAAGCCATCTTTTAATTTATTTCTCTTACTTTCAAGTGCATGGTTGGAGTAGACTTTTCAGCAACTGCAGAATTGCCATATCAGGTTTGTGGAGTAAAGGCTGTTAACTGCGAAGTGTCAAGTGGAAGCCAGCACTATACCTACCTGTCAAAATAGTAAATTGAGAGAATACTGCAACCCCGAGGAAATTACAGATTAGTGTCAACATAGACGGCTTGTAAAAAGTGCAGTGTAGTGATTCTTCTCATATTTACCTTTAACTCATCTATTTGGCCTCTATAGAAAAATTAAGGGTCTTGGAGAATGACAATAAATTATCGTAAACTTAATCAGATGGCAACTCCAATTGTATATGCTGTCCACATGGAAAATTACCAGTGTCTGGCACCTGGTATAGATGCATACGTTTGTTACTTTTTTACAGTTAGTGCAGAATACCATAATCAGTTGTCTTGTACCTCACAGAAATAGTAGCAAACTTTTCCTGTCTTATCTCTGAGCATACATAACAGAAGATATTTTTTTTAATTATAAAAATATAAAGGTCTGTCACCTCGGTAAAGTTTATGGAAGGCCAAAGGTCTGGAGCATTTTGGAATGTCTCACCCCAAACGAAAGACTAGTTGTTGCAACTTCCACTGAAAAAGGAGGCACAAATTTGGCAAGTTATTTTTTTGGCTCTTGGAGATAGCATATATTACATTTGGGTGCTGCTCAGACTCATTTACTGAGCAACCGGTAAAGCCACTGGCTCTGTGTGGGGTCTAGAGCATGACTGGCTTTTCAGATGGTTCAGACTGCAGTGTGGCAGTGCTGCCACGTGGCCGTTATTACTCAGCCAATCGGTTATTACTCAGATGATCTAATGAAGACTGAAACATCTTTATCAGATGAGAATGGTGCATGGAGCCTGTAGCAAGCCTCTATAGAAGTATTACAGTACAGATCCCTAGGGTTTTGGAACAAAGTCATGCCTTATTTGATTACTCTCCATTTAAGAAATAGGCCTGGCTTGCTTCTCGTGGAACACCAAGTGATTGTGTCATCTGAACTGTCCATTATGGACTGGGTGTTATCTGGTTAACCAAGCTCTAAAAATGGGTCTTCTCATTCTTCATTCTTTAATACTTTATCAATAAGTGGTCCTGAAGATACAAGCACATTGCATGAACAGAGAGCTCACTCTCCCAGGATATCAGCTACTGCTGCATTGTCCTCTCCCTCCGTCAATACTTATGGATTTTTGGGGCAGGCCCAATGAACAAGTCACCAGAGAAAGAAAAAAAAATATATTAAGCCTTCTTTACAGATGTGTTTCTTATGATATGCTTGCATCATCAAGAAGTCAACTTCTGTGGCATTACAGCTCCACTCAGTGGCAGCCTTGAAGGGCAATAGGGAAAGAAACTTCTCAATAGAAAGAACTTGTCAATATTGCCTGAAAATAAAGATATTCAGGAGTCCAGGTCAACAAATTCATTGGTAATGGCTAATGGGCACTGGATTAATTGGAAGGTCAGAAATTTGGAAGGAAAAAGATTGGAGGACTGGTATAAAGAAGGACGGGGGAAGAGGTGCGTGAATTAAACCCTTAGGACAGGCACACAATATGAGGATATGTGTCACTCACAGATTTGTTCAGAATAGGGCATGTTTCGAAGAGAAATTTCTGGAAAGTAAATTAGACACATTGACCTGATATGTGGATATCTGTAAGCCTCTTTCCCCAGTCTGACAGATTGTTTCCTATGATTAGATTCAGGTTATTCATTTTTTGGCAGGAATACCACATAACTAATGTTGCATCCTTCTCAATCAAAACATCAGGAGGCATATGATATCAATTTGTCTCATTAAATTGGAATTCGAGGTTGCCACTTACCATTTTGGGCACCTTGTGCAAAGACCCAACAAGCAAAAGAGGATCACTACCATGTCAGCTGGGTGATTAAGCCCAGTTATCAAGGGGAAACAGGATTGCTATTAGACAATGGGAGCAGGGAGAAGCATTTTTAGAACCCAGGAGATTCTCTGGGGCACTTTATAGTAGTGCCATGCCCGGTGGTCAAAGTTATCATTTCAAAAAATACATGTATGTAATGTGTACATTTATTTAAATTATGTGTTTAACATTAACTTTTAAAGAAAGAGTATAAAAATTCAGTATAATCAGGATCACCAAGGTCCATAACCTCTAGGAATCTGATCTGGGTGATTCTACCAGCTAAATAACCTGGCCCAGCTGTGATGCTGACTGAGGTAAAAACAAAAAAACAAAAATCAAAACAAAAACCAAAAAAACCCATGATCTATAATGAGTTGTGGAGGAAAAAAGTTATAAATACCAACTCTAGTTTTGTGACTGAAACTGGAACGATCATGACCATCCACAATTTATTCTTTGCTCTCTTATCTACATGTTATGTATATTAACCATTTTTCTTTCTTCCTTCCTTCCCCTTCTCACAATTTTATAGTCTGCTTGTAGTGGCTAATTTTCAGTTAATTTGCATGTTATGGAATATCATGGCGGATTGTGACAGAACTAGAGAAGGAATAAATATCACTCAAGATAGACGCAGAGACTTATGAAACTTTGGGGAAAGTTAGTGCATTTTTTGTTTTTGGACAAAGGGCAGTTATGATACTATTATTTGGAAGGTTAAAGATAGAAAGTAAGCATGGATGTTAGAAAGCCAGAGGAAGAGTCCACGTCATTTACGGTGGATAGGTGATCAATATCCCTTCATGCTTTATTCCGTGAATTTTCCTGATATGTAGAAGTTGGAAAGTAGAATATGTTACCCGGACTCTCTTGCAGCTAATTTTGAATCTGCTTTAGGTTAAGCCAGTCAAACATAATCGGGCAGATTTTGGAAGGCAGAAGTGGAGTGGAGGCTGTACTTTTGCGGTGCCTACTTTTTTAGCAAGCACAGTCATGGAGAGGTTTTCTTCTCCTGCAGCAGCATGAACACAGATGCAGTGTCTAGTAACTCAGCTGATTTGAGCACTAAGAGGCAGAGTGTGGGGCCTCCCTTCTGCTGGCATGTCTCAGAGCTGGCATGGTTGCGACTTCCCGGTGAGGCAGTTTCCTCATTGCACCAGCTTCTTGATCACAGCAGTGTCGTGTGATTCTCGAGCCAGCTGCTTCCTGATCACAGAGGAGGCAGAAGCTCCTCTGGTGACCCATTTCTGCATTGTGGCTTTTTGTTCCTGAAAGCTTGACTCGGAGGCTATTTCTTCAGCTTTCCCAATAATTCCGTAAGCCTTTACATTAAGCCTGCAGTAAGTATTTCTCCTGCTTAAACTAGCTGTGATGAGTTCTGTTCTTTGTAAGCAAACTCTGAGCAATATAGAGATTCAGGAGCCCACACTGCCTGCCCCATGTCAATTTTTTACCTGAGGAATAAGCCAGATTCAGGTGCGGCTTCTTCACTGCCACTTGTTATGACCCTATTATTCTGGAGAGAAATCTTCAAAAATTATATGTAAGTTTATGTCTTTTATTTCTCTTTCATCAGTCATTGATTCTGATGGAAAACAGTTATGGTCTGAAGAATATGAGACCAAAAACTATCGAGACATGAAGGGGTTAATGAGGACACATGTCACACTCTCTATGACAGTGGTTTTCAAACTTACCTTCACATTAGAATCATTCGAGGAGTTTTAAAAATTTCTGATTCCTGGGCTGTCCCTAGATTAATTAAATCAGAATCTCCAAGTGTGGGACCCAGGAGTCAGCGTTTTGAAAGCTCCTAGGTGATTCCAATGTATAGTCAAGGCTGGAGAAACACTGCAGTTTTGAAAGAGAGAGAGAGGGGGTAATTCTCAGGTTATGTATGAGTTGTAGTCAGAGAGAAAGAACATACTAATAAAGCAGCAAATTTACTATCTCATAGTTAGAAATCCAAAATGGGTCTCTCTGGGCTTAAACCAAGGTGTCAGCAGGGCCGAAATTTCTTTCTGGATTGCTCTAGAGGAGAATCTGTTTTCTTGCCTTTCCAGCTTTTAGAGTTTGTCTGCATTTCTTGGTTCTTGGCCCCTTTCTATCTTCAGAGCAAGCAAAGGCTGGTTGAGTCTTTCTCATGATTCCGTCTCTTTGGTTTTGACTCGTCTGCCTCTCTCTTCCAGTTTTAAGGACCAAGGGTTACACCGTGCTTGCTAGGATAATCAGGTTAATCTTCCCAACTCAAGGTCAGTTGATTAGCAACTTAGTTTCACCTTCAACCTTAATTCCTCCTTGCTATGTTACCTAACACAACTATAGGTTCTGGGAGTTACGATGTGGACATCTTTGGGGAGCATTATTCTGTTTATCATAAGAGACAAGGACGCTGGGGAAGATTCCTTCCTGATCTAGTTCCTGATCATTTTTTGAATCAGAAGAAGCAATTGGAGGAACCGAGATACTCAAAAACTATTTTACTATTAATTCAGGTCTGGTACACTGTGTCATACTTCTGCAAAAAACAAGGTTATCCAGAATGGATTGCGACAAAATTAGATAATAGTTTGAGATGGTTTAGTCTTGCCCCTTTTCACCTGTTTGCAAAATTATATTTCAATGATCTGAAACTTCTTCGCAATCACCTGGATGCCTGGCTATAGGTAATGGGAGAATATGAACACGCAAAACTTCCAGTTTTTCTCTTGTTAGGAACCTGGAGGGGCCTACCACGAACAAGCGGTCCTGCTAGCTAATTGTTTTTCTCTTTATAGAGCCATTAAATATTAACCATTCCAAAATGAAAATTATCCCTTTGACAGATGTCCTCCAAAATTTATTGCTTCATATCTAGTAACTGCTGCTGGAGGCTAATTCATCCATTTCTTCTAGGGGCATGTTGCACAGCTAATTCACCCAAGCAGGTTCTCTGGGAAGCTGTCACTCATGAGGGTATTTCTGAGAATTTTTTTTTTCACTTTGTTAAATGATTGGTAACACTGGCTTCAAGCATATTCTACACCAAGAGTATTGGAGCCATGATCCGTGCTATAGAATGCCACAAACTTAGCACTTATCTGTTGCCATGCTAGAGTAGATCCTGCATCTCAAGGAAATTTCTGGCTTTGTCCACAGGTACCCTGCAGATGCTCACTTACTGAACCATTTTCTCATCTGATCCCAAAGGCATCTGGATCCATTCTCAACCAGCATCTTGGGTTATCTACACACTGGGTCCTCAACTGGAAACTAGTACTCCCTGGGGCTATCTATGTTAAGTGGAGATGGGAGTGGTGTTAGGTTGCAACCCTGGGAACAAATTTAGGTGTCTCTGACTCACTAGCTGCTCCTGGTCCAGATTTGCAGGTCTCTTAGCTCTGCCTTTGGGTGCTCTCACCTCGCCATGCTCCTTGTGATTCCTGCTGTTCCCTCCTCTCGAACCTGAAGTTGGCCTCATGGGCCCTGGCTTCTAGGTTGCTGTTCTGGCTGCCTAGAAACTTCTCTCCTTAGCTAAATTTGAAGTGCAATTATAGGCCCTAATTGAGCTTTGTCATGGGTTTTCCCCAGTCTTAACTTTCAGTTTTTATTTACATGGTCCCTGCTGCTGATTCTTAGTTCTAATTCATATTATGTCATATTATTGTATGTGTTCTTGTTGAAAAGCTGTTCAAATTCTCTACAGACTAATATAGGACACAGTGTATAGCACAGTAACATTAATGTTCCTCTCACCACTGAGAGATGGGTGTTGAGTGTTAGATGTGCATTTTACTCACTACATGGAAAGGGCAGGAGGGATGGAGCAAATTTTTTCTATTTCACTTCATTGATCAAGGAAGGTCTTGGCTGCCAGGGTCGAATGAGGGGAGCTTTACCCTTTCAGGCACATTTCCCATACATTCCAGATAGGCAAATGGTCCTTGGAACTATAACACACCAGGATTTAATATCAGAACTGTTGGTGGAAAAAAAAAATAATTGCCTGGCTCTTCCATTTTTGTAAAAAAAAAAAAAAAAAAAAAAGGAAGAGCAGCAAAATATAGCTAACTAAAATTTTAATCTTGGAAAATGTTTTCTGATATAAATAAAAAATATATAAGATTTTAGCTCATTTGGCAGCATCTCACCAACAGATTAAAAAAGGTTACTTTGGATTGTGCATCTAGAGTAGATGTTAGCCTGAGGAATACTTGTAAAGCCAGCCTGATTCTTGCTCTCTTTTTTTCCCCTCTTTCCCCCCTTCCCCCACCCATTCCTCCTCATTTCTTCTCCTCCCTTTGCCTAATACTGGATGGAGTTTCCATGTGGGCCCCACTGTTGTGCTAATAATAGCGATGGCTGCTATTTGTCAAGCCTTTACCACTTGCCAGGCGCTGTGTGAAGCACCCTAGGTGCATTGCCTCACTCATTCTTCCCACCAGCCTTTCAGGAGGATGGGCATATTTGTGTAATGAGCCTGGTCAGACGTGGTGTTTAATAGCTCCATTATGTCCTTTGTCAGCACTCCAAATAATAAAGTTATTGCTATTCTTGACTTTTTCATGCTTGGCTTAAAATATATTGGTAAATATGATGCTGGCTACAGAAAGGAACTAGCAGGAGAACTCTGGGGAATTGAAGTTATGCTTTATATATATATTTAATCCTTTCCCTGAGTAGTAATTACTGGTGGTAAATGAAAGTCCTGGGAGCTGTTGTTTCATATTGAAATTTAACTGCTTCCTTTCCTGCAATAAACCAAAAACTGGTGAGACTGAGCAGAGATAAGAGTCTAAGATGTGGGAAGGTGATAAATTTGGAACTCACCTTCTCTCGATAGGCTGAATAGTCATCGCAAATGAATAAGCCTCATTTACAATGCTAATTGTAAGAGGAAACAAAGTACCAAGTCTCTATATTCTGCAGGCAAGACGGTCCAGTTGTCTCTGAAAGGTCTGACCTTTTGGGTTAGAGCAAATATATCAGGAGAGGAAGGCAGGTCAAGGGAGGCTGGGTTCTCTTTGTGTTGTTTTCTCCTCCTGGCCTGTGTATCACCTTTCTGCCTTCCTCACTGTCCTTGTGAAGCCACCTGTGTACAGAGTTCTCCACAGTTCTTCTGCTTCACAGGTAAAGCCCCACAGGTTGCTTTCAAAGTCAGAACCTAGGGCTCTGGGGACTGAACGTTCCCCAGTCAGGCAGCGCTGTTCTTACGCAGGAGCACAGGGCCAGCTTATTGGGGCACACGGGCACTGAGGGAGCATAGGCTTGCATCAGATGCCCAAGGTCTTTCATCACTTTGCTCTGACAATGAGGCTGGAACAACCAGAGTTGAAAACTGATGCAACAGGACGGAAGAGGCTGGTAGCACTGGGAGTTGAGTTACCTTTGTGAAAGCGAAGATGGAGAGGAAAATCAAAAACACTATCTTGAGGCACTGAATTTAAATTACCAGCTGCATATTACCTGAGACCATCCCACATCTTTTAAGATGACCTTAAAAGGAATATATTAAGTCATGTAGAGGACAAGTTATGAGGGATGTTAGAGATTCATCAGAATATTCACCTTTCTTAGTTTTATAACATAAATAAGGTCTGAAAATAGTGTAACTTTTTATTGTCATTAATTTGTGGATGAATTCTTCAATTTTTTTTTTTAATACAAAAACAACTTACAGCAGTGGGCTGAATAATGGGCCCCAAAGATACCAAGTCCTACTCCCTGGAATGTTTCTTTATTTTGAAAAATTGTCTTTGCAGGTGTGATTGGGTTAAGGACCTTGACATGGAGAGATTATCTTGGATTATCCAGTAGGCTTTACATAGTCATAATGTAATCTTTTAAAGAAGGAAACAGGAAGATTTGGCATACACAGAAGAGAAGGCAATGCAACCGTGGAGACGGAGACTGAAGGGATATGGCTACAAACCAAGGAATGCTGGCAGCCACCAAAAGCTGGAGGAGGCAAGAAAGAAAGTAGCCCCTTGAGCCTCTGGAGGGAGAATTGTCCTGCTGACCCCTTGATTTTGGCCCAGTGATACTGACTTGAGACTTTTGGACTCCAGAACTGTGAGATGATTTTGTTATTTTAAGCCACCAAGTTTGTGGTAACTTGTTATAGCAGTCGTGGGAAACTGATACACTTACCTAACTTGAACCTTGTGAGTTAAGATTCTTAAATCACGAATAGAACTCTCTACTGACAAATATACCAGTACCTACAGCTGCTTGATGACTTTGACAGTTTTGAGAAGCACTGTTCAGTACTGGCTACTAGTCAGTAGAATACCTCTTAATTGAGATTTGTTTGATTTTATTTAATTATTAGACTGGGGCATGTATTCCTTTTTCAATTAAAAAGTAGTTAATAAAAAGAAAATGTATTGTTAGTATTAGTACACTAAAATATGTAGATTAGTATGAGAATGAAAAGTTTATGTACATATATAATATATATAAATTTCTCTATAATAATATAATATAAATAATATAAAAATTATTAAGGGCATTATTTATGCAGTGTATTTAGTATACACTGCATAAGTGTTACCTATTACTACTA
The DNA here is from genome assembly GCA_030015415.1 of Cynopterus sphinx. Taxonomy (NCBI): domain Eukaryota; kingdom Metazoa; phylum Chordata; class Mammalia; order Chiroptera; family Pteropodidae; genus Cynopterus; species Cynopterus sphinx. The sequence continues at coordinate 19,193,916 of CM057379.1, read as the reverse complement.
ATGCTATTATGAGGTTAAAAGGTTAAAAGCATACACTAAAATAAATGTTTGGATAATAAGATTAGGTAGGATAATGTGGCAAAGTCAGAAAGATCTAGATTACAACTTCAGCCCTGTCACTCGCTCTGTGATCTGGGGCAAAAAACCTCTCTGAGCCCCAGTTCTGAAATCTGTAAATTTGGGATAATAATACATTCTTAATAGGGTGATGGTGAATAAATATCAAGAAAGAAAATATGTGTGCAACTCAAAGTCAGCTACGAGAAATTTTGTATTGTTTGTAAGTTTAATATTGGAGATAAGCTAGGTACGATAGATAGTACCTAATTTCCTTATAATAAGGTATAATGTACAAATAAAGCAGTCGAGTTATTGCTTTAAGTTAGCTATATTTATAAACATCTCTGCCTTTATAACTGTAATGATTTATCCATCAAATACTTATTTAGGGTCTAGAGATATAATTCTGTGTGACACAGAATTAAACAAGATACAATGCTTGCTTATAATCTAACAGGGCAGTAAGGAAATGACCCAGGAGTGTAGAAAAAAAAGAGGTATTCCTGGCAACTAGGGCAGCTTTGTCTTAAAATACAGGTGGCTAGAATTTTTATACTTTATGTTCTTTTGATTGTCAACATATTTCTGCATACTACAGGAAATCTGGAAAAATATAGATAAGTAGAAGAAAAATGTTCAATCATATTTCTATTTTGGCATAGGTTCTTTCAGTTTTTTTTTTTAAATCATAAATTTAAAAAAATACTGAGATCATACAATGCAGTGCTCAGTTTTTTTCCACCTAGTATAAAAATTTTTGATTGCTTCTTAAAACATCATTTAAAATAGTTGTATAATATTTCCTGTGTTAATAGGAAACATGTCTGGCTGTTGTGAGACACAAAATAATAGTGGCTTAAATAAGATAGGGTTTTTTTTCTCTGTTGTGGCAGTCTGAACCTGTGTGGTGGCTTTGCCCTGAGAAGTTGTCAGAGGCTCAGTTTCCTTTACTCCACCACGTTTTGTAAAAATGAAAATGGGCATGGGCAGGGAAGAAGGTGAGGAGGGCACACCCCTAATCTTTAAGAATACAACCCAGAAAGTATGCTTATCACTTCTGCTTGCATTCAATTGACCAGACCCAGCTGCAAGGAAAGATGAGAAATGTAGTATTTATTGTAGGTGATTATGTGCCCAGCTAAAAACCAGGGTTCCTACTACTTTAGAAGGAAAAGACAACTATTGAGGGTCAGCTAACAGTTTTGCCACACCACGGATGGCTGTTCTCCACTTACATAAACCACACACTATTGCTAGAGACTTTTGCCATCACAATTTCCTTTTGCTGTAATGATGAATCTTTAGCATTTTGAGCTTAACAAGTGTCAAACGTTTTACAGATTAGTTTCTTCGAGGCTCACAGTAATCTTGTAGATAAATACTATTGTCTTTATTTTAAACTGAAGAAAGTAAAAAGGAATTTGCTTAAGGTAATAGAATTAGTAAGTGGAGTGGTCAGGATTTGAACCTAGAGTCCATATTCTATAACTACCACTATATGCTTCTCATCTTTGACCATGTACTGATGATTTCCTTAGAGATTTCTAGAAGAATTGTTGGGTCAAAGGGTATGGACATTTTTAAGGCTTTTGATATGCTTTTCCCAACTAGTTTATAAAAAATTTGTACTAACTGGCCATCCCTCCCATCCGGGGAAAAGATGTTCTTCCACTGGCCCAAACAAATCTTCCCGCCTGAGCACATAAGTCATCTATCTTCCCAGCATCTCCCTGGAACTTGAACCCTTAATCAACTCTTCTCATACCAGGCTTGATTTTCCCTTCACTTTTGCCTTCAAACATGGCAGTGGTGCTCATATATGGGCACTGTTTATGTTACACACACTTATACACTTCATGGTGTCCAGTCAAGTGTGAAGACACTCATGGCACATTTGTTGAATGAACATAAGTGACACATACTCCTGTGGAATGTAAACCCAGTGCCTGGCTATGATGGGTGTTCAAAACATACTTTTTACATGAATTTACAGGCTCATGTTGAAACAAATCTTTTCTTGCCCCTGCTATTTCCTTAAGCTATTATCTCATTACAAGGCTTTCTTTGACAGCAACATTTCATAAAACCACAACAGTACGATTTTCAGTCCTCCTTCCCATCCACCCCCCAACTTCCTGCCATCCAGCTTCCATCTGAACACACCCTCTCAAATGTCCTTACAAAGAAGAGTTCATGAAATCTCTATGTCAATAGCAAGAGAAGGCAACACTGTATGTTTAATCTGCTACCACTGTATTCCCCTGGCCCAGAGGAGATCCCCGGTAAATAGCTTTTAGATGAATAAATATATCTCGGGGCCCCTTCTTAATAACAAAATCATGAAATCTTTGATCTAGAGGAATCCAGCACCCAAAAACATGGTACAGGAATATCTAAATTACTTCAGGGAACCACAGAGAGTTAATAGTGCTAATCAGTGGGGTGGGAAGTAAGATGAGGCGGTAAAGCCAACTTCTATGGTTTATTCTGTCTCCTTCCCTGTCATTTTGGCATTCAAATCTTTTACAAGGGAATGCATTCATGTACTATTTAAAAAAAAAACATAAAATGTAAACAGAAAATTAATGTATCTCTTTAAAATAGTTTAGAACAAGTAATACCTGCAGAACCCTAAAGGGTTTTTCTAGCACGTTTCTAGAACACAGTCTTGATTACTTGTGATCGGCACGAAGAAGGACCTGAGCCTGCCACAACACAGCACTTGATGTCATGATCAGACACCAAATATTAGAATGTCATGGGCGGTGTGCATCTTACCCATTTTATTGGCCATTTTATTGTCAAATACATTTATTTCAGATTTCTAACACTAACACAAGCACCTCCCTTCTTCCCTTCCTCCCTCACTTCCTTCCTTCTATAACAAGTGCAGGACTGTGCTAGGCACCATGTGGATAGGAAGAACATATTCTCAGCTCCTGCTTTTAAGAAACTTACCTGTTGGCTTGGGAGATAAGATTAGTGAAAAGGAAGCAGATGATCTGTTGTGGAAGAGATAATACCCTAAGCCCAACATATATGCAATTAAGTTCTGAAAGTGTAAAACTGTAAGAAGTGTTATGAGGTGTCGCTGTTAATGTAGATGAAAACAGCTGCCTGGACAAGTGTAAATAAAACAGAACCCTGCTTAACTCTTTTTACCCTCCTGAGTGGTTCCTTCAGTATTGGTTACCACCATTCTCAAGTTGTTGCTGCGAGATTAACTGGCAAGTATTTATCCTTAACGTAAGCGTGAAGGGAGTTCTACCAAATGAGGTTGCCAATAGTTCGCATTTCTTCTGCAAAAAGTGCTATGCTCAGGCTTAAGCTGGAATATGGCCACACTTACCTGTCTTTTGGAAATACCTCTCTTGGAATGCAACGTGCCCACATTAGACAGCCCAGAGGAGGCAGAGTCAGGAGTTGAACCAAGCAGCCTGTCTCCAAAGCCTGTAGGCTTAGCCACTGCCTTCGGGAAGAGAAGGCAGACTAACTGCTGTTGAGTATCTCCTGTGTGCCAGTCACTCTGCTAAGCAGTTTCACATACACGAGTTCATTTAGTCATCATAACAATACTCACAAATCGCTCTTATAATCCCGTTCTGTCGATGAGGAAGGAACAAGCTCAGAAAGGTTAAGTAAGTTGCCCAAAATCACACAGCTCGCAAGTAGTAGAGCTAGGATTCAAACTTAAGTCTTTCTGACCCCCAAGCACAGGCCTGCTCTTTCATTTCAGCTAATAATGACAAACATCTTTCAAAATATTGTGGTGTGAGACCAATAAAAATGGTGTTTGGTGATGTTGGGAATCTACACGCCCTGCTAGCCTGGCTCCATACTGGGCTTGTGTTTGTCAGCCAATCCATGCCGACATTTCTCTCCAATTCCCGTTGTCTCCCTTCTGGGGTCCTTTCCTACCATGTGTTCTTCTTTTTCTTCCACTCTTTAGCCACTTAACTATTCTCATTTTTAATTTTCATTAAATAACTCACTGAGTGTCCCCATGTCTCTCTCATGATGTGTCCCTTTTGGCACTGTGACTTGCAGTAAAGTGGTTTTGTAATGCGGATTTGTTTCTTTTGTCCTACTCTGAATTTCCTGAGGACAGGAACCCCATCTCGTTTATTTATCCTTGTTTCTCCCAGGTTCGTTGCTCAGGGAGTAGGCAAACAGCAATCATTTCCTGACTTGAACTCCCCTCTGGTTGCTCATAGAAGTCCACTGCAGCCCCTCCTCTCCAACTGTATGCCTCCTCTGGTTCCCCTTCTCCCAGCTCCCACCTTTCACTATCAGCTTACAGTGTCCTAAGCTCAGGCACAACTCAATGAATAAGACTTTCTACCCTGATGGCTGTGTCCTATATATGTGCTGTTCAACACAATAGCTGCTAACCACATGTGGCTAGTTAGCATTCGGAATGCAGCCAGTGCCACTGAATTTTAAATTCCATTTCATTTTTTAAAAATCCACTAATTAATTTAAATAATGGACTTAAATAACCACTACCATATTGGATAGCACAGCCCTCCAAACATGGAACAAACAATCTCCTCGACCCAAAGCTTGACTGGAGAACAGGCTATGGCAAGAATTCCACAGAAGTGTATGCCTGAGAACAGAAATGAAGGCTGATGGAAAGCTGTACAGTTCATTCCCAGGCAGGTTGTTGCTCACGTTTGTTCTCAAGCTGTCTTCGGCAAGTCATCACGCAATCAATCCGTGGACTAAATATGTAGACACCACCTGTTGTCTTGAGGGTGGCAGCTCCATTAAAACAACATTCACGTCTATGGTGTAAAGTGGGAAAGATGCCTAAGTGGTCTGTTATTAAATTGCCCTAAAATCCCTTCAAAGGCATTGAGATGCTACCTGAAAAAAATTTTTTTCTTTTTGATTCCTCTTCATTTCTGTCAAATTTAATTTTCTTGTTTTCTTTTCCCAGAACTCTAGTAGCTGTCAAGAATGTATTGCTGGGAGCCAAATTTGTCATTTTACCCACAGTGGTTGAAAAACTTTGATTTTCTTTCTAGGGGTAATGCATCTTCACTTAGAGGACAGCTAAGTGAAAAGGCACTCCCCAAACAAGATTTGTTCTGCCAGCTTCCTTCAATTTATCAAAAGGACAAAAGTCTTACCAGCCTCACTTTGCAATAATGCCCTGAAATTACTTTGAATCATCTTCTACCTATTTTACGTGTCTCTGTTATCTAATACATGTGGCAGGAAAGAAGAAAACAAACTCATTTATAGTTTCATGTTCTGCTTATACCTGTACTGTCCAAGCTAATTGTTTTAAGCAAGGTGTCTTATTTTTGATCAAAGTGATCCGTGCCTAGTGAGTATGAAGAAACAATAGTACAAGGTTTTGCAAGTCTTTTTCATAACAGAGCCCCACACTTAAAACCCTTTCATGTCCAGACACTGATCACCTAGACACAAGTCCTGACTTAAACAATGATTGCCCTTCAGAATAGAAGGCTGGATGGCAGATTTTTTAACGAAATTCTTTGTGGTTCCTGTGTTTTACCCAGTTAGAATACGAGGCACTCTTTAAAAAAATTCTCATTTGCAGAGAAGGAAACTGAGATCACCAATCAATTAAGGATTTTTGCTTTCCCAATCCAACTGAGAAAGCAACGTTGAATATTAAACACACTTTTAAGCCTCCTAAATCCAGCACCATCTTCAAAGCACACACGGCTTTTCTTCAGGCGAGCCATTTGCTCCCGATGTGGACCCGCTGTCTGCTGCTTGTATATTTGATGTTAACAGTGGATAATGAGGAAGCAGACAGAGATTTTCATTGTCTTCACTAAGTAGGTCAGGTAGAAAAAGGATACCACCTGATTCTTGCCCTGGCAACATGACCAACATTTTATTCCTTCTGGATTTTTTCCTCCTCTTCTCACTTTTCATCCCTATCATGGGCAGACTCATCATGACCATGCTATTGCTGGGCAGCTCAAGTTCACTTTCATCCAAGAGGGTCTCCTGGATGAGATCCTACTACGTACCAAGTCCTTTCCAGAGCTGATCTTCAATCCTCATGTCGATCCTGAGAAGAGGTGATGTTTCCCTTTCACAGACGAGAAAACTGAGGCTCAGTGAGGTGCAGTGAGTGGCTCATGATCCCGTCGATAAAAAGTGACAAGAGCTGGCTTAGAAGTCACCTTGTCCTTTGGCTCTATAGCACCTCACCCTGCTGCTTTACTGTGGAGAATAAATGTTCCCTTCGCAGATATGAAGCACAGGTTTCAGGGAGCTTCAACTATCATCCTGTTGGAAATGCAGAGCCTGAAAGTAGGACATCCCTTGTGGGAGGACACCTGGCTGCGGCTTACGCGGTGGTCTGAATCATGGTCACCAACGGTGTCCACGTCCTGTCCTTGGAACCTGTGAACGTGATACCTGACATGTAAAGAGGCTGTTGTGATGATCTTGAGGTGGAGAAATGATGCTAGATGATCTGGAAGGACCCAATGTAATCATAAGGGTTCTTATAAGAGGGAGGCAGGAGGATTAGCATGAATAGTAGGAGATGTGACAATGGAGGCAAGAGGCTGGAGTAATTCGAGGAAGAGGCCATCAGCCAAGGAATGTAGATGGCATGTAGAAACCGAAAAAGGTACTGACGGCCAGGCTACCCTGAACAAATCCGAACCTGTCTGAATTTGGAAGCTAAGCAGGGGCAGGCCTGATTAGTACTTGGATGGGAGAGCACCGAGTGCTGTCATTGTACAAAATAAAAAAATAAGGAATTGTAAGCTGACAAGGTCCTTGCAATCTGTGAGGTCAGCCAAGTGTTGCCGCACCTAAAAACAAACAAACAAAAAACTGAAAGAGGAAAAGAAATAGATTCTCTTCAAAAGCTCCTCGAAGGAATGCAGCCGGGCCAGCATCTTAATTTTAGACTTCTGACGTCGAGAACTGTAAGAGAATAAAGAGTGTAAGAGAATTTGGGGTGATTTGGTGCAGCAGCAATGGGAGCATAATACAGCTTGTTAACAAGAAGGAACAGTATCCGAGGACTGGGTTGGCCAACTGCTGACCCCATTTATTGGAACCAATAATTCCTGCTCTTTTTATTTTATACAATACCCCCAGAGGGCCTCTTTTAACAAAAGTGTCATGAAGTCCTCAGTTTTTAAGAAGTTGTTGGTGTTTTCTTGTGGTAAATACACATGTCCTATATATAGACACTGAAGGACATTCTATCTGTTGTAGGAGAGATAATACCATAAACCCAAGATCTATATTGAAAATTTATTGATAAAAATTTCAGCTACAGTTGACATACAATAGTAGATGCAGATGCATGACATAGTGATTAGACATTTATGTAACTTAGTGTGATCACTCGACTAGTCTAGTACTCCTACTTGACACCATAAATCACTATTACAGTGTTATCGACTGCTTTCCCTCTGCCGTACTTTACTTTCGTCTGACTTTTGCAACTACCAATTTGTGCTTCTTAGTCACTTTACCTTTTTTACTCAGGCTCCCAACCTCCCTCCCATCTGGAAACTATCAATTAAGAACGAACGGTTTTTGAATGCCTAAACGGAATCTGGAACTTGACATTCAAGGAGTCGTTTTGAGGGTCAAATAAAATAAGATACCCCCATGCTCACTGTAGGCCATCGTTTGTTTATCCCCGTCTTGGAGCTGAGCCTTGCAGAGTTTCATCTCACACAGGGTCACGTGACAGGTGATGGACGCTGGCTGTGTGGGATGTCTTTTCCCTCTACCTTGCAGTATCCAGCTTCAAGGAGAAGGGAGGTGATCCAGGAGGGGTGTGGGGACGTGAAGAATCAATTCATCTGCATCAGGACTGGGTCCAGGTGGAAGCTTTAAGTTCAAGATCCTGGGGTGCTGGCCTCATGACGGCCACCAGATGTCAGTACTAACAAGGAATTCCGCCCCTTGTTTCTGTTTCCAGGGCTAAGGGCCAGGGTGCTTGTCTTCATTTGGCATGCAGCACCTGTGGGTCCGACGACGAGAAGTTTAAGCTGGTCGTGGAGCCAGCCTACCTGCACATTCACCTGCACAGGGAGTGATTTTGGGGGACTGGATCAGAGGGACATGTGTTAGTGGAGCCCAGATCCAAATTTGGAAAATGTGTGGTGGGAAAACACTTGGCTCTTTGATAAAAGCCCAAACATCATCCTTAAGGAACGATTTGTATTTGGAAGATGAAAGTTCCTTGAGGGAGGTCAGTTGTGGAAACCAAAAGGTACTCAAACCCTTACATTCACGAAGTGAAAAAGGTATTGATTGATTTCGGTTATTGATCAGCAAAGGCTTGGAGCTGTAGCTTTAAACTTTTTAATCATGAAATGCAATTTACTCACAATGCGAATCTATACATACACAATGAAAACACACACATACGCAATTAAAAATTTCCTGAAACAATACAAACATGTGAGGCTCTCTGACCTATTCTACTTTATTCTGTTCTATTCTTTCATTAAAAACATGCTAGCTGGGCCCCACCCAACTGATGATCCACAGTTTGAAAAACAATGGCCCAGGAGATTATCTTACAACATGTTTTACATGAAGTCCTGGGTTTGCAAGGCTTGATCAGAGTTGATTTCCAAGGTTGTTTTAAGGGGGTAAGACCCCCTGCTTTAGATATGAAACTGAACTCATTTGTAACTTTGCCTTGAGTAAGTTATCTATTCTCTGAAGCTCCACTTTCTGGTGTATAAAATGGATAATAGTGCCTCCTCACAGGACTGGTGTGAGATGCCTGGTCTTCCTCATCTGTACCTGAAAAGCTTTAGATTATGTGTGGTTAGAGAACTTTACAATTTAACTAAATGAGTGCACTCTGATGTGGAAGGGGGAGTAATACGAAAACCTGTGACTGGAAATCCTTGAGGAGAGAGCAAGCCCCTGCGTGTAGTTCAGGCGTAATAACCACACTGGGAGGCAGAGTGCTGGGATAATGCCTCTGAGAGGTCTGGGGGCAGGAAGATCTGTCCAGTTTACAGTGATGCTTTCTCGGCAATTCCCACGTCTATCCCTCTCCTCGTACTTATCACATGAATACTATTACCCATTCAATAATTTCCCTTGCTAGGACCTGTGCTTGGCTGTTACACAGTAAGTGCTCAAAATATTGCCAAATTTAGCACAATTATGAATGAGCTTAGGACATACATCCTAGCTGGAGAATTCTAGCCAAGAAGCCCTGCGAGGTGCTGAGAGAGGAGCTGAGAAAACTGACTTTTTGATGTGCCAGGTAATAAATACTGATCACCAGAGTACTGTGATTTATTTTGTAATGGAGTTGCTTATATAAGTTTTTTCAGCCTGAGACAGTTATGTTACCTTATAGTTATGTTACCTGAGGCAGAGACCGAAGACCTGGAACTTCAGCTCCCCTGAAATCCTGGCCTAAGAATCTATACCACCATTGGGATTGTTTTCTTCTAATGTACTTACATCTCTCCTCTTCATTAGATTGTAAATCCCTTGAACTTGTTTAAGATAAATGCCTGTTGTTTTGTGATTATCTGCTCTATGTATGCATGAGCACCTACTCGCACAGCTAGCTACCATAGCAAGATAGATATTTTTATATCTCTGTCCTACAGATGAGGCAACCGAGGCTCAGAGAGGATATAAAACTTCTCCAAGTTCACGTGGTTAGCAAACAGCAGAGGCAAGATTCAAACTCACCTCTCTTAGTCCAGAGCTGGGGGCCAAAGCCAAAGCAATCCTGGAACCTTGCCCTGCCCAGTGTCTAATTCAGAATTAGGCATATTTGCCTCACTCAGTAAACACATGTTGATGATTGGTTGGTTGTCAGGCCTAGGACTCAGCAGTCCAATTCTCTTGTCAGGCCTAGGACTCAGCAGTCCAATTCCCTATAGACAAGTAGGAGCCTGAACTGGTCTGTTGGAAATGAGTGTTTCAAGATCCTGGGCCTGGCGGTGTGGGCATTGCTTCAGAGCATAGAACCAGGGGAGTGGTGATGGGAAAGAGGATGCCTTAGTGGGAAGAGAAATGGAAAACCAGTAGGCTGTCTGAGTCCTGCATCTGAGGGCTAAGTGAGAGAGAGGATATGAGAGAGAAAGAGAGAGAGGTTGCATGCAATCAAGGGAGATCAGAGGATTAAAGAGATGGAAGGCAAAGGAGGTGCAGAAATCCTCTGAGCCTCAGGAATAGCCCTAGACTCTCAAAAGGACACCTACAGATTCCCGCCTGGATGGGAAAAAGTGGGGAAGGATGCCCCTCCTGGCTCTCACAACTGGCTGGTTTTGCAACTCACTCCTCTTTGGGCTGACTTGATTCCAGCTATAGATCATTTTCATGGATTCATGAAAATTTAGAGCCGGGAAGGACTTTGGCAATTGTTTGCTGCCATCCTGTGGCAAGATTTATCTTCAGATAAAGCCTCCCTGGGCCCACAGTATGAAAACAAAAGTAATAATAACATGTCTACGGCCTTGTCACCCTGAATGTGCCCCATTCATTTAATCTTAGAGGCTAAGCACGGTCCGGCCTGGTTAATACTTAGATGGGAGATCACCCTGGAAGATCAGGTGCTGTAGGCCTTAAAACAAACAAACAACAACAACAAAAAACCCAAAGTAATAATAACATCCATACTAACAATAGCAAAGGTGGTAGTAAAAATACTTTACCATTGCTGAATCACAGATGCTAACCAATCAAAGGTGCCACAGTGATAATGACTGACGTGCTGATTTTCAGCTGTATTTCAGCCCCGGGAATAGCTGCACCAGATCCAGCACATGGGTGTGCTAGGTATTGCCTAATTCAATCCCCAGAAAACTCCATGAACCCAACATTTCCTGAGACGTGAACTTACTGAGTTAGGACACACGGTGTGTAAGTGAAGAAGTTTGGTTTGAACTAGGAGCTCCTCCCTTCAAAGCTGGTGCTCACTCTGGGGTGACTCACTATCTCATAAGCACATAACTGGGACAAGGTGGGAATGGGGAAGCATCTGCTTGGAGTCTGGGAGTGTGACACATGTGGGTGATGGACCTTTTCCATTTTGCTTCGATCGACTGCTTCGAGAGATGTTATCGCCACCCTGGTCTCTGGTTCCCATTTGGGCAGGAAACAATTAGTAAATGGTGGCCTCTTTCCTATATCAAGGTTTTCATCGATCTTTCAGGGGAAAGATTTGAAAAATGTTTTCATTATTTTTACTTCCAGCCTTTTGTCCACTTAAAGAGGGCTCTTACCCGAGAGGAATGGCCAGACTTGATTCATAGGCCGGAAGCAGAAGTGGATTCCTTTACAGGGTCTGAGCTCTAGAAGCCTCGGCATTTTCTCCATAGTGAGTCCACAGTCTTTTCTCTCATGGGGCCTCTAACTGCAGCCAAGAGGTCCAGGGTGACCTGGCAGCATGACCTGGGGCAAGTCACAACCTCATGGGAGAGAAAATAGAGGACACTGAGGAGGGAAAAACCCTAGGGCAGACATAAAAGCCCAAAGTAGTTAGAATTTCATAAATAAATAAATCTCAAAAAGAGAAAGAAGGACTTCCAAAGCAGAAGTAAAAATCTAGTCTACAAAAAGACTCTGGGAAAATCCATTGAATGAAAAAGAAGCCCAGTGAAATTTCTCTCCTATTTTTAAGCCTCATTTTTCTATAATAATAATAAATGTTAGAGTACTTTGGTGGGAAAAGTTGACACGATTTTTTTCTTTTTTGAATACTTCCTATCAAGGCAGACGAGGGCACTCATCTGCCTCAAGAAGTTAGGATAATTACAGCAGAAAGAAGTCAATAGTATTCACATTCTGATTCTCAAAATAGGATCTTATTTCAAGGCAATAGACTTGAGAGCAGACATTGTGAAGAAAGATTTTCTAAATTCCCTCATTTCCTTCCTTAGGTAATCAAGACCCAGGCCTGATAAACCAGACCATAGAGTTCTCATTGAGAAATTCATGTGAGAAGAGAGTGGGTGACAGAAATGCATCCTTTCCAGCCATGGGGTGGCTAGAAGAAGGGAGGCCAGGAGAGGAGTTTTTTTTTGTTTTGTTTTGTTTTTTGTTTTCCCGAGGAGAAGGTGTTACATAAGTTGAAGGGAAGAGGGAGCATCATGGACAGGGAGCTCTGACCCTTCTCCCCTACTGTGCTAGGCTGCCCTGAGTCAACAGACTGTGCGGTTTGCAGTCTCATTTCCTGTGCCGCGTGGATGTCAGGTTGAGAGCCAGTGGGTCTGACAGGGCCTCTGCTTTGGTGGGAGCAAGGCCTGGATTAGGAATGTGAAGAAGAGGGGTGGGAGGAGAAAGTCTAGGGGACTGCACTGAAAGATGCTGAGCATTTAAACAGAAAGTCACCCAAAATTCAACAGAAAGTTATCCAAAGGAGATAATTTAGTTAGGTGAGCAAAGACTGGGATTGTCAGCTTGGAGAAGAAACAGGTAAGTCTGAAATAAAGGATCTTCTGCCCTTTAAACTCTCAGTGTCATCCCATTACACCTCCCATAAAATCAAGAGTCCTCACCCGGTCTACAAGAACATTCTAGATCAGTAGTTCTCAAACTTTAGTGGGCATCAGAATGGCCTGGAGGGCTTGTTAAAACAGAGCGCTGGGCTCGGGCCTCTGAGTTTCTGATTTGGCAGTTCCGGTGTGGGATCTGAGAATTTGCATTTCTAAGGTACTTTGAGAACCACTGCTGTGGACACAGAATGACTTCAGACTTCTGGACTATCTTCTGTCTCTACAGCCTTTGCTCGGGTCCATAGCAATGAGCTTCTAGTAAACGTTCTCTGTTTCTGTGAAGTCTGGTCTGGCATGACCCTGAGAAGCCTAGAGAAGCCTAGAGAAAGACCTTTGCCACAGGGTGGCAGCAGCATCCCAGGCACCGCGTGTTTGGCCTGGACAGCTCATTAGCACACCATCCCCTGGGTTCCCACAGAGCAGGGCTTGACCGCCTCTCCACTTCCCCTTGGCAGGGAGGAGGCCGGGCAGAGGGGGTCGTTGGCACACAGAGGGGCAGTTTTGTTCTCTGGGAGACTTGGAGGAAGCTGGGTGGTCTCCTCAGAGTGTCGAATTGTGCCCTTCACAAAACCTCCATGCAGTGTGAAGCTGCTGGGAGAGCAGGCCTGACAAAGGCCTCTAAGGAGACTGGCAGGGACTGCTGAGCTGCCCCGGGCACAGAGGCCTGGGCCCCTCTGCGAAGAGGCCTGGCAGTTTCTCATGATGCCGGTTTCCAGGGGTGACAGGCCTCCGCAAAGCCTCCCTCCCAGAAGACGTGGGTCTGTGTTCTCCTCGGGGAGTTCCGTCCTGCTCACAGCAGGCCCAGATGAGTCCCCCGCTGCAGCATCACCTCCACGCCCCTTCCTCCCGCACTGAGCCCATTGTGCTCTAAACATCTTACGAATCTTCCTAAGCCATAGAAATTTTGCTGACAATTTTATATTGTCATTCATTTAATTCTCGCTACACTCTCATGAGAAGGTAAGGTTATACTCATTTATGATGAGGAAGTTGGAGCTGAATCTGTCATGTGCCATGCTTATTTGGCCACAGAATCCCACTTTAACCCCCTCCTCCAATCTATGGGAATCTGATAGGAAAATTGGTTTGGGGACTGACTGTGGGTCTCATTCAGGCCCACATGCACAGAGGAGGAGGCCCAGGGAGTCTGAATGACTGGGTCATGGTACCCCTGTTGGTTAAAAGCAGGTCAGAGATTAGAATTCACATCTCCTCCTCCAGCTCTACTTTCTACTCTACCTGCCCAGGGGAGGAGCCATGTTAAAACTACGATTAACACGCTGTTGAAAGATTGTGTTAATCAAGACGGTCCAAGGACCCCGATGAAACTGCTGCAGAAGTCAGGTGTGACAGGCATGAATTCAGCCCCGCACTGTGTGTACAAGTTTGGATTTATCCAGCACTGGGAGGCGGAAGGACTTTAGGTTTGAGGCAGCAGGAAGCTACCCTTAGTTTAGCTACGTAAGTTTTCTAACACACATGCAGACTTTCCTGAGTTTTCTACTTTTTAGGCTAACAACTCATCAGCAGCTTAAAAGAAACAATAACTCACAGAGGATCTGTAGGGCCAAAACAGTGGTATTCGGTGACAGTTTTCAGAGTTGTATTGCTGACAGAATCTTTGAGTGCTAAGTTCTCCCCAGGCCAGTCCCATCATCAGTTCCCTTGTGGGCCTGACCTGACTCCTGGATAGTCCTGCTATGTCTGCAAGCTCCTCGTTGGCTGCCTTCAGGATGTTGTATGATCCCCTGAACCTAAAGAGTTGGAAAAGAAATCTAAAAGTTGTCATCTGACACTTTCTTCTTTGAGACTCACTGATCTCTTTAACATGGCTACACATATATGATTATTTAAAAAGAGTTTATGATTTTAAGGGGTGTATTTTGTTCTCCTTCTGCAGTACCAGTTGGTCCCTGCTTTTCATAACCTTGGCTTAAAGAAGGGACTCTTGTGGGAATAATGCCCATCTGTGGAAGCTGGAGTTTCATAAAGAGACTTTAAAAAATGCCTCATTCCCAACTTTACAGTGACTGGAAAATGAAGGTCTTCGAATAGCACTCTGTGAAAAAAAATATGGGTGATTTTCTAAAAGGAGCACCCCAAATGAAAAAAATGTGTTCATCATGGGAAAACATTATGTAAATGCCAAATTTTTCAGCCCTGTAACTGATTACAGAAAATATTTTATGTTTGAAGGAGGCAGGGGCAGGAGAAAGGAGAGAAGGAGAGGGGAAAAAAAAAAGAGAAAGAAAGAAAACAGATGTGAGTCTTAACATATTTCAAGCATGGATAACTGAAACAGTGGTCAATTTATTTTAGACTGTTCTGTGAAGTCTTAAAGGTGATTGATCAGGCTTTTTAAGTATAGCCACAGATTTATAAGCACATAATGAGTGATAAATTCTCCAGAACAAATAAGTAATAGGAAAAATCCCAGATCTGGATGGGTTTTGAAACCCTGTTTTTAGCCTGCAGAAAGAAATTAAACATTAGAATGATTATTTTAATGACTCCACAAACTCACCTATAAATCCACTTAATTGAGGCAAACATAATAAATTGTCTTGAATCTTCATTTCATTTTTTTGTAGGGTTGGCAGATAGAGAAATAAAAATGCAGGTTGCTCCATGTAATATTGTGGGACATGGTCACGCTAAAACATTATTTGTTATTTAATACTTATACTAAAGCATTTGGTACTTCTCTGAAATTCAGATTTTTACCGGGTGACTTCTGTTTGTAAATCAGTAAAACGTGACCTCCAAAGTAAAGGTTGAGACAGTAGTTTTGTGGGCTCGGTGAGGGGAGGTCAGCTGAAAATGTCAGCATGCTGCTTTCTTAGCACCTGCCTGGATCTGGGAAACGTAAGTGATGAAATGGGGAGTGATTCTCCAGAACTGGGGGGCAAAATACTGGTGACCGGGGAGGGAGGCAGAGCACAAGGGAGACAAAGCAGAGTACCCAGAAAGGAAGGGGCTCCTGGCAGAGACTATTGGAGAAGCAGAGTGAGCAGAAGGAAAGGAAAAACGAGGCCAGTGGAGAACTTTAAACCCCTTGATGGCTTTCGCGTATTGATCCTCCCTTTGCAGTGTAGACCTTAGAACACCAAATGCCTTTAAAGCGAATCCCTCTTCGTGAAGAGCTCTGGCTGCTGTTGTAGGTATCCCCCCACCCCCGCCCCTTATTTATTCCAGAGAGTTCTCCTCTTCCACTTTCCCTCTTAGAACCTTGCTCATCAGCTCCCTTCGCTCTTCCCCCCTTGCTCTCTCTCTGGTGGCTTATTCATTCGGAACTGCCTTCGGGGTGACGCCTCCCAAGTGGTCTGGCCCCCTCCACCTCCCCAAACAGGCCACACAGAGCTGGTCATTGTTGCCCCAGTTCTGGGACCACCCGGGTGGGAGAACGGACAGTAGCCTTGGGTCAAGTGCCCAGCGGGCCTTCTGGAACAGGGCCTGTGCGCCGGTCCCACAGCATCCTCCTCAGTCTGCTCCCATTCAGCGGGAAGGGAGCCCTTCTTCCTCCGAGCTCCCTTCAGGCCCATGCAATTAACAGCACCAAAATGTTTTCAACCTGGCGTAGATGAATAAAGACTTAGAAAAAATAAAATTTCCCCGAAAGTGGGACTTTCCAGCTCGGGAAAGGGGATCCTGCCTGGGGTGGGACAGTGGGCAGGGGAGCACATAGACTCCCAGTTTCTCCAAGGGTAGCATTTAAAAAATCTGTTAGCAATGTGTTTACTTAGCAGCAACATTTAAAGACAAATGTTGAAGAAGTTACATAGTTCCATTTGTGAACGGATCTGTGACGACCTCTTGTGCAGATCTCGGCTTGCTTCCCTCCCCATCATCTAAGCCACAAGCTGGCAGACCTGCCTAGCCCCTTAACCTCATAATGTCTCCGAAGCTCTTGCACAGGCTGATGACCGGCTCCTCAAGCACCGTGGAAGGGGCAAAACCTAGTTTAGGCTGTGGAAAGGAAGGAGACGGGTGAGCACAGCAAGCAGCACTTCTTAGTGGTGGATTCATCCTTCCTGGCGCTTCGCCGACTGCCTCTGTCTAGAAAGTCCCACAGGCGTGCAGGTGGATCCTTCTGCCCCGGGTGGCCTGAGCTGGTTTGGTTCTCCCCCATTGTGAGTGGCCTCCTTCCCTTTCTCCAATCAGCAATTTAAATATCACAGATGCCTTGGAAAAAGTTAGAATGTATTGATCCAATGGTGATTTGGAATTTTTTTGGCCAAAAGCTTCTTTAGAGAAGTAGATGGAAATGAGAGGTTTTTAATCTCAGAAAAAGGCAAATGCACAAAACTTTCTCCATAATTTCAAGAGCCACATGAACACACTGACACCTTCACATGGATGATCTGGGGTTTGTGGACCCTGCTCTAGAGCCTCTCCCACAAGTGGCTGTCACCTGCAGGTCGAGGATCAGATAAGAATCTCCAGACACAATTCCAATCTGGTGTTCCATGGTCTTGGAATTTAATAAATATTTATTAAAAAGCATGATGGAAAGAAGTAGTCACCCACAAGTCGTTCTTCACGACTAGAACAGTTTGCCTGCACCGTGGCTGTTTCTGGAACAAACTTTGAGATCTTATCTAGCTCTCTTCACAACCGGCTGTAGTAGAGTCACACAGATAAATCTGCCTAGTTAGAAGGTCAGACAGGAAATCACTTTTTGGAAGAACCAATGGTGGCTTATAATTTCTAATGCCAACACGGAAATGATTCGGTTTATCTCCAGCATTGCTCTGAGTGCATTGTAATACTTCCATGCATGGAAAATGTATTTTCCCTTCAGGGGGAACAACAACAACATGCCAAGATGTAATGTAAAACTAAGTTTTCTTTATTGAAAATACATCTACAAAGTAATACTTCTCAGTCCATACTGGGTACATGTATATGCAGAGCCTGTGATGGGCTGGCGAGAGGATCCCCCTAGAGGACCTGTTTTCCATAAGAAATGGTTAGTATGAAAAGAGATCACACTTGTGTAACAGAATTAATTTGACATGATTAATTTTCGCTCTACTGGCATCATAAGATGACATCCATGTACATTAACTTCTGTAGTGTATTTCCGAAATAGAGCCTTGACATTAAATGATTACTCCACCACAGCCTAACGTTAACTTTTGTACACACATAAAGCTTGGGATCTATATAAAAATACCTCTGAGTGTATATCAGAGGGTGTATGTCTAGATTTTCAGTCTGTTAGCATAATTAAGTTCATTCTTCACCATTTACAGTAAGAAACTCAAACACATCTGGTATTGTCTGACAGCTCCCACTCTGTGTCTTTGACTGGATATTCCTTAGAGGGTAAAAAAATTAATCTCCTCTAAACCTGGGAGATACTCTTTTTGAACCTAATAAACCGGTTGATTTTTTTTTTTTTTTTTTTGGAACCGCACTGACAGTATCTTCATACCGATTCCTTTTCTACCATTTCTCTCAAGGGCACAAACAAAACCAAGCCAAACCTCACTCAAGCTGAAGGTTTTGAATGATTGGGTAAGTGGAATTCCCACACAAAGAAATATCTTGTTTCCCTCATTCTAAGAATTTTTGATTACAGTCAAAAACCTTTTCAAGTAAGAGACCACCCACCCAGTTCACAGACTTCTAGAAAGAGATCTCATTTGTTTGCCTTGTCTAAAATACATAAGAAGTAACCTTATACTTTGATATTCAGACTTCCTTGGGGAATGATTTCGAACTGAAGAGAAACAGTGTTTCTGGTTTAAAAAAAAAGAATCTCTCTTTAAAAAAATTCTTTCTTAAAGATGACCTATAATCTTGGTGTTTTAAAATCCTCTCCTTATAATGTCAACCATGCTCCATTCTTTCCTAGCTGGCTCTTTAGTGTTCCATAGTAAGACCATGTGCACCCTTGCTAGTTGCTAGTCTTGTATTTTAACTTCTAAAAGTCTACGGTCACTTGAGGAGTGGTGGGAGACATCCTTCCCAGAGCAGTCCCTTCGGTTTGGGAAGAGTAGAAAAGAAGGGAATACTTCCACTGTTGGGAAGAACTGAGCAGAGAGATCATGAATAATTCCACTCCTGGAATGGCCTCTAGCCTGTGACTTGCATAACTGACATTTTGGACACAGGACCCGGTAAACCACACTGCCATCTTGGTCCTACTTAGAAACGTTCGTTCCCAATAAATGTGCTTTCTGAAAGCCCCATGCTCCACGGGATGAGACTTGGTACAGGATGTTCTGCAGAGAAATGAAGGGCAGGCTCTTTCATGATGCCACAGGATATCTGGGTTAGAACAGGCCACAAAGGCATCTAGGGAACTCACTCATTTTACAGATAAGAACACTGACGCCTAGACATAAGATGTGACTTGCCCACGGCCACATAGGAATTTCACTTTATGCACCTCCTCACAGCTGTGCTAGGGGTGTATTCAGTTTTCCCTGCTACTAATAAAATAAAGATCCAAATCAGAGAGAAAGGGGGAAAAACCCTTCTACTGTCCAACTGATATCCGATGATAGCGTATCAAGGTGTTTTGATTTGATACTAAAACTGAGTTGCGTTCTGAAGGATTTGTAAATTTTGAAAGTTGCTTTAAAAACATATTTTAGCCTACTATTTGTTTGACTCTTTAACTTATAAAAATCACATTTACAGGATTGTGTGCCACATACACTTGTAAGATCTGACCAAGACTGGATCTCAGTACCTTATCACCTAAGACTAACATGAAAAAAACTTTCAAATGTGGGATGAAAACTATATATTTTGGCCGCTGCAGAATCCTCCCTTGTTTTTGGATGAGTACTTCCCAATCCTATCAGAGTGGGGAGGGAGACGGAGGTGAGGGGCTCACTGGAGAGAATGGGTTGTAGCGAGATGGAAACATTTTGTGACCGTTTTCAAAACACCTGATGCTCAAGAAAGCATGTCTTTCTGCTGGTCTACATCTTGGTTTCACTGTCAGTGGGTTTCTCAGTTTCGCTTTCCTGGGGAATCAGCTGATAGGGTTTCTTCATTTCATTCTCTTCGATCACCGAGTTACCCATTTCAGCATCTCGGTTCTTCAGTTCATGTCGTGACAGGTGCTCAACAATGCCGGCCCCAAGGGAGTCTCCCAGCACGTTGGTGGTGGTGCGAAGGCGGTCCCTGGGGAAGAGCAGGGAGAAGGGAAGATGAGGCTCCTGTGGACATCAGTGTCTTCAGCTCATATATTGAACCACTGGCTAAGTTGGGAAGCATCTCCTAAAATTGAGCTTGCTGTATCCCCCAGTTACCTCATTACATGATAGACACATAACATTTATAATAGCAGTTATTAAAAGCTATAAGGACATGTAGGTGATTAACTTTCAGTTACTAGTTAGAAAATCAACAGTGGGGAATGGCCCTTCCTTTTCTCCTTTTATATAAAATTTCATTTTGATTCTCTTTCCCACAACTCACCTTCCTTTACACCAGCAGTTCTTAAGGTGTGGTCCAGAGACCCCTCGAAGTCCCTAAGGTCAAAGCTATTTTCAAAATAATGCTAAGATGTTATTTGCCCTTTTCACTCTCTTTTTCCATCAATGTCTAGTGGACAACACAACACAAAAGATACCACAGTGGATTGGATGCAGAAGTAATTAGGAGACTCCAGCTGTCTTGCATTAGGCAGAAATGAAGATTTGCATAAATGTGAAATGGTATTACTCTTTTCCTTAAAATTTTGCTTTAGAAAGTGATTTTTTTAAATGAAAGTGTTATTTATATTAATGTGTAATGAATTTATTATTGTAACCTTTAAACAAACTTAACACTTAAAAATTTCTAAGTTTTTATAATATAATACACATTGATAGATATAACCCATATAGACAAAAGCTTTTTGGGTCCTTGATATTTTTTAACTGTAAAAGGGTCCTGAGACTAAAAACTTTGAGACCCACAGCTTTATATTATAAAAGACCTCCTAATTTTTGAGTGCTGACTGTGGGCCAGACAGTGGGCTGAACGCTTCCCATGAATCATTGCGCTTAATCCTCACAGCACCACCAGGAGGTAGATGACATTATTGTCCCTGTTTCACAGAGGAGAAAACAAGGGTGGCCAGGTAACCTGCCCAGAGTCACAGAGGGCCGGATGCAAACACGGATCCAAGTGACAGCGGAACTCAGGATCTCAGCTGATCACCCTCTCCTGTCCTTGTCTTGCTGTGAGCATATTGCCGGGCTCTTCATACTCATCAGATCTAGTGAAGTCAACATATGTTAACTCCAGGATGTATGTGTCCCTCTAGGCATTCACTTTGGGAACGTTAACTGTGAGGATGAGAGAAAAAGGGCGAAGGGATGGGCCCCCAGGGGTGAGTGTTTGAGGGTGTGGAGGGTACGTTTCATGCAACTTTCCTCAGAGCTAAAACTCAATTCCACTTAATGACACGGCCGCCCCACTCTCCGTTGGGCTCAGATGGAACATCTGTGCTGCATTATGCCATTGGAATGGGAAGCACAAGGGAGAAGGGCCTGAGCCAGCGTGCGAGGCCTGCGGTTCTGTTCCAGCCACTGTGCGGATGTTGTGCAATTCAGAAACGGCCTTGCTGATTAATGTTGGCTTTCTAAACAGTGGGTTTCCCAATCCCTGAATGCCTTTATGGAGTGAGAAGTGTAGCAGCCAGATGTGCCCCACGGGTTGATAACGGAGTGAATGCACATGGCGTCTGGGGCTTGGTTGCTAGATACAGGCAGGGATCAGGCAATGAAGACAATTTAATTTCTGGCCAAGCTGCCCCTCTTTGTGGAGCCCTTTTGGCAGGCACACCAGGCTGCCTGGTGCCCTAGGATGACAGAAGGACACTCTATAATGGTGAACCTGAACGTGGTCCAAGCATACTTACAAGAACCAGTCCACTGCGATGATGAGCGTGATGTCGTCAGTGGGTAGGCCCACAGATGTCAGCACAATCACCATGGTGACCAGGCCTGCCTGAGGAATCCCAGCTGCCCCGATACTGGCAGCCGTGGCTGTGATGCTGTTAAAAGAAGTCCCAAAACAGAAAACATTTGTACAAATCTCCCCAAATAGAAAGTATGCCCTGCAAACACACATAGCACAATGTCTGACTTGCCAAGTTAACAGAAGAGAATGTGCCTTAGAAAAATGTAAATGAGGTTATAAAAAACTCATTGAACAAAAAATCATATAACTAATATTTGTCAAATGTTTATTATGTGCCATCTGATATGCTAAGCATGGCTTATCTCATTTGAAACTCACGATAACCTTTAAGAAGTTGGTTGTATTATTATAGCCATTTCTAAATGAAGACACTTGTGGCTATATACTTTTCATGTAGCCATAAGTATTTTATAAGGTCTAAAATACTGCATATAGTGCAATAACAATTTGTTTTTAACAATTCTTCTCTGTCCAAATAGAAGGCTGTAAAGATATTGAACTTGTATGGTTAATGAGGTCAGGAAAAAAATCAAATATATCAATGAAAAAGAAAAATGATTATGAACAAAGTTCTGTGGCACTGTCAATATTTTCAATGGAGGCAGTGCAGTCCTGGTTTGTAAGGCACATAACCTATTTGGGACTCAAATATCTATTTGATAGGCTAATGTGAGGTGAAATGTTTTATAAGTAGTAACGTATTACCTAGATATAAAGTGGTATTAATAAAGTAACAAGGCTGTGGAAGAGACTGTTTATGGTTCCCTGTGTTGTTTGCCTCTCATGGTATTAGAATTTTTATCTGGTATACAGATGCCCAGAATGAAGACATTTCTTAGCCTCTCTTGGAACGCCTTTAGACAAAGTTCTGGCCAATGGCTCATGGATAAAAATCGATCAAGCGGCTTGGGGGCTGTGCGAATCCACCAATTCTCATTGGCGAAAATTTGGAGGTGGTGATGAGCCATCTTGAACTATTTGGATGAGGGTAACACCCCAGGGATGCTGGATCCTCAAGCCTTGGTCCCTTACACTATAGGATTCCTACCAGCCTTGATGGCTTTGTGGAGCAGAGATGCTCCTTGTGAGAGAAATGCAGTTCTATCTTGCTGAAGTCACTGTTTTGTCATTTTGAATTCTGTCACACGCAGCTGAACCTTTTTTGAGACTCAAGGGTTTTCAACCAGTATGCCAATGTATGCCCAAGAATAGGTTTCAGTGAGCTGAGAGATTGATCTCCCAGCCCCAGCTGGGTCTGGATTCTCAGAACCACAAGGCTAGTCACCTCAGACAAAATCACTCTCATCCTGTTTTACCCCAGTGCACCCTACAACTATTATCATTTTCCAATAACACATATATGCAGTCTAACATAACTTTCTTCTAAATATATGTATGTATATGAGTGTGTATCTACAAAAAATGTGTGGAAACTGATGGAGAGTAAAAAAGATTAAAGTGACATAAAAACCCAATTCAAGCCATAAATCTGAATATGATTCGGTCTAGGGTAAAAAGTTATAAAAGACATTTTTGGAACAACTGGGGAAATTTGAATATAGACTGGATATTCTGGAAGTATTTTAAAGATTTTTATTATTGTAGCTATGTAGAAAACTATCCTTATTCTTAGGAGGTGCATGCTGAACGGTGTACAAGTGAAATGCCAAGAAGGGAAGAGGGGAGGAAAGTGGCAAAATATTAACAATTGTTGGATCTAGGTAGAAAACGTTTGTTGTGATATTCTTTCAAATTTCCTATATGTGAGACAGATGCTTTTATGATAGAAAGTTGTGAAAAAGCAAAAATATATGACTTATTTGATCTCCAAAATAAATTGCTAATAATAATTAACATGTAACACACATACACACACACGATGACGAGCAGGGTCAGATCTGGATTGTGAAGTTTAAGTCTCTCTTATACTTACTTATCGGTCTGTTGTGCATACTGGCTTTTGGTAATCCAAAAGAGGAGATTATATTCGCATATACACATAGGTATGTGTAGACTATTTCCAGAAGAATATTAAAGAAACTAGCAAGCAACAATGGTTGCCTTTGCAGAATACTAAGAAATCAGAGGCAGGTATGGGAGGGAAAATTACCTTTCACTAGACACTTCAAATATAATGGTTAAAAACAGAGTCTATAAAAATAAAATTCTCAGTCTAAGTCAGTGTGGTCTGTCATCTATTTTATACTGCCTAAAATTAACCCATTTAATTTTTCAAGTTATGTTTTATTTTCTAATACTGTCAGTATAAGACATATTTTAATACCTTTTAAAACTGAAGTATAATCTAACATTTTCTAAAAAGAAAAATTTCCAGATCATGTATTCTATAGATAGATGTATTTTTCTATTCCTGCATATAACATATTTCTATGTATTTATTTAAAAAGAAAAAGCTAGATATATTTACAGATGATATATTAATAAGTAAATCAATCAAGTGGCAAGCAGTACATTTGGTGTAATTCCATTAATTACAAAAAAAAGAAAGAACGTGTATGTCTATGCATAAGAAAAGGTCTTTGTACACCAAATATTAACTGTGGTCATCTATAGAAAAATGGGAATAATGGTTTCATTTTTTTATTTTACACATTTCTATATTATTAGAATTTCATCATTAATAAACGTGCACATCTGTAATTTAACAAAAAATAATAAAAATACCGAAATATCAAAAATGCGTAAATATCAAAACTACTCCTACGAACCTCAGCCTCCTATTTATGTGTGATCCCCTTCCCAACCAGTTTCTTCACCGAATCCCCCATCACCATCTCATCACTTAAAGTCATTCTTAGGAAAATGTTGTGTAGAACTTTCCCTGTACCTGATAGTAATAATCTGTCCGAAGTTCAGTTCAAAGTTGTTAACTTGAGCAATGAAAATGGCAGCCAAAGCCTCGTAGAGGGCGGTCCCATCCATGTTAATTGTGGCCCCTACAGGGAGCACGAATCTGGTGACACGTTTGTCCACGCCATTGTTCTCTTCCAGGCACTTGAAAGTGATGGGCAGGGTGGCAGAGCTGAGAACAGTAAAACAGGGCATGTCAGCTGACAGTCCTGACAGTTTAGACTTTACCTCATGTGTTTGGTATTTGGGACAGAGAGTTCCTTCCTCTCCCGT
The DNA here is from genome assembly GCA_030015415.1 of Cynopterus sphinx. NCBI lineage: Eukaryota > Metazoa > Chordata > Mammalia > Chiroptera > Pteropodidae > Cynopterus > Cynopterus sphinx. The sequence continues at coordinate 19,169,278 of CM057379.1, read as the reverse complement.
GTCCTAAGTTAAAGGGAACTCAGTCAGCACGTATATAAATAGGGGAGCAGGGTTAGGAACAGTGTGGGTCTCCTCACTGGGTCATTGGGCAGCTCTCCTGCTTCTGGGTTCCTCTGTGGGGGCATCATTTGTCATTATTTCCCCATCACAACAGCATGTGCCAAATCACTCTGCCACCTCTTCCTCAGGCAAATGTCAACTGGAAGAGGGAGACGATGGTGGGCAGGAGAGGCTAGTTGATTTCCATTGCATCTCCCAAAAGGGTTTAGAGCCAGCCATTTCTTGATCCCAAATGAGTCTGATTGGTATCAGAAGTGAAAAAACCAATTCATTGGCCTGGAAGTTTAAATCTCCTCTCTACCCTGAACCTGGGGGTTCTGGTTCGAAGTAAAGTTTGAAATACACTTTCTGATAGGAGTCAGCCACTTGTCTCTACAGACCTGGAGGAAGTTCCTAGAGCTGTGATGAGTGCTTGTAGTAACCCTCCGATAAAAACCCAAGGGTTTTTCCGCGTCACCAAGAAGTAGAGGAGGGGCAGGACAATGACGGCGTGAATGAGCAAGCCGATGATAACCGTCACAGTGTACATGGCAAGCTGGCCCCCAATCACTCCCATGTCTTCCATCTCAACAATTTTCCCTGCAATCAGGAACAGGATGCCCAGAGGCGCGTACCTAGGTAGGAGCAACACACACACACACAGTTGGAAGTCTGATCTGCAACAGGCTATTCCACAGAAATTACCAAGTGATAAGAAAAAGTGTGAGAAAGTTGACTTCCAAACTTTTTTTTTTTTTTTTTTACCCAGGATACTATTAGGACTTGTAGAAACTGTGAACTTCTTTATTTTTCTTTTTTTTTTTAAATTATAAATTTAAGTATAAATATTGCAGAAGTAGGCTTTTCACTCACTCAGAATTTCTCTAGGTCAGATTTTTTTATTCCCTCCTAAACCTATGAAAAAAGACAGGTACAGAGGTTTTGTTAACCACATCTTTTTTCCTGGATAACTATCTTTTTTCACACTCGGGTCACATTTCTGGTCCTCAGATGTGACCCACTCCTCCTGTCTCCTGCTCCCCTGCTAAGTTCTCTAAACTGCCAGAATCCATCCACCCGATATCCAGATTTCTGAAACATTTTCCACAACAGAGACTGATTCCCAAGTTAAAGCAAGATGCATACAATGCTGCTTCAGTGTTTTAGGTGTTCAGTCAGCTCTTTCATTCAAGGATTGCTTGTATTATTTTTTCCTAAGTTATACACTACTTATAATATTACTTAATAGTAGTCTTCAATTCAACTCTTTCACTTAAGTAAAGTTACTCTAAGAGGAAATTTTATGTTATAGCGCAAATGGAAAACTAGTACCTTTGGCCATAAATAGAAGGTAGCCATAAATTAAATTTGGAGCTATTAAAATTAATAATGTGCATGTATGTACTACCACAATCAGGTTATAGATGTTCTAAGTAAGCAATTATCACCCTCAGGCTGCTATTGCCATTTGTGATCTTCCTCCTGTGGACTTGGCAAGAATGAACAACTGAGACACAAAATGACTTGCACATATTGAAACAACCCTGGTTGCTTCAAGGCCCCACTGCCCGGCATTCAGCTTCTTCTGTCTGCTCTGTGCAGTAAACCACAACCAAACTCACGTTACCAAAAACAGAGAGGCCAATCGCCCTCAAAAAGAAGGGTCTGCTGGGAACTGTGGAGGACTTATTTCAAACAGAAAAACACAACGTTTCTTTTAAAAGTCTTTGAATAACACAGGCCAGGAAATTATAAGAGGACCTGTTTTCAGAAATGTAATAACTCAGTGTTGAATGTGCAGGCAAAATGCACAGCTTAGAAAAGCTACATGTGAGGTTCATTCAGCAGCCTTGAATGGGCTTCTTTCATAAAAGAGGTGAAAGGTGGAGGCATTTTAATAATATGAAGATGAATGTCCACTTTCAGTCCTGCCAGAATTTCAAAGGAGGGCCCCCAGGACTTCATTTGGGGGCCCCTGTGGAGACCACATTCTGATCCACCTTTGTGCCCAAGTGCATATCCATCTTGTACAAACTCCTGAAAAATGAATTCCTCTGGGCTTTGGTGACAATCAAGACAAAGAATATTTTTAATCATGTTGGTGAATATTTTTCTTAGAAATGGATGCCTTCCTGCCTCAGGTGCCAAGTAGGAGTCTGGATTAAAAATTAGAGATAAAGGGAAACAACCCCCACATGACGCTAAACCAATCAAAGGGTCCTCTCCCTGCTGGGGAGAATTTACTTTCCAAGGTCAGTGTTCCTCCTTGGATTTAGTCTTCCTTTGTCTCCTGCTCTCAACTTTATTGGAAGAAGTTTGGTTATAAATTGTGGCTTGGCATTCTACAATACTTCCCATGAGTCCTTCAGGTGTGCAGTAGATCCACCATTTAATTTCTTCTTTAGGGCTGAAACGGAGGAGAGGAGATCTGTTTTTCTGGTGCTCTAGGGGCTTCTACATTCGCTTTTCCTGCTACTGGAAATACTCTCGTCCTGGTACTGTGTATGGCTGGCTACTGGCCATTCAGATCTTAGCAAAAATTTTTACCTCCTCAGGGACCTTTCCAAGGCAAATTTTATGCCTTTTCCCCAGTCACTTTTTATCACATCACATAAAATTAACCTGCTGTTTTATTATTTTTTTCACAGCACCTGTGACTGAAGCATATGTGTGATTTATTTGTTTACTTCTGTCTCTCTGAAAAGAATGTTAAAATCCAGAATATTCTTGTATGTTTTCTTCATTGCTATATTCACGGTGCCTGGAATTATAGTATATATGCTTGGTATATAATAGATAGTCCATAAATATGCATTGAATGAATAACTAAATAGATATAAAATGGTGGTAAAAGAGTTGACATCTTTCGAGAACAAGGAAGCAAACTTATTGAGAAGCTTGCAGATAGAGTCAAGGTCTCTATAAGCCCAGAAAATCATTGATTTTCTTGTGATTAGCAGAATTGCAATTGGCCATCCTGCCTGGTGGCATTTTCTTAAGTAAGGACACATGTTGAAGGCAATAAGCATCAGAAATAGTATTAGAAATTACCATAATTCAGACTTTAAAACCACACACATACATATAGCGAACGGAAATACATACCACATTATCACTGCTACCAATCTCATGATGGCTTCATTAAGAGAATCAAAGAACTCTTTCAGGGCTTGTCCCTGCTCCTTCATGTTTCCGATCACAAAACCAAAGCACATGGAGAAGACGACCAGTCCCAGGGCATTGACCCCGTTCACAGACCCTGGAACTGGGACCAACTCCTCTGTGATCCTTGAAAGAGTCTCCATGGCCTCTGACACATTGTTTATCACAGCACCCACCAGTGTTTCATTGGACTGGATAGGGACTTTAAAGCTTCTCTTCTCATAGTTGGTTTTAAACTTAAAAAAGAAAAGGCACAACAGAAATTAAAGGTGATCTTTTTTTTCTTTGTACTTTTCTGTTGCCCAAATTTTCAATAATGATATATATTACTTTGCATTCAAAGAATAGTATTGTAGGAAGTATCTATTTATTATCTATCATCTATCATCTATCTAATCTATGACAAACGCCTACTACTACCTTAGCATGTGCACACACACACACACTCAAGTATATAATCAGTTATAACAGAAAAGTGATATCTGGTTGAAAATATTTAACTAAACATATATATGTACTTTTACTTTCTTCTGAAACCACAATAAAATGATTATAATAGGCTTTTAAAAAACTATGAATCCAAACATTCATAATAGTCCCTTTGCTCTCTATGGGATCATGCTATGGGATTATGGACAAATCACGTAACATCCTTTTGCTCATATTCCACAGCTATGAAACAGGGATAACTGTGCTGGTTCTACTTCACAGTGCTGTTGTAATGATCAAATAAAACAGAATATATGAGAACATCTTACAAATTTTAAAGTATTATAAATACTTTAATGTTGGCTAGTGGTGCTCAGTAACAAAGCCTTTCAGGGACTAGACTTAGTTGGAGACTTCAGGGGATATTAAAAAATTTAAATCTCAAAACAGCAGTCTTCGAGTCATTCCTGATAGTATCAATTCTTAAGAACAGGTGCTTGATTAATAGTTGATGATGACAACCCACTTCTCAGGCCCATAGTAGGATTTCTCTTCTTATTCAAGAGATGATCTTTTCCCCATAGATTCTACATAGATGTCTTAGACAGGAGATGCTGAGTATATTACTGAGGCCAAATGAAACAATTAAACTCATCCCTTCATAATTTTAATGGTGGTAGAATTCCTGGAACTCATGTAGGCAATAATGAAGCATCAAAAAGAGTAATAAATATATAGCATGTTGACTGGATCTAGAGCCTAGGAGAAGAAAGCACAGCTGTACTTGAATGGCTAGGCCATTGCTTTACCAAGAATAAGTGGGTGACCTTCTTGTCAAGTGGGAAACCATTGATCCCAAACAAGGACATGGCCAGCTGTCAATCCTGTATGCACATCCTTGGACTATCAGTGGTACTGCTGGTAATTTCCAGTAACAAAAAAACTGGTCCCTCTTTGTTTCCTAATCCAATCAACTCTCAAATATCTATTTAATTGGGGTGTTTATGCATTTTATGGATTGTCTAGGGTAGCTTTTCAATCCCAATTAGCTTTCTTATACCTCTAACTCTTCTTAGACAGTTGGTAGCCTATACAGAAACTGTAACCTTGTTTGCATTCTGGCCTACAACAAATAGATCTGGGAAGATACATTTGCTTCCCCTTCAAAATCCTATAAATGCAATCCAAAACCAAATGTAATAAATCAGCATGAGTCAGCACTTTTCCAAGCATTGCTAGAAATCAGCATTTTCGATGTCACCCAGTGCCAGCTGACTAACTGGAATAGCTAGCTCCATGGTGCTGGGGTTTGCTGGTCAGACTGAAAAGGTTTTATTATTTATGGTTATAATTGTTTTTGAATGAAACAAGTTAGATTTTGGCCTCTTAGGCTTAAAAAAATTTTTTTTAAGAAACGGTTCTGTTAGAATATTAAAGTGTATATGTGTATCACTTGTTAAAAATAGTCAACAAAAATTTTAAAGAGGAAAAAACACCGGTGACATATATGTAAAACTTGGTCCTGCAAAAGGTCGGGGGTTTGTTTTGTTTGTTTTACAAATTCTAATCAGAAGGATTAGGAAATTACAACAAGGGTAAAAATGACACTATTTGGAAAAACACTCGGGAATGGTTATTGAACCCAGAAAGTCTAATTATTTTCCTTTTAATATTTGGGAAACAAAGCTTTTTGATTCAATCGAGATTAGAATGAACTTTACTATTCTAACTTTATCCCCTAATAGTAAAATATGTTTTTATTCAAAACATAAATCTAATTGTTGCTTGGATATGGGGTAGCTAAAAGGAATTGGACCTCACTATAGCTTCCAGGTAGGTGTCTCATCACCCAGGATATCCTTTTCTAGGAAGTAGAAAGAAGCTAGAATTTGGAGTTAATACGATGGATTTAAACCTGAGTCTGCCTTTCACTATTGCGAGATCTTGTGCCTGTTTCACAATCCTTTGGAGTTATTATAGATGCGCTGCCTCATGAATAAACTGAAGATAATGCTACTCATCATATTTATGTAGAGGCTAAATAGAACCTTAGTGCTTGGCACATAGTAGGCATTCGATTAGTGAAGATGTCATTTCTTTCCGATACGGTTACTCCTTTAGGATTCATAAGACCCGAGTCCAGACTTTCTAAAAAAAAACCTATTGAATTTTTAAAATTAAATCCAGAACTTGAATAATTTTCCTAATCTCTAAGAGAGTTTGTAAATATATTTTATATTGGAGTTTGTCTGCTTGGTGAGCTTTTTTGTGTGTGGGGTATATGGGCAGAAGGGAGGGAGAGAGTCTCCTGATTAGCCTTTTTAGCAATCCAAAGAGATTTAGTGAGCTATTTGTATGCAAGACATGCAGTATCTGTCAACTAATAAGCCTTCAGTATAAGGTAAGGCCCACCTCTGCCCCCTAAATTCATCAGAAAATCATAATGCTTTCCATCTGGTTGAAAAGTGTTTATTATTGCAGAGAAATTGACATAAAATAAAATAAAAACGGAGTCCCACTCTGTTGGTATGCCAGAGAGGAATTTCGAAGGTGAATTAGTAGCGGTAGAGTGTTTGTTTACCTGTTTAAAGCAGGCTTCCACCAGATTTGGAGGGAACATATTCCTGCAAAAAAAGTAATAGTCATTTGAAAATTTTCCCAAATAATATGTTAGCTTAAATACTTTTTCATTGTGTCTAAAGACTGTATTGAATGAAGTAGCAAATGGAAAAAGAAAGATTTTGGTGGATTTTATGACTTAAAAGGAGACATATAGTCATCCTTAAGTATGGCCCATGTAATTCATACTTTTCAGGAAAGTCTCAAATTTAACTCATTTGTCCTCTTGTTAGACAGTGAGATTCTTTGTTCAGATATTATATCATCAAAACTTTGCTCCTCGCTAGAATCAAAGTGAGAATGAAAATGCCTTTTGCCAAAAGAATTCTGGTTCATTGAGATATTATTCCACAATGGCCATTTTGGTATTGTGCCTTGTGTCTAGGGACCAAATATTTTAAATTAAAAGTCATGATTGTACTGTGCAATTTTGATCTCCTCAAAGTCCCCCCAAAAGCTCTCTGGGGGATGGAATATCAATGTTCTATTGTTGGAGCTTCTGAGGCTCTCCTAATGAGAAGGTGGACCACACAATTTGACCTTGAGGTCTATGTGGCAAGGTTTGTCACTTCCTTAGAGCAGGGCTTCAGTGTATGGTGGTGGGAGGAGAAGGAGCAACACTCTAACCAGGTGTGATGTTGGCCAAGTCATAGAGCCCATGTAGGTCTCAGTTGACTTATCTGTTAAAGAGGAAACTATTTCATAAGAGCTTTAAGATTGAAGACTTTGGGAGAAGGAGATATGATCTGGGCAGTTGCTGAGATTTTAGCAATTGTAAATTATTAAAGTCATATTTAAAGGTTATAAATTCTTGTCTTTTCCTACTGCCTAGACTATCCTGTTTCCTTTTTCCTATCTGTGCTCTATGGGTCTGTTTCTATAAACTCTGATAGAAATGTGAGTTCAGGAGATGGCAGAATAAATGCTTAAGCTGAGTGACTGGGTGGGGACAGGTTAGTCATACGCTTGTGCCTGAAGCAAGGAAGGGAAGAAACATATATGGTGCTCTGATGGATCAACAAGCCTGGGAATAACAAGATCTCAATTCTTTAAACAATGAATAGAAGTCATAGAGGAAGAGAAAATAATAAAATACTCCTAATCCAACTAACTTTATTCATAAATAAAATTAATAGAAAATGGTGAAAAGCCTTAATTAACTGTATGAACTAAATAAAAACATAGTTACTGGGTGACAACTTGACATGAAATTTTGTAGGGTAGCTTTTTACTTTCAGATCATGTGATTAACTTCCTGAAAAAGGCTTTCGAAAAGAGGCTTCATGAAACTGAGTCATGTTTCCATGTAGATGGTACCAAGGCACCCACGGCAGGAATGGAAAGGTGCTGCAGAAGAGACCCTTGGTTCCCCAAATCTCCCTTGAATCTCCCTGCCACAGACCCAGTCGTTGAGATGGCATGTGAAATCAAGTCCCTAGAAGGAGTGTCTTTCAGGTGATCAGTGGGGATCATTTTAGAGTAGGTATTTAGGATTGGCAAACCAGTCACTCTGTGAGGAAGTTGTAAGAAAGGTTTTGGAATAAGAGGCTGGAGAGGGCTACACGGTGTGCATGGGAACGCTAAGCAGGTGGGGAACCTAGATGCCTGTGCTGGGATATCTTCCAGTTGCCCTTCTAGATCCACTCTCCATCCTGCTTTGTGCCCTCAGAGGCTGACCCCTTGGTTTGTAGCATGTGAGTTCTCTTGTCTTTTGGCTTCCTGCTTGGTTTGTCCAGTGGGACATTCTGAAAGATCACAGGGTGGTGAAAGGGAGACGTGGATGTGTATATTTTTGTAGCTTATCTTTGACAGGTTGAGTAGCTGCTCCTTCCCTCCCCACCTGAGGGCCCTTTCCCTCGGCCATAGCTCTTCTTGAGTTATAGTAACAGCTCATTCTTTTGCCCCTCAGAGCTAGAGGGTAGTAGATAAAACACCTTCAGATTGCTGTTATTCCCCTGGTGCCTCACCATCTCTTGTAAGTTTCCCTTAACCCTGCTTGTACCTTTGCAGGCCTTTTTCAATGATCCTTTTGAAAATGTAATATGCTTCCCGCTCCCTGCTTGGACCTGACTGATGCAAGAGCAGGTGTGTAGAGAGAGCAAGAAGGAAGGTTTCAGGATCCAGCTTTGACTTATATCACAGTTCTGTATAAGGCTGACTCTATCATCAAGTCTGTTTCAAGTGTTAGATAAGACTCATTTGTAATCAGTCTATGGTTTGTACATAAAACGATGCTAAAGAAGCCATCCTTTAATCTTTTTTTTAAAAAATTAATCTGACAACTCCTTTATTCATAAATAATAACAAAAAAAAAAAAAAGACCTCAAGACAGGTGTGACCAAATGACCTCTAAAGCCCCTTCTGGGAAGAAATTTTGTATAATGGATGACAATATAGATTGCAAGTTCTAAATTAAAAGAGTTCAATCAAGAGGCTATACTTGAATAAAAACTAGCTTTAAAAAGCAAGACTTGAGAAAAGTAAGTCAAAAATTATTAATATTGCAAGGTGAGCTACCCAGTTGAAAGGAGAACTGAGTGATCAGATTCTGAATCCTAAAAGCAGGGCTCTCAAAATCTATGTCCTTGCTCTCCTTTACTCTTTCTCATAAGATCAAATAATGAGTCCTTACTTTAATTTCTGTTAGAAAGAAGTAAAGATGTAATCTGCACATCAAGCCCTGCAAGGCTGGTTCAGTTGGACATATCTTTCACGGTTTTATTAGCTCCCCCAAATAAGAGGGGTTGGGTGGTCGAAATGCATCAGAGGGATGGGCTTGCAAGGACATACCTGATCAAGTCCAGGAAGGCGTCTGCAGCTGTCACTTGTACAATTTTGCCTTCTCTGTACATGTTTTCCTTCGTGCCCTTCCCAGGATGAATGATGATGACAATGATTATGCCAATCACCACGGCAATGATGGTCGTGGTCATGTAATAGACTACAGCTCGCATTCCCATCTTCCCTGACGCCTTACTATCTAGGGCGGCCATTCCTGGGGAAGGCAAACAGAAGCAGATTTTCAAAAAGTCAGTCCAGGGAATTCTCCAGCGGAAGGTAATGGGAAAAGTATTTCCTTCTGCACTCCCCTACCCTCATCCCACCCAGCAATGGGATGTTGTACATGCCATGAGAACTTGGCATGCGATTTCATCAGGGCATCATAAAAGGGGAAGGGAAAAACCCCACAGAATGGCTAAGCAACAGCTATGTCAGCAAACACGTGATCCCCTGTTTTCTGCTTCCAGAGTTGACTTCACATGTCTCTCTAATGATGTAAAAGGGCAACCAAATTTTTTCCTACGTTATTACTAGTCGGAGAAGCTATTAGTGTGAATAGTGAGGGGCGTGCGTGTATGTGTGTAGATGAAGAGCTAGAACTTTAAAAAAAAATTCTGGCAGAATCATCTCGAGTTTAAACACTGTGGTGACTCATGCAGATTAACTGCTGCTAAATCCTTTCAAAAGAATGATTATTTTACATATACACTTGGGAGTCTTTTTTGATGTTTTTATGTAAAATTTAAGCTATTATTCCCATCATCTACTGATTTATATCTTCAGTTTCCATTTAAAGTAGACATTGGGTTATAAGGCCAAAATTCTCAAATAGTTTCTCTGCTGTTTCATTTCATCTTATCTAAGCAAAACTTTAAAAAAAAATGATTTTGATGGGGTTTTTCTCATTTCTGCACCCTGCCTTCCTCCACCTTGTCCCACTGGCCCGGAGTACCTCATTTCATTATAACATTCTTCTCATTTTTAGGACATTTTCAAAGTTTACCTCAGGCAAGCTATTATCCTAGCTAGGAAAGGAGGCTTGGCTTTAAGATTTTCCCAATTGCTCTAGCAAATAGAACATATCTCAATGCTTCTTGGGATGGAGAAAAAATGGAAATGACACAAAACTCTTAAAAGATAAGATTATAATAACATGGACTTTTCTGGTTCGTTAGCTATCTCCTAACTTTTCTTTCTTCTTTCTCCTCTCCCATCATACAGAAACAGTAAAATCCAATTATAGTATAATCCAATTTTGGTTAATTGGACTTTTTTTTACTATTTAAAATTGTGCTTCTATAAATATATTAAAGAGTTTATTGTATTTCAATCATCAGTATCAGATTCTAATAGTGATTTAACATTTAGGTATTGACCCTGTTCATACCAACACATTTAGAGTAAGGTAAAGTATTGAAAAAATAGTGTCCATGAGCATCAGATAATTGGCTGGCTTTGTCTAAAAATCTTAATACAGTGGTAATAAGCTTATTTGGGAATTGAAGCCATGACCTTCAATTTATAATTGCACTTATATTTGAACCATATCATTTATAATTTTCTTAATAAGCACTTACTTCGTATCTGACATGTTCTTATTTTTAAGTACAACCTATAAGGCAGATTAAAAAACAATTAGGTAACTCTCTAAGGCCTTAGTTAACACCAAGTAAAATGCAATAGGAACTTGAACCCAGATCTTATGTGACTAAGTTTAATGTACTTTCTGCCCCTGAGAAAACCAACTGCAGCTCCCATAAATGGGGAGGCCAACTTTGCCTTTGATGCATTAATTTGGCTGCTTTTATCCTTGCCTTGGGTTTCTTAAACCCAGATTTAAGTATCCATTTACTGGGATGGCGCCACTTCGACACTTCACCAACGTTAAAAATGAGCTAATCTGTTTTCAGAGTGTCCCATCCCCCATTTTCACTTTCAGGTCTGAATTACATCTTGAAAATACGTTGGCTTTTCTGTGCTTGAAATAATTTCTTTCAGAAGAGGCCCACTCTCTTTCCCTTCATTGCTGGAGCTTGTCACCCCTGAAGACTGTAATTCTTCAGCTGGTGAGTTGTATGGGCCCAGTAGGCTGGGAATCTCTGTTGGGGGGCACCAGGCAGGGGCATTTTCTTCCTCAGATTCTTTCTTTCCCTTTTGCCTTCTATTCTGTTGTGCTGGTCCATTCTCATGTGAACTCTTCTGACGCTCCTGCTCACTATTGCCGACCTATAGCTATTCCGAGAGAGCACTAAGTGGCCAAGGCAGAGCACTGGAACCAAAGTGGCAAACAAAGGAGGGGGTTTAGCTTTCCTTCCCCAAGGGGCGAAGGACGGGGGAAGTTATCCCAGAATCCACAGCTATAGGGTGATCAACCTAGGAAACAAAGTTTACAGGTGTTCTGTTTAATTTTTAAAATAAAAAGCATTATAAACTATTTTCTATTTATTTTCTAATTCCATAATGACTGAAGGCAACCACTGAAGCACTTATTTTTTGCAATGACTCAATAGTCAAATGAGAGGCCTCACCAATCTCTATATATTGGCCTTTTCCTTTGAAAGAAAAAGCAACAGCTGCTATTATTTTAGCCAAGGGAGGGGTGTGTGTATATGGAGTATCTTCATTAACCAATCCTCCATGTAGATTCTTTTTTCCCTACAAGGGTTCTGGTGTCCCACATAGGGCTGCTTGTCCACCTCTGTTCCTGGTATTCCAGCATCCTCTTCCTCCCCGCTTCCAGTTCTAATTAATCCTCTTTTGTCTTAGACAGGTTTATAAAACTAGCAGAGCATACGCTGTCATGGCAACAGCAAGACAAATGTGAATAATCTGTCACACACCAGGCTTGAAAGAGAATGGCCTTGATATTGGTGGAACAAGGAGAGTGGAGAAAGAGCTCTGGAAGACAAAATCCCAAATGAACAGGGTGTCCTTTCCCATCTCCTTTCCCCAGCCTCAAAAATTTAAGACAAAGCTCTACTGCAGAGACTACACACAAATGTCAGAGTATCTGCGGGCCAGCGTAGAGTACTAAATCACTTTGTAGGAAAGGGAACTATTACAGAGAGTGCCCTAAATGCTTGGGAAAGGAAAAGTTTGCACTGACCCTTGTCACTGGAAAATATCTGGACGAAAAGGGCACTGGGACCAAGGGGAGATAGGAGATCACTGGGGTATGTAGGTATTTGTGGGAGTGTGCTACAACAACTATGCATTCATGTAAATACATATTTGAGGAATACATTCCAGAGCAAGTAGTGAAGATAGTGATCTTGACTGGTCTCTTTTTGTTCATTTGCTTTGGACTTAGCTAAACCAGTCCCATTTAAGGCACCCTGATGTCTTTATCATGAAAACATGATAAAGGAGGTTACTCTGGGAAATCCCTGACATGTTGCACTTTGCTACAAGTACAGTGATTGGCCTCCTTTCAATTACAATGACATGTTTGTACGTTTATATGGTTTGTATATTTTGAGTTGACTTTTGTGCTAGTTCATTCACTCAATCCTACCTCCAATTAATCGCATATATTCATCTAATTTCATGACAACTGTACATTGTATATTTTTGATATCATTTTAAAGGTGAATATACAAAAGGCCAGAGAAATTAAGTTTAACTTGGCCAGTGTTGCACAGCTAGTAAATGGCAGTGGCAGGATTTGAACCCATACTCTCAAAGGAGTGCCCTTTCTAATATACCTCTTTTCTTATGGACAAGCTAGAAGTCTATAAGACTTCTTGTTACCTATGCTAGCTTTCTGCACCTTTCTTGCATTTGAGTTCAATGTTGAGATGAGCCAGCTGGCTGGAGGAAAACATGGAGCAGGTAACTGTGGCAAATTTCTGACATGCTCCTCAGCATTCCTCAACATAGGGAAAGGGGGGAGTACTGGTCTTAGAAGGGATAGCTAGAGATCCTCACCAATGATTCCTCACCATTCCTAGAAAAACAGTCCAAAGCATATTCTAATAACATGAATACTTGCTAGCTATGGACGTATCAGCCTTATTTTCCTTTCTTAGAATCAACCCAGCAGTAACCAGCCATCAAGAAAGCAATCAATCAAACATTTCTGTAAACCTCTTACATGTTCACAATGAGCTAAGCTTCTACTCGAGATCAAAAAAACTCCAGAATGTAAAAGATTAAGACTTTGCTTCAAATACCTGGTTATTTTAGGAAGCAGTCACTTTGAAAAGACAGGAAAGAAAGAGAGTCCCTTGATGCAAATAGGTAAATATGCATTTACCTCTTTATTTATAAAGACAGTCTTTTGGTAATCAGTTTTTTGGTATATAACAAATCTACACCAAGTTCATGTTTTTTTGGGTTAAGGTGAGGAAGGAGTGTTTAATAAATACATATGTAGAACTCTGTATATCTATATTTAAATTAGTGTTCTTTTGGTATAATATTTAGTATAGTTTCTTGGATAATTGAAATATGTATTCAGCCAAGTATCAAAGAATAACATACAAACAGTGTCAAGTTCCCAAGGCTCTATTACTTGCATAGATTTCATTTTCCCATCTGCTAAAAACTTACGTCTTATACATTAATGTATCTCAGTATACTTACCCCAATACTTCCTGTCTTTGGTTTTGAAACATGAAATCTAAAGAAGTCGTCTGTTATGAATTGTCTTTCTTCTCGTCCTTACGGTGTTTCATTATTCTTCTAGGGCCGTTGTACTGGGCCCAGAAAGAACAGAATAGGGAGGATGGCAGTTGCTGATTCACGAATATTGTTGTTTCAATTTTTATTTTATTTTATATGTGCTCCTTCTCCACAAAGGGCTTCCCAAACTCTCATCTAATGAAAGCCACCTGTTTTCAACCCTCCTAGAATTTCAAGACGAGCAAACTTACAAAGAAATCAAGTATGAGCTCTAACACATATTGTATTCATTTGAATATCAGGTGATTTTTTTTTTTAAATAAGAAAGTTAAACTTTGAAAATACAATATGCTTCATATTTACCAATTGAAAAACGGGCTCTTATGTCCTAAAGCAGCTGCCCACTGCTGGAGCAAGGGCACACTGGGACCCTCAGAAGGGAGAAAGAGTAAGAAGACCAAAAACTCAGAGGGAAGGCAGCGAGTGGTAGAGAATGAGCACTACACCAGTCACTTTGAATCTCTGTCTATAACTTCCTCTTTTTTCTTTTGTTTTTTTCTTTCTTTCTTTCTTCTTTTTTGTTTTTGCTAAAAATATCCTTTTCTGGCCTCTATAGACTAGGAGTATATTAAAAAAGTAAAGTTCTATGATTCTATGAGATTTGGAACAGAAGGCAAATCTTTAAAAGTTAGATTAGAAATTGTTGGTTATAAATGATTGTATCACAATTTTGAGTCACAATTAGTAAGTAGGTTACAGTCTCAGAACTTAATGTAAAAGACAATATTTCAAACTACGTAAGGCCAACCTCAAGTATTTTTGGTAGCACATTTAAAAAAAAATAATGACACAGTTATTAAGAGTCCAGGCACTGGGGTTAGGATGCTTGGATTGTGCTTTCGGCTCTGGTGTCATATGACCTTCATAAGCCTCAGTTTCCTCATCTATTGAATGGGATTAATGATAGCCCCCTTACAGAATTTTCACTGGCATTAAGGGACTTCCATACGGAAAGAACTTAGCATAATGCTTGGCACATAACAAACATTTAACAAATGTTAGCTGTTATTATTGATTAAGCAAATAATAAAGATGCTCACTGTTATTTGACCTCTCTCAGCCTCCATTTCATCTAGACAAGATGCTCATAATACCTATGTTGCAAGCTTAGAGAAAACTTACATAAAGAATCTGCACAGAGTAGGCCCTGTTTCATAAATGCTGGTTATGATCATTATATGTCTCACTCTCTTCACTAGAATGAGTGCCAAGAGAGCAGAAGCATCTGTTTTCCTCATTGACATAGCCTCAGTGCCTAGAACAGTGCCTGCACAGGAAGTCATCCAGAAAATATTTGCGGAATAGTCAGTCATTTATATCACTGTTTTTGTTGCTATGATGGGTAGAGGCCATACCCCCATGTTTTAAACATTTGGATTAGTTTGCTGTATAAATTACAAGTTCTAAAGTTGCGTTTCTTTAAGATACTCTGAAATTCTGACTCACCAATTTTTGTTGCTTTTCCCCCAATCAATCCAAAATAGTGAGGTTTATTCTGTCTTGAAGAATGAGAGACAGACTTTGTGGAGAAAGAGTGATCCAGCAATCACCTGAAGCTTCGCTTGCAGAGCTGAGAAGTCATTCACCCACCGCAGGCGCCTCCTATCGGGTCAGGAGGGCAGGAGGCTGGCATACCTCTGCTCCCACCACCAGGAGGACCCTTCCCTCTTTCCCTGCCTCCTCTCTCTCCCACTCTTATATTATTTGTCCTTATTTTTGCTAACACGAGTCACTTTTGCAGATGAGACTATATAAGTAATTGCTATAGTCCTATCTGTCCATACGACAGAAGAATGAGCGAATGGAAGAGAGGGGTGGGGTCTACTAAGTATTTATGGTATAGATTGGGAAATCAGTTTAGTGGGTCACGACTAGTATTTTGATCCATTAATAAAAGAGAAAAGAATAGAAAATATTAGCATGAATCACCTATGGTATAAAGGTGAGTATTATTTTTGAAACTTTTTTCAGCTGTGTGTCTATAGGTATGTGTGTGATATGTGTGTGTTGACCAGATCACAATGTAAAATATATTTATATTTTATTTGTAGGTTCTGGCAAAAAAAAAAAAAAAAAACCAAAAAGTTAACAGTAGAGGCTTTAAAAAGGAACCGTGAGCTATGGTCTTCTCTTCCTATCATCTTCACTTCCTGTGACCTTGGGCTGCCCTCCACATCCCCAAACTTCCTCTTGCTAGTGGAGACCAAGGAAATGAAGGTGTTGATCTCTGGTATCTGGTCAACCATTTGAACAGAAGTTTTATGGACACTGTAATGAGGGAAAAGTTTTTAGAAAAAGTTTGCTTCCTAGAATTTTAAGCTAAGATGGCTTTTACTGTAATCAGTGTGCCTTAGTGAAGGGAGTTAGACCATCTCCACAGAGAGATGAGGGCAATTTTGTGGAATTCACAGTCAATTAAATCACAAGTATTTTCACATTGGTTTTTACCCTGGCCAAAATTGCCTTCCTATTATGACTGTTCATAATGTCACGGAACTTGACATTTCATTCGCCTATAACGCTACTTGGTTTTGTGAGATTATAGTGCATGAGAATGAAGAGGAAGCTTCCTTACTAATTTACTGCTTGTGATGGCATATAATTTGTCGGGCAAATTGATTTTTTAAATTGACCCTTAAAATTTGTCAACAGAAGTCTGTCTTTGAGTTCTAGTGTTTGCTAGTGAAATGAAGTGTGGATAGATAGGTAAAAAGGAAACTTTCTCTTTTTAAGAAGAGTAAATAAAAATATCAGGGGAACAGATATTTAGTATTAGCGTCTGAAAAAGTCTCATCAATCACCTTTTTTATTCAGTCTGGTAGGACTAAGCAAACGATCCCTTTTTCCTGGCTATAGTCCTCCTTGAAAATACACTTTCATACAGAAAAGCAGTGAGAGGAAACTGAAGCCCCCTTCAGCTGCTGGTACCTCTAATAACAAGGAGCTTCCAGTGCCCTTCTCCTTAACTTTCGGGGTGGAGACTGCTTCTCCTGGGTCACCAGCTGGCAAGGCCCTCTGAGTGGTCAAGCTTTGCTTTTCCCTGCACCAGTCTTAACCATCCAACAGACCTCATTACAGCCTAACACGGGCCTGCAGTTGTTCCAAGAATGTGGTCAGCCAGAGACCCCACCGCAGGGACTTCCTCTCCCTCTCAGCGAGGTCTCAGGAAACGCTCAGAAGTGCCAGCTCTGAAATTCACTTCTCACAAGCCCACAGCTGAAGGCACAAGGCCCACGGAGTGGTGATTTAGATACCCATTTACCCTTCTCATTTGCCCATCCTTCGCTCATGGTATTGGAATGCGCCGCACAATATGCATTTTTGAAGAGGAACCAGGGAGTAATTCATCTTCTTTATGTGTGCTCAGCAGAGTGAGAGGGAGAGGCGAGCGGGACCCATGATGAGCTGGGGAGTAGTGATTAGTAACAGCTGACAGCCTCAGACCAAGACCCTTTCTTTGGTTACCTCATTGTAACAGCGAGCACAAAGGAATCACTGTCCTTTCGCCAAGATTTAGAAACCCAGGCCCACAGGCAATAACAGCTTAAAGTATGGATTGGGAAGTGGGGGCAAGGGGCTGATCAGACCAACTCTTGATTATACCTGTATCCTGGCTTTGAAAAGAAATCTCTGTCGTATGGGAAGACACACCAACATGCTTTGGGCCATCAACTAGCACCCACCAGGAGCAGTGACGCAAATGTGGAAAGTAGGTGACTTCACTCAGAGTAGGAAGTGTGCAGAGAGCAGCAAATTGCTTTGATTTATTGAGAAGTTCTTTGAGGGCCAGAGCTCCAACCTCCTTTGTCCTTTGCCCCCAAAGAATTGTAATTTACAACCAACCACTGGATGGGTAGTTTGCGATGGCTAAAACAGCCCTCTTTACTTTGGACTGTGTTACTTGCTATGGAAAAGACTTTTATGTTCTGGGTCGTGAGCAAATTTCTTTGGGAGACGACAATCAAGACAGCACGTTTCCTAGCTGGCAGAATGCTGAATGGGACCAAATTCCATGACTGGGCCAGACTTGTCTGAAGTTAATCAAAAGAAGCCTCAAGTTGACTACTGAGCAGGGCAGACTTAAGGGGGTACCCTTTCTTCCCATGGCAGGCCTGTCCCTCACAGTCAAAAAGGAACTGAAAGCCTCATAGAAACTGAAATCAACATATGGATGTTAAAAACCAGTGTGACCTGGTTCTCATTTCCAGAAAAATAATTGAAGCAGGACTGTGACTCCAGACCTTGAAATGAGGCTGGAAAGCAGCTGAGATTCCTGGGGTCAAAGGAGCTATGCACACTGGGTGACCCCTGTTCCCTACCCCAACCTTCCTTGCCATCAAAAGATTCTTGAACCATACTTAAACTGACAACTCTGAAATGGACCAAGGTTAAGTTTGTTGCTTAATTGCAATTAAGATATTTTTTTAAAGATATATTTCTTATATAAAAAACAATAGAGAAATGTATTCACCGCAGCTATTTTCCAAGTTAAATCCAGAATGCAGCATCTTACATGCTATGTAAAAGAATAAATTTTCAAAAATTCAAGTCTACATTTTGGCTAGTTAAAAGAGTGTGCAAAATTAAGTCTTTGAGGATAGAATTAGAGTTGACAAGAAGAGGAAGAGAAGATTGTATAGATAAGAGAGTTGAGAGAATGACAGGAGGAGGAAAAAGAAAGAGAAAGGCTAACGAGCAGGGAAGTATGGGATGGAGAAAAAGTTCCAATAGGTGCTTTTATCTCAGTCAGCACATTTCTTGAGACATGGCCAACACACCGGCTTTCAGTTCTGATTGGTTTTCTCAGCATTTAAAGTTCATATCTAATCTATAAAGGAATAGTCACACCCACAGGGCGGGAGATTATACTCCCAGCTACCTGATCCAAACAATAAAACAGTATCACCTCATAGAGTAGAAAAGACTGTGGTAAACTCTAGAATTGGTTGGCTTCCCTCACCTCTGCCTTACTTGTAGTAAGAGAACAGTCTTTCATTGGAACAGGAAAAACTACATTTTTGCCCCCAGGAAAAAGGGGAACAATAGAATTGAAATATTCCTGATATATTCTGCTAGCAATGGTGCAACAATTTTTCATCGCTTTTTCCTTCTACAAAAAGGAGTTGTTTCTGCATATTCTACTTCAGTTTCGTGACATTTAAGCACATGGTTTCTATGTGAGTCTTTTTCATATTCTGATGTTTTTTTTTTTTCCTAGAGAGTATTTAGGAATTCCCAAAAAATTCTCCAAAGAAAATTGTGAGCAGCCTGTTATGTCAAACTTCATTTATCCTGAATACACTTCAGGGATCGAGGAGGGTGTCAAAGAAAGAATGTGGAAATGGCATTTGGTCGACTTGAGACTTGTTGCATGGACTGAATTAGTAATATTATTCTTTAGCTTGGAAGTTATGGATTGGGTGGGCAATGATGCAGTCACCAATGTCCAAAAAAATAAAAATAAAACAATAACAACAAAAAGAAACAACACAACTCGTTTTTTGGGTACATTTGAGTAGAATCTCAATGAGAAAGAGGGAGAGTGACCTACAGACATTGTTGCTAAAAAGGAATATGTGATGAACAGTTTATAAACAAGCAAAGGAAGCTAGGTGCAAAACACAGATATCAAATGAATGATTCCAATGGCTATGACTGCTCCAACAGAAATAATGTAAAGAAGTGGTAAAGTCCTAAAGTTATATTAAGGGTAACTTGCTTTTAAAAGTGGCTGTATTAACTGCTTCTACAATTAAAATTTTTTCACTTATTCATGCATCATTCAGCTTTCATTAAGGACCTTCTCAATGCTCTGGCCGAAGAAGACATAGTCATTAGGGCTCTCATGTATTCAATATAATAAGTAAGACTTAAGGAAACGGTTATAATAAGCTCCAGAGCTTGCTTGGTTAGAATCCTGGCTACCTCACTTATTAGCTTGTGGCTGGTCAGGATACGTAACTTCTCAATGTCTCAGCAACTGAGGGATAATAACAGTATTTGCTTCCTAGGGCTGTTTTGAGGATTAAACGAGTTCAATGTGTAATGGCTTAAAATAATATCTGGCACGTGTAAATTAGCCATGATGATATTGATGTTTTTGTTTTTTCTAAAAATAGTTTTAGATCTGAAAGTTCTTGGAGCACCGCTGTAAAATATAGGAACTCAGTAAGTAAAATTAGATCCTTCGCTGCCAGGCACATGCTAAACGCTTTATGTCATTTAATCCTCCCAAACGACCTGCAAGGCTGGGACTAACACAGAGCAAGTCTGGCCCACATTTTTTGGAAAGACCTTGGTCTTTCTTCCACACTAAATACACACATTGTTTCTCCAACCGATCCTCATGTATCATTATTTCCAGATGCTAACCAATCCCCATCTACAGATTAGGAAAGAGGGAAGTTAAATTACTTGCTCAAGAACATGCTGGTAACTAGCATTGCTGGCATCTGAACTCAAGTCTTTCTGCCTCTATCTAGAACATACTGTGTCATTCCTACACCTACCAATATGGAGAGGCTCTGTAAATTAAGTCTTCTTTGCCCTGGATTTGTATCACTTGTGAATTTGCATTTGATTCACCTAATGGGAAACTCGCACACAAATCTTTTAAATTCATATTTGAAAGGATGCTAATAGATCATAGTTAAAAAGGATGGTGCACGTGTTGAAAACCAAAGGAATGATGATGAGTGGTTCCTGCACAGCCCGCATTTGAGTTAGTCTGACATCTCATTGACCTGGAGATTTATAACATGCTGGCTCTATACAGAAGCTGACATGCTAGCAGATATCCTAAATCAAAAAGGAAAGAAAGAAAACCCAACAATGGATAATCACACAATGAAAGGCTGTAGGTAATACCTAGAACTCCCAGGTTCCTTGGTGAAACTGCGGCATTCTCTTTCCGCATTTCTTTTAGAGGGTCAGTTATCGGACTTTCTCTGAGTCCATCCATGAAGGTGCTCACCACCTCCCCTAGCTCTTCATTATTGGGCATCTTTGATTAAAACAACAAACAACAAACAACAAACAACAACAAAATGATGCTTAGAAAGAACTGAAATCTGGTTCCTTAGAACCCTTTTCCCCTGAGATCAATGTTTGCTTCTGGAGGAATACAGAGCAAGTCTGGTCCACGTTTCCCAGAAAGACCTTGGTCTTCTTTTCTCCAGACTAAATACACATCATTTCTCCAAATGATCCTCATGTATCATTATTTCCAGATGCTAACCGAACTGTCGTCCTTCCCACTGCCTACCAGTCAGTGCCTCATGCTCTGGTCCACACCTTCTTTTCTTGGCTTCATCTCCTAAGGAGTCCTACCTTACCCTTCCAGGCAGTCTAGACTACTTAAAGTTCCCTAGACATGCCTTGAGTTTTCCTGTTTTTGCATCTTTGCTTTTAAGGCTTCCCCTGCCTTCATCCTCATTCCCTGTGGAAATCCTACTACTAGTCCAGTTTCTGAGTTACTGTAGCACTTTCTTTGTGCTTCTTGGCTTCATAAGCTACTTTATTTTACAGTCAAGTATGTACCTATTGAGCTCTCTAAATGTCTGACTCTTTGAGGCTAGAGTCTGGCAGTTTCTCTTCATATCTTTCTTCCCCACACCAGTAAGCCCCACATGGGAGTCAAGTAAATGTATCTTGGGTTGGATACAACACCCTCTTAGCAGCTACTCTGCTTTGTCAAAGTTGTTCCTGAGTTTGACTGGAACTAAACAAATTACTTCTGATGCAATCTGACCAGTGCAGAGTACAGTGAATTATTAATAATTCAACTGAGGAAGCAAGTGACTGTATTCATTCTTTTTTAACCACACATCCTAATGTTGGTTCATATTAAGCTTTTAGTCATATGAACTGCTGTTAAGCTCAGTTGCTGCCCAAACTACAATTGTGCAATTGCCTTGTGAGTCTAAAAGCAGAAATGTACACTTACTCCCTGATCAACTTAATCTTGCTTAACCTGGTTTGCATCCAGCATTGCAGCCTATTGAAGTCATTTTGAATTGTGATTATAGGCATATGTGATAGGAGCCACTTGGGGGGGGGGGGCTTATGTCATCCAAAAACACAATGCAGGTGTCTTCTAGGTTTTTAAGTTGCTGATATAAATATGGAACAGGACAGGGTTTTTAAGAAGTACACCAAGGTACTTTACCAGTTATCTTTCCAGGCTGACATGGAGCCTTAAATACTCTTTAGGTCCAAATGTTCAGTCAGTTGAAAATATACTTCACTGTTTTATTAGGTCCTATTTTATTGTCAGAAGTATTACAGACAATTCAAACATTTTCAGTATAATCAAAACAAAGTGTATCAGGAATTCTACAGCCAAATGTTATCATAGGAAGCAAGTATTTTTAAAATGTAAAGAGATTCCTTACAATATATAGAACTATTACAAGATGTTTTGTGAGAATACAGTAAGCTCGACTTTGTAACTTTAGGAAATAACTCTCTTTTCCTAAAAGAATCAATAGTATCAATCTAGAAGAATCTATGCTAATAATTATCTTTCTCTACTAAATGGGAATATAATATTATTTGGGTAGAGATGTAACTACATCAAGGATTAATACAAACATAAGTTATTCATATGAAAAAGTATTAACAATAATTATTTCAGGCTTCAGAAAAATTCATTACATAATTTGTTGGTAAAAAATTCTGGATGTGCTCCATTGATCATTAAAAAGTCCATTATTTAAAAGTATATGCCCTGAATTCATCTGTACTACTTCTACAATAATGTATCAGCTTATGATTTTTTAGGTTATAGTTCTTCAATTATATATATGTATCTATATATATGTACATATATATTTGTGTGTGTATATATATATATTTTTATGTATACATATATATATATATGTATGTATTTATTTCTATATGCCCTGTGGCCATCACAGTAGAGACTCAGTAGGTATTTGTTGAATGAATGATGAATGACAAAGTCTGTAAATTCAGCAAGTGAGAATAATTAAGCAACTGTACTCGATCCACATACCAATAGGTTATTTATGTAACATCTGCTATAACAAGAACTCATCACTGTGCTAGTCCTGGGGTACAAATGTACAAACAGTAGTTCCTACTCTCAAGGAGTCCTTGTGTTTAGCAGACAAGTCATACTCTCAGCAAATAAACAAATGTTCAACCACACATGACAAGTGCACAGCTATGAGGAAATTGGGAAAAACATTTAGCTTATGCAGAGTAACAGACATTATCATAGGCATAAACTAAGATAAAAGATGCACTTTAGTATTATAAATGGATCCAGGAGAAATCTAGAGGCCACACCATATTAGAGGGTACATGGCGTTACAGAGAGGGGGCTTTAGTTACAAATAGATCTACGTTTGAGATAATAGTACTGACATTGCAGAAGGAATAACAAGTATGTGTGTTCAATGCCTGGCAATAATAGCCATTACTATGCAGGTAAAAGAAAAAAAGTCACTGACCAATCAAAGAATAAACCTGTGATCAAAATGATCATTTTACTACTTTAAAGTGGAAGAGAGTGAACACGATCTGAATGGCAATACCAATATTCTCATACATTTTCCGTCACGTATTGAGGAGTTGCCATGTGCCAGGCTGTCTCAGGCTAAGTAAATTATGCAGCACTGTCTCTAATTTGCATACATCTGAATGCTACGGAAACTTGATTTTAAGAACATGATCCCACAGGGAATCTGCAAACACCCTTAGAAACCAAGTCTGTTATCAAAAAGCCAAAATGAAATGCCTAAAACTAGGGTTTTGTCCTGGCTGAGGACCTCCAGGTTTGGAGAGCGAGGCCAAGAAACCAAGAGGTTTGATGATGTGGAAATGATACCACTAGTTAGTGGTGAGGCTTGGACACAGTGAAAGCTTCAGCACGGGGTTTGCAGTTTCAAAGCTTGCTTTAGCACACCAACTTGAAACTGGTTAAGTTTATAACAAATGAAGTGTTCCCAATCTTGGAGGCCATGAGCTTTCTTGGCAAGTGGATATTTTATTCTAACATAGAAAAATACAGTAACTTCAATTATTTACTCAGGGTCATTCCCAAGCAGTTTTCTTGTTCAGAACCATCAGCAAACTGCAGCGAGCACGACTTAGGAAATAGCTGGTCAGCTGAAAGGAGGTGAAGTAACAAGCAACACCAACTCTGAAATTGGCTACCAATTAGTGACAAAGCCAAGGCGTGATCGAAGGGAACACTATCAGATGTCCTGGGCCCAGACTGAGGGAGTGGTACTCTTTAGGCAGACCCTAGAAGCACAAGCAAGGAAGGGCCTCACAACTCACACTCTAGCAAGGAAGCCGAAAGGGCCTCTGAACTTGATGTTTACTGTACTGAAGCAGCATCTAAGAGTGGCAGCGTCACTAAGGTTAGTTCAGTGCCAACAGTTCACATAAAGCACACTCACAGCCATGGTTTCAACTGTGCTCACCTTGGGGTCCCCCATGTGGCATGGAATTCAAGTATCTCTATTATTATCATATTATCATTATTGTTATTTCCACTCCATAAAGGAGCCTTGAACACCAGAGCAACTCCCTGCTAGTCAGTGCTGAGACTGGTACAGAAATGAATCTGGTAGCTCTAAAGTTTGTGCTCCTAAGACCCAGACAGGGATTAGCACAAGCAAATGCAGCCAGGGTGAGGCTCCCCTTCTCTGATCATATGCTCTGTCCTACTTGGGTGGCCCCTCTTCGACTTTTCAGATGTAAACATCTTGTCTCTGTGCAGAGGAGGGAGATCCAGGGCCCAGAGTCCATATGTAACAGCTCTGTGACTTCCTCCTTCAGCGCCTTACCACAGCTGACTGGAGAGCTCAATACTGAATGAATTAATAACCTCAACTGGACAATGCTGCTGTGCTTGACTCAGATCACAAATGCAGCGAGGACAAGGGAGGGAATGAAGCATGAAAACATATGGCAAATGCTGTCAGGACTATTTACTACATTTCCAGTGAAAGCACAGAGCTGTGGAAGTTTTGACAAGGAAAAGAAAGGAAGTGGGGCAGTCCGTGCCCCTTGAGAATTGCATTGAGTCCTTTGGAGGCCACAGCGCATGGAAAAGCCTCAGGAATGCTTGTGGAATAACTCTCAAATGAGTAGAGATGTAAAATATGTCAAGTAGGGAGATGAGCTGTGTAAGGAAGTGAGGTAAATGGGATAACCATTTATGGGGAAGCAGTACGCAAAGTACACACATATGCCCCTTCACCTGCCCCCGAGTGTTCCGAAGCATGAGAACATTTCCACTGGCTTATCCAACTCACTGCGATTTTCCATACGCGCGAACGATTTGCTGTATCTCCCTCACAGCCCCTGGAGGGGCGTGAGAACCCCTCAGAAGTGGATTCTGTCTCTGAGGTTAAAGCTGATTAATAAGAAAACAACATGAACAGCTTTCTTTTTCTTAGCCCGTCATCCTTGGCTCATTTGAGATACCTTTACCGAGCGTGTATTGTACGCCAGGCCCAATGCTGGAGATAGAACCACAACCGAGTATTTGCTGTCAATGCTCAGCCTGCTGCAGAGCACAGCACTCCACAGGCACAGCAGTGTTGGGTGAGCCGCATTCCTGGGGCTGGGAAAGAAGGCATGCGTGGAGGGGAGAAGCAGAGAGGGGCCCTGGAGAAGGGCATTTGGGGAACTGTGATAACTTAAAAGCTCAAGTTCTGGCAACAAGCGACTTTACTGTTTGGAACAACTGGAAAAGCACATTTAGAAAGGATTTTTGTGCCAAATCAGATCTGCCTGTGCACATTTATCAGATTAGACTCTGAGAGCCAAAGATTTAGTAGCGATGGCATCAGAACCAAAAAATAGGTTAGGCGAACTCGTGAGTGGTGACTGTGGAGTCAGAGGTTAGGTATTTATGTGAGTCCTGGAGTACATTGAAGGCATGAAGATTGTTGAAATTTTAATTATGAGACATGAAATAACCCCAAATTTGAAAATGACTACCCTTCACAATGCTGCCGAATACCTAGCATCTGTTCAAATTTATTATGAACCATTTCCTCAGGCAGGGAATGTGTAAGAATTACAAGCAGCTGCCGAGAAGTGTGCTAGCTGGGGATGCCACTTTCACACTGCAAGTTTATGTGCATTAAATAACACCATTACTGACCACGGACGTGCCAAAAAGCGGGAAAGGAATTGAATCACAAAGCACATGTGAGGGCAATGCTTCTAAGAGGTCATGGTACAATTTAAAAAATATGTCTTAGAAAATGCACTGAAGAAGAAAGCCAGCTCTCCGGCAGAAGCATTTAAATTTCCAGTCCCCTTACCCTCCCCATTTCAAAACCTGCAATTTACAGTAGTTGTGTCAGTTTCTCTAATTCGACTTTTAGAGATTTCAAATGTGTTTTTGTTTTCTCATGCCTAGGAATCATTCTTGGTGAAGTTTCCTTCCACTGTGTGTTTACGTCCTAGAGTTGCTACAGGAGGCGAATAATAAAGCCATGAGATAAGGCAGTGTTACTAACACATAGCTATATTGGGTTACTTTCCTTTTACTAAACATTTTAGGCCCAGTTCTTGCTCCCTGGGTAACTCTCCTGAGGCAAGCAGAGGACGTGAATCCAGCTCTTTGTTTCTGTAACTGTATACCTGTTATTGATGCAGAGGATGAAAAGAAAATACCAAACACGCATTGTTCTATTTTTAAGCTGTTGTACTCAGTTCCAGGGGAGGGAAAGATGCCCTTTCTCTCCTTGAAAGTTACCAAGAGCCTTGAAAGTTACTCTGCTGTAGTGTAAAATCAATTTCCAAACTTTGAAGACAGACAATCTTAGGCACTGAAAGAGAAAGTATGGAGTGAGTGAGTGAGTGAGTGAGAGACAGTGTGTGTGTGCGCGCATGGCACGCGCATACCAGTTGGAGCTGGGGGTGCCAAAATAAATCTTTCCTCATATCCGGAAATGCCTATCAGGGAAGAGAACTAGCTGGCAAACAGAAAACTCCCATGTAATGCTCACTGTTTTAAATAGCACACATGTCCTAGGGCAGTATTGCATGCTGCGGCTTTAAGTAGGCACTCTACCAAAAATTAACGGAAAGACTGAATCAGTGAATCTTTCCAGGAAAAGCATGGCAAAGCTCTCTTTGCCTGTTTAAAAAAGAAAGAAAAAATAAGCCAACCACGTAAATTGGCAGTAGGGTGCAATATTTCTCTAAGTCAAGAGTCCAGATGTTGGTTTTTCTGGTCTGATACTGCTCAAGGAAGCAGAAGCAGTGTAAGTTTCAGGGAGAGCTGGGTCACCTTGGAAATTTGACTCTTCTTCCTTGCTATGTTAACCTCTTGGAAAAATGTTATGCAGAGTATAACACTTTTTCACATGGAAGTGAAGACCTTCATGACACTTTCTAAAATAACTGAAGACTCTCTGGGATCTAAAAAAAATGATGTTGTCAGCCTCTGGTGCTGGAATACCTAATGAAATGGTCTCTTGCCTTCATGACATTTACAGTTGGCTGTAGGAGGTGGGGAATGACACCTAATTACACTACACTGGGCAGAAAAGGTTTTCTGGAAGAAGGGACATCCAAAGTAAGACCTGAGGCTGAGAAAGGGTTTCAGGTGAAGAGGCTGGAGAACAGAGCCCAAGCAGACATGAGGGGGAAGCAGTGAGAAATGAGATGGAAAGAGAGAAGCAGAAGCCACACAACACATGATTAGAAATATGACCTTTTTTCCAAAAGCAATGTGGGGGATAAGCCCAGAGCTGAGTCTTAGGAGGATCATACTGTCTTCATGTGAAAAAGTAGGTCAGAAAAAGGGCAAATCCCTGTGGGGTGTGGAGGAAGGCAGCTGTTGGGAGTTGTTGGTGTGGATTTGGATTGAGATGGTGCTGTCTGTGCTAGAGAGGAGGTGGTGGCCGAAGTCAGAAGTCAGAGTTAAGGAGTAAGAATAAAAAAGCCTGGGATGGGGAGGAGTCGGCATAGTGGGTTAAGTTTCTGGTTTAGCCTCTAGTGTCTACATTTCCTTTGATTTTATAAAAATAACTTTTCAATAGTCTTCCTCCTTTTCTAATTCTAAAATACCTGAATTCTCCTCCACATTTATGTCCTTTCAGCAGGAATACATTTATTTTACATGCACTCATCTTCTTATGAAGCCTTGACTATGTCTTTGAGCATATTTTGCAGATAATTCCAGTTATGCATCCACTTGGTGACTCATCCTGTAGTTCTCTCTCATTGTGAAACAAAAGAATTTTTGCAAGTCTAAAAAAGCACCAAAAGGTGGCCCTGCCTAATTCAGTATTCTTTGGTCAACCAAATTTTGCCGGCTTTGAAAACCTATGGTTAGTTACTAAGGCTCCTCAAGGCCTCTTGTAGCTACATATTTCTTGAGCGTGTATCTATCTGTGAATGTCTGGACTGAAAAGCCATGGTCTGAAGGAAGACAAAGACGTTAAACAACACTTAGGAGATGTAATCAGCAAAATCCAGATTGTGGAAAAGAAATCACAAAAGAAAAGGTGGAGGGTGGCCGGGGAGAAAACAAGCACATGCCAGGGAGTGAGCACGTACTTTAAATAAGAGGCAAAGGATATGAAAAAAAATTCAACATATAAATGTGGCTTAATTCAAACCAACAACTGAAAACTGACTAAATGATCTTATGAAGAAATTAGTGTTTAAACAAGTGATAATGGAGATTATGGTTATGTTTAAGGAAAAGAATCTGTATCTTTTTAGACATAAATGACTCCAACAGAAACCAGACTTTCTCTTAATACCATAGAAAGCCCTTACCCTGAATTGAGGAGAGGAGGCTTTCACGTTCATCCCAGAACGAGAGGTCAGGGTAGAAAGAGGTAGAAATGTTCATTCAACATTTAATCTAGTTTCTCCACCTGCCTCTACACTAAGAGTTGAAGGCCCCATGTAAAAACCATGAGGTAGATTGCCATTCTCAAACTCTACTTTCATATTTGCTCAGCAATTAATTTATTCCTGTAAATGATCTGAAAGTGAAATCAATGTTCCTAAAAGTTTGAGTCAAATTTTAAATACACTAGAGTAATCCATGGTGGATCATTTTATACTTCATTATTTTTGGAAAACGAGCTATTATTCTCAATTGGGAAGGCACATCTTCCTCAAGGTTAGGGGAGTAGGGTAAATTAGTAAGAAGGTATCAGGAAAAATTTTAGAGTCCTTTTAAACCATATAAGTTTACATAGCTATTTTTATTCTCCCCACACCAATAAAAACAAATAAGAGATTACATTAGCTACTATTGATTACTAAGAAGAGTGATTTTTATCACTCAGGCATGTTTGGATTGGAAAATTTTGAGAATCATTGATCTAGACTTTTTCTTTAAGAGTATTTTCTCAAAATGAACTATACCTTATCTTTTCTACATAGTCAGGAATTGTTTTAGAACAAATCTGTTGGAGAAACATTTTTCTTTTTCACAGGCAAATAATGAGCTAGAGGAAGGCTAGAACTGCTTTTACGTTACTTTTCAACCTTGATCTTGTCAACTAACAGAAGATAGGATTGTGTGATTTTGGGAAATCTCAAAATAGGAATGTAAGCCAATTGTCCATTTTTTGTGGTAGACACAATGGAATTCTCAGAGAATCTTTTATCCATGGCCAATAAGATGAATTCATTCAACTAGGATGGACTTGTAACTTTTATAATTAAACATGCTTAAAGAATATAATAACCGAGCTGTATAATTAGTATTGTTTAATATATGTAGCATAAAAGTATATTCTTGTACCTTTTCTTTTGTATGTTTTTTTGTTTGTTTTTATACTTTTTTTCTTCTGTTGAAATCTTAGTAACCTCTGAACTATTAGGTCATTAGGGCTGAGTCACAAGAGATAAAATCCTCAACTTTCTTCCCTTAAGTCTTTTCATGGTATGTGGTTAAAGGGAAAAAGAGAGAAAATTGCTATCTCTAACTACCAGTCACCTGTTCATACCTAAAGTCATGCCTAAAGTCACCTGCTCAAGCCTCTCTCCTAATGAGGCTGAATTTTCTGAGTGTGGATTTTGACTATCTGTGTATATGGAGAAAACTGATATCAGTAGCTCTGTGCCACAAGAAGACCAGAGGTTTTATTCCACAAGAGCACTGGGATTGTGAACAAAGCACATCAAAGCCTTCAATACCTTCCTAGGGCAATTGAATGTTGTAAAAGCCAAACTCTTGAACTACACAGAGGAGGAGACAGGTATGGTACGGAATGCATCTGGAGCTTATCCAAGGATCTGACTCATGATGGGAGCAAAAATAGTAAATTTTGCAGGCTTGAGTTAATTTAAGAACTATGTTTCAAATTATACTAGTCCTCAGCAAGAAAGGTTTATTGGCAGAAATCTCAAATTTTTTTGAAAAGCTCCTAAGTTAATGTTTTGAAACTTAAGTTTGTTGATCAGAGTGGCATAGTTCTGCCTGTAGATTAAACAACTGAACATACAATTTTTAAAATTTTCTTTTTAACATTGAGACAGAGCTATTATTTTTAAAAATAATGAAAAGGTGTTCAGAAGAATAAAACACTATTCCTTGTGCATATATGTGCTTGGTCCTCAAAAAAAAAAAAAAGATAAATATAATCCAAATGGTAAGTTTAATGCTAATTAATATCTTAATTAAAAGAAAATTCTAAGCAATCAGAATAGCTTACATTAACCCCTACTCTATAAAGCTATAGAAAACAATGGATGATCCAAATAACAGGACCCCAAAATGTTCACTACAAACTGACTGCAATCAGAGCCCATTATAACCTCCTCCACATAAAGGTTGGGTTAAGTTAAAAACAAGAAACAAAAAAAGCCATGAAGTTAATGTGATAAACTGTGATAAAAGAAACTATTCTCTTTTAAATTATGGTCATTGTTGTGACTGCTGTCTTTTCTTAAAAACGGATTTCAGTTGTAAAAATAAAGTAAAATGAATGACTGGATTCTAGATGTTTGCTAGGGAAATAGCCTTTCAGTCGAAATTTGACCAACATCTAACTTTTTTCTGGTGCTGACAAAAATCTTTCCATGAAAGAATCCCTGAGTCTATCTGAACTTTTAGAATACTGTTTGGTGTGAGTAGACTGATGGGTAGATTGACAGGAATAATGTGCCAAAGTAAAACTGGTTAAATTTGCTTTAATACATTTGATCTCTTTCCTCCTCTCTTTCAGCAAGCAAAGTTAGGAATCATTTTGAATGCCAAAGGAAATATCCTACTTAACAAAAGATACATTTGAACTTGAGCATATCTTGATTAAATGTCAAAAATGAAAATATTTATTTGCAAAGAACAAGTATGCTTTGCTCCAGAGAAATTCATGGCAGCTAATTTTCCCTTTTGTAAATTGAAAATAATTAAATTATTCCATTCAAGTCTTTGTGATAAGTTGCATTACTGGCATGTAGCTGAAAATAGAAATTGGTTAACAGCAAATGTTTCTGGAATATTCACAGCACTTGTAGGATATTTTAAGAGGAAAATGATCTAATTAGACTCTTACTTAAAACTACAAAAGAAGAAGTACACATTTCCAATAAAGTAATCAAGAAAAACAAACAGAAATCTAAAACTTGATTATGCAGAATCATAAAGCATCCTCTGCATCTCTTGTGTGTGAATATGAGGTAGCAGAGTCCAAATCCATTACAACTCTCACAAATATGATGTCATGGAGTGGACATAATGCACTTTTAAATTCCTGCCCATGCCTCTGTTTCCCTCACATAGTACTATTTGTACTCCACAGAGGCAGGTATTACTCATCCCTGCAAAGTTTCAAGGAATCTGTTTTTTTTCCCTCAAACATACTCCATTAAGTATTATTTGTGAACACCCCTAAAACAGAAATATTGAAATAGGTAGTTTTCAAAGACTTGGGAGTGAACCACTTAGTGGAATTTTCTCCTTAAAGAGATTACATATAGGATGTTGCAAATTATTTTCCTTCTAATATCCCATTTCCCAGGAGGGAGGTTGTCAATGTGTACAAAAGGTTGCACTGCACTGTACCATCAGTGACAGTGTGGCATCTCTTGAGGAGCTTGACTACAAAGCTTAATCAAAGTGGAGAGGCACTATCTGCTTCCATGCAGGTTTCACATGGAAAGGACTCTTTGGCCCTGAGCCACCAAAAGCAAAGCACAGGGCTAAAGAGTAAAGCCAACACCGCATACCAAAGTGTGCTTTTATCCGACTACGTGGTGGGGGCTGTGTGGGGGGGAGGGCTGACATTACTGAATAATGTCTAACATTTAGATTTCCAAAAAGCTCAGGATATTTTGTTTACTTTTTTGAGGGTTTTAATGTTATGATACTTGTGTGGATTTCAACACAGAAAGGATAATCTGAAACAGCAAAATAAACAGAGGAAACCAATTTTTAGTGAAAAAGAGTCAGGCCTTATTATCAAGGATAGTCCGTGTGATACTTTATCAGTGTTCTTTAAAATTCCAGCACTCCCTTGGTCAGAACAAGAATCCATCCTGTCTCTGGCAGTGGCACCCACGGTGCCCTCCTTGATATCAACTTCAAAAGACCCAACCGTTTTTAGTTTCCCTTAACAATATAGTTTTGTTTCTTGGACGACTGTTCAGTGGCTTAAATTTAACTTATACTGAAGAGTCTTTGGGGGAAGGGGAGTGTTCTTTAATGAACACAAAGAAGTGGCTTATAATTAACCTGTAGTTTACTTATATATGTGTAAGGGGATGTTAACACCAATGTAAGAAGTTGCTCGGGCTATAGCCATATTTAGGCATAAAAATCAGCAATAATCAGTACCACAATAAGCTAACTCATTGAGTTAAAGTAAAACTCACTGCTAGGAATGCAAAACATGAGACAGAAGCAGAATAAAGCAGCCCCCAAATTACTGAGAATGGTTAGTTGACAAGCGTCACTTTGGCTCTGATAGTCAAAAGGCAGTAGAAGTCATCCTTCAAAGATGCAGAGTTCAAGATTTGAATTTGAGGTCAAGTTAGTGCTTTTGAAAAACGAAATGTTCTAAAAGAACACAACTTGAGGAGCTCTTCCTGCAATCACCCAAGTGCAGACACCTAAGGAAAGCACAAACATGTACTTTCTTCCTGAATTGAAAATAACTGACCTGGAATTATAGCTCAAAACAAAAAGACTTATCATAAATATACGATTCAACAGTATTATGAAAGACCTGAACAGAACTTTAGCAATAGGACCATTCTGTAAGTTGAGATGCACCAGGCCATTGAAGCAGCTCATAAAATCTACTTCATACCAGTGAGATTTGTATCAGTGCTCCAGTCTTCACATCCACATTCTTTGGAGGGAACTTGAGCATATAACCCACAGGTCCTCCTGCTTCAGCCTGTCTCTTCTCCACTACCCTTAACCACTCCTCAGTGCAACCATAGGGGCAGCTGAGAAATGTCTCAATTTAGAAAAATATTCTGATTGCCTCCCTCAAGAACTAACATTCTGGATAACCCAAGTATTTGTACTACACATTTTCCAGAAGCAAAATTAGGGAGAAAATAGCAAGAAAGCTATCTGACTCCAGCTGTGTATGGTGTGGCCTTTGAAAACTTCATGTAAAAACTCTGTGAGCGGGAGATTGGTAAGCAAAGAGAACTTAGAATGTCCCTTTCAAAAGAGTTGATACTAAAATGTTACACCTACCTTATTGGAAAAAAAATTTAATCGTGGTAAAAAACACATAACATTTATCATCTTAATTATATTTTTAAATGTACAGTTCAGAAGTGTTAAGTACATGCACACTGTTGTGTCACCCGCCTTATTTTTAAATTAGCTTTATTCTTATTCACTACGGCTAAATAAATGAACACATTGTATTTTAATGTAACAAAAATGTATAATTGATGCATTATGTCTACATTTTAAGAGATTATAACATTATTTTAGTATACACAAAGACTTGATATTTGAATTTTAACATTTTTGAAATGTAAAACACACAATGATAATACCCAGGCTACATATCTTATGACTCCAACAGTTTTAGTTAAAACACAAATCGTACAGGTAAAAGCAAGTCCCCCTACACCTAAGACAAACAAAATGTATTAGTAATAAAGTGCCACTGTAATAGATGATGCCATTCAACTACTTCCTTTGTGGGAGGGAAGGGGAAGTTTATTTCAAAAGAATATGATATTACAGAACTAGTGATTCTCACCACTGCTTTATCATTTACTTTATACTTTGTAACAAGGACTTAAGGTTTATTTAGAGTAGGTACTGAACATAGAAAAGAAACTTTCTCAAAAATGACCATAACTACACTCTATGACAAGCTTACAGCCATCATTGTATACAATCTAGTGTCCAGAGCTTTTAAGAAGTATAATTTTGACCTTTAAAAAACTATTACAACTCAGAAACAAAAAGACAACCCAATTTAAAAATGCGCAAAGGATCTTAATAGACAATTTTCTGAAGAAGACATACAAACGGTCAATAAGCACATGAAAAGATGCTCAACATCATTAGCCATCAGGGAAATGCAAATTAAAACCACAATGAGATGCCGCTTCATACCTACTAAGATGTCTATAACCAAAAAGACAGAGAAAAACAAGTGTTGGCAGGAATGTGAAGAAATTAGAACCCTCATACACTTCTGGTGGGGATGGAAATAGTGTAGCCACTTTGTAAAACATTCTGGCAGTTCTTCAAAAGTTAAGCATAGTTACCATACAATCCAGCAATTCCACTCCAGAGAATATACCCAACAGAAATAAAACCACATGTCCATGAATCCATGAATGTTCATAGCAGCATCGCTCACAATAGCCAAAAAAAAAAAAAAAAAAAGTGAACCCAAATGTTCATCAACTGGTGAATGGATAAATAAATTGCGGTAAGTCCATACAATGGGATACAGTTGTCCATAAAAAGGAACAAAACACTAATACATTCAACAGCATGGATGAACCTCAAAAACATTCTGCTAAGTGAAAGAAGCCATCACAAAAAAACCATAAACCAAGTATAAATATAAATATAGATCTGAAGACAGATCTACAGATAAAATAGATTGGTGTTTGCCTAGTGTTCATGGAAACATAGTTCTGCTCTGATACTACATAAAAGCCACATTTTCTCATTCTAAATGTGTTCTTACGTCATTTAGAATTCAATATGTAAACATTAATGTACCTATAAGTGTTATGAATTTTCAGTTTTATTCCTAAATATGTTTAAGAACTACTACATTAATGTCTGGCTCTAAGACTATCTTTGGGTCCATATCAAAGGAACGCTTTCAGGTATGTCATTAAGTATACTTTCTAAGACTCCAGTATAGAAACTACTAACATTTTCATTTTTTTTCCCTAAACATTTAATGAGTGTAGATTAGGTATGTTGATATTAAGAATGTTTTGCATGTATCCCTGTATTACAATTTGGAAAATTTTTACAATATACTTTCAGGAAATTTTAAAATAATAAAACTTCAGCTCTTCACACAAACACCTTTGCGAACAATGCATTTAAATTACAGCTTTTAGAATTAATATGGTTGAGAAACCTTAATGTACAGAAAAAAATTCTGGAAAAGTTTTAAATTAAAAAAGTTACCAACAGAAGAGGTATGGTCAAACTGCAGCACCTTTCAGAGCTGGAAGGACTTTAGATAAAAGAACATGCATACAAAACTATGCTTACACATACACACATTCATGTTGTACTATGATGAAAAACTGTGTCCCAAAATTTCATAGCGTAAACACTTTATTGCATTATTTCCTACTAAAGATGTACTGTGCTGTGGTTGCATGGGAGTTTTGGTGATTAATATAAAGCACTGATAGAGAAGTTTGTGTCATAAATGGAACAAAAGTAAAGAGCATGGCTGACAACACTTTCTTCAAGTGACTGACAGCTAGCTCTTGAGGTGTGTGTGTGTTAGAGTAGGACCGTGAAAAACCATAAAATATGTCAAAACCATTTTAAATGGTACACCTGTTATATTTTTTTTTTGCTTTTAGAAATGTAATAAAATTTCTAGTATTTGCTTCAAAATAATCTAGCAGTTGGAGGGAGTGTAGGTTGGGGAGGAGGCCTAAGGATCTTGCAGATCAAATAAGAGAGTGTGTGTATAGATACAGATTTTTTTCCCCAATGGTATTGACAAGTCCTGGTAATATGGATGTCATTTTAATGGGCCAGATCTAGGACATCTACATTCTTCCTGCTCTTCCTACGGAACTCATCTTAAAAGATTAGCCAACAGTTCCTTCTGACTTGTTCACTTGCTCCCAGAATCACAGAGCTCAGGTCCTAACCAACTTCAATCCAATGCCCTGTGAAAAGAAAGCCCCATAGTAATTTAGGGGAAGTTTCTCCCCTCTGAAGAAAACTCAGATGGAAACTCAAGCAATTGTTGTTTTTTTTTTTTTTTCAAATACACATTTGGCAAAACCCCTTTCTTCATATGAGGAAGTCTAGGAAACGAACAGGGATGCTTCTGCATGAGACACTAACTTGTACAACATCTGTGTAGACGTTGATAGGCTAGTCAAGCAAGGGCAATCATGAGTGAACTGGCTTGCAGCCTGGGGAGCTGAGATTATTTCAAAGATCTTCTCCATGGAGAAGCTAAAAAGAAGTTTATTTTGTCTAAAAAAAAAATGCAGAAACATAAGACTTGGGAACCAAGATTCTATGCAGACTCAAAATTGGCTGAATCATTCTGGCAGATCAATCCTCCAAGAGGATACCACCACCTCAAAGCCCTTTTTTGCTTCTCATGAAATGCCCATACTCACCCCTAGAAATGACAGCATACTCACCCCTAGAAATGTACAATCTAAGTCACTGTCACAAAAAGCCTTGTCTGGTTGTAGAAACTTCTCTCTCTCTGTCTCTCTATTTCTTTATCTCTCTGTCTTTCTGCTGGTAGAAACCCTATCCTTTTACCTGGCTTTACGGGACACAAAGAAGCCTTTTATAATGGAATGCAGGTTCCCAATAATTCCCAGGGCAAGCAGTTCTCTTAGCAGAAGTCCAGTCGAATCAGCATCAAGAGACATGTCCCCGTGTATGTGTGGGAATACTTTTGTGGTTTGCTTTGTATATTTCTATATTGTTTTACTTATACATAGAGTAAGCATTCATTTTATTTAAATGACTTTAAATAAAACCATATGGAATAAATAATGCTATTCCTCTGGGAGTATGTATTAGTAGGGGCCAGGGAAAGCCAGGGAAGACTTCCTGGAAGAGAGGGTATCTGACCTATTAATGACCTGAACTAAGTGGCGACATCCCAAAGAACAAGTCTAGAAAAACTGAAAAGTGATGGTCCTCATCTCTGGGTGCACAGTAAAGTCACCTGGAGAACTATATATAAAAAAAAATTAATTCCCAAGCCTTATTTCAGATCAATTAATTAAAGAATTCTGAGTTGGGTGAGAGGTGGAGCCTGGGTGCTACATCCCATGTAGCTTAATATCTGAATGGAACAGTACAATTTCTCATAATGTGAATGCCAGAGTCAGAAGTGTACAAATTAGTGTCTCAGGCAGAAGCATCCTTGTCACCCAGGTCCCACCCACCACTTCCAGCCTTTAAGCACAAATCTCTAGTCAATTCACCAGGTAATTCACTCTCCAAGAAGCCACTATAAGATCAATGGAAGAAAAGCATCTCTTCCCCGACAATTCCCACAGACTTCAATTCCAACAATGGTTTGAAGGGAATGATCAAATTGGTAAAAATTTTATTTTTCTTAGAAAAAAATTAAATTTTAAAGAAAGATTTAAAATTTTGTTTTTAATTTTAAGGAAACTTTCTAAAATTTCTTACAAACAAAAACTGATCCAAACCACAGGTAAACTTGAAGCTGCTGTAATTCACAGATAAGAAATCCCAACTTGTGTAGGCCAATACCTTCTGGAAAGTTCCATCTTACACAGAGCCTTAAGCCTATAGTTTCTGATCTTTCAACTGAAGAAATGTTCCATTTTTACCAAAATTATTTTCTCCATAAACATTCATTTCTGAGGGATTAAATGACCACAGGCTGAACTCCTCTGAGCCAATGGTTTGTTGCAGCTTATACAACAGCCAACCCAACCCCAGCTGATATTAACAAAGGGTTGGGTCAAGGTCACTGTCCCTAGATGGGTATGAGACATCTAGGACACTGGATTCAGTTCTGGGAAAACAGGGGAGGGCAACCAGGGTGGAAGCAACTAGGAGAATTGGGCATATGAAAAGAATTGGGACACCTAGACTGAGCTCAGTGCCCTACTGAGACCATCTGACAAGCCACCCTTCTCTATTGCTCCACATGATGCAGTCAGGACCATGGGTGGACCTTACAGGAGGCAGACTTCAGTTCAATAGTCTGGACCATCTGAAAATGGAATGTTCAGGTGGCAGCTGATGGCCATCTTCCAGTGGAGCTGGAGAGGGATTCCTGCCCTGAGTGCCTGGTTACCGTTTTACCTCTACATGCCTTCCGGCTCAGACGGCCTCAGTTCTCCTGGCTCCCCTCTGAAAGGGAAAGTGTCTGTGGCTGAAATCCTGCCCGGTGTGTCTTCTCTCTGACTCGCCATCTGTGAGGCTGCATTCTCAGCAATGACTTTTGCTGGGAACCTCACAGAGTCCCACATCTGGCTCCTACTGCATTTAATGGTACAAGAGTCAGGTGTGAGGGAAATAAGGCAGGACCAGACCAAACTAAACCAAACAAAAACAAAAAGCAGCCAAACAAATAGACTCCTTTGCCTCCTAATAGAGTTGCTTCCTGACTAGAGAACCTGAAAACTGGAGAGTCAGGAAGAGGAAGGGTGGCATTGCCTGTTCCTTACTTTGTTCCCCCACTGGGCTCATCCTGCCTGAGTCACCATTACCCTGTGCTCTCTCAATCACAAGTCTATCTCTTAACCACACTTTGAACTCCTTGAGGTCAGGGACCTTGTCTTCTTCGTTTTGGTATCCTCAGGTCCCAGAAAAGAAGCCAGTCCCTAGAAGCCTCAACAAATGCATAATGAATGAAATTGTCTGCAGTGGCAAAGTAGACATTTTCTGGGACAGTTAGACTTTTAAAAACTCATTATTTTTTTTATTTTTTAGATGTATAAATTTCTTTTTTAAAAAATTTTCAGTTACAGTTGACATTTGATATTGTTTTATATTAATTTCAGGTGTGCACGTTAGTGGCTAGACATTTATATAATTTACAAAATGGTCCCCCAGATAACTCTAGTACCCACCTGGCATTATGCATAGTTATTACTACATCATTGACTACATTCCCTATGCTGTACTTTATATCCTTTTGACAATTTTGTAACTACCAATTTGTACTTAATCCCTTCAAAAATTTTCACCCAGCCCCCGATCCTTCTACCATCTGGCAATCATCAGTTTGTTCTCTGTATCTATCAGTCTGTTTCTGTATTTATATTTGTTTGTTTTAGTTCTTTAGATTCCACAAATAAGTTAAATTATATGATATTTGTCCTTGTCTGACTAACTTCACTTAGCATAACGCCCTCTAAGTCCATCCATGCTGTTGCAAATGGTAAGATTTTATTCTTTTTTATGGCTGAGTAATATTTCATTGTATGTATATACCACCTCTTCTTTATCCAATTGTCTGTTAATGGGTACTTAGCTTGCTTTCATTTCTTGGCTATTGTTATGCTGCAATTAACATAGGGGGCATATATTTTTTGGAATTAGCATTTTGGATTTTTTCAGATAAATCCCCAGAAGTAGAATTGCTGGGTCATAAGGTAGTTCTATTTTTAATTTTAAAAGAAATCTCCATATTGTTTCCCACAGTGACTGCACCAATTTGGAATCAGCTTTTCTCTATGTCTGCACCAGCACTTGCTGTTTGTTGATTTATTGATGATTGCCATTCTGGCAAGTGTAGGGTGGTATTTCATTGTGGTTTTAATTTGCATTTCTCTGCTGATTAGTGACATTGAGCATCTTTTTATGTCTATTGGGCATCTGTATGTCCTCTTTGGAGAAATGTCTATTCAGGTCCTCTGACCAATTTTAATTAGATTTTTTTTTAATGTTAAGTTGTATGCATTTTTTATATCTTGGATATTAATCCCTCATTGGACTTATTGGCAAGTATCTTTTCTCATTCAGTAAGTTGTCTTTTCATTTTGTTGATAGTTTCCTTTGCTGTACAAAAACTTTTTAGTTTGGTGTAGTCCCATTTGTTTATTGTTTCTTGTTCCCCTATCAGAACAAATATTACTAAGAACAATGTCAGAGATTTACTGCCTATGTTTTCTTCTAGGATTTTTATGGTTTTGGGACTTATATTTAATTTTAATCTATTGTGAGTTTATTCTTGTATATGGTGTAAGAAGGTGGCCTGGTTTTATATATTTTTTTGCGTGCATCTCTCCAGTTTTCCCAATACCATTTATTGAATAGATGTCTTTGCCCCATTGTATATGCTTGCCTCTTTTACCATAGATTAATTGAATATGTAGGTGTGGTTTTATTTCTGGACTCTATTCTGTTCTATTGATCTATGTGTCTGTTTTTTATGCCAGATCATTGGTTTTGATTACTATAGTCTTGTAGTATAGTTTGATATCAGGTAGCATGATACCTCCAACTTTGTTCTTCATTCTCAAATTTTTTTTTGACTGCTCAGGGTCTTTCATAGTTCCATATAAATTTTTAAGATTATTTGTTCTAGTTCTGTGAAAAATGCCATTGGTATTTTGATAGGGATTGCATTGAATCTGTAGATTGCTTAGGGTAGTATGGACATTTTAATAATGCTAATTCTTCCTATCCATGAGTTTGATAGGTGCTTCCATTTATTTGTGTCTTCTTCAATTTCTTTCTTCAATGTCTTATGATTTTCT
The DNA here is from genome assembly GCA_030015415.1 of Cynopterus sphinx. Classification (NCBI taxonomy): domain Eukaryota; kingdom Metazoa; phylum Chordata; class Mammalia; order Chiroptera; family Pteropodidae; genus Cynopterus; species Cynopterus sphinx. Next base: position 19,128,685 of record CM057379.1, on the reverse strand, counting down.
GAGTATAGGTCTTTTACCTCCTTGGTTAAATTATTACTAGGTATTTTTTTGATGCAATTATAAATGAAATTGTTTTCTTAATTTCTTTTTCTGAGATTTTGTTATTGGTGTATAAAAATGCAGCCAATTTCTGTATATTAATTTTGTATCCTGCTACTTTACTGAGTTCGTTTGTAAGTTCTAAAAGTTTTCTTTTTGGTGAAAACTAGAGTTCTCTGTATATAGTATCATGTGATCTTCAAATAATGACAGTTTTACATCTTTCTTTCCAATTTGGATGGCTTTTATTTCTTTTTCTTTTTCTGATTGCTGTGGCTAGGACTTTCAATACTATGTTGAATAAAAGTGGTGAAAATGGACATCCTTTTCTAATTCCTGATCTCAAGGAAAATTCTTTGTTTTTCCTTACTGAGTATGTTAACTGTGGGTTGTCATATGCAGCCTTTATTATGTTGAAGTATTCCCTCTATTCCTAGTTTACTGAGAGTTTTTATCAAAAATGGATGCTGAATTTTGTCAAATACTTTTTCTGCATCTATTGATATGCTCATATAATTTTTTTACTTCACTTTCTTTATGTGATCACATTGTTCTGCAGATATAGAACCAACTTTGCATCCCAGAAATAAATCCCACTTGATCATAGTGTATGATCTTTTTTATGTATTGCTGAAGTGGGTTTACTAATATTTTTTGAGAGTTTTTGCATTGTTCATCAGGAACATCGGCTTATAATTTTCTTCTTTTGTAATGTCTTTGTCTGTTTTTGGAATAGGGTTATGGTGGACTCATAAAATGAGCTAGGAAGCCTTACCTCCTCTTGCATTTTTTGGAATAGTTTAGAAGGCTAGGTGTTAATTCTTTGAATGTTTAGTAAAATTCACCTGTGAAGCCATCTGGTCAAGGACTTTTGTTTTTTGGGAGTTTTTTGGTCATTGATTCAGTTTTGATAGTAGTAATTGGTTGGTTTGGGTACTATGTTTCTTCTTGACTCAGTCTTGAGAGGTTGTACTTTGTTAGGAATTTAGAAATTCCAGATTGTCCAATTTGTTGGCACATAATTGTTCATAGTATTTTTTTTATAATCCTTAGTATTTTTGTGATGTTAGTTGTCACTTCTCCTCTTCCATTTCTGATTTTACTTGAGTCTTCTCTCTTTTTCTCTTGATGAGTCTAGTTAAAGGTTTATCAATTTTATCTTTTCAAAGAACTAGCTTTTGGTTTCATTGATCTTTTATATTGTTTTCTTAGACTCTTGTGTTTATTTCTGCTCTGATCTTTATTATTTCCTTCTTTCTACTCTGGGCTTTGTTTGTTGTTCTTTTTCTAGTTCTTTTAAGTGTAAGGTTAGATTGTTTATTTAAAATTTTTCTTGTTTCTTGAGATAGGCCTGTATCGCTATAAATGTCCGCCTTAGGGGTGTTTTTGTTGTGTACCATAGATTTGGGGTCATTGTGTTTTCATTTGTCTCAAGATATCTTTGGCTGTCATCCTGGATCTCATTGTTAACCCATTTACTGTTTAGTAGCATGTTATTAGCCTCCATGTCTTTGTGTTTTTCAGTTTTTTTTTCTTGCAATTGATTTCTAGTTCTATACCATTGGGGTTAAAGAATATGTTTGATATAATTTCAATCTTTTAAAATTTATTGAGACTTATTTTGTGGCCTACCACATTTTTTATCCTGAAAATACTCCATGTGAGCTTAAAAAGAATATATTTTCTGCTGTTTTGGGGTAAAATGCTCTAAAAATGTCAATTAAATCCATCTGGTCTAATACGTCATTTAAGGCTGCTGCTTCCTTGTTGATTTTCTGCCTGGAAGATCTATCTGTTGATGTCAATGGGGTTTTAAAGTCCTCTACTATGACTCTTGCTGCTTTTAAGATTCCCTCTTTGTCTTTAACTTTTGCAATTTTAATTATAATGTATCTTGGTGTGGGCCTCTTTGGGTTCATCTTGTTTGAGACTATGTGTTTTTGGACTTGTATGTCCATTTCCCTCACCAAGTTAGAGAAGTTTTCAGTCATTGTCTTCATAGATTCTCAATCTCTTGTTCTTTCTCTTCTCTTTCTGGTACCCCACCCTATGATGTGAATGTTGTTACACTTGATGTTGTCCCAGAGGTCTCTTAAACTCATTTAAAAAAATTCTTTTTGTCTTGTTGCTGTTCTGATTGGTGTTTTCTGCTATCTTATCATCCAAATCACTGATTTAATCCTCTGCTTTATCCAATCTGCTGTTGATTTCTTCTAGTATATTCTTCACTTCAGTTATTGTATTCTTCTTTTCTGATTGGTTCTTTCCCATTGTTTTCATACCCTTATACTATCTTCATTGAAGTTCTCACTAAATTCCTTGAGTATCCTTATAACCAGTGTTTTGAACACTATATCTGGTAGTTTGCTTGCCTTCATTTCATTTAGTTCTTTTTCTGGAGTTTTCTCCTGTTTTTTCATTTGGGACATGTTTCTTTGTCTCCTCATTTTGGCTGCCTCTCTGTGTTTGTTTCTATATATTAGGTGGATCTGTTATGTTTTCCAGACTTGGCAGGGTGGCCTTATATATTAGGTGTCCTATGGGGCCCGGTGGTGCAATCTTCCTGATCACCTGAGCTGTGTTTCCCAGAAGTATCCCTTGTGTGCATTGTGCATGCACTCCTGTTGGAGTTGAGCCTTGACTGCTGTTGATACATCAGTGGTTGAATTTGATCCTCAGGCTGACTGCTGTGAGGATTGGCTATAACCACAGCATAGAACCTGCTGTGCAGGAGCTGACCTCATGGAGTAGGATATGCCTCAGTGGGCTCTAGTGCCTGTTGAGATGACCGGTTAGGTATGCAATGTGTAGAGATAATCAGGTAGTGCTCTGTTGTGTTCTGAAGGTGACCATTGGATGTGTTATTTCTCGGACCTCTTGCAAGGGGCTCCAGTGCAAGCCAAGGTCATCTGCTGCTTGTGACTGGCTCGCAGACTACCTGGTAGAAGCTACAAAGCAACCTGCCTATGTTGGACCTGGAGGTGCATGGGAGAGTACATACTGTGAACCAGTGCCAGCCGCCACCAATACCAGGTTTGTCACTGCCGCCAGCCGCCACCAATACCAGGTTTGTCACTGCCTGCCAGTTACCTATAAGGCTCGGTCATTAAAAGAGCCCCTAGTGATACATGCATTGGGTAAGGCATCTTAGAGAGCTACCATGGTGAGGCAAGTAGTATTCACCAGATTAATATAGATTTAGATTTAGCATCAGTGCTGAGCCTGGGGCCACTTGGCAACAGGCACAGGGCACATTTAGGCCATCTGTCATCTGCCTGGGGCCTTCAGTCCTTTACGAGTGTTTTTAAGGAAGACTGCAGTGTGGGCCAAACCAGTTGCCTGCCCTTTAAAGAGGCTCCAGCAGGGCTTAAGTTGGGTGGGGCACAGTCTCAGGGATCATCAGGGTGAAGCCAGTGGAGTTCACCAGACTAATGTAAATTCAGCTTTAGCTATTTGAGAGGAGGGTCCAATATAGAGACAATGGCAACTGTCCCTTTAGCTGTTGTCCTGAAGCCACAAAACTCAGTTTTTCACTGGATGTCTCTGGCACCTGCTGAGCTGCTGTCTGTCTGCCAGAGCCCAAGGGACTGAATCTGTGCCTGGGCCCTTTAAGAAGATGGCTGGGTTTCCAGTAGTCTTCTATCTCATTTGGATGAATTGGAATCTCTGCTCATTTTCATAGCCAGATGCTGTGAAGGCTTCTCTTCCTGGCACTGGTGCTCTGGGCAGGAAAGCCCAGTGTGAGACTGAGACCCCTCACTCCTCAGAGGGGATCTCTGTGGCTGAGGTATATCCCTCCCAATTCTTGACTGCTACATGTGGATGTGGAACCAGTCTGTTTGAGTCTCTACCCCTCCTGCCAGTCTCTATGCATTTTCTTCTTTATATCCTTAGTTATAGGACTTCTGTTTAGCTAGTCTTCAGACGGTTCTTCAGGGTAATTTTTCTATAATTTAGTTGTATATTTTGATGTGGTTATGGGAGGAGGTCATGGTCACAGCATTTACCAACTCCACCATCCTGACCAGAACCAGGAAGTATGGGACAGATAGACTTAAATGACTTTGTGCACATCTTACCAAGTCCAAATCTACTAAAAAAATAAGTATAAATAAGTAAAAAATGCATTTAATCACCAAGATATCTTTTGCATATAATGCAAAAAGCCATAACCCCTTAGATGGGTCTCCCATTACATCCTACAACCTCCCTCCCTGGATGGGAGGATTACTTGGCCTTGCTTCCAATGATTCTGAACAGCTCTAAAAGAAAATAAAGTGGAACCATCCTGTTGGCTTCAAATGAGCTGGGTTAAAGCTTCTTTCTGGCTTATTTCCAGGCTGCAATGATGGGTGTTCACATGTTGAGATAGAGACTCAGTTTGTCTAAAGCTTTGGTTAGCTGGAAAGATCTGCTCACAGCATGTAAGCACAGTGTGGAATTTGCTGCTGAATGGGTTCCAGGGTGCCACACACTGGGCCTGGAGTTTCTCAGGAAAGACTAGGGAGTTGTATAACAAATGATAATATTTAGAATTATGCAGCTGTCATAAGGCAATCACATCTCATGCTGCAGGGCAGAAACCAATCCCTTTTAGTTGAGAGGAAGGAATTCTCTCTGGCTCCTATGTTGTTACTTGATTAACTTCACGGTTTCTTTAATTTACCCTCAAATAGAAAAGTGATTGCTGCAAGGATCGCAGACAAATGAGACACACAGAATCTGGAGCTCGACTGAGCATGTTACCTGTCTCTGAACTGAGCTCTCTTTCTTTGCTCTAGAACAATCATTTACACAATGTGGGCTACTAGGACAAGTCTTACTGCCACTACTCATCGCCAGTCTACCATAATTGAGAAGATACTGTGTCAGGAATAAATCCACAAAATGCCAAGACATAGGTACCATTAACACCTTCATTTTACAGAGAATGAAAGGGAGGCCCAAAGGAACTCCTCCCCACCTAAGATAGATACTTTTTTCTTCCGTAAAAAGTATACATTGGAGAAACAGGATAAATCTACAGTCCCTTTTCTTGTACGTGTTTGTAGTGTTTCAAATAGGCCTCAATTATACCCCAGAGACATGACAATAAATAGTTAAGAATATTAAATTTTTCTTACATGATTTCTCTCATTTTTTGCAAATCCTTAACAAAACCTTGACATGTCCAAGGATTAAGAATTGTCTAGCGCATTTTTCCCCTATTCTATTAAGTAAAATGACAAGATTTGAGATCACTCTCACTGCAACTGTCCTTTTTCTAAAGCCAAGGGTCATACTTTGAGGTACATTTATTGTTTCTACTTTTATTTCCTCAGGTAAGAGAGCCCCTTACTGGTGATTGAAGCTTGGTGGCTTCACCTATAATTAAGTTCCACATTCCACTGAATTCATTGGTCTATAATGAAATTTGGGAGGAAGCTGCCTAAGGAATATATGACACGTATCATGGAGCTTGTCTTATGAAGGAGGGATTACATTCAGGCAGGTATTTTGTTTTGTTTGATGTGTGTGTGTGTGTGTCTGTGTGTGTGTGTGTGTGTGTGTGTGTGTGTGTGTGTGTGTGTGTATGCTTCATTCTAAATGCAAAAAAGAACTGTTAAAGTTTTCCAAGAACAATTGGGTTCTAAAGATCTGTCCTTAGAGATGTGTAGGTAGAAGATGGACAATGATTTGAAAAGGATATTAAAGGTATAGTTGGACTAGATCAGTGTTTCCCAAATCAGTAAATACAGTAGTTTTTATTTATTCTTTTAGTACAGAAACCTCTCCTTAATTTTAAAGCACGTAGTGATTACAGGTAAGACAAAGTCTTACTTAGGTGCTCGGTGCTCAGGTGTACTTAACACCTCTTTAACATTTGCATCCTTCCCTCTTTTTAAATGAATGTGGCAGGCAATAGTATTAATCTAGATTTTTATTACGTTGTGATTTATTATCTCCTTCACAAGACAAGTATCCATTTGATTTGAGGCAATGGAAGGAAAGTATGTTGATTTAAAGAACATTTGTAACAAACAATGGTGATGCCATGGCTCAAAAAAATCAAATTTGGGATCATGTTCTTAAAATCAATCGAATCATCTCTTTCTTGCTGGGAGTACAAAGGACCATACTTGCTTCCTTATAGTTGAAATTGGAATTTGCTTACATATATTGTATGATTTAAAAAATGCAAAGAAGCATCCCCCTCTGCACCCTACATACAACTTCTTGAAGATTATACTTTTGTATTCATTCATGTATCCTCTGGGCCTAGCTCAGTAGCTGAGACAGCAAGAGCTCAAAACATAGCTGTTAAAATTGAATAAATGAATGAATGTTAAAAGATAAATTTCATGTATTTTTTAATCCTTCCTCCAGTAGGCCCCACCATAGGTCCCAGACATTGCTGGTAATTTTACTGTTGCTGTTGATACTCCCTCACCAACCTTTTATTTACAATTTGCCCAACCCCACAGTGATTGTGAAAAGTGATTCCACTCACATCCTCCCTTCCAGATAATTGGAGACAGAAAAGGTTTCTTTTTAGGTAAGTGATTGAGAAGGAGTGTATACTTAGAATGAGAAAAAAAGAAAGCACTGATTTTTGAAAAGTTTCAGAAGTAAAAAGGAAATGATAGTTATGTTTACATAGCACAACCTAAAATGGAGTTTAATTATTATCTAGTAAATTTAATCAGGCTAAGCCAGCCAAACCCACTCATATTTTTTGGCAAGAAATATCTATTTTGGCTGTCTATCCTGACCAAATTAATAGAAATTGGTGCCAAACCCTTATTTTATTTTGTGGTGTGTTGGCAGACATATTCTTCTTGTTCAAAAAAAAAGTACTTGAGCATAAATCTAGCCATTAGACTTTCTCTCAGAATCTCTTTGGCAGCATCTGGAATTCTAATACACACCAAGGATGTTTGGAAAGATTGGAATTGAAAGTTAAGGAAAAAGAGAACATGGTTTGCAGTGGCTTTTTAGGCACAACTCAGAAACATGGCTGTTTAAAGTACAAGAAACGTAGATTTAAACGTAATGTTAGGACAATTAAATTTATAGGATCTTTTAAAAGAAAACGCCTAATTCAGGAAAAGCAATAAGGGTTTTGCGCATTTCAACCTATGTCTGCACAGACCCTGCACAGACTTTTGAACTTTAGAGCACGAAATCTGTCAGCATTTTCCCGCTGGGAAATACTTTCTATGGGAGCACAACCTCTAAGTTCTTATTCTGGTGCTCCTGTTGGGTGCAGAAAAGACCTGTACAGCTATGACACAATGTGGTGATACCCAGAAAATGGAGAGGAGGGTTTTCCAATAGCTATTTGTTTAGTGTGCAACAAACATGGTATTTATTTCGTAGCTGATTCCACATTGAATAAGCTTTGGCATGGAACTGTAAACAGTGGAATAAGGTAACACATGAAACCTAGTGCTAGTATGATGTGTGCACAAGCTGATCAGCGCATTTCTTTTCATTTATAGCACTGACACTCAAACTTGAGTTCCAGCATTGGTAGCCTGAGGGTTGCATTTGGCCTGCACATGTGCTTTGTTTGGCTTGCACTGTTTTGTTCGTTCTGTTAACTGAACAAACACATAAAAATCTAGAGGTTCTTAAAATGTTTTAGATTTTTTGGATTCTCTTGAAAAATTAGAAGATCTGGGCCTTGGTGACACATGGAAACAATTGGCTGGAGCTGATACTTTTCAGGTCCCAATAGCCTCCTTGCCTCCATTTGTCTACACTCCTCTGTAGCTGAGTCACTTTACACTTATCTTCACACTTGGCCATGGTATTTTACCTGTCGAAGAGAAGTATTTCTCTGTATCCGTGATTCTATCAAAGTAGGAAAATAAACAGTAGCCTGAAATGACAGTTTCATATATACAGGTCACCTGCTTGGCTACTAGAGGCATTTGAGTTTGCTTTTCTATTCTAAAATAGTGAACCCTGACTTGGTTCCCTCCCTTCCCAACACATTCTCTAGTAACATCTCCCAATACACACAAGGGTGTGTGTAATTGGAGGAATATTCTGTACTTCTCATTCTCACTGGGTCCTACCCCACTTTGGTTTAGAATCATTACTAAAATGCTGATGGAAATTCTTATTGAATCAATCACTCATTCCAATTAATGATAAATATTTAAATTGCTGTGTAGCTTGGAAATTACTTGTTTGAGATTAACATCTTAAAAAGATCTTTGGCAAGCTAAATAATTATGTCCCTTGTCTTAACACAATCCTGGAAAAGAGCTGGCACTCTCTTAAAGCTCCCAAGTAACAGCATTCACACTTGCAATTAGGATACATTTTAAAAGTTCCTTTTATATTGGTTGTTTACAGCTTATAACTCTTTTCTCTTCAATGATATAAATGTTGAAGATTTTTTCAAGGTTTACTTACAAATTTCCTTTTAACCATGCAAAAAAGGAATGTGTCATAGTTTTTTTTTTCCCTGAAAAATTACTCAATAAAAGCTCTTATTTCTCCAATAAAGTTGATGTATTAAGTATTAGAAAACACCAGAAAGTTCCACTTCAAGGTAACTGTCAACTAAGGTTACAACTAAAGTTACTAGTACTATTTTCTCAAATTGTACCTAACAAGGGCTTTCCAGTAATAAAGGGTAAAATAGTGGGTTTTTAACATAATTACCGGAAAGCAGAAACCTCTAAACACTTGATGAGATAGTATAAAGAAATCCAGGACCCCTCTGCGTCCAGGAAAACTGCAGGTACTCAATTCAGACGCCTGCTCCACTAAATAAAATGGTAGATATGAGTTCTGGCCTCTACATGCTTACTGCAAAGAACTTGTTTCCTAGAAAAGTGATAGCACATAGATAATAAAATGAGGTTGAGCCCTCACATAAGCATTAACCTAGCTTCTGTGATAAAAATTGAGGTCAAAATGATTATCCCTGGCCAGCAAGGAGCCAGGCCAGTTTCATAAACAAGTGCCCCGAATCATCCTGTCTGCTTGATTGTTTTATGGGCAATTCTTCCTCCAATGGGAGCTTCCTGTATATGCAATCACTTGTTTAAAGACCTGGGCAAGTGGAAGCCAGCAGAGATCTGCTAAGCATTGAGGAAAAATCTGACATAATTTCTGTCCAAGTAACAGCCAGTCCCCGAAGGCATGTAGTACTTAGAATCTTGCCCCATTACATTTGAGTTGTACGATGAAGTTCTTATTACAGAGATCTTGAAAGGAGATTATAAATATCCTTGAGAACTAAATAAAAGAGGAAAAGAGGTTTGGAGCCAGCTCACATAGGTGGAGTGAATTGCCTAAGGGGGACAGTGAGCCAAGGGCGGAAAAGAGAACAGGGTCAGTAATACCTGAGTTCTGGGCTTTAGCTATAAACCCAGAAACCATCCTGCTGGGGCAGTGTCTATGGACATTGCTTCTCCAAGTCAGAGATGTGCTGTGGGGAAAGAGAAGAGTGGGCAGGAAGGAATGTACAGAAACAGTTTTATGCAACTTCTTGTCTCCATTTGTATTCACCAATCACACATACAAATGACTCTAACCACTTCCCATGCAGGAGTAAATCGTTAGTTATCTCGCTGGCACAGAAAATAGAATCCTATCCTGCAAAGCTTCCATTCGTTGAAAATCCAAGTGTCAACGGACAAAATATCTGGATGGGGAAATCTCCCACCCCCTCCCCATTCTCCCACCATTGTGAAAGGTCATGGGGGGTGGGGGACAACTGGAGAAGAAATGAAATCATGCGGGTTCACCAGGAAAAGATAAAGTGTTGGTGGCATCAGAGTTGGTGAGTGTGTTGTGGGCATTACCTCTTGATGAGGCTTCCAAGAAGGCTCCCGCTCAAGTCCTGGTGGCTCTGAGAACAAGCATTCTTGCATCAATAGCTAATAGGCTGTCCAACCAGATGTTATCTGGGTGGGATAAGAGGGTGAGAAAACAGACCTGTTGTACGCTGTTGTCAACTATATCGCTGTGGTCAGAGAAGGCTGGTTGTGTAGTGTTTAGCAGGGCGCCTCTTTCGAAGTGAGGCAGACTAGATTACGTGGTTGTTTAAATCCATTTCCTCTTGTGATTGGTAAATACAAGTTATAATCATTCATGCATTACTAAAGCCTCCTTTCCATCATTTTGAAGGGATTTTTTTTTTTTGGTCTAGAACAGAGCATGCATCCAGCAGAAACTTAAAGCATTTATTTTTCTAAGCGATCTTTTGTAATAAGCACACTTTTAACAAAACTGCCTAAGGTACCTGTGACAAGGCTGGAGATGATAAGCGGTAACACCAGCATCTGTAACATCCTCATCAGAAGCTCCCCAGGGAAGGAGAAGTACTTGACTTCCCGGTAGGTCATTTTGTATGGTCGGAGGGCAAATCCAAGGATTGTACCTGAAGGGAAAACAAGCAAAAAGAAAAAAAGAAAAATTAAGTCTTTTTTGAAACTGAAGTAATAATCCTAGAAAAATGAACAAGCATTTGGCGGGTGATCATGCCTGTTTGACAAGAGTAAATTTATTTAAGCAGCAAATATTCGTGCTGCTTTAAGAGAAAGGAGTGTGCCCATCTTTTCAGTCCGAGTCTGGCAGAGTCTGGCTGAATCCAGGGGCTTCAAGCAGAACTCATAGAAAAAATTTTCCTGGCTTTAGCAAATGAAAAATTGCTTTGTCTAACTTAAATGCAGTGGAACCAATTTTGACATGGCTCAGTACAGAGTTACAAAGATAGGGGCATAACTAGGAGACAAATCATGTATCCATGAACAAGGCAATATAAAAAAATAAAAGACTTATTATAATGGGATTCCTTTGTAATAACAGATGCTAGAATGGCTAGCATAACCACTTATAAAGGGTAGTATAAATTTATTTTTTTCCCAATTAAGAAAACTTCTCTTGTTCACATTGTTAATCCATTTACACCACCTCCCTGCCTGTACTCCACACTTTCCGTCTATATGATCTTGATGTCACCTCGGCAACTGCATTGTACAGACTTACTATTTGCTGTCAAGAGAAGACTGCAAAATGAGCAGAGACATTTTTTCTAAAAATGTTCCCTGAAAATTTAGGGAAAATTAGGGGAAAGAGAAAGTAATTTCCCCTTTAATTCTCCTTCTGTTCCTGGAACTTTGAGATATATATCTTTAAATGATACCTTCACATGTATAATCAAATTATGCATGATACTTTTGGAATGTTTGGAAGTTAACAAAGGCATTGAATAAATTTACTCCCTCTCCCCTTTCCCTAATTTACTTTCTTTGCTCCAGAAAATTTACTTGTTCCATTATTGCATATATTTTCTTTTTTTCTTTATTTTTTTCCCAGCTATTATTAAACTGTGTGTTACAGGAGAAGTACCAAGTTATCTAAAAGCTAGAGACTGGGGGAGGGAGAGACAATACTGGGTAGACACAGGTTTTTCCAAAGGATGCAAGCAGTCCTTTAAGAAAACTGAACCATCCTAACGTCTTATGAAATGGGGTTCTTCTCTTATGAAATGTGATACAAAGTTCACTTCAATTGTCACTGCAACTCCAATTTCAACTCTTGGGTCTCAGCAACCAAGAAGTATTTATTCTTTGATTAAATATTGTGACATTTCAATTAAAAGTCTAAATTGATGTGACTAGAAAATTTAGCTAATCCAGTTTTCAGGGCCTTCAGGACAATATTTATTGCTTTTTTCTAATATAACAATAATATGTTCAAGAGAGAAAAGTTGATTTGGAAAGTGCAGAAAAGTACAGGCAAAGTCTGCCCATATTGGTTCTACCACTCAAATAGCAAATAGCTAATGCTTACTGAGGTTTTAGCACAGGCCAGGCATTGTTGGCGGTGCTTTTCCTGTGTTAGTAAATTTAATCCTCACAAAACTTCAGGTACTATTTTACCACTAATTTGCTGATAGAGAAATCTAATCACAGTGAACTTAAAAATTGTCTAGTTCCAATAGCTAGTCAGTATCAAATCAAATAGCTATTCAAGTGACAGTCCAGATTTAAAGCCCTGCACTTTGGACTCAGATCTCACATTTTTGACCACCTCACATACTTCTTATCTCTCCAAGTAGAGCAAAGACAACCACTGTTAGTGCTTGAGTGAGTTTCTTTCCAGAATGTTCCCACACAGAGCTAACCATATAGAAATCACACAGAATATACTTTTTCATACATGGTCACCAAAAACTTCACTTTTAGGTCTCATGATATCAGATGCAATAACTTGTTAAAGTTTACTTAATTCTTTTGTTGTTGAACACTTAGGTTGTTTAGCATTTTTCACTTTTACGAAGAATGTCATGATGAATATATGAAGGTTGTTTTATATCTAGGATAATTTTTAAAATTTATTTACTTAAATTAGTTTCAAGCACCGTACATTGGTTAGACATCGATATAGTTCATAAAATGATCCCCCATATTTTTTCAAGTGTTGTTTAGAATAGAAAACCAGTGCATTTAAGGAATATGACCATACTGATTTATGTTATCGACTTACTTTCCCAATGGCTTGGTACAGCAGTTTAATGTTCCATTACTGAAGAGAAGACTTTATTTCTTATATCTCCAGGAACAGAGAACATTATTGTAAAAAGTTGTTAAAACAAGCAAAATTTAGGAATGTGATGAGTAAATAGCATGTATTTTTGTTTTCCTTTGAATTTACTTAATATCTAATGATGTTGACCATTTTTCCTAACTATATTTCTCCAAGCATTTTCTAAATTCTAATAGTTTAAGAGTATATTTATGTGTGTGTATTTGGTTTAGATTTTCTATATAATAAAGATAATTATCCTTTGCCTATGTATAAAGTAATATGTGCTAAAGCTGTTTTTATAATTTGCTTGCCATATATTATCACTTTAAAATATATAGATGTTTTGCATTTTTATAATGTCCGTGTGCCTTTTATATTAGGTGATTTCTACAAGAGTTATAAACTTTTAATTTTCCTCCCCCTCCCAAGTTTAATAAATCTTCAATTCTTTTTTCTTTCTTTCTTTGCTTGCTTTGTTTTAAAATATTGAACCTTTAATCTTCCTGGAACTCGGTTTGGGGTAAGGCATTTGATTATGAGTTTCAGTGTACATTATTCAACACAGCAGCATCGACAGCACATAAGGATTGTAAAAGGCTCTGGTTATATATGGATCTTTCCTGCTTGTTCACGTAAACCCCAAGTTGCACTGAGATAAGTGCCTCATCTTATAATAATAAGTAAATCAATATTTATATAGTTTACTTTCTAGTCAAATGCAGTTTCCCTTGAATTGATTATGTTTTCTAATCTTTATTTGAATGCATTTAAACTTTTGTCATTCAGTTATAACAAAAATATGCACAGGAAACACAAGAAACTCATTTTGGTCATTTGGGATTTGAACATATCAAGCTATTAGAAATTTTAGATATCCTCCAAGTAACAATTGAAGACCAGGTTTGGTTTTATGAGTTCATCTTTAATTATTAGAAATGTATTCACTCATATACAATGAAGGTGGGTAGGAGGATCCAGGCTAGTCCAGAAAACCTATTTAAGTTATAATTTAGGGAAAAAAAATTGATAGACTGGCTGCTCTACTGATGATATAGGTTATAGGAGCAAAAGACAAGGCAGTGTAGAGGAAGGAAGGGATTCGTTTTTGTAAATACTAGGAGCACCTGATCCCATCCCCTGAAGTCTAGTATGTGCCAACACTGACTCTCATCTGCTCTCTACAACAGGACCAGCTGTACTGAGGCTCTTTCTCTGCTTGGGTCCTTCATGTACCTTCCCTCCTCTTCCCTTATCAAACCCCACATTTATTCAGCTTAGTGAATGGATCCTGGGCAACGTATGAATTACATAGTCTCTTAATTCTCCAATCTGTCAAATAAATACCTAACAGAGCAACAGCAAGACAATCAGGGAGGTAAAGTCTCAAGAAGTAGTGATATTTTTCTTCTGTTTCCTTTCGGTCAACAGGCTGGTCTTGCTTAGAAGTATAGTTCTGGCATCAACTACTCTAGAATGTCTCAGTTTCTTTACATTCTCCAACGTAAAGACGCAGAACCCACCTCTTCTTTATAGTTGGAATAGCAGAAAGAAGACATCATTTATTTATCAGGGATAGTTTTAGGTCAAATGCTTTAAAGACAGGAGTTGTTTAGAATAATAGCCACTGCAAACACACTTTGAATCAGTTTTGTCCCTTACTATGTTTTGGTCTGTTCACTCTCTCTGGAATTACTAAGTGAGCCATTTCTACCCTTCGGAAAGAGGGTGGGGAAAGAAGAAAATCTACTGAGCCCTTACTTTGTGTTAATGGTAGCGAGATCTTCATCACAACTTTGTAGGGTAGATATTATCATGTTTATTTTAAAGATGAATGTACTGATGCTCAGAAGTTAGTTAACTTGTTCAAGGTTATAGATTCTTACATTTTAATGCCTTTTGAGCACAAACACATTCTTAGAGCCTGGGCCCAGGGACAATCCTCAAATGAGCCTGGTTCTTAGGTTTTCGGCATCTCTAACCCCTAAATTGTGGAAACATCTGAGTAATAATCTTGGATCTGCCAGAGGTGCCTTTGAGGCACCCAGCACATCTTGAAACCCATCATAGGTCTGACTTAAGAGGACCTCAGAATATGGTTATTTGTACCAGGTCACTATTTAAAATGGTTACACTAAATTCTCTTTTTATGGAATTATTTAACTAAACTTATATAAAATTTATTAATTATAATGGCATGCCTTTTTTCTCCATGGCATACATTTTAATTCTTGGAAACCATCAGTAATAAAGGTGGAAAGGACATCACATAAAAACATGCTTCAGGTTCCCACTCTTGATGACAACAGCTAACAGTCTTCAGTGCATATAAGATACCAAGCCCCCACAGACATCATAGAGCCAGGACTAATAATACCCACAACTCACAGATAAAGAAAGAACCAGAGTCACTGAGAGGGTAGGTAAGCTGCCGAAACCACACAGGTGGTGCAGGGTGGAGCCATAGTCAATATAAAGAGGGATCGATTTGTTTCCCCGAGTAGCTGAGGCAATCTTCACACCCATGCTGTTCGGCTCCAAGCTTTCACCCACTATGCTGTACTCAAGGCCTCTCAATTTAAAGGGCCTACGTTAGTCCACAAGCTTTTGCTTACCTTTTCGTGCTATTTTGAATGAGGTTAACTAAATAGAGAGCTTAAGCTGGGGACAGGCTTTGTTGACTTTACTTAATGAAGTCAATGTCTACCACTTTTCAATTCATTCATTGAATGAGTAAACAAAAGACATTTTTCTTCAGCTTTCTGCTCTGACAGGCAGAAGTCAGAAGTGCTAAGCTCAGCCAGTTATCAGCATCAAAGCAAGAGGAAATGATCTGAATGCAAAGACCGCTTTTTTGGGTAAGCAGTTCAAGTTTCTGATCACATTCCAGCCCAGCCATGAAAAAAAACCCTCCCTGAAACCCATTCTCACAGCCTGACTCACAGGTTTCACAGAGCCCCCTACACTCTGCCCTTCCGATCAATTCGAGGTAGTGGGGCATGGGAGGCCTGCTTCCCTTTGGTAAAACAGTGCATTGCTTCTGCAGAGCTGAGCTCCATTAGTGAGCACTTATTGAAGCACATTGATTGATGTTCCCAGAGCTAATAAAAACCTTTATGGCCACCAGATCTTTAGTGCAAAAGAACAGATGCTTTATTATTGATTACTCTGCAAAAATAACAATAATAACCAGAATGACTTCCCCACAGGATTTGTTAGAGCTGACGTAAACTTTGCAAAGTTTCCATCTTGGTAACATTATGTAAAGCATAGAGATGTCACAAGCAACAGCTCAGTCAACAGTCTTCCATCATTCCTGTTTTAATATTTGAAGAAGATTTCTAGAATCTAGTAAATAACTGGAATGTTTAAGGTGATCAAAATGAACTCTGCTGGTTGAATGCCATGAACACAGATGGATTTTTATTTAATTTTTTTCTTCTCCAAATGTGAAAAGCTCAAGAAGGGAGTACTTCAGGGGTTCACTGTTTCCTCTGGGGAGTCTATACAACAAACACTTCTTTGGAAGATTGAATATCACTTTGCTTTCTAAACTAAGACACAATGTGCACACAGAAACCTCAGAGAGAACGCATTACGTGCTTGCTTTTCAAAGCCAAACACATGAGTTAAAAGCTAAAGAACTATTTTACGAATTTGGTCCATGTTTAATCTGAAAAAAATTGAAAATATTTAAAAACCAGAAAATATTTAAAGTAAAAAAAATGAGGCTCAATTTGAGGTAAAATTTTGGACCAAATCACCCCATTTATCTTTTGGTAAATGCTAGAGTTTGAAATAGTAAAATTTTACTAAAGTTCCTACCTCAGTTCCAAATTCTGTCATGAATAGAATGGCAGAACAAAGCCTTCTAGAATTATTACGCAGAATGCAAAATTCTTCAAAAAAGAGATGATGCCCCCAAAGAGCTCAGGTGCCAGAAGAGAATCTAAAAGGAATAGCGGCATTGATCTTGAGAGAAGGGCCTCATGTTCTGAAGCCAGACATAAGAAAACTACAAAATATGCCCACTCAAAATGGGTCGACTAGCTCTTCTAGCATTTACATTGCAAACCAGTCAAAGGCCATTCAAACTCATAGTCAGAAAAAGTTAGGCCTATAGCGTTTTAGCCAGAAAGCGGACTATGCTTGCCATGTGTATGCAAGATAGCTCAAGGAAATAATAGTAATAAATATTGTTGTGCACCACTGGTTTTACATGACAAAATACTATTTCCGGCTAGGAATTTTTTCATTTTTGTAACAAAAAACAAATAACAAAAACAAAACAAAAAGCAAAGCAAATCAAAACAAAAATCCTAGCACTACTTTAAGGTTATTGCAATCGCTAGACATGATGTATTAGATTTAATGTAAGACACAACAAAATCACAGGAGTGACATCCATCACCTTTGCCATATTCTGTTGTTTAGAAGCCAGGTCACAGGTCCCACCGGCAGTCACAGGTGAGCTGCAGAGGATAGCTAGGGGTCTGTCTAACCTGCGAAGTCTCTAGTCCTCCTCACCACGCGGCTTGTTCTGTGACATAGACACACTCACAGAGAAGATGCTCTCTGGACGTTCGGTAAACAAACACTGTCAGGATTATAGTCCTGGCCTTGCCTTTAACTCTGTAGAGGACCTTCCCTATGCCTCAGGTTCCCCCCCCCTCCACTTTATAAACAGAGAAGTCTCCAAAATTGAAACGTCACCTTCCTTTTTGCCTGGACTATTCCAGGAGCCTTCCAACTGGTGTCCCTGCTTTCACTTTGGACTCCCTACAGTCTATTCACAACACAATACCCAGAAGGAATCTTAAAACCTAGGTCAAAATGTCACTCCTCTCTGCTCTCTCCAATGGCTTCCAGTTTCTGTGGAGTAAAAGCCTAAGGTGTTCAATGGCTGTACCTGGCCCACTCCCTTAACTCCTCATACTCAGAACTCGTCTCCTACTCCGCTCCCCCTCATCTCTGTTTCAACATTTGCCTCCTTAGTGTTCTTCTGCCACCTTAGACATGATCCCACTTTATGGCCCTTGTATTGGATCTCCCCTCTGCCTAGAACCTTCTTCCCAGATATTCACAAGGCTTACTTCCTTTAAGGCTTGTTCAAATGTTATCTTCTTAATAAGGCCTATCCTGAACTTTCCCTTATCTGGCTTTACTTGTTTCAATAGTTCTTATTACCTTCCAAAATACAATATAATTTTTGAATTTATTATGCTTATTGTTTATTGTTGTCTCTGCCTGCCAAAATATAAGATCCAAGAGATTTTCTTTTTCTCAGTTTTGTTCACTAATGTATATTAAACCCTTAAAACAGTTCCTGGCACATAATCAGTGCTCAATATATCGAATGAACAAACAGGATGACTTACTCTCTTTCAGATGATCAGTATTCATCAGTGCCTATGCCCAGCTGGAGCTGAACAGTTTCCTGGTTGGTGGAATCACTTTGTTCCACTGTGAGTTTTATTTCCAACTGCTCTCCGTGAGCATGAGAGCCTACCCTTAGGAACAACCCTCTTTCCCAAACTGCAATTTCTCTCTCATGATCTGTGAAACTGGTTCTCGACTGAGCTATAATTGCTCTTATGCTTAAATTTCTAGATTCACATCTTAGGAGTGACAGCTCCTGATCCCTGATTCTCTCACAATGCAGGTTTTTTGAATATGAAGGACAGCAAGTACCACGCTGTAGACTATCATGGACTAAGAGTCAGAGGTGAGGTTCTGGGTCTGATACTGCAAGGACACTATGCTTGTAGG
The DNA here is from genome assembly GCA_030015415.1 of Cynopterus sphinx. Classification (NCBI taxonomy): domain Eukaryota; kingdom Metazoa; phylum Chordata; class Mammalia; order Chiroptera; family Pteropodidae; genus Cynopterus; species Cynopterus sphinx. The sequence continues at coordinate 19,110,343 of CM057379.1, read as the reverse complement.
TACTTTACTTAAGTGATTTAATCTTCATATATATCCTACAGAATTTAATATTACCCCTCAGGGATAAAGAGATTGAGCCCTAGACAGAATAAGCCATTTGTCCAAGGTTACATGGCCATTAAGTGCTATTGGCAGAACGGGGTTTCAAACTTTGATTTGCTTGTTTCCACAGCCTATATCTTCAAATTACATAATCATTTGGGCCTCGTAATTTATTTTTAACCTGAAAAATGGAAGTGATAGATCAGAGGAGGCAGTATCTAAGATCCTCTTGAACGTCAATATTCTCAGCTAAATATTTTGAATTTAAAAGAACCATGTAAACCAAAATAAAAAAAAAATTATAAATCTTAGCTGCTTTATATGAATTCATCTCGTTTCTTCTAATGAATTCTAAAGTTCTTGATAATGTATATGAAAGCATTGCGTTAATAAGTCAAAAATGCTTTATCAGTTTTGCCATTACAGTTATTATGACAGGTATGCAATAAATAATCGAGAGATCAAATAAGTTTCCATTTCAGAACTCGGCTAAATAGTAATCTAATTTGGAGAAGTCATAGCCAGCCTAATGAAGCTGGTAGACATAAAGTTCCATTAGCTTGTATTTACAAAGAGGGCAAGGACATAATGGTGAATTTACCTGCCTAAGGGGTCCGCTGGTCCTTGGGCTTTTGTTTCAGCCCAAACTTCCAGGCATTTTCTGGTGAGAAGCTACTGCTTGGGGCAACTTTTCAACCCTCCCCCACCCTCTGTTCCCCATATCCTTCAGAGATTTGGACCCAGACTTGGCTCATTCTTTTGTCCTTTGGTATTTCCTGTTGCTGGAGGTGGGAAATACCTGCTCCAGCCTTGTTCCACGACTGGTGCCCAGATGAACCAGCTCTGGGTGACAGATGACCAGGCAGGGTGCAGATGCAGACTCAATCCACAAGGCATGGGACTCTAAGAAACAACTGTATCAGAAGAACCTTGGAGTTCTGAAAAAGCCTGGCGATGTCTTCCTAAAATTGCACTAACACAGACGATTGTAGAATGGCAATTTAATTTATAAATAATCCTACAGGTCTTTTAAAGGTCCAATCCATTGTCATTTAAAATAATCTGTTTTGGAAACAGCAACTAAAATCATCAGAACCAGTTGTCTTCCTTTCTGGTAAATAGAAAAAAAAAATACTGTTCTGAGTGAGTAGAAACTGGAAGTGAAATGTAATGTAAAACTTTCTTAGTTCCTCTTATGCCTTCGGCTTGTCTGTCATATGCTCGCCAGCCCATACAGACGGCAAAGGCCACTTATCCTTACACCTGACAGTGGCAGCAGAGTGGCAAACTTTTTTAAATACCACAATTTGGGAGAGTAAATCACAACCTTTTAGGGTGTAAATTAGCAATACTTATTGAAATTACAACGTTTATACCTTTAGTCTCAGCAATATCACTTCTAGAAATGAATCCCACAGATACACTTTACTTGAGCGAAAAAACTTTTATGCAGGATTATTCATTACACCGTTTAAAAAATAATGCCTAAGGGTTGGAAAGAATCCAAGCATCCACCAACTGGGAATCTCTTAAATACACTGTGGTTCACCCATGCAATGCAGCCCCAAGGGAGATTGAGGAGGCTCTTTACGTGTTAATTAGAAAAGGTATCCAAGAAATATTATAAAGTGAAATAAGCAAGGTGTGAAGTGAGCTATATACACTATGCTACCATTTGTATATAAAAGGCAAGAAAAAAGGGTAAATATGTATTTATTTTTATGCTCATAAAAAAACTCTAAAGGCACACAAGAACTGATAACAGGGTAAACTGGGGCACATAGGTGGGTAGAATACTTTCATTCCATACACTTTTGTATTTTTTGATTTGGGGCAGTATAAATTGATTTACTTCATAAGTAAAATAACAAAATAAAAAGTGGTTCACAATTAAAAAATGTCTTACTAAATTCTATTCTACATCTTTTCTCCTAGATGCCTGTATTTTACTAAAAAGTCACTTTTGGTCTGGATTGGTTTTGCCTCAATCCTGCTTCAATTTGCTGTAATGACGAATTTACTTAGTTTGGGCCACGGAGAAGAAAGTCACTAGTTGTGCTAAGATTTACAGTAAGTAGATCACTTTCTGACTCAAAGGCTCTTTTTTTGGAGATAAGGAAGTGAATCTACGGAAAAACTTTGAACTCAATAATTATAGACTCATGTGCGACTTCCACCAATTAGCCCTTGGAGTTCAAAGCCACCAAAGCTGAGAATTCATATTGTAAACTACTCTGCAGAGGTAACACACTTGCTCATCCTATTGTGTAAAGCATCGCAATGCCAGAACTCGAAGAGCCCTGGGAAGTTTACTAAATCTCAGCTTTGTTTGCAAGACTACTTCGTTTGCCTTAAAAAAGCAAACCTAAGAACACAAAAATAAATAGATAAGAAGACAACTTTGGTCAGAGGCACTCTCTTCCAAGACTCATCATTTCCTTCCACATGCCTTTATCTTCACATTCGTCAACAAGATGAGGACATCAGCAAGCACGTGTATCCCTGAGGTTTTGCCTTCCTTGCTTTAAAGATAGAATTTCAAGTAATGCAAATGTGTCTAAAAGCAGGCCCCATCTTTTCAGGGTGAGAAGGGCAGTGATTGTGCATCTCTGCTCTCATTAGGGATAAATGAGCTTCATCCTACGAGATTCTGAATACAAAGTTTCTCACTAATAGCCCACTGTTTTCTCTCTGGGCAGCAGCAGCAGTTTGTGGCCTGAATCTTGGAGAACCGGAGAAGTCTCTTTGGGGACCAGAAGAATGGTGCTGCTATCTCTGGAGACAGAAACTCAGTCTCGAAATTTAAAACTTAAGTGTGCTTTTCAACTCAGTGCTCCTAAATTTACCTTTGAATCTTTGATATGATACTCAGGGGAAAAAAGGAAGAAAGTGCCTTTCCCTCACTTTATCTTAGTTCCTCCGGGGTATGTCTTCCTTTATCTAGTTTTGGGGGTTTTATTCTTCTCTTTTGGTTCCAAAACCACTTGAGCACATCTCTTGATTGGGCATGGAGATGGGAATATTCTATGTCTAGGGAATAAGCTCTGGGCAATTTCGATAGCACTAACACGACTTAAAACTCATAATTTTTATCCTCAATGAGCGCAATGGCTAACCCTTGTGTCTTGAAGTGCTCTGTGTGTTTCCTCATCTCCCAGCAATGATACAGCTCACTGAGCTACCAGACCAAATACTCGATAAATGATAGCATCCAGTGTTTCACGAATATCAAGTGCTCCAACACCTGGAATGTACAACTTGGAAAAGATGGTGCTTAGATTCCAGTTGCCTCTTCCAAATAGTGTGGGCTCTTCACAGCCTTGTTTGTGCTATAGTGAAAACAAAGGTCTATGATATTCCTTCTCTCATTTATGAGAGGTGGGCAGAAGACTAAAGAGCAGAAGTGGCTTCTGCAGAGGTGTGCCTCAGCTATGTCCTCGAACACTGGTGAGGAAACATTCATCATCATATCCAGAGTCAACAGCTCGATGGGCCTCAGAATTCAAAGCAAGAGAAGGAGATGTTTGTTAGATTGGAGACACTGGATAGGATGGGTTGGGAGATAATCAGTAGAGGGAAAAGGTCTTTCCAATTGTATAGTGTCATGGACTGAAAAGAAAATACTTGTGTATCTTATTCCACGCATTCTGATTTAGGGGAAGGCAAGTCGGACTTTAGATGATAGAATTTTGGAGTTGAGAGCAGACAGTCCAAATGTCCTTTGAGGCCCAGAGATTTGTCTTAAATTGTAAAGTGAGTTAGTTGATGGCAGACCTGGGTCTGTGACCAGGACTTAGACTCTCAGTGCTTTCTCAGCTGCATTCCAGACATTTGCAGATACTGATCAGAAAGGGGATGAACTGGCCAGGAACTTACATTGCTACAGAGTGCAACTGGGACAGTGCTTGGTAAACCGTAACACTGCAACAATGAAAGGTATTATTACTGCCTGTAATTGTTTTGGACACACCTGTTTACTTGATTACCCACTTGAAAGAGAAACAAATTCGAAATTGCCTGCTCAGTTTTCACATTATCTAAATTAGCAGGAAGAAAGGAGAGCAAAATAAAATCCAGAGATAATCTCGGAACAACATTAGGTCTTCGACCCTCTACTTCAAAGTAACTTTTACCAACTCTGTTAGAAACCCACAACATTCCTCCCAAGTTTCCAGAACCCCTTATCATGTCTGCCTCCACTCTGTGGGGGTGACAGTTAATGAGCAGTAGACACAAGAACACTGGAGAAAAGGAGAAACCAGGGAGGTGGTAAGCTCTCATACCGGTCCCAAGTGGTATGAACAAAAATGCACTATTGAGTATGTTAACACATTTATTGAAAACATTTTCTCATTTTCCTGAGAGAGACATCTGCTATCAGGCACGCCCTCCATTGAGCTCTCTGTATTATGATAACAGCTGCCTGGGGATTACTTTCTGCTTTGTCTCAGCAGGCCAGGTAGGTAAGGGACTGATAATGACGGTATCACTTACCCTGAGGCTTTTCATCTCTGCCTCTCAAAGCCCTTTACAACTATTAAGTCTCTTCCTACAACTCTCTTGGCTCTCTTCTCTAACCAAGGAAATAAGAGCCACTTCTAGACCTAACCCAGGTGACCATCTTCTTCTTTTCCTCATCCCTGTTCTCCTTACATTCCTGGGTCTCAGTTTCCTGGCCGATCAGCATCATCAAATCAGCTTGTCTTTTCACTTGATGCCATAGAAAAGACAGAAGCAAAAGACAAGGGGTTTACAGTTTCTATGGATTTTTTATCTGCCAAGTATTTAAGAAATTAAGGTTGCATGTTTGTAAGTGGTAGAACCAGGACACAAATCTTGGCAGAGAGGTGTTATAATTATTTTATTTCACACATTAACAAATAGAGGCTCAGTTCCAGAACTGGGACATAAAGCTAAGTGTCTGACTCCAGAATCCATAGCTCTGATCCACTCCCCGACACTGTCCTGGACTCTACCCCCACAAGAGAAGGCAGCTCAATAAAATGGTTTTTGAGAAGGTGGGAGACAGGGCTGGGATCCAAGTGTGGCATGAACACATATCAGGTATTCTGTATTTCTGCTCCCTCAGGGAGAAGATGAAGAAGAGAAAAATCAGACTCTAGGCCTTATAGTCTACCCCTCTGTCACGTTTCCAGAAAAGTGCACTGCAAATCCATTACTTAGCTCTGAAGGCCTAACCCTTCCCTCCCAGCCTAGAGAGTGCCTGTGAATGATAGGAATTGCTATATAGGGAGCCACCCTTCCCCCAGCTTCCTGAAGCTCTCTTTTTACCTTCTCATTCCCAAGAATATGAAGAAAATGAAGAAATCATAAATCTGAACCCAGAAATCTGTTCACCATTCTTTGGATTCCTGTTGTCAAACCCGTGTGGAGATGCCTTTTTCTTAGTAAGCTGAGAAGTTGCCGGCATGGTTACCAGACTGTGCCCACACTTCTAACCCGAGTAGTTCGCTAGTTTGGTCCCACCATCAGTTACTTCTGTGCAGTAGCTGATAGTTATCCAACTAGATATTGCATAAGTGTCTGAGAAACACAATATTACTGTGGCATTCCTGGGGGGATGATTGATTTTATTAATAAAGAAAGTCTCTAGAGTTGATAGTGATCTGAGAATATTCTCACTTACTTACACGGTAGCTTCTGCAGCAAGACAGCTTGGTTCATTGATCATTATTCATTTAACATTCAAAGACAGAACCTGCCGTTGTTCAGTCTGGAGAGGAGAGGAATACCTTCCAAACCTTTACGGTGAGACTCTTGCACTGTATCTTAACTGCAATGGTATCCTGCACCTCGAACTCAACATGCACCAAACTAAACTTCTTACTCCCTGTCCTTCATCTTCCTGTACTCTACCTTTACTGGTGGCACCATCACTACTTGGTCACCCAAGCCAGAAATTGGACCATCAGCTTGCAGTACACCTTTTCTGTCAACTCTCACAGGCAATCAGGACTCAGGAAGACCCTCGTAATGAGGTCCCCATTCAACTTCTCCTTTCCATCCCTTCTGTTGATGCATCAATGCACATCCTTAACTATTTGCAATGATAAAACAAGAATGAACATTCCCTGAGAGCAGAAACCAGCACCCAGAACAGTGTGGTGGATTAGAGTATGAACACTGAGTCAAGAAGGTGGATTTGAATGCCAGTCAATGTGCATCAACTGTGGGATAAGTATCTCATCTTCAGTTTTCATAACTGTCAATTGAGAATATAAACACCTCCAACTCAGGCTCGTTGTGAATATCAAATAAAGCTAACATACTAGCAATGGTGCAAAATTGCAATATGTAATATATCTGTAATGATAGATGAGGAAACCGAGGCTTGGAGCAGTGAAATGCCTTCTCTAGGACCACACGGCTACTAAATAATATAGCTGGTATATGCCAGGTCTAAAGCAACATGTTATCCCCGCAGTGACGCATCTAGGCCTCCCCATGTGGTTGTCAATAAGAAAGTGGAACCTCTAAAGTGCCAATATAGAAAGGCATCATCATATATTGTGTAGAACTGTATGCATAACATGATCTCCTTTAAAAAAATGTTTAGAGTTAATTACAAGCTTTCCTATTACTCCCTCTGAACTTTGTACATTCTTTTGTCATCTCATTTCCATCCATCTCTCCTTCTAAACTACCTGAGGGCAGAGACTCTCCACTGCATAGTGTAGGGCAGACACACAAAATTTAATAGTTATTGACTTGCTCAATGGCATTGAATCTCTTAAAAAAACAATTAACTTAATGTAGTTAGCAGATAATGGATAACAGCAGATAAAATATGAGTCTGGTTAATGCATTCAAACCATACAAAAACTTATTTAAAGTAATATTCCTTCCATGCCATTCCCTAGACACCCAGCTCTAATCTCAAGAGGCAGCCACCGTGGCCAGTTTCTTATACATACATTTTTCAGAGATATTATGGAATTGCACTGAATTTTAAAGCAAGTTTAATTTATTGCCAAAGATTACTAGGGAGTGGTGGGGAATGCTTTATGCACATTTAGTCAGTGTGTTTTCTTTCCTGCTAAGTTACCAATTTCTCTCAAACCTATATAAAAGACAATCCAAACACAAACTCTGTGTGTGTGTGTGTGTGTGTGTGTGTGTGTGACCAACAGCAGAAGAAGGTGCTAGTTGCTGTTTGTGAACTTTCTCAGGTAAAACCACCATCCAATTCTATGCAGTTCTATTTACAGATTCCTTTTCCCTGCAGCTGATCTTATGATCCATTTCTTCTTAACTTTTTGGCCTGATATTTTATTTCCATTGTACTTGTCATTCCCCAGACTGGGAAAGAGTAGGCATTCTATGACTTGAACATAACAACAAAGAACTTTCCCTGATTTCAGCAAGATGTCTGAGGTCACTCAAACACAACTTAGCACAGTTTGCAACAAGAAAGTGCTTCCTGGAGGAAGAAAGACAGTTACCACTCGTCTCAGTGTGGTTTTGTTAGACAGATGTCTGCAACAGCCCTGGAAGACACTTTACTAAGGCTTAATAATGAACTCTCTTAAAGGGACTTAGCACTTGGCACTACCTGCTCCTATTACATGGGCTTTGTTACATGGGCATGGCCCATTCAGATTTTGATAATGTTTAGAAAAGATATTAGAAATGTCATTGTTAAGTTAACATTAACATTAAGTTAACATTAAGTTGCACAAGGGGTTCTATGCCTGTGCTGGCAGAGGAACTGGTACTAAATTATTTTCAATTCTCTGCCCTATTCTGAATATACGGATTTACATTTCTCTACTTCTCTTCCATGGTATTTTCTAGTTTCCATTTCTACATACCAAATGTACATTCCTTTGTAGTTCTAGAAGACAAAACAAAATAGATTGAACAAAAAAATTTACCCCAATATATAGGTTTTTCTAGTCTTTTTTTTTTTTTTTTTTACTAGAAGTGATTGAACCTAAGCATTTGAGAACTAAGTAACAGCTATAGTTCTCATCTTTCAGGAAAATAACTATTTTATTCTTCCTGGCTAGCATCTTTCTAGTTTATTCCTATGCTGCAGCAAATAAATTGGAGAGTTGGTGTTCAGACATGTTCTCTCCCGATTATTTCTTTTAGGGTGACGTAACATGGTAGTACCCAGTGACAAGCTGAGTGAAACTGAAGCGTTCTTCCTTCTCTCCTAAATCTGTTTGCTACTAAGTTGTCTATTTGGGATTCCAAGTTTTTGGTGTAGACCCAGTGGTCTCTCTGACTGTCAATGAGCTCTTTTTATTTGTTTCTTTGTTAGTGCCTTCTTCTTGTTACTCTACCTCCTCAGTTTTCATTAGAAAAGGCAACCATGAGGGCATCCTGCCAAGTTATCTACCACAGCTCAGCCAACTCATTGCAATTCTCACAAACCTTAGGAAAGTCCTCTTTGGGCTAGGAAATGACACCAGAACACATAGAGAAAATGGACTCTCAATTCCTGGCATCTTCCTTCTATTAGAGATGTTATTTCTTTGGATTCACATAGGAACTTCCTTATCTACCAATTTGCTTTCCACGTTCAGGTTTTATTACTCTTCATTTTTCTATTTAACTAAAACATTTCTGTCCTAGAATTTGATCTCTTCGTGTGTTTAGAGTACCATCTGAATAAACATTTCTGCATCTTTTCCAAACATACTCCAATATTACAAATCTCTATTATTATACACATAGGATTGCAAAATAAATAGGTAGTTGTTAAATGAATGAGAGGGATGTGGTTTAATCATTCGTAGGAGGATTATAAGTTCTCTGCTGAATTTAATTGGGTAAATCACATAGTAAAATGACAATGTTATCTGAAAGCATCCAGCAATGACTTGCTAATTGGCCTTCACTAACGGATAGCAGCATTTCTCCTCCTGACATCTTTCACAAGATGTCAACTAGGCAGCAGAGCAGAGTGGCAGGATGCAGGGTGGCTGAGAGAATGGCCTACGACACTAGACAGCCTGAGTTTTCCTTCTAGCTCTAAGCATTTACTAGCTGCATGACTTTGGGCAGGTTGCTTGATTTCTTCCTGATCAGTCTCTTTATCTATAAAATGAAGATCATAATAATCATTCCTACCCACTCACTCCATAGGCTTGCTTAAGGATTAAGTAAGCCAATATATGTAAAATACCTAGAAAGTAGCTGGAACAGTACTATATATAAAAGGTCATTATTATTATGTAGCTATTGCTTATTTTGACAACAACTATAACTCAAAACGTAAAATGAGGTGACATACTGCATTACACATCAACATCAAAGACAATGACAAAATACTGAACTCCTTCTTGCAGGAATGTATTCAAACCTGAGAACCCACTAAAGAAAGCCATTACCCACTAAAGAGTCATCAAAACACTTTCTCTTTGAATATCTCTAAAATTAACTGAAGAGCCATTTTTATCACCTATTACTAAAAGGAGCCAAAGATGTTGAACAGGAATGTATCTAAGGTCTTGTGGCAAACTACTCTTCTGTGATATTCCTATTTGTCTGCAATTTAGGAATACGATTCTTCTTTTTTGGATAAAGTTATAATTACATTTATATGTGACAGAATTTTCTTAGTTTTTACTATCATTACCTTTTTATATTTGATGGAGATCATGGCAAACACCAAGGAAGAGATTAAAACTATATACAAATGCCTGTTTTTGGTGGAAGATTATTAGAAATTTGAGTTAAAGTGTTATTTGTTTGTTTGTTTTGCAGCATGGCATTGATTTACATGTTTATCAGCCAAAAGATTTCTATATGAGTTCAGTCAAAAGTTCCTAAGTAGTTTTTTCAGCTATATTTTAAAGCAAAATCAAAGCCACCCATAAATAATAAACTATAATTTCACGTATCAATAAATCAAACAAAACAATATTGTTTGATTAGTATAGGTCGCTGTCAACAATGCTAAATTTGTAAGAGGCTGAAATGTTTTAAAAAAGGTATAGTTATTTATGGCAGGCACTTGTAGGCAATGAATGAAAGAGATCTGTGTTAACATTTTCCACAACTTACCTTTCCCAGTCACTTTAGGAAAGAGTGCAAAGACAGAAAAGATTTGGCCTTTATGCCTAAATGTTAGGTACTCAACTTCAAGTCAGCACCAGTTAGAATGTAATTACTATTAGAGACCTGTATCTCTTTTTCGGTGTACTAATTGTATAAATTAGTTTTAAGTAAAAGAGACATTGTATAATGATGACCTTTTGGCCAAATCTAGAGGCTTGCTTGTTTTTATTGTTATTTAACTGCTCAGGCCTAATGATTAAATGATCACTCTTTTGTCTTTACATGAGATGGGAAAACATTTGATTTAATTCCCTTTCCACACAATCATTAGATTTGCATAATGCCTAATGATGCTTCTTTTAGATTCTCATGTGTTGGAGCAATTCTCATTGCTCCAAACATGCCAACAAACTGTCATTTAATGGGGGGGAAAAAGCTTTAAATTTAGAAGAAAATCTGGGCTATCATTTTTAATACCTACAAACGGTCCATCTGATAATATTTCCAGGCAGCCAGATACCCCAGAGAAACAAGATCCAGTTTTTTTGGTCGTTATCAAATGACTTACCCACAATGACTGCTGTGACTGTGAGCAGTACAAAAGCATTCCGAAATAGGTAACTTTTAACGTCCTCCTTTGTGATGTTCTGCACTTTCTTCTTGGCCAAGAGTGTACGTTTACGAACTCCTTGCTGGAATCTCTCCATCCTGCCTCCCATCCTGGGCTCTTCTCCATTGCTTTTAGTCATATTTTACTTCTTTAGAAGTGTCTCTTCTTCTTACTTCAATGTCTCAGAATCACCCCCAGAAAGTCAGACTTCTTTGATATTAGAGAACTCAGCTAGAGCAGGAGAGAAAGAGACAAGAGTTAGAGTCTCCAGGGTTGAGGAATCAATGAGCTCCACACCAGGAGAAGCTGTTGTCAAACCGCATAATCTCAGTTGGAGTCAGGGGCCAGAAAGTCACAATGCCAGGCTTCAAGGCTAGAATGTGCATATTTTACTGGGCCACATGGGAGAAGTGTGCATAAATTCAAAAAATATGAGCAGAAATTTGTGTTCTATTTTTAAAAATGTGTCTATCTCCCTCCAAAGAGGCTATAAAAGGGTTCATCAGAGCTGATTGACAGACCCTCAACCCCTTCCCTCTCCCCCAGATCCTAGCTGAGTACTTTGCACAGTGCTCAACAAATGTCCAACTGAATAGAATGCACAGAAAATAGTAATTACTTGATGGCTGATGCTGTATATATGGTGAAAGTATAACCAGGTCAATAAAGTGGATTAACATATTGATATTTCACAGTTGGAGCTTTCTGTTATATATAATAAAGTAATTATTTTCTTCATTAAGAAAAAACCCCATGATATTATCATCAAAGAGTGATATGGCCATGAAAAGAACACGAGTAGCCACAGGACTTGGGGAAATACATTTAACTATTATTTCACAGAGAAATTTAAAAAGTTTCCCTGTGAAGTAAGCAAAGTACTCTGGGCACATCGATAAATAATCTAAAATCACAATTAATTTTTGTTACAAGTAGATGTCCTAAGTACTACTTGTCTTTGTGGCAAACAAACTGAAGTCTTCTGAGGAAACTATTACCAGCTCCTAAGTATTTTAAAATGTAGGAGATTTAGAACCGATGAGGAGATGAATCCGATTTTCATTCCAAACATTACAGCGTGTGGTTTCTAGTTTCTTTAAAGCGCTCCTGGGTTATTTGAATATATCTGAGTCAATCTCTTCTTGGTGGAAACCTGACGTTTCGAAGCATCAAGGGATACCTCCTGCTACTTCACAAGATTTCTTGTCCATAATCTTCCCCATGGAATAATCCAAGTAAAAATCAGCCCTGCCTGCGGACGTGTGTATCTGGCAACACAAGTGGCCAGCGTGTGCGTCTGTGGGGGAGGTAACTGCAAAGGACTCCTCGGGAGCTTTCGGCAAATCCAAGCGTGGAAGGAAAAGATTTGCCTTAACAGTTCTGACTTTTAAATAAAATTACAGGGTGAGGTCAGAGGGAATGAGCCTTCCAGTTTGTTTAAGACCTCCCAGCAGATTTAAAAGTCCCAGGGAGAAAGGCAGCAGAGGAGACGCAGGAGACCAGATTTATTTATTTATTTATTCACCCTGGATTTTGTACGAATCTGATTCCGTGTCCCAGCCAGCCAGTCACTTTTCAAACAGACCAGCTCAGCCTCGAGTGTTTCTAGACCGTCTCTCGCCACCAGCTGACCCTAATCCGCCCTTGGATGCCTCAAACCCGAATTCGCGGAGGGCGTGAAGAGACACCACCTGCGGCCGCCGTGAAGTTACTTACTAACGTGGACTTTATCTACCAAAATGGCTAGCTGGGACCCTGGCTACAGCTCTGCTAGGGAGACAACCTCCGCTGACACAGAAGTGGGACGGGAAAGGCGGCCCGGCGGGGGTGCAGGAGTCGGCCTTACCTTTCTCGCCTTTGGGACGCGCGGGCGGTACCCCAGGCAAGGGCCAGGTGGATCCCGGCAGGTAGCCGCGGGCGCAGCGGAGCGCGGGGAGCCGGGCGTGCATGTGCTCTGCAACTGCAAGTTACCATCAGGGCCACTTAAGGAGAGGGGCGGAGTCGTGCCCGGGAGAGGGGGAGTGTGGAGGAAGGAAAACACCGCCGGGGAAGGACGCGGCAAGCCGAGCGTTCTGGAATACTGATGAACCCTGGCGCACCAGAGCCTGCGCGGCGGCTTTGTTTTGCTCCGGAGACCACTTTCACGCCTTGCCAGTTAGTGCACTTTCCTTAGAAATGCAAAACCGGGCCCGGGAAGAACCGAAGAATACAGCGCGCTCTCACTCGGGAAGCTGGAAGTCCCGAGGAGGACGTTTCAAAGACGACGTTTCTAAGGCTAAATTTAATGATCTCGCACGGTTACAGGTTTCCTCCCCGTAAGGAAACGGGAGCGCGTGCTCTTTTGCCTGGTTGTAGAACGGTTGTGAAAGAGTCCCTCTCTTTAGAATTGGGGAAATAAGTGACATTTCTTGGGAAGGCTCGGCACACGAGCAAGTATGGAGGGGCACAGAAAGAAATGCTTACTACAATTCTCTAAACTTGCCTAAAGTTACTCAAAACACAAGATGAGACATGCCTCTGTTTAAGCAGTTTAGACTCTATTATAACCAATCTAATTTAGCTCAAACCGCCTGCTTTGCAGAGACTAAAATAGATAGAAACACAGACCAGGATCTTTGCTAAACTATAAAGTAAAAAGCTTTTTAAGACCAAGAGTGTAAATATACTTTTGAAATTTTGTGATTTCCGAAGATAACTTGCTGTGAAGACAAGCAGATGCCTCAATTTTAAAGGGTGCTAAATGGACCCAACTCCCCGCAACCTCAATCATTTTTAGGAACTAGAAAATTCTTATTCCCTTGAGACTGTAACTTGCACTTCTAGAGCATTTTTCTTAAGAAGGAAAATTGATTATGAAAATAGACTTTAAATTAAAAAAAATTTTTTTGAGCCTGACTCAGCTCCAAAACTTAGAACTTATTTAACATGAAGTAAAAAGTTTAATAGACAAAACCTCCTATCAAAACCTATAGCCAGGCGTTTGCATTTCTGTTCATTAAATTTCATATTCCCAATGCAAAATCAATTTAGTTGTATATATGTTATCCAAAAAGGAAGTATGTCTTTTTCCATCATTAGCAAATCCACAGGGGAGTGTAAAGGTATATCTACCAGCTTGAACAGTTTCATGTGTGCCCTTTTGAACAGCTACTGTTTGGAAAGCAATGGAGAATCATGCAAATGCTTTAAAATTACAAATTAGCAGCAAGTATAACAACTTTTAAATTTGGCATCATTTTAAGAGGTTATTGATCAGAGGTTACTAATCAGGCCTCAGTGATTTTTCTCTTTCACTGATATCCTAGGTCACTTAGCATCTGTACCACATTGTTTAACACTTAATTATACTGTCTTCTGCTCTTTTCTTTTAAAAATCATGTTAAATTTTGGTTTCGCAACTAAATTATAAGTACTTTGAGGACAAGAACCAATTTTATGCCTGATATCTAGTCAACTTTAAATAACTCTTATAAATGGATGGCATAAAATAAGAGTATGAAACAAAATACTTTCCAAACTTCTGTGTTAAAACCAAACTACTAGTTTTAATGTTGGCGCTTCTGGCCTAGGTACATGGAGCAGATGTCATTTCTTAACAACAATGCGACTACATTTTAAAGCATTTATTTACTATACAAAGTCCTATCTGAACCATGGGTTTAAGACTAATTTGTCCACTATTTTTTTTTTTTTTTTTTTTTTGCGGAAGTGACTTGTATTTCAAAGAAATTTAAAAGAGAAATCTTGAAATGATTTTAAATAGAGTTTCAAGCCAAGTGGCATTTCTACTTTTTAATCCTGTTTTTTATAGGCAAGAAAAGGAACTAGAAAAACCATACTTTGGTTAGCACAGAGATGAGAAGGCTTTAGTACCCCCTTCCCCTCACCTTTTTTTCTAATACCTAAAGCTCAGTTAAAAACTATTTCATTATTTTAGTTTGCACAGACATTATGGGAGTCTGGTGTACCCTTGAGAAGCAATTCACCACTGAAAATTTTGTTGGCTGTAATAAAACCTAATGAGAAAATGAGATGCAAAGAGCCTCAATTCAGAGTTCATCTGAATTACAAGGTTTTAGTCTGGGGGAAATATTGTAAATTACTTCTTTTAAGCACCACTTTCTCTTTTGGGAAGCTATAACAATAATATGCCCTTGGGGCAACCTGGGTTTACTCAACACATATTTTTACCTTTTCCCCTACTTTATAAATAAAACCCTTCAGCATTAAAACATTTTTTTTAATTCATGGAAATACTAAATAAATGAAAGATTAAAAAATTATGAGCAAGCCTCTGTATTTCATTTAAAGCTACTCTGGGTAAGAGCACAGAGCCAGGAATTTATAATAATTTTGGTATTGCAGAGTGAAAAAAAACATATGTGGCAAATGTTGCTCCTTTTGAAAAGCCTTCCAAGGATTTTCTTTGAACATACTATTCACAAAGTACATTTAAGTAAATTCTTTTTTTTTTTTTTTTTGGTGAGACACCAGCATTAGTTGTTTTTATTTTATTTTTCCCCAACATTTATTTTTGTTTTTTAAGTTATTATTTTTATTTTTCAATTCAGTTGACAGTCAATATTATTTTATATTCGTTTCAGATGAGCAGCTCAGCAGTTAGTCATTTATGTAATTTACAAAGCGATCCCCCTGATTAGTCTAGTACCCACCTGGCACTATAGTGTGTGTGTGTGTGTGTGTGTGTGTATATACTTACACACACACACACACACACACACACACACACACACATGTACACTATACATACAGTATAGTTCTTACACTATCATTGGCTACATTCCCTATGCTGTACTTTATATTCATATGACTATTTCATAACTACCCATTTGTATTTCTTAATCTCTTCAAATCCAACCTCTCCTTAAATGGACCATTCCCATTCATTAGTTTGTAGTGTGAGGGGTCATGATTGACAAGAAAGTACTGTAACAGTACAGAACAGTCAAATTTTCAGCATTCAAGATAAGGAAATTCTGGAACTTGAGGAAGAAAATGGATTAGAAAAGCTTTTAATATTTATTACATATTTTCCACATTTATTTTTAATTTCACAAAGAATTTTGTCATTCCTTGTTCAAATAGCTTACATTTTAGGATACTCACAAAGAGCGTCAATTCTTTCTCTAGAATTTGGAAATTATAGAATGTTATGACAATGAATGAGACCAGATTTAACCCCAGTGGAAGTACTAGAAATAGTGGGAGTAGAGTAGTACTTATGGTAGTTAGTTTTTAGTTTCCTCTTAAACTTTTTCTGTCTCGGGTTTGAATGTAAAAGGAAAAGCAACAAAAAAAAATCTGTGAATTCTGGTCGGTTGGATTTTTAACTGACTGGATTTATATTAAGCCCATACAAAGCCTGAAAAAACCCAGAGAGATGAACTATAATTAACTTTTATCATATTCATTATTCATTCACTCATTCAACAAACCTTGAGCAAGAACTATGCTCCAAATACCAGTCCCTTTCCTCAAGGAGCCCACAAACACACACATCATTTTGCAGTGTCCAGTGGCAGGGCCCCCCAGAGAGCCATGGGACCTCTGTGCTGAGGCCTATTTACCAGGTCTCCTTACAAGACAGAGAGCTCCTTGAAGGAGCTGTGCCTGGCTCAACATTGTATGTACAGAGAACCCAAAACACGAAATTAAAAAACTTAAACTCTACTTCTAGGTAAAACGTAGCCACAGGATTAAAGCACAGTAGTGATTTTAATTTTAGGTTGATGCAAACCCTTTAAGTGAATACAACTTGAATTAAGGAGCCACAGGGAGGAAGAGCATTTGCTAACTGGTATTGTTTACACTCACGTAAAAAAAAATATGTTGAAAAATACAGTCTCACAATATGGACACCCATCTAGGGACAGACTAGCTTAAGACGAGACTGCCTCTGTTAGATGAGGTGTGTACTCTCCAGGTCATTTGGCCTGCCCGCTTTACTCGTTTTAGTGCCAGCATGTTCCCCTAGCACGTTCTAATGTTTTGACCTCTGATGGGGTTTGAGAAGCAGTCTGAGCAAGGACAGAGGCCTGGGGGACCCCAACAAAAAGGTGAAATAGAACAAGAGGAGCCCCCTAAGCAGAGCCACAGAAGGTGGGAAATTATACCAACCATCTTACCACAAGTTTGCTAAGAGTTGGACATAATGGTGGTCAAAATAAATTTAATGTATTTTCTCCATATTAAGACTAAGGAGGGTCTGCTTTTTAATGGAGATTTCACAAGTGTTATTGCTATTAACTATGACTTATATTGATTGGGAAATGGCATTTTCCCCAGTTACTCAGATGAACCAAACCTCTGAAAGACTGTAATTTTGGTTTAGTTGGGAAAGATTGTGAAGGTTAATTGGAATTAAAGCCTTCAGCAGTGTTATTGATGATAGTCAACATTTTTATAAGACTTTATAGTTTTATAAGCACATTTACACATATTATCTAATTTAATCTTTGTGACCATGCTTCGAGGTACGTGCTATTATTACAAGTTTTATATGTCCAGATGTTGACATGAGCTTTATAGGGATTAAGTAACTTGCCCAGGATTCCAGTCAGTGAATGACAAGTGTTCTTAACAGTTCTTGGAACTTTAGTTTCTCACCTTTTCCCCCAAAGTAGTCCCAGTAGCTTTATTAAAGATAGTTGGAAAAAAAGTAAAAAACTTTAAAAGAAAGGTCTACTATCTATTATTTTTTCTGGGAACTCAATCCTAAACTGCTCCTCCTCAAATCCCTGACAGGGTTGACTGCCCCTCCTATGCGCTCCCAAGGCTCCCTTGGCTTAATTTTCCAGAGTGATTACCACCATGTTCTGTAACTCTCCCTTTCTGGACTGTGAGATCCTTGAAAGCAGAGCCTGTGTTTATAGCTACTGCTATACTCAGTAACCAGTACAGATGGTGCTCAGTAAAGAGTTGCTGCATGAGTAAATGAGCACAACATAACCACAAACACAAGGAAGCTCATCAGTCCATCTCCAATCCTAAGACTTAAAGAAAGGATATCAGTAAATATCAAACTTAAAAACAGAGGGAAAAAAGCCAATGAATTCCCTTTTTGATCACTACAATATAAAATCCAAGTGGAACTGCTCTACTTGAATGAGTGGAGGTGGGAGTCAGAGCCTATCTCAGGCACTTCAGAGACCCTGAAGCACTTCATTGCATCTTGGATTCAACCCATCATCTTTGAAAACAAGGATGAATGAGGAAGTCAAGTAAGTTGGCTTGTGCCATGATTCCTTACTACCAGGTCTAGGTTTATAGCTTGGGTTCCCCCATTCCTGCTCCCATTGTGTTGGCAATCACTAAATCATGTGTTCCTCCTCTCTCAATTTTAAATACCATCTGTAAAATGAGGTTAGGCTAGTTTACTTTTCTCAAGTCACTTTCCTTATTAACATTCTATGATTCTAAATCATGTCATGCCAGTAATGGGCTTGCCTTATTCACTTTGGTCTATTTAGTAAAGACAAATTTTTATGTGCATGCAATGATTAATGGCTTCTCATTAGATTTCTTTGCCACGAATTAAACACAAACATATAAACAGTCACCAAAGGAAGCTATTGAAGGGCACGGGTTTTATGAAGCACAGTGATGACATGAATCTTTAATAAGTGTTTGTTCGTATAGAATCATGATTACAGCAATCAAGACGGATACACATCTTTTGTATGGAAAAAAGTAATTATAATTTAGAAGCACACAACTCAAAGTAGCCATCACAAAAACGACTATTATAGCAACTATTTCACATTTGGACATTTTTTTGGCAGGAGGTCTGGGCATTGTTTATTGTGAGTCAGAAACAGGCACTGAGAAAATATGCAAATTTTTTAAGCAAGAGAAAATGCAGCTTTGAGTTGAGAAAACAGGGTGAATGGTAGAAACTGTCTGGGCCTTGAACACAAACCAACTTCAGCAGCTGAAATAATTTTTAGTCATTAGATGCTATTATAGTAATCTGGGGTAAGGTCAGAGTAAAACTATTTTCTGCTTTCAAACATACGTTCAGGATTTGTGTTGTGCTGCTGAGTCAAGGTCCATCTTTAGTTAATGTTGTGTTTATGGACTGACCCTAAGTAGGAAGACCAGGGAAGAAAGATTCCAGAGAGCCTAGTGGTCCCACTTGCCTTGGCCATGTAAGGGGATTGCTGCCTCCTTCTTTACCCAGCTGCCTCCCCACACAAAATCATATCTACTGAAGTGAAATTAACTCAGGATGACCACTTAATTCCTGTCAACAGGCCTCAGTTGTGAAAGGGTGTTTATTTCTATTAGAATTGTGGAAGTCTATAAGTTTTTCAAACTCTCTTAACATCAACAGGTGAAAACAGGAGAGGTAATACGATATTGAAGAAAAATACACTTAGCCTGGGTTGTTTAAGTTTGGGCAAATATTGTGCTCCTCCCTCTAAATGAAAGGTGACATAAGAACTGGGTTTCGAACATTTTTGCAACCCTTTGTTCAAATAAAATCTCATGATGAAACAAGCAGCAATATGGAGCATCAAGGATAATCCTAATGGTGGTGCGTAGGGAGCCCAGAGCCACTAGATTTGCCCTTCCCCTGGCTTCCCTTCCCCATCCCACTTCCTTTGCTCCGACTGCCAGCATCTGGATCCTGAGTGAGTTCCCAGGGTAAGACACAAAAACAACTGGATCAGGTAATTCAAAGTACTCAAATTCTAAGAATAATATTCTCATAAACTGGAATAACCTCTGAGGAAAAGACAAAGGCCTAAAGGAAACTCTAAGAACCCCACAGTATTAGTGATACCTTAATTAATAAATCTGATAGAGGTATAACTTGTTTTAGTAAGTTCAACCACTGGTGAACTGTTTGGGGGTATACATTTCAGATCTCAGGTGTAGGCCTTAGACAGTGGGTAGTGATGAGACAGGTTAGTCATATTTTTTATGGGCTTGTGACCTAACTAAGACCCAGGACAGATGTGGGAAACGAAGTACAGCCAGATTAAGAGTTTGCCCAAAGTCAAGCACATGAATGTTAAAGTCAAGACCAGAACCCAGTGTTCACGCCTAGCCCCAATCATTTTTAGAGAAACATATTGTCCTATAACACCAATTATGTTCAGTGAAAGCCTGGCATGATTTGATTCATTTTCAAGGCAGACAGACCTTTTAAATACAATGTTATAAAGCAGTGTTATCCAGTGTGGTAGCCACTAGCCACGTGCAGCTATTGAGTACCTGAATGTGGCTAGTGCAAACAGAGACGTGCTGTAAGTGTTAAGTATACATTGAATTTTGAAATCTTAATTCAAAAAAGTCAAGTATCTCATTAATAATTATTTATATTGATTACCTGTTGTAATGATGCTACTTTAGAGACTGGGTTAAATAAAACATATTCAAATATAATAAAATCAGTTTTATCTGTTCTTTTTACTTCTTTTAATGAGACTAGTAGAAAATTTTAAATTACATGTGTGACTTATATTTCTATTGGAAAGCACTGTTATAAAGTGATTATTCTTTATAGAGGAGTCTTTGAAATTGGCAGAGCTAGCAAAACACCCTCTTCAGCTCATTCTCTCCCAATTTATGTAAACAGATTAACATGTGGTGAGAATACTTTTGTCTCTGCACAGATGTTTAATGCTAATGGTAACAGTAATAATAATAAAAATGGTTACCTTGTATTGAGTCTTTTCTATGTGCTAGGCACCATGCCAAGTACTTTACAGTTTGGCTCATTTACTTGTCACAACAGCTCTGTTGTTCCTAAGTCTTATTATTCTCACTTTACCAATGAAGGAATTGAAGTTCTGAGAAAATTAGCCACCAGCCAAGGTCACAAGCTGGTTAAGTGGTTGGACTAGGATGTCACCCCCAAGCCACTTGCATTCAAAGCTTAGGCACTTAAATGCCACACGATTCTGCTTTGCTGGAACCAACACTCCCAATGAAAATACTGCCCTTAGGATTCTACAAGTTCCCCCTATATTTAAAGGCACTGGAAGAAGAGGGGGATACATACACACAGAGGGGCAAAATGGTTGCAGTCTTCCAGAATCCTACCATAAAGTAAGGAAAACATATGCGAAATATATGAAAAATAGGACCTGATGAGAGATTAAAAAATAAAATTCTCTAGACAAGAGAAAGATTAATTCCAGGTGTGGGAGAAAAAGGCAGGTTTTTATGGAGGAGGCAGCATTTCAGAAGGAATTCTAAAGATGAGGAAGTTTTTTCCACAGTTAGGAAGGGCTCAGGAGAGTCATTCCGGGTAGAAGAACCAGCAGGAGCAAAGACACAGAGGTGTGTGAGAGGGGACCAGCAAGGACTCCAGACTGGCGATAAATACATCGCAAAGGTGAAATAAAAGATCAAAAAGGTAGAGCAAGGCATGTTTTGGGCAAGTAGAGAAGTAAGAAGTAAGAAAGTAGAAACAACTCATATTCCTTGCTTTCTTGACGATGCTATCACAGCATGTCTCGGGTTGAAAAGAAATATTTAGGTGGGACTTTGAAAATCAGAGATAGCCTTGTTTTAATGTACTTTGTAGAATGCTAACTTTTAAAATCTAGAATCTGTTGTAATAAGCAGTAACACCACCCACAACAAAATCAGCCCCTAAGACTTGCCAAGAACTACCCAATCTTTATGAGCCAAAAGGAATATATCCTAATGTCACGAAGACACTGGAGGAACAACTCCCTGGTGACCAGCATTCTTCCATATTCCAGGATCTCTGTCAGCAGAAACAGAATGTCTTCTCCCTCTCCTACTTCCACCCCAATATACACTCTGGTCAAAATCCTGGTTTTCTTCTATTGCATTAGAGGAAGATCTGTTTCAGGGCAATAGATAATTCAAGGGGTAACAATTTCTGACATTTATGAGGCAGACAGAAAAGACTAGAAAAACTAGCTTTGACTATACATAGATGATGGTCAATAATGTTATTAGCTAATCTGTTGGAGTAGCTTTTTGTTTAGATGTCTGCCATATTTTTCAAATTTGAGACAGACCTCGCTCCTCTTGCCCTTGACATGGTAGCTGGAGTTTCCCCATCTCTAAGGTTGCTTAGACTTGCATCTTTCCTCCCCCAAATCCCATAGGACTCAGAACTTTTAGTGATGGTTCTGTTTTCAAATTCTTCCAGGAAACTGGAGCTTCTGGGGAAAGCCTATTGCTTTGGAGAAGTTTAGTGACTACAATGTGGTCCCAATTCAATCCAAACCCAGGGTTTGCCTGGATGTTGAACTGTCTGGAGGTGGGATTAAGGAAAAGAGGCTCCTTGAGGAGTAAATTTACCCCAGGTTAACTACTTGTTGCTTTTACTACAAACTAGAAAGTACCACAGTCCTTCTGGAACTGGTCCTATTCCAGGAGGCACTTACTATCAATGCTGGAGCTACCCCTTTGGCATTCCTTTTACCCACTGATAATATCTGGTTTTCCCAATCTCTTATCACAAAGAATTCTTTACTTCTTTTCTGGCCTTTTAGAACTGTTTTCTTAGGTTTTCTTGATGAGATCACACATTGAGATTGGGGGCTTTAAGGAAGTAGGCCCTTTCTTCAGGCATGTCTTTAGTTGTGGAGAGCTGCCTTGAAATTAAAAAAAAACAACAACAAAAAACATTGACTACGTGAATTGAAATTGGTGTAATTAGGGAGAGAAAAGAGAAAAGAACAGAAAAAGAGAGTGGGCAAATGCATACATAATCTTCAAAAGGATAGAAACAGGTTAAGGCCGAAGTTGGCATTTTGATTCTCATTACAAAGTCAGTGTAGACTAGATGAAGTTTCCTTTCTGACCTTCCTCTTTAGGTTTATTTAACATTTTCAGATTCCTACAGATTCTTCTCTTATTCTGGAGCTCCTTCAGTCCTTATACAGAGCTTAAACTTGGCATATTTAAGTAAATGTTCTCTGCTTTAAAATGTTTAAAGACTTAGTTCCTCAAAGTGTCTTCCCATGCCAAAGAGTAAAAATTACAGTGTTATTTTTGCCCTCTATACTCCTTCACACTCTTAACCTTCACTCCATATTCAGTAGATTATTCACTCTTCATGTAACAAATATTTATTGAGTCCCGAGTCTCTGCCTGACACTGTTTAACTAGTGCTGTGGGTAAAGTGGTGAAGAAAGGAGAGGAAGTTTTAACTAGCATGGAGTTTACCGACTAGTTGCCAGGGAGCGGGGCAGACCCTAAACAACTAAATGCTTGTTGCTTCAGGAAAAGACTTTGGATCTCACTTTGCATGAGTCAGGAAGCCATTGCAGGGTTTAGCTTAGTGCAGAGGAGTGAAATGGCCTTTTAAAAAGGCTAACTTCGGCTGCTGCAGGTAATTGGGGCGAGAAATTAGTTAGGACGCTAGTGGAAAAGCACCAATAAGAGATGACGGTGGCTTGGGTTAAGGTGACTAACCAGAGAGGTGGTGAGAAGATGTACAGCTGTCAGGACTGATAATAAATTGAACAAAAGGTATGAAAGAGAGTATTGAAAAATAAAATTAAGGTTTTAGGCTTAAACAACTGGATGAAATTGAACTGAAATGGGGTCGAGAGCCAAAGGTGCAGGTTAGATTTTGGTGAATGAAAAGCTCTGTTTTGGATCCTCTCAGATCTCCAAGTGGAGATGGCCAGGTGGCAATGGTATTCCAGAAAGAGAGAAAGCTAAAATTTCACATTAGGGACCTTGCACACACATGGAATTAAAAGCTACAGCTCTCCGTGAGCTTGCTGAGGGAGTGTGTGAGAGTGCATGAAGACAGAGAAAAAGATTCATAACTGAAATGGAATGGAATAACAAAAACTTAGTCATGGTTATTTTGCGTAACATTATAGTTGCTAGTACACTATTGCAAAGTGTAGTATTACATTATTACAAAGCTGGAATTATATCTAAGAGAATATCTATTATTCTGCCTCATATTGTTAGCCAAATTTTTATCAGTATTTATTGGCTCAAAAAGGACAGCAAGATTTTTTGGCTTGAGAAACTATAGTTGTAAGACTATAGTTGTAATTTACCGATTTGGAGAAGACCAGACGTAGACTGGCCTTGTGGGGTGTGAGCAGGGCAGGAAATCAAAACTTTAGATAATCAAATAAAGATTTTTAAATAGGCTTTTATATATAAGAGAAGGAATTCAGGGGAGAAGTCTGGTTTGAGATTAGATTTTGTGTTATCAACATCTAGATAGTGTTTAAAGCCATTGCATAATTTAATATTAATGACATGGATGCATCTTAACCGGGTGTGAGTTTAGCTAGAGAATAGAAATCAAAAATGGATAATCAAGGATTAGCCCTGGGAGATTTTCAATATCTAGAAATGCAGAAGATATGGAGAAACTGGAAGGGACACTATGAGATAAGGGAGGAAAAAGGAGAAGTCTTGTCTAATATGCCAACGTATCTTAAACATCACAAGTACTTCAAACATCAAATAGTTAGATTCTTTTTAAACTTAGTACAAGTAGAGAGTACCATAGGTTTGATTTACATTATAACTCTAATTTCTAAATCTCTCCAGAATGATAGATACTTGCCTGCTAAGAAAATAATTATGTTGTCCAAATAATTTTGGGGTTGCTTTCACAAAGGCATATTTTGGAATTACATTTCTAGCTATACATTTACAATTAATCAGTGTTACACAAAGACCAGAGATTTGGGCTGGGTGTGACACGTAAAGTTGCATCACGGCATGGCTTCTCAACTCCTGACTGCCATACTGAGGTGCTTTGTAGAGTCTGTGTCATGAATTTGAAGGATGCAAGGTGGGGTGGTCACATGCCTCAACTCCCAGAAGTTGAGTTTTTTTAACCTAACATTCAAATCAATTTGGAGTTTTTAAGCAACCACAGGGGGCTACAGCACTGGGACTTTGCATCACTTTATCTTTTGAGGTTGTATCAAAATATCTCCCTGGAACTCTGAACCTGGGGTTGGAGAAGAACTCCAAAGGGACCTCTATGGATAGCACCCAGAGATTTGTGAACGTGGGTGGGAAAACCATCACAACTTTATTTTTTATTAGCTTTTAATCAAAATTCAGCAATCCCTTTAAATATGAACATAGGCAACAAACCACATTAGTATTCAGTGTATGGATTTTGTCACCAATAGAAATCACAGCTATCATATTTCCTTACTATTGTTTTAGATATCTCAATATGTTACCTATGCTCCTCATTACTTTAAAATTTCAGTAGTTATTAGAACTGATGCTATATATTTCTATTGTTAGTAAAGAAGCACATATAGATATAACTGTATTTTGATATAATTGGTTCTCTTTGTAATCTTTTGCATTCTATTTTATGTACTTATATTTTTTATTTTATTCTGTAAAGAGACCTCATTAGTCTGCCAAAAGGGACAATGGTTCAGAAAGGTACAGACAGAATCCCTGCTGTCTCTGAACTTGTATCCTAGAATTTCCCAAACATATGTTCTGAAGCAAATAATACTTTAAAATTGATATGTTAGTATGGTAGGTACCCATAGGAAAAAGAAAGAATAATCTCAAATGAACAACATTATTGGAATCAAAAGAGAAGAGTAAATTTATTTTTGAATGGACTGACGAAAAGGAATTCAGCTTTATTGCATAACTCCCAAAGAACTAATGCAACTCATGATTGCAGCAAGCTTTTATGGTCTTCCTTTTAGTGTGGTGGGTTTGGTTTTATTTTATTATTATTATCTTTTTAATTAAAAAAAATTGTTGTCTATGTTAGAGCTACTGAGTTCAAGCACATTCCACTGAAGAGCTTGACAATGTTCATCACGGCATCTGTGTTATATTTTGGGAGGTTGATGGAACTTAATTAAAAAGAAAGTTGGCTCTAATTTTACCCTTTAGCCCCTCCATTTGAAAAAATAAAGCCTGGCTGTTTGAAGACCTTTTAAAAAAAATCATTCTTTAGTTTCTTTTTAATTTGTGTTTATTGCTAAATGTTTCTCCAGGAGAGGGCTGAAGGCAACCCTAGAACAGTTCAGGCATTCTGTTCTCTTCCTTTTCTATCGAAGGGCTCCAGATAAGAGCCCTGAAGGAGCGAACACATTCAGCCTTCTCGGCAGGACATCAGTACTTTACAACAACCTCTCCCACAGCCCTGAGCTCTCAGCATTATTCACTTTGTGCTAGCATGCTTAACGCAGCACAAAGGAAGACTTTGAAAGTCCCTGGACCCCACATCCCTGCTGAGAGCTCAGGATGCAGGATACTGCTCAGCAGTCTTCAAAAAGTCTCCTAATTTTATTTCCATCTCTGATTTCTGGGCCAGAGTCTTCTGCTTGAACAAGGGGAAGAACAGCTGTATAAATAAATACAGATGACTGCAACAGGCTGAATGCTTTCTTCACTTGCCTGTTATACTCACATAGGCTCTTTGTTGAGTGTGTGTAGAAAGGATGAAGATAAGGACCAAAAGTGCTGTAATATATGGTGTTTTCAGAGAGAAGATTGTTTGGTATTAGGCACCCAGGAAAGTGCTCTGAATAAAATAGGGATGCTGGGCTATTGACTACCCAGAAAAAAAAAAATCACAATATTATAGTTAGAAACTTTTAAAAAGACAGTTTTCTTAAAGTCAATTAATTAATCATTCATTCAACAAACATATGTTAAGTATGTACTACATACAAAGCACTTTTCTAAATTGTTATACAGATACTTGAAACCTCAATGAGATTTGTCTATGCTTTATAGCTGTGAATCAGAGAAAAGGGATAAGTAGAGATTAAAAGAATAATTTCTAAGTCATATGGACTATATTTGAGTTCTATCACTATCTACTAGATCTGTGGCCTTGGGCAATGTGGAAACCATTTCTGAACTTCAGTTTCCTCATTTCTAATATTATCTTCCTCATAATATTGTTGTGAGGATTAAATGATGTGACTCACAGGGCCTTCCACATAACAAACTCAATATAAAAATTAGCTATGATATCATATAGGGTATAGACTGAGCTGCTGTGGCAAAAGATCTTCAAATCCAGTAGCATAGCATAGCATAATAGAAGCTTATTTTCTCTGTCCAGAGGTAGAAGGTCAGACTGTATCTCTTTCATTTTTGAAATGTAGCTTCATCTCTAAAACCAAGATCATTACTCCAGCTCTTACTATATCCCAGCCAACATGAAAGAAAAAAGGCCAGGAGAGGGCATGTTTATTCCTTTGAAGGGTATAACCAAGAAGGCACACACCATTTCTGGTTACATCCCTTTTTCCAGAACTTACTCATATGATTGTGCCAAGCTGCATTAGATGGGTGAGAACTATAGTATCTAGCCAGCCATGAGCTCAGCTAAAACTCTTAACTTCTATTATGTGAAATGGGGGGCCACAAACCATCTCAACCACTACTATAATTATTGCCTAAGACAATCATTGCCATAGGAGCCTTGGAAGATCATAGAAAGGAGACACCTGGACACATATGGTGAAAAAAAGACTTTTTTCAATAGAGGAATAGAGAGCCCGGAAGCATAAAACAGGGATGTGTTCAGGGTATATTGAGAAGGTAATTGAGATTATCTGGTGTGTAATGTGCAATAGTAGAACTATAGTAAGCAAAGCCAGAGCATAGGTTAGCAGCAGATCACGAAGGATCTGAGACATCAAGACTGTAATTTTGAGGCAGTGAAGAGATTTTTTTTTTTACCGACATAGGGAATGTGGCCTAAGAACACATGTCTGACAGTGATGAATAGGCAAGGAAATGAACGACCAATTGGGAAAGTTATTTCAATAAAACAGATGAAATTTTGAGGGCTTGAAGTGGGCCTAGGTGGTAGTGGGATTGATAAGTACAGCCAGATGGGAGGCACCTTTGGAAAGAGAATCAACAGGATATGATAACTGATTGGGTATGGGTATGAAGAAAATGGATCAAGAATGACTCATATTTATCAGGGTTTTGTCAGGACAGTGATGCCGTTATGAAGGACAAGGAATCTGGGAAGAGGAAAGAAAAGAACTCGGATGGGGTAGTGTCTTGTGAGCCATGGGAGGAGAGACTTTTGTGGTATCCTTATAATTGAATTTAATTTTTTGGATAATTGTTTAATGTCTGCTCTCCTTCATTAGACTGTAAACTCATCTACTGCTGCATGACAAACCATCTCAAACTTTGTGGCATAAAACAGAAACAAAATTATTTATTATTATTATTTCTTATGGTTTTGAGGGTTGATTGAGCTCAACTAGGTCATTATCACTCCGGATCTCTTATTCAGTTATAGCCAGACAAGGGCTGGAGGTGGAATCATCTCAAAAACTCAAATGTCTGGTAGTTGATGGTTATGACCAACTGAAACTTCAGCTGGAACTGTTGGCCAGAACATCTATATGTGACCTCTCATGTGGCCTGATCTTTTTCATAGCATGGTAACTGGGTTTTAAGAACATACATCTTAGAGAAAACCAAGGAGAAGCTGCATTGCTGTTTGTTACTGAGTCGCGGAGTGGCATCTCCACTGCATTCAGTTCATTAGAGGTGAGTCACTAAGGCCAGCCTGTCTTCCAGGGCTTGGTGGAAGAACTGTTAAAGAATCTGTGGACATGTTTAATCCGCCACACTCTGGGAGTTACAGGGGCCTGACCTGTCTTTTTAAAGACCACTATATTGTTAACACTAAGGAAAAAGTCGCTTATTAGAATGCACTTTGGAGCTCTGGCCTTCAAGACCCAAACCAATCAGAATTAAATATGTCAAAGAAAGATCCCACTGAAGTAGTCACTTTGTTAAACCTAGTGATTTGTTCAGTGATCTTATGTAGCTGAGTCTCAGTTTCCCCAGAAGCATCAATCCAAGTGCTGCAAGTGGCGCTGGCTGTAGCATAAACACCTCCCTGCTCAGCTCAGAGATCATCAAAGGCTATCCTATTATCAAGAGCAACTTCGGCCAGAGAGTCTAGAGATTTTTGCTGGGCAGCTATTATTGCTTTAGTGGCAGATTCTGCAATACCTTGAAGAGTTGAGGAGAGGTTCCTGATCGTGGCCAGACAACTCTACACCTATGGAAGCTTGCACACGGGCTCTGCACAAAGAAAGGTCCATAAGGCAAGGGTAACCAAAATAGAGCTGCCTATGTGGTCTACATATCCTTAAATTTTACTGACCTCTGTGGCTGTTACCTTTCCAGTCCTGAGCCACAGACTCAAAACAAGAATTACCAGGAGGCATTCATGATCCAAAATTAGCTTCCTTTGGCTGATTCATACTGACCTGGCTAGCAGTAAATACACGTGAGGCTAAGATCTGGAGAACTGACTTTGATAAGAATTCTCACCCTTTGCTGGTTTCTACCGTTTTTCCCAGGATGCTGTCCGCTGGGATCTGGAGTGAGTGAGGTGGCCCAGTGGGTCTCATACTGGTCAGCAGAAACTTTGAAAGAGTAAAAATCATTCACCCTCACTCTTTATGAGGCTTGGCTTAGATTCCTTGTTCTCTAGGGCACCTCATAAATAGATAAGCTTGTCTAGGTTAAAAGTTCTCTGCTGTAGCCACTGCGATTTAAGATTATTTTTGATAAGATTAACCTGTTCGTTCAGCCTTACAACAAAAACATTTACTCACCTGAGGTCTCGCCCTGGAGCCAGTCCAATTTCTAAGCTGGACCCAGTCCTGTCTCTAGGCCAGACACAGTCCAGTTCCTCAATGGTCCCAGTCCGACCCCGAACTCAGTCCGGTTTCGGTGGCTAAGTCAGACCCAGTCTGGTTTTCCTCAGCCCAACCGAGTTCAACCCGGACGCGTTTCCAGGCGGGACCCAGTCTGACTCCAGCCTGTTTCCGGACCCAGTCCAGAAAAAGAAATGCTCGGTATGAAAGTTCTTAATCAAAAGCAGCAGAGTTGGGATCGGAGAGGGACTTAACCCACCACGTCGAGGCAGCTGAAGGGCCTCACAGGTACCTCTGTCTGGTTGCTCCTTGTTTCTGGTGGCCTCCTGGGTCTCCTTCAGTCCTCTCTTCTGACAGCAGAACGTTCAAAGATAAACTAAGACATATTAAAAAAAATTAAGGGTTTATTTGAGAGAAAATCAATTTGAATCCGGTAGTGTCCCGCTTAGCAGATAGAAAGGAGTTCGGAGGAGCTGTGCAGAACCAAAGCCTTTTATAGGCAGAAGAGAGCAGGAACAAGGAAGACACAGGAGGCAAAAAAAGTGGCTTGGGTATTGCAAATTTGCTTTCCTTTAGTGGATGGTAGAGGTTTATCAGTTTTAGTACCTTACCAGTGCTGATCAGGCAACTTCTGATTGACCAGTTTAAGGTTCCATTTCTGGGAGAAATGAAACTAATTGAATCTTATTTTGGTGACATGAGGCTTAGCATAAGCAACGCTATTTGAAACTTGTTGTCTTGTTTTTAAAAGTCAAACCTGAACCTTGTGCTTACATCCTACAGGGGCCTGGTTTCTGCTTTTACCCAAAAGTAAAATGTGGATACAGTAGTTTCAGCTTTATAACAAATTCCCACAAACTTAGTGGCTTAAAACAATACTTATTTATTAGCTTATAGTTCTGAATGTCAGAGGTCTTGGGTTCTCTGCTCAGGGTTTTAGGAGACTTGGATCAAGATGTTTAGTCAATTTTACATCTAGAACTTGGGGCCCTCTTCCAAACTCACGTGGTTGTGGAAAAATCCGGTTCCTTGTGGTTGTAATACTGAGGTTTTTGTTTCCTTGCTGACTATCAGCTAGTGACCACTCTCGGAGACTAGAAATTGTCTGCATTCCTTGCTATGTGGCCTCTTCCATCTACAAAACCAGTAATGGAGAATTTCTCCCATTAAATTTCTCTCTTAATGGTTTAAAACTCTCTGACTTTTTCTGTCTTTGATCTCTAGACCCAGATTTAAAGGGCTACTGTATTTAGGTCAGGCTCACCTGGATAATCTCCCTATTTAAAAGTCGTTGAGAGTGGGGAATAAAATGGTGTGGATGATAGAGGCTCTGTTCATCCCTCTGGCGACAAATCGAAGTTGTGATGGAAACAAAGAGCAAGCAGCAAGGAAAAATCGCCTGGGATCTTGACAAACAAGCCATACGACTAGGAAGAAATCCAAGAAAGAACTCTGCAATGGCAGAAGGTAGGATGGGGCGAGGACACGGGGCTGCCTGGTCTGCGGCTGCGGTAGTGGCAGACACCTCACAAAGGGTCGCGTCTGTGAGCCGATTTTCACGGTGACGGACCTGCTCGCTCCGAGCAGTGCTTATTTGGCTGCATTGCAGGGGGCACCAAGGACTTCCAGGGAGACATTGTCGGAGTGAGGGCTTAGGCAAGCTTGCTCCATACAGAAGTACCAGAGGTATCCATTGTTCTCTGTTGAGCTCTCCCCACTCCTAGTGTGCGGACACAGCCCTGCCATAGCTGTGATGTCATCAAACTGGATAACAGAGGTAACACTACCTAGAGGATTCCCTGAAATGCTGCCTCCCCAAACTCACAGCCCCAACCAAGCCGCATCCTCAGCGAGTCAGGTGCTCTTTGCTGAGCAGCGCCTAGACTCACAGTGGAGGCAGCTGGCCTCAGTTTCTCGTGTGGCCTTTTGAGGCAACTATAAGCACAGCATCTGTGGATTGCTTGCTGAATCTTAGCAGGTGGACCTTGAAGGGCAGAAGCTTGGGCTAAATTTGGTCTGCAGCTGAACCCCTCTCAAGACTGTGTCACTAGACACATAATAAGGGAGTCTTAGGAGTTTTGCTTAGTACATAGAAACAGATATGGAAAGGCAGCCAAAATGGAAAGACAAAAAAGTAGAAACCATATGACAGAACAGAACAGATATCCAGATATAATAAAGTCAAGTCATCTAACAGATGCAGAGTTCAAAATTTTTGTTATAAGGATGCTCAATGAATTCTTGGGAAGTGTAGATAAATTCAGTGAGAACTTCAACAAAGAGATAAAAAAACATAAAGATGGAAATGGAAATTATAAGAGGGAACCAGTCTGAAATGAAGAACACGCTATCTGAGATGAGAAGTATATTAAAATGGAATAAACAAAGTGAATAAAAAAAAAGATCAAATGACCAATCTAGAGGATGGGAAAGCCAAGGACACTCAATCACACTGGCAAGAACAAAGATGCCAAGGCTATAAAAGCAATTAAGGAGCATATGGGACACTATTAAGTGTCCAAATATCCATCTGATCGGTGTATCTGAAGAAAATCAAGATGTTGAACAGCTGTTTGAATAAATAATGATGGAAAACTTCCATAAGCTCAGAGAATTCCAAAAACAAAGGATCTAAAGAGGCTCACACCAAGACACATCATAATTAAAATGCCAAAGTTTAAATACAAAGAAAGAGTATTAAAAGCAGCAAGAGAAAAATAAATAGTTACCTATAAGAGAACACCCATAAGACTGGCAGCTGATTTCTCAAAAGAAACTATGCAGGACAGAAGGGCTTGGCAAAAAATATTCACTGTGATGAAGATCCTGGATCTACAACCAATAATACTTTATCATTTAGAGTTGAAGGACAGATAAAGAGCTTCCGAGAAAAAAATAAGCTAAAGGAATTTATCACCACCAAGCCAGTATTACAGGAAATGTTTGTGGGTCTTCTCTAAAAAAAAAAAAAAAAAGCTATCAAAAATAGGAATAAAGAATGGTAACAACTACATTCCTATCAATAAGTACCTCAAATGGAAAAGAAGTGCTCCAAAAGATAGAGTGGCTGAATGGATAAGAAAACAAGATTTCTATATATACTGCCTACAAAAGACTCACTTCAGTTTAAAAGACACACACAGACTAAAAGAAAGGGGATGGAAAAAGATATTGCTTTGATGGACCTAGAAGGTACTTAAGTCAGACAGAGAAAGAGAAACACTCTATGATTTCACTTATATGTGGAATCTAAGGAATAAAAAGCACAAACTAATAAAAAATGGACTCACAAATATAGTGGACAATTTGGTGACGGACAGAGGGGTGAGGGAATTGGGGGGCCTGGTAGAATGAGGTGAAGGGCTAAAGAAGTACAAGTTAGTAGCTGAAGGATAGTCACAGGGATGGGGAGCATGGCAGAGGGAATGCAGTTAGCATTAACGCGTTGGCTAGGTGGAGGGTCGGGAGGGAGGAGCCATTGGGGGGGATCGTTTTATGAACCATATAGATGTCTAACCAATGTACTGTATACTTGAAACTAATTAAAATAAAAAAAAGTTTAAAAAGTCAATCAACATGGACATTTAATTACATCTGAAATTAGTGTTTGAATAACAGGGAGAAGGTATGTGTACATCAGGGGCTACTAATCTTAGAGGTTATTTTAGAAGTCGACCTACCACAATGGGAAAATCCCCAAACAGATAAGAAGGTGTATGGATGATTCCAGTGATGGAAATAAAAAATTTTACAAATGTCTACCACAGGAGGAAAGATGAAGTATAAGAAAACTAAAAGGTGAGCATCTAGGACTGAAGTTATGATTTCTGTTAAGAAACTAAATAGAGATGGCCAAAGGGAATGCAAAGCAGCATTTGAAAGCTGAGGTTAGATACAAAAAATATCAATAGCAGCCCTTGATGTTATTAATACATTTCTTAAGTAATTAGCTATAGCAGTGAGTATAAAAAGATGAAGTTGGAGAAGTGGAATGGAGATGTTGGCATAGTATGGGGATTGGCAAGGCAGGCCAAGCACTGGCCATAGAACCAAAAGATCATGGTAAGAGCATCATTGCAGGGAAAGGAGCTGAAGGTCTGAATTCTCTTTATATACAGTGAGGTTTTACAATGGATAATGTCCAACCCTTAGCACTGTAGCATCTGTGGGTCTATATTGTGGCCACTGGGTCCTGCTGAGTTGGAAGGCAAGGAAATAATGCTAGTGCAGTTGAGGAATAGGGACTGGAAGTCACGTTGTGAAAGAAATTGGGTTCATTAGAATTTGAATAAGAAAGTGTAAGGATAAGAGGGTTAGGTAAGAAGTTGATTTTATACTACCTCCCATAAAATGTAAAATCTTTACAGCAGTATGCTTCCTTTTCTTCTTTGTTCCATTATATTGTGATGGATTTTACGTCTCCAAATGGTATAAACCTCACAGTACCATTTTTAGGGTTGATTTCAAAAGTCCATTATTATTTAAAAACAAAAAAATTAGGAGTAAATGTCATATTTATCTCCATGTTTACTATTGATGATACTGTCCATTATTTTGTCTAGATTTAAATGTCTTGTCTTTCTATTCCAGGTTTCTTAGTTGGGGTAGTTCTTACTGGTAAAGTTAGGGCCTGAAGTAGATCTTGGGGCAGAGGCTTGGAGGAGATGAGAATGGGGTGCAGGCAGCCAAAACTACTCATCCCCTCTCACTTTCCCATGTGCTTTTTGTGAATCATTTTCTTTTCTCTTCTCTTCAAATTCTGGTGATGTAGTTGCCATTTTCCTAGGAGCAATAATTTTACAAAAGTCTTTATTGTGTTTTAAAATAAATTAACAAAACAAAAAATAAGGGAATTATTTATTCATTGAAATACTTGAAAAATATTGAGCATCCTTAGAAAACAAAATCTATGCTTACTTCCACTAGCCATGGCCAACTACCATAGATGGTATTTCCTTTTAATAAAGTAGTTAAGTATCTGAAGTAATATAATATGTAAAGTTGTGCATCTGATTGAAAAACCAAACATTATAATAAAAACATGTTTTCAGAAATTTCTAGCTCTGCTTTTACTTATTTATTAGCTTGAGTGAGTTACTTAACCTCTATAAATCTCAGTATCCTCATCTATAAGATGGAGATAATAATAGTATCTCCTTCATAATATTCCTATCAGGACTAAATAAGATATATATTTATTCCTGGCATATAGTAAGCACTCCTTAACTATTAGTTATATTAATATTTTTCATGTTATACATGAATTCATTATATTATTGAAGTATGATTTTTCGATGAAGGCATATGTCATTGTGCAACTATCATGATTTAACTGTTCTATTTTGGATATTTTTATTGGGTAAAATTTTTGCTATTATAAAGGTCCTTGAATATAAAACTCGCCACCTTTCACATAAAGGTAAATTCTTGGAAGTGGAAGGAATTGTTGGGAAAAGAGAAGAGAATATCAGTGGGGGTAGAGTTTTCGTCTCTCGTATCCATCCAGACTCTCCCTAACCTCCAGTGGCTGCCTCTCATGGAAGGCCTCTGAGAAAGCATAGCAGCTTGGGACTGACTTTTAGATGAGCCTGGGCAGAAGAAGAAAGGAAGTCACTTTGGGGGATTTCTAAGGCTTTCTCTTCTTTGTCTCACATTCTTAAAGGGTTGGAACTCACTGAATTGGGAAGATCTGAGGTCCAGTTCCTGCTAGTGGCTAACTGTGTGACTTTGTGCAAATTGCTCAATTTCCCTGGACTTCCCTTTGGGTAAAATAAAGAGTTGGGCTTCACTTTAAAGTGCCTTTAAATTGTAGTGTTCTACAATCTAAGACCCTGACGACCTTATGTCCAATATCAACCTTCCTCAGTTCCTATTTCAAGAGCAGAATCTAGTTCATTCATTCTTTCAAGAAGTATTTAGCACCTACCACTCGTCTATCACAGAGATGAACTACATGGTCTCCTGTCCTTCATGAGCTCTTAGGCTAGTAGGGAAATAGGACAAAAAATTATATTGACACACTGTAATAAGTGCTATGGTAGAAGCTGTTACTAAATCCCAAAGAAGGACTGAAGAAGGAGATACCTGTTATATTTTTAATGGTGCTGGGTGGGTGGGTCATATTAGGAGCAGATCATCTAGACAAAAAGGAAAGCTGTCCCCAACCCCCTTATGCATGAACCTGGTCCTGAATGTTAATGAAAGTTCTTTCTATATGAGACCCTTGTCTGTCTGAAAATATCTCCATCAATATTGTTGAGAACCTCCAAGGCGGAAGAGAGGGAGTTGTCTATGAAAATGAGCAAGACATTAACTTTCCCAGTGACAGGGAAAGGCAGCTATGAGAAAATAACTGAGGCTGTGGGAGTTGGGAGTGATTCCACATTGTGCTGTTGGAGAGTTGAGGAGGGAACTATTTTATTCCTCAGAGATCTGGGGAAACTGCTCCTTCTGGCTTGGTGGAAACAAAGCTGGGTTTGGAGTGGGAGGGGCCAGATTCAGGCCCAGGGTGTAAGCGAGTTGCTGGATAGCTGTGAGCGTAAGTAAACAGCTCCAGAAATACACTTAACTGAAGATAATACAGGTAGAGCTGAAGTATCTATCAGACACTGGAGATGATTGTCCTTTCTCCCTTCCTCCAGTTCCTAACCTTTAGGGTCTCAGTTTACATACCCTAAAGGTGTAAATAGTATTTTTCCCTGAAGGGGTATAGATGAAGTAATGAGTATGGAGGTATTTGGCACATGCTAGAGCATTACTGTGGTTCTGAAGGAATGAGGGTATGAGCTGGGATTGTAAAAAACAGACTTCTCTAATACGCTTTTAAAGGGAGATTCTGGCATTCACCAGGGAGTTGTGGCTCATTGGCAGAAGGGCACCACCATCCAGCAGCGACTGCTGGAACAGGGCCTGGTGCTGTGGCAGCAGTGGCGAAAGCACTCGGAGGAAAGGGAAATGGAGCAAAGGGGAAGAGGAACAGTGTCAGCTGACCATATTGCAGTTCGACCTGACCCATGTTCCAGCAGGGAAAGGGTGCTCAGGCAGCGTGGGGTCTGGGGATGGTGGTGACTGCCCATGAAGTGCAGGCCACCTGGCACCACGGACAACATAACGAGGAGGAATCATCACCCCTCTACCTCTAACCCTTCTTGTTATATTCCAAAGTGAAAAGCTGTGATGAAAGGGCCTTGAAAAAAAAAGCAAGTAGGGCATGTGCAGTGAGGGTGAAATGTCCTGAGAAACGCTGTGCTTTGTTCAGCATTCCAGCGTAAGGTATATGATCCAATGTGACCCTCCCCACCATCCCTCCCTCCTGCCTTAAAGTCTACTGGGGGGGGGCGGTTGGAGAGAGAAAGAGAGAAAGAGAGAGAGAGAGAGAGAGAGAGAGAGAGAGAGAGAGAAATAAAAAGAGAAAGAGAAAAAATTCGTTTTGCATAGGGTACTTTGGAAACAACACAGAAGAGAGGTGCAGTGAGTTCAGAGAGGAGAAACATGCAGGATTTCCTAGGGTACCTCCACAAGGCACCAGAAAGACTCTATAAACAAAGCAATGCAGTGAATGTTATCTCCGTATGTATGGAATGCCCACTCTGTGTGTGGAGATAAAAGAGGAGGCTCTTTTGAAGGGAAGAGCGTTTGCAGCATTTGGGATGTTTCATCTCGGAATGAGTTTTCTGTGCATGCTTTCTATGCAGCAGATTTATGTGCCAATGTGCTCCCTGCAGGGTAGTGGACAAAAGCTTAACCTTCCTGGGACTTAGTTTTCTCATCTATAAAATGGGATAATAGTAATATCAACTGTAGGATTGTTATAGAATTAGATAGGTTTGTGCATGTGAAGCACTGAGAAGAATGCCCGGGATTCAGATGGTATTTAATAAATGTTAACTGTTGTCAGAAAAATCATCATATCAACTACTTCCTGAACCCTCGTGTCCATAATGCTATGTTCTATGTTTATTCATGGTGTCAGATTAAAGACATGTTTTTTTGCCCAGGAACTTACTTTCTGAGGTGGACACACTGATTTGGACATACACAGACAGTTTAAGAGAAAAATGGGAATAAGGCATGAAAAATAACACATCAAAAAGATCTGAGCCTAAGAAGCCAATCAAAATTTGTTGACTCATAACAAAATGATGGTATTTCTTACTGGCATGGTTTTGAAATCGATTGATAAGTCAATTTTCAGCTGTTAAACAGTTGTATTCCTACTTGGAAGAAGGTCTCTATTGGAATATCACAGGGATCATCTTTATCCTGGAGAACAGTGTTCCATAATAATATTTTTATAACAAAGAAAATATTTAATGTTATTTTGTTACAATAAATATTACATTTATAACAATATTTTATTTCTGTAATAAGATACGGAGAGATATACCAGCTATTACGTCATTTAGTCATCCTAAGAATCCCATGATGCAAAAATATCTATTATTATTCCCATTTGACTGATCAGAAAACTGAGACTTAGGTTGATATTGCTCAAGTCCCCATAGTTAATGAAAGGAAGAGCTGGTAGTTAAGCCTAAAACTATTGAATCCAACCCTATGTTCTTGATGACAAAGAATCCAAAGCTTAACAACTAGATAATCAAAGATCTCAAAAGAAATAGAGCTATGGATTGAAACTAATGAGATTAGATAAAATGGGGATAGATGGAAAATTCTGAGTGTGGACCTTCATAAAACCAGCTGTTTGAGTTTGAAACGGAGAAACTATGGTTTAGTAACAGTTTATGTGAAGTACACTTAGGTTTACTTTTTTTTTTAGATTTAAGTTTAATATGAGCCAACAAATATGTCACATGGCTGCATCTAAAGGCTAATTCCGCTGGCTACAGCAATAGAAATATTATCTGCCAAAATACAACTGTAAAGGGGCAGGAATTAGCAAATAGTATTAAGAGAGCATTCATGACAGTGAAATGTCTGGAATATATATTGGTTCCTAATAATTTCAAAAATGAGGAATTGTTGAAAAGATCATAGTGTTTTTTTTCCCCCTAGAAAGTAGTAATTATTATAATAATAACACCTAATTCCAATAAAACAGGGCCCTTGACTCAGGCACATTTATATGTATTAGCTCATTTATTCCTTATTACAACTTCATGAGTAGATCTATTACTATTCTCATTTTACGGTGAGGAAAATTTCTTATGCAGCAGAGATAACTAATAGAGTAGCCTTTACCTTGTGCTTCTACCTTCTGCCTTGGTCACATTGTAAGACACATGTTCAAGGAACAGTTTTCACTTTAACAGGTAGTTAAATCTGAAAGACGACTAATGACAACTCGTATGTCTGACCCCAACTGTTTCCAGGTCCAATATAATTAACCCCTCATTTTCAAGACTAACATGCATGATGCTGGCTGTTAAAAGGAAGCGTATTCACACCTGAACTAACTTTCACAAGTGGCTGTCTCTGCTGGCACTTTGTCTACCAGCCAGTTGTGCCCAGGTATGTGCCATAGCCAGGGAGTTTCACAATGACACAAGATTACCCATTAGTGGGACACATAGGAAATTACAGGAAATTATATATTTCTCATACAGGTTAGGTGTATGAGAAATATGTGTTGGATATAAAGGCTGAATAGTCCTGACACAGATAAACATGCAGAAAATAGTATAATAGTATATATTACATATTATATATTATATTATATATTATATATAAATAGATATAATAGTATATCTTTTGATGCAGTGGTTCTGTCATCTGTTACTTGGTAATACTGTATGAAAGTTGTGTGATAAAGTACTTTTAGGAACAGCAAGCTAAAAAAAAAATGCAACAATAACAAAATAAAACCAAAAACTTGAAAGAGCATGTTTAATGAAAAATAAGGTCTTAAATATTTCTTTCTCAAGATAGTTGATAACAAATACAAAACTTGCACTGAGTGTTTATTGACATCAAGGGTTTTAGTGATATCACTAAACATTCAAAGCAGAGACACACTTCTGCTGAAGAAGCAATAACAGCTACTTCAAAGTTAGAAGTTATTTTAAGAGGATTGTGCCCAAAGAAAACAATTTAACATGTGCAACTGCGGAAAGGTATGTTTACACATTACTCTTTGAAGTGTGATTTTTCCTTTAGATCAAGTGTCTGTTCTTCTAAATTAATTTCAATCATTTTTAATTTCAAGATTTCTTGTGCATGTACAAGGCAATGTCAGTGTTGGATCCGTTAACAATAGAGCAATTTAGCAAACCATTAAATAATTCCAGTTTTATGTCAAGGTCATCAATTACTTCAAAAAGGAAATCAGTCAAGTTAAATTCAGTTAATGATTCTTTTTTCGTCTAACTATTCATGAAATCTGAGTAAAGCTTTCAGAAGTTCACCTGTTGAAGGCAAAACATCTGACATCATTATGAATACTGTGATAAATTCAGTTAAAAATTCAACATTGAAGATGAAATTATTTGCTGCTATGGTGATATTATAAATATAAATTTTGGCATGGAACAGATAGCATCATGGTAAAAACTATGTTCTAAACATAGCTATGGAGCAGAAATGTACTTAGAACTGATTTTGGTACACAAAACTACTAATTGCATCCAAACAAATTTCAATATTTAACCAATTGAGATAGAAGCTGATAGTGATTAAATTGTGTACATATTTTTTTGTATGTATATAGAGTAACTGAATTACAATCTTTGTGTGTATGTATGATAATGCTGATGTTGAAAAAAAAACAAAACCAAAAACTTCAGCATGGCAATGTATACTATTTCTTTGTAATAAATCATCAATTGAATCTTATAAATGTTCGAGCTATTTGAAGAATTACTTGGAAAATCAACTTAAATGTCAACCATTGGGAAGAAGTCTTCTGTATTTTTATTGTAATTTGTAAAAAATTATTTGGAAATATATAATCAAATTATTCAACAAAGGAAATAACTACAACCTTTAGCTTTTAAAGTTTGTAGCGAACTACAATTATCAAAAACAAAGCTTGCAAAGGCGGGAGGAGGTATTGTTCCATACAAAAGCAGTGGAAGAAGTGGACAAATTAATTAATGAGAACTCAAATCGTGAAAAAGCTCAACATGTGGAAAAAAATCTTTTGATAAAGATTTTATTTCTAATTTGTTTATATTTTATTCTGGAATGGATTGAAATTGAGAAGGCCTGTGATTTTATATAATCTATATTTGATTAAATATTTGACACCTTTCAAAATGAATTTTGTTTTGTAAAAAGTATTTGTTGTAGAAGGTACTCCGGGCTAATCAAATAAAGTAATTATAAAAATATTTAGGTTGAAATACATAGATCTCAATTTAAAAATTAAAATTTGAGGATAGGTTCTGTGTTGCAGACTTTGCTCTTAGCTTCCTATAGAGTGAGTGCTCAGCACTTGTAGAGAGAGTAGTTTCTTGAATAAAATATTGTGGTCAAAAAAAAGGAATGCATTGAAGCTGTCATGAATTTTAATTTATTAATAGTAAAATTCAATTATGAAGAATGTTGCAGGCAGTTAAAAATAATTTTATATTTTAAAAATTCCTCACATAAACACTGGCAATATGGTATTATAGACAGGTAAAGATAAGAAATTGATTAAATATGTGAATATGTACCAAGAATAATTATTTCACTTTTATTATTTTTAAAGTTTAGATAATAAAAAGTTTTCTAATATACCCTGATACAGTCTTTTAATTTTTTAAGAATTTTATTTTTCAAAATAATTTTAATAGAATAATTTATACGTTCTCCAGTAAAATAACACCAATTTGTTGGGCACTTAATACATATTTCAAAATACTACATAATTTTAATTATTTGTCTTAGGTTTTTATTTTGATGCAATTTCAAACTTACAGAAAAGTTGCAGGAAGAATACAAGAAGCTCCTGTATTCCTTCACCTGTCTCCATTTTGCTCCACTTACTTTAGTATTTTCCCCCCTCTCTCTCTTATCAACATGTTTATGTATATAAAATCTTTTTTTCTGGGCCGTTTATTTGAGTGTAAGTTCAGGATATCATGTCCCTTTTCTCTACTAAATCATTTCATGTGCATTATCTGAAAATAAGGATATTGAATTCAGAAAATTTAACATTACTTTACCACTATTAACTAATCCCTAGTTTATATTCAAATTTCATCTCTTGTCTCAATTATGTCCCTTAGAGCTATTCCAAGGTCCAATCCAGTTATTATATGTATCATGGTCTCTTAATCTGAAATAGTTCCTCAGTTTTTCTTTGCTTTCCTTAACCTTGACATTTTTAAGGAGACAATTGCTTTGTAGAATGTCCCTCGATGTGGATGTGATTAATTTCAGGCCATGCATTTTTGGCAGGGATAAAGTGATATGTCCTTCTCAGTGCATCGCATCTGAGGCACATGGTGTCAATTTGTGCTAATATTAATGATGGTAACTTAAATCACTTTGAAAAGGCGGTGTCCATCAGATCTCTCCCCTGAAAGGTGGAGATATACTAGTTTGTGAGAATTACTTGGAGATTACATAAATCAGATTTTTACCCATTATATTTAACATCTGTTGTTTTATCATTTGTTCTAGATTTGACCAATGGGAACTTCTTCAAGCTGGATCCTTGTTCTTTGGATATGATCTCTTATTCTTTAAGCATTTTTTTAATTTTCAGTATGATGTATTACAGGTTATCTTATACTCGTACTGCTCCAAACCTGGAATCAGCCCTTTCTCCAAGCAACCCTTTTTTTTTTGTTTGTTTGTTTGTTTTGTTTTTTTTAAGTAAAGAATGGCATTTATGAACCAAGACCTAAGAACTGGATGTGCTTATTGTTACATGTGTGTTATTGCTTATAGTCCCACTCAGTGACAGTGCTAACACTCACACACACACACACACACACACACACACACGTACATATGCAAATTTTCTTCAACATCTCCCTCTCCCTCTCTCTCTCTCTCTCTTTCTCTCCATGAATTTATGCTGATAC
This sequence comes from Cynopterus sphinx, assembly GCA_030015415.1. Taxonomy (NCBI): domain Eukaryota; kingdom Metazoa; phylum Chordata; class Mammalia; order Chiroptera; family Pteropodidae; genus Cynopterus; species Cynopterus sphinx. The sequence continues at coordinate 19,068,050 of CM057379.1, read as the reverse complement.
TTTCAATTTAATTCAACACCCTACAGTATATGTTCTAGTCTCCTCCCTCTTGGTATCTATAATATACACAATTATTCATTTGCCCAGGTCTAGAATACACAGACAGTAGCTTCAGAATTGCTCAACCATACTGCTGTGAAAAGCAAACTTATTCACTATTTAACATATATTTATAATTTCATTGGTTAGAAATCACATCTCTTGAAGTGTGGGATCATATCAATGTGATGGGATTTTTCAAATGTATATATCTGCATAACATAACCCTTATCAAGATAAAGAGCATTTCTGTCACTCGGGTGAATTCGTTAGTGCTCCTTTAGGGTTCATAAATTTCTCTTAAAATACAGTGGGTCCTTGAATAACATGGTTTCATTCTCTGTTTCATTATAATGTTGATGAGATGCCCTAGGAATTTAATCTCGTTTGTATCAATTAGCTTCTGGTAAAATTGGTCTAATTTATGTCATTTTGCTTAGTTGTGGGACCTATCAAGGTTAAGTGAGAACTATACTCAAAGTTTTTTCTTTCTGACTTTTATAAACCACCTTAATTTAGTTTTACCTATTTTAGAATTTCATATGCAGGTCATGAAGATATCTCCTAGATTCTCCTAGATGCTTTACAATTTTAGCTTACATTGCTAGGTCTGTGATTTGTATCATTTATTCCTCACACATATATCTAGCTGTTTTAGAACTATGTTTTAAAAAGGATTTTTTTTGTTGTTCTCAATTCATTGTTTTGATGTTCATGTTGAAAATCAATTAATTGTCTAAATATATTTCTGGACTCAATGTTTTAATAGATATTTGTCTATCTTTATGCTATTATGACACTATCTTAATTATTGTAACTTAAAAGTAAGTCTTGAAATAAGGTAGTGAAAAGTCCTCAAAATTTTTCCTTTTTTTTAAGATAGATGATCTTGGTTATACTAGTTTTTTTTTTTTTCATTTTCCATATACATTTAGAATTATCTTGTTAATGTCTATAAAAATACCCACAGCAATTCATTATAACTGAGATTGTTGTGAATTTATAGATCAATTTGTGAATTGACATTATAACAATATTGAGTTTTCCAATCTATTAATAGGGTATATCTCTCTATTTATTTAGGTCTTTAATTTTATCTTAGTATATTTTGAAGTTTTGAGGGTAGAGATCTTGCATATTTTTGCTAAATGTGTTCCTAAGTATTTTATGTTTTTTGATGCCATTGTAATTTGAATTGTTTTTAAATTTTATTTTTCAATTATTTGCCGCTAATGGATAGAAATACTATACAATAGACTTTTTTATATTGATTTTCTGTCTTATGATTTTGATAAAAATCACTTATTTTTACAGTTTTGTAAATTCCTAAGGATTTTCATTTATGATGTTTATGATTAGAGACAGTTTTAGCTTTATTTCTTCTCTTTGAATCTTTTTGCCTATTATTTGCCTTACTGCAGAGGCTACATAATTATATAGTTTTTTTGGTGGAATTTGTGTAAAATTGATATTATTACCTACATTGTTTCTGATGAGTAGTCCGCTATCATCCATATCATTATTCTCCTTTTAGTAATATGTTTCTTTTTTCTTAATACTTTCAAGATTTTCTTTTTCTTTTTGATTTTCAGTTGTTTGGTTATGATGTGCCTAAGTGTGCTTTTCTTTGTATTTATCCTGTTGAGCTTTTAGGATCTGTATGTTGCTTTTCACAAAATTTGAGAAATATTGGGCCATTATTTTTTCAAATAGTTTTCTTTCTTATTCATTCTCTTTTCTTCTGGGATTCTAATTATCAGTATGTTAGTCTGGTTGACATTGTCTTATAGTCCTCGAAGTTTTGTTCATCTGCTTTCAATTTTTTCTCTCTCTTTTCCTATTAGATAATTTTGATTGATCTATTAATATATTCATTGACCCTTTCTTCAAACTGCATATTCTGAGTCCTTAAACCAATAGGATTGGGACTTACTGCTTAAAGTCTAGTTGCCTTATGCAACTTAGACTGAGGAGTAAAAAAGCTATAAATAAAAAAGTTATTCTATTTAGTTTTCTTTCAAAGAATGATCACTGTGCAGTTTCTACTGCTTATGGTTGGCTCCAGAGCTTTCAAATGGTTATTTTTAATTTTTTTCCAGTATTATCTGCAGAAAATGCAAATTAATTCACCATATCAGATATGAAAACAGTTATACAGATATTATTTCCTAATTTACCTAATAAAGAAAAAATGTGTGTTATTTACATATAATTAACAATTGAAATGGTAGAATAGTAAGTTGTAAAAATAAATATATTTTTAAAAGATTTAAAAAGATTTTTAAAAAATATTTGGGTTACAGTTGACAAACTTTCTTTAAAATATCTCATAGGCTAACCTGAGCCTAAAATATCTTATGTGTTAATCTGTGTGTCACTAGAATGTTGCTCATGTCATATGCAATTCACCTCCTGAGTCAACAGCCCTGAACTGCTCTATTTGCTATTTAATGAGCTGAGTCTGCGATTATCTACGGAGTGTTGTGGCAGCATCAAATTGCTCTCAAGGCTTCTAAATGTATACTCTCCGATTCCGTATATATCTCATGGCAGTTCAGACACAAACATTTTACAGACTGGCACCACTAGTGAAATGCACTGTGAAGAGCACTGATAAATGTGGCGTTCTGCACTAGTGCTCTGGGATGGCTCTCTCCCCCTCCCCATCTCCAGTTTTATTCTTTACCCTTTCTGCCCTGCTCTGTCCTCAGGAGGCTGATATGTATAGACTGGGATCTCTTGCTTTCTGACATCCTGTTGTATTTGGCCAATGTATACAACCAGCAGGAAATGGAAGGGCAGGAGAAGTTGGAGTGTTTATTCCTGCAGCTCTTTCTTCATAAAGGATTGCTGTGTGTCTATATCTCTCTACTAAAGGCCACAGCTCCTGTCAGGTAGTCTCATTACAGTCACTCTCGTTCGGTTCTGGTTTCTACTCTATCCCCTTGCCCTTTAGGAACTTGTTACTATTATGGTCTTACATTTTCTTGCCCACACTTTAGACAGTCCCTTTATTCACTATCTTCAAATGACATGTGAGCCTTCTCTTTGCTGTAAGGACTGACTGAGACACCCTCCTCAGTTAGGATGGCTGTATGGTTGCAGTGGTGAGCAGTTTGCAAAACTCTGAGGAGCCTTCTAGGAGGATGAGGTTGGAGACTCCAATACCCTCTGTTTCATAGATTAATGATAACAGACCAATTCTCTGATGGCTCAGACTGAGGGCCAATGAGTGAGTAGAGACATTCACCATGAGAGAAAGGAACCAAGGTCAAGAAAAGGGCTGGTTTGGAGGACAGCTCTTGGCTAAGGCTGCCCTGATGCAGCTTTCCTGGCATCATGGACATACCTCCAAAAAACAGCTGTGTATGATCATTTAGAATAAGCCAGTCTACGGCCATGCTACCCTGAACAAGCCTGATCCCATCTGATCTCGGAAGCTAAGCAGGATTGGGCCTGGTTAGTACTTGGATGGGAAACCACCAAGGAAGACCAGGTGCTGTAGGCGTAGAAAATAAAAAATAAGAGATTGTAAGCTGACAAGACCCTTGCAATCTGTGAGGTCAACCAAAGGTTGCCTTGCCTAAAAAAAAAAAATAAAAAAAGAACAAGCCAGGTAACTAGTAAGTGTGCCTTTGCGGTGTAGTGAGTATTGCTAACCTTAACAAGTCTTTCTATTTTTCCATACTTGACCTTGAGAAACTCTTGCCAAACCGGTGGCATAACTGTAGGTTGCTATCCAGGTCACATTCTTCAGTGGATTGGCGGCCAGCACAGATGTTACCAGTGTTCTTACAGCAATGACCAAGTACTGTATCCTAATATCAAACCATCATCTTTCCACAGGTACTTTGTCAGCAGCAACTGCTCTACATCTTGGCACCTGTCAGTGAATGGACTCCTCATAGTTTTCAGTTTTCTTCCATCACAAGGAAGGCAGTGAGGACTGACTACTTGGGCCAAGTAAGAATCCTTGTTTGTTTGTTTGTTTGTTTGTTTGTTTTTTCTCTTGGATTGGGAGGTGAGACGCCTTGAAGAAGGAGGCAATGTTTTTTTACGATAGAGGAGTAGGATGCATAGTTATTTAATTTAAATATTTTAAAAAGACAGCCTTATTTTAAATCCCATTTTGGTAAAGAGGGGCATATCAATCACACATAAAAGCTAAGAGGTATATCTAAAACTGTAGGCAGCTAGTAAACGATAACACTGAAACGATAGTCTGTGTTATGTTCTCTATAAATATTGGTGCTTTTAGGGCAGAAAGTTTGGCTGAGAATACATTTACTAAGTGGATAAAATCCTCATTTCATTTGTATAAATTTTCTTCCTGAAGAAGGTAGAATTTTAGAATGTCCTATTTTTCATAGTATAAATTTGGGCTTGGTTAGATGTTGAGACCAATGATAAAAATTTTACATGGAGAGAACACAGAGAACTAAATTTAATTTGTTAAATTGACTAGGAATTATTGTTTTTGTCATCTGTTTTTACTCTGTTTGGGCCACTGTGTCTGTTTTGAAATGTTTATCTTCCCTCGGAGATTTCAGTGATGAGAACATTTTGAGAATCCTTAAAAACAACAACAACAGCAACAAAAACCTTCTGTAATTCTTTAAATGCAATCACCTGTTGGCATGTGGTCAACACATAATTCACAATGGAACATTTGTTCTTTGGGATTAGTCTCTATTCATCAGGCAAAAGCTTGTCTAGTTAGTTGCTTTTTCCAGAGTTCCCGATGGGGAGACTAGCTACCTGTGTTGTTTTAAGATGAGTCATATCAAGGGTTAAATTCCTTGATCCTTAGAGGAGTCATGTGGTCAAGCTTATGCTGGATACAGTGTTTTTCTTTCTTTACCAAGCAACAGAGGCTACAAAAGTCACAACTAACATATTCTCTATTCCTCCATTCCCATCATGTGTGTTCTCTTCTACTTCTTATCATTTCACTCCTGAGTGTCTGCATGGATAAGAAGGCAGTGGAAGAATTCCAGTTAATACCTTCATGTAAAACTTTTAGGTGACGAGCAAGGAGTGTATAGTCTGGCAAGGAAGATATCTTATTAGAGATGACAGTGTTTGAGACAGATTGTTACACAGTACGTGGGAGAAAGCTCACCGTAAGCACATCTGAGAAGTTTTTCTGTATTAGAAGATGTACAGAAGTATAACTTGAAACGTGATAAAGGATGAATTGTAGACAGAAGATCTAATGGGATACAACTGAAGCAGAACAGGTAAGACATTATAAGTGTTTGAAAGTAGGGGGCAATAAATTTGCCTATGAGAAGATAGATATAGGAGATATATTAGGACTTAGACTGCACAGGACATGGATGGGCTTGGATGGAGGATGCAAGCACAGGTATTAGTGTTAACAAGGTATGTTAATGGGAGAGTGTGAAACTGGCTTCCAATGAATAGAACACTTATGTCCAAGACAAGGTTCATGTCAATGAGGCTATTTATAAAGAATTTATATCTGACGTGGAGGATTGCAGGTTTCTGAGCACCAGGTCCTGAAAGTGGTATTTTAGGAAAATTGTTCTGATGGATGGCGAACTGGGAGTCTCTGATTATATATACATTTTTAACTGCTGTGTTCATACGAAGTGGAAGGAAGCTTTCACACTATTTTCATGATAAACAAACTCATTTGACACTTATCAGTCTCTTCTTCATGACCGAAGGTTCTGGAGTTTAGGGTAAGCATAGGAATGAGTTAAGGAAAAATTACCCGAAGTCCGCAGTCAGTAGCTGAAATCAGTAGGCAGGTTATCATCCCTGAGCCATGTGCAGTGGCTTTTCCCAAGTGTTTTTTATCTGTGATTGCTTCAGCCTCAGGGGACAATCTGTTCAGTCACCAGAAGGGGTACCTTCAAAGGGTTTTCTTGGATAAGGTCCATTCATGTGGTCAGCTGTGACCTCATGTTACTGCTCCGGGGGCCCTGGTTAAGACTTGATATCTTGAGTTCCTGCTTGAATGAAAAGTAGAGAGGCCCTGCCATTTAACGCCTTTCATTTTGAAACATAGCAGAAACCACTAGTTAGCTTGTTAAGTGTTTTTCCAGATTTTTCAAAAAAAAATTTTTAAAAAATAATTTAGACCATTGCCCTGCTTATTGTCAAAAGCTGTTAGAGACACCCAACTGCTTATATTCTTTTCACTAACAAACACAAAGTGGGAGGTTTGGGGAGGTGCAGGGGTAGGGAGAGCAGGGCTCTTTACTTTTCTGGCACAAAACTCAGAACTGTAAGGGAAGAATAGAAATACTGGTTTATATTTTTCTAAACTAAATTGTGACCTTGATGTTTCTACCAACGACCATGATGCTCATCTCATGGAAATGTGTACACTTCTCTTTCTTCGCTGTCTCTTCAAATCTGAAACTCTTTAGAGAGGGCTCTATGTTCCCCCACTTGATTTGATCTTGAACGCAATGGTCCCTGGCTGACACTCACAGCTCTTTGGAGGAGAAGCCACATGTCATGGCACCTTTCTCCTGCCTGGTGCAGCCAGCTGTAAATGCGAATTCGAACCCCTCAACTGTTCATATCCTTTTCCAGTAACACAGAGGCTTGTACGAGTTCAGATCGAATAGCAGCTGAGAGGATGGGTAGGAAGGGTGTAAAGTGATGGGGTCAGGTCTCTTCTTTCAGACCCAGAGAGTGAGGCTGTGCACGGACCTGGGATTGAACCTGTGTCCAGAACAGGGGCACGCTGCCAGAAACAACTCATTCCCTTGAGAGCCTCTGACTCATGCCTCTAATAGGACTATTATGGTTTCCTGGCTGCAAAGTTGTCCTTTTGAAATGCAGAGTATTTTCTTTTCTTTTTGAATTCTAAATTTTGAGTTATCGATATACATTAATTTCCCTGTTTCAAGCTCTCATGGTACTTTTGTAGTTCTCTTTACAATGTCCCATCTTACAACTGCATTTTAAACTTTATTCATGCAAAGACTGGGTGCCTGCTCTATTCACTACTGTCTGTACATTATCTGGAATAGTAAATAGAGCATGGAGGCACATGATTATTGTTTGTTGAATGAATAAATGAAAGAACGATGTGTTTTTCCTATGTAGCCCTACCAAAGAAGAAAGATTTAAGGAGTCGTCCGACCTTCCAAAGCCATAGCAGAGGGACAACTAAGGAACATGTTCCAGAATTTCCCTAGGCTTTCATTTGGGGCACAACTCAACAGGTGTGATCATCTGATGTCTATGCTACAGTAGAAGTAAATTGGAACAGGGAGATGGGGTGCGACTAGAGAGAGACTGATAGGAAAAAGGGAATAACCTATAGCCTGACAAAAGATAGGCTCAATTTTAGCACAGTGTGGTAGGTGAGGCTACTGAATGCAGGGGAAAATCACCCTACAAAACTTGAGAAGCATTGAGATCATCCCTATATTATATTAAAATGTAACAATGGGGCTGACAGTGAGAATTTTCAGTTTTCTGGGAAGTTTACTTCTGTGAAAGAGTTTATTTCCAGATGACGTTGGGCCACTGAGGTATAAGCAAGTTTTGGCATGTTGATTTTACTTCTTTGACTTTTTAAAAAAATCTGCCACTTTTCTTTGACATGGATAACAATAATCATATCCTAGTCTGTTTTTACTTCACGAAACATGTAAGACAAGATATTCCTCAATAGCCATAGCTTGACCATTCTTTTGAGATGGGAAATCTCCTAATTCTAACTCATAGTCTGTGTACCTCTGTACCAGAAATTTTCTTCATTAAAAAAAAAGTACAGAGAATAAAGTAATGATAAGAAGTGATGCTGAGAGTACAGAGATGCTAAAAAGTGCAGTCTCAATCTGACACAGCTAATGCAGGAATAGAGACATGCAGCCTGGAAGGAGCTGAGGAAGTTTTGTTAAGGCAATGGAGTGGCAAGTATTTGCCAACAGAAGCTGTGGTTCTTCCAAAGTCTTTTTAAAGTTTATGCCACATTGAACAACGTTTGCTTCTAGTTTCTATGTAAGAAGAAAAATACTGCATGACTCAAGCCATAAAAAAGTGTCCATGTTTCAGAACTTAATATTTGAGGGCACGCATGGGTTTCTCTTCGCCTGTGCTTATTCCAGGCAGGCACCGAGTTGTCTAGCTTGACAGATACCACTCAATTAACGCCCAAAGGAAAACATATGCCAAACTCTATTAATGTGAAATATCAAAACACTGCTACATTAAAATTTTTATTGGAAAAGGACTTAAAGGTAGAGGTGAAAAGAATGAAAAAGTAAAGATAAACTCTTTCATACTCAGTTTATATTGATTGTGAAAAGATTATAAAGAAAATAGACACTTTTTAAACAGAAATAACTAATTTTAATAAAATAATTTTTCAGTTTTTCATATTCTTTTTTAATCTTTGTCAACAGGAATGCATATTTTATATAATTAACAACCACAGTTATGTGTGTACTGTATATTGACATTTTTGTGGCTAAATATTCCATGAAGACTGCAGCTTGAAAAACTGCTTATCATTTTGGAGGACAAAAGAGCTCTTTATCTCACTCCATTAGCCAATTTAATTTCAGATTGACTCGATAGTAAATGTAAACAAAAAATTTCTGTTAGAAAATAAAATGAAATAAAAAATCATGGAATTAAAAAAAACACCCAAATACAAAATATCTAGAAATAAACATAAGGTGTGTGAGTCCTATATGAAGAAAACTAAAAACTCTCCTGACAGAACTAAAAGACTTGTTTAAATTTAGAAACAGGTTATGTTAGAAGGCATAATATAGTAAAGATGTCAATTCTCTCCAAATATTCATAGCTGTCACATTTTCAGTCAAAATGCTAATAGAATTTCTTTTTGAATTTGACATCAGATATATTATAATACTACAATGAACAAAATTACATGGAACTGACCCAGAAATAGACAGATAAATGGAAACATAATTGAAATGAACCCAAGTATGTATATTTGAACTTAATATATAATGAGAGTCTAGCTATTTGAAAAACAGAAAGCTAGACTACTCATGCATATCTTGTAATAAAATGTTTTCCTGCAGGATTAAAGTATTAAATGTAAAAGAAAATATCAATTAAATAAAAAATATAAGTAAATATTTAATCTGGATGTGAGAAAGGCCCCAAAGCATAAATTATAAAGGAAAATTTTAAAATTAAAACTCTGTTAGTCTTTCTATCATCTATCTACCTACTATCTAAAAGATAAATGATAAAGGAGGGGGAAATGGCAATATATGTGGAATAGTGACAGATGTAGAGTTATTTTATTATATAGAGACTTAAAACAACCAAAAAGTAGGACTACTACAGTAAAAATGGACAAAGAACATAAACAAGAAATTCACAGGATTACTGTAAATATCATTTAAATAGTGAATATTATACATCAAAGAAATGAAAACAAAATGAAATACATGACAGATTTTGCTTATCAACAATTTTTAAAAAATAATAAATATTTCATGATGATGAGAATGTGAGGAAATGTACACTCTTGTACATAGTTTATAGAGTGTCAGTACTAAAATTTTTCTGGGAAATAATTTAATAACACATTTCATTAAAAGCCTTAAATTAATATGTACTTATTGACAGAAATTTTAGCAACTTATCTTGTGGTAATTATTGAAAGGTGTGAGAGTGTATGAATAGGACAATTAGCATTGTCACTTTTTTTGCCTCATTTTCCAACCCTCTTGGAAATTCTGTTAAATATTTAATATCCTTGAATGAACTTTATTATGAAAAATTTGAAACAGTAAAGTAGAAAACAATTTCAACTAGCACATAACCAGATTCAATACTCATTACTATTTGCCATATTTGCTTCATCTATTTCTCTATCATTTATTTATCATCTGTCCATCTGTATAATCGTTCATTGTTTTGCTAAATGATTTACAACTAAAGTTCACTGTGCCATTTCACCTTTAAGTATGTCAGAACTTGACTATAAAAAAAAGTTTTTCCTAACTATAATACCATTATTCCACTAATAAAATTAGCTCTTGTTTCCTAATGTATCATTGTATATTCATTCCATAATCTAATTTTCCCAATTATAGCTCTCTTTTCTTCTATTGAATTTTTTATTGTGGTAAAATCTGCATAACAAACTTATTAAGCCATTTTAAAGTGTACAGTTTGGTAGTATTAAATACATTCATAATGATGTACAACCATCACCGCCATTCGTTTTTAGAACTCTTTTCGCCTTGTAAAACTGAAACTGAAGCTCTATATTATTGAATAGCAACTCCCACTTGCCCCTCCCTTCAGGCCGTGGAAACCACCATTCTACTTTCTGTCTCTGATTTTGACTGAGTACCTCATGTGAGTGGAATCACATAGCTTTTTTATGACTTGCTTATTTCACTTAGCATAATGTTCTCAGGATTCATCTATGTTACAGCACATGTCAGAATTTCCTCCCTTTTTAAGGCTGAAAAATATTCTATTGTATGTATATGCCACATTTTGTTTATTATTGCTTTCATGTTTTAGGTATTGTGAATCATGCTGCTATGAACATGGGTGTACAACTATCTCTTTGAGATCCCACTTTCAGGATCTTTGGGTATATACCCAGGGGTAGAATTGTTAAACTGATTATATAGTCATTCTATTTTTAATTTTTTGAGGAATTGCCATACTGTTTTTTAGAATGTTACATCAACAGTGTATGAGTGTCCCAATTATTCACAAAATACCAAAACTTCTTTTCTGGTTTTTCTTTTTTGATAGAAGCCATTCTAATGGGTGATATCCATTGTAGTTTAATTTGCATTTTGTTAATGATTAGTAATTGGTTAGTATCTTTTCATGTGCTTGTTAGCTATTTGTATATTTTTTTAGAGAACTGTTTATTCAAGTCCTTTGCTCATTTTAAATCGAGTTATTTTGTTATTCTCAAATTCTATTTTGTTATTTAGGAATTCCCTATATATTCTGGGTATTGCCTTTATTAGATGTGATTTGCAAATATTTTGTCCCATTCTATGAGTTGCCTTTTTACTCTGTTGATAGTATCTATTGATGCACTAAATTTTTAAATTTTCATAAAGTCAAATTTGTTTATTTTTCCATTTCTTATCTGTGCCTTTGGTGTCACCAAAAGCAATGTTGTGAAGCTTTTGTCTTGTTTTTGTTAATTTTCTAGTTCCTTAAATTGTAAAGTTAGGTTGTCATTTTGAGATCTTTTTAATGTAAGCAGTTATAGCTATAAATTTCCTCTTTAGCACTGTTTTTGATACATCCTATAACTTTGATATATTATGTATTTGTTTTTATTCATCTCTGAGTATTTTCTAATTTTCTTTGTAAATTCTTTTTTGATCCATTGGTTGCTTAAAAGAATGCTGTTTAATTGCCACAAATTTGTGAATTTTCCGATTTTCCTTTTGTTATCGGTTTCTAACTTCATTCTCTTGTGAGCAGGGAAGATACCTTATATGAGATTTATCTTTTTACTTTATATTGAGATTTAATTGACACATAACATACTTGTTTCAGGTGTACAACATGATGATTTGATATTTGTTTATACTGTGAAACAATCGCAACAATAAGTCTAGTTAATATCCATCACTTCATATAGTTATAATTTTTTTTTGTAATGAGAACTTTTAAGATGTATTCTCTTAGCAACTTTCAAATGTACAATACAATAATATTAACTATAGCTACCATGCTGTACATTATGGCTCCATGACTTATTTATTTTATAACTGGAAATTTGTAGCTTTTGACCAATTTGTTCTCTGTATCTATGAGTTCATTTTTCTTTTACTGAAGATTCCACATACATAAGTGAGATCATACTGTATTTGTCTTGGTCTGATTTGTTTTACTTAGTGTAATGCTCTCAGGGTCTCCATGTTGTTGCAAATGGCAAGATTTCTTTTTTTATGGCCAAATAATATTCCATCTCACACACACACACACACACACACACGTACGCACGCACGCATGCATGCATGCACATATATATAATAGATATGTGATATATAAAGAAAATGTGGTATATATATATGTAATACATATATAAAGAAAATATGATATTTATGTATAAAATTCACAAATTTTTGGAAATTAAACAATGCTCATATATATATACATGTATATATGTGTGTGTGTATGTGTGTGTGTGTGTGTGTGTGTGTGTGTGTGTAAATATCACATTTTCTTTATGTAGTCATTCATCAATGACACTTAGGTGATTTCTTTGTATTGGCTATTGTAAATAGTGCTCCGTGAACATGGGGGTGCATATACATTTTTCAATTAGTGTTTTGTCTCCTTTAGATAAATACCCAGAAGTGGAATTGCTGGGTAATGAAGTAGTTCTATTTATATTTTTTTGAGGAAACTTTATACTGTTTTCCATAGTGCCTGCACCAGTTTACATTCCTATATTTTTTCTTGACTAAGTTTCAGTAATTTGTGTATTTCAAATAATTTTTAAATTTTATCTATTTTGTCAAATTTGTGGAATTCAAATTGCTTGTAATATTTTCTCATTAGCTTTTAATGACCGTAAAATATTTTGCTAGAGGGTTATCAACTTTTCTCTTTCAACAAACAGCTTCTGTTTTTATTGATTTTTCTCAAAGAAGAGGTCACAGTGCTGTGTGATTATATTGTCAGAGATTTTTTCTACGACATAATAACTTTCAGAAAAGAATGAAGCAATAGGAGATTCTTGGCCACTAATAAGTGGCAAAATAGTCTGTGTTGGGATCCTGTTTCTGCATTTATACAGCACTTGAGCATGACCCAAGATATTAAATGATTAGTAGAAGAATTATTATGTTATTAGGGTTGTCATCAATTATGGTCAGGATTCTGGAACAGAAATGGGGGTCTGGGAGGCCCTGACCCTCAGGATGAGGCAGATGCTGAATCACTACCCTGGGAGGAAGTTCAGTCTGAAGGGAGTAGTGTGACTTCCAAGGACATCGTGGTCCCAGATGGTGGGATGGTGGGGCCAGAATGGAGTCTGGGTTGCATTAATGACCTTCTCATCTTCCTCCCCACTGATTGGTAAAATCAGTTTTCCTGTAAAGGACTCTTTCCGCCTGCACATTGATGTCTCCAGGACTCTCAATACTTGTCTCAAATTTGTCTTCTAGAGTTTTCTCGGCATTGTTGCAGCTCAGTTTTGCTGACAGAATAAGAATACTCCAAGATACATCCTTGTTCGAATATTTAGAACCTGTAAATATGTTAAATTAAATGGCAAAGAGGGATTAAGATTGCAGATGGAATTAAGAAAGAAAGATTATTCTGATTATCTGGGTGAACCCAGTGCAATCACAAAGGTTCTTACAAGGAAAAGTGGGAAGCAGACCTTTGTGAGGTGAAGGATGTTAATTAAGCTTATTTCACTATATATACTTATATCAAACCATGTTGTAAGCTTTGAACATAGTGTTGTGAGTCAAATATATCTCAATAAAATTAGAAAAAGATAAATAAAAAAAGAAAAGATCAACTAATGTTCCACTGACTTGTCTTATGCAGGTAGTAGCAGCAGAAGGCTGGTGGTAATTTGAATAATGTCCCTGATTACAAGGTAACATGTGAAAAATTCCCCCATAGTGATGTCCTTAAACAAAGATATTCCTCTTCAGCTCAGACTAGCTAAGATTGGTTCTGTGATGTGTAACTAAAAACATTAACTGGTAGAACCTCCATGAAGCTAGATAAGTGATGTTTTGTTATATTATACTTGGCCTGTGTTATTACAAGGAATTTAAGCCAGGTAAATTGAAGTATTAGCAATAAACTTTAAGATAATCCGAGTAAGGCCAAGTACTCTGTGCTGCATGAGACATTCAAATTAGGAATTTGTTTCTTTCTACTAAGAATCTGAAACTTAAAAGTGTCCTGATCACTGTACACAGAAAGGAGTTGTTTTGGGGGCACAGGGCCAAGAAAAGTCTTTCTTATTAAATCATTTTTTCTCTTACCATTTTGGTCCCTTGAAGTTCAGGTAGATTGGTTTAAGTAATGACACAAAAGGTGAAATGCAGCAAACACAAATCAAAATAGAATGGCTCTCCTTCATGGACTTTTACTTTCTGCTGAATGCTGACTGCTTTTCTAAGAGCTCAGAGTTCAGAGAGCAACCAGAAGTGGATTTTATTATTAAATTTTGATTATGGGACCTTACAGATTGAACAGTAGAGTGCGATCTTCTTGTTTTGTAGATGGAGAAACAGAGCCCCAGGGAAAAGAAGTGACTTGGGTGAAGTTTCACAACTAATTCAAGGCTGTAGGGCAACAGAGTATGCCGTAGTGTGATGGTAGGAGTTAAGGACATACCACCCTACAATATGCCACTTTGGTATATTGATTATTTTGAACTGTAAGCATTTGGAAAACAGTAAATGCATAAAGAGGCTTTCTCTGATATCCCCTGATCTAGCAGGAAGCAGATGCTCCTTGATTGTCACAAATTCTCTTCTTGGGAGTGTCATCAACCAGGGAAGATTGACTCTTATTTCGAGAGAGGAGTCTAGAAGTTTACATTGCACCCAGATAAACTTCCTCACAAACTATTGTATCTCCCATCTATTCTCCAAAGGGCCGATTCACCTTTCCCCAAATTCATTTAGTCTTCCCTGAGAGGCCTACATTCCCTCTCCTCTTTCCCTATAAAAATGATGTTTAATCCTGAATTCTAAAGCCAACTCTTAAATTTACTCATTTTCCCTAGGTATCTCCCATGAATACATGAGGTAAACATGTTAATAAACTTCTGGGTTTGTTGTTGTTGTTGTTGTTAATCTGTTTTTTATTACCGGGGTCTCAGCTATGAACTCAGAAGGGTAGAGGAAAAATGACTTTTTCTACCCTACAAGGCAGATCTAGGTTAGATAAACCCTGGTGTACCATTCTTTCCACAGATGCATCTTCTGTTGTAAGAGAAACAAGTGCTGTCCTGTTCAGCATAGGAAACCTTTACCTACAGCAAATCTTTCTGCCTGTGGCTCCCAAATGAGGGGCTTTACCAATGAAACAGTTGACAAAGAGAACTTAAATTGGTCTTTGGAATGATATACCATACTCATGGAATAAAAGGATTAATATTGCTAAAAATTTTTTATTCTCTAAAACAAAATACAAATGCAACACAACCCCTATTAAAAAATACCAATGACATTCTTCCTTGTGCTAGAATAACTAATTCTAAAATTCATATGGAACGACAAAAGACCCTGAATAGCCACAGAAACCTCGAGAAAGAACAAAGAGGGAGGTATCATGCTCCCTGATTTTAAACTACACTACAAAGCTACAATAATAAAACCACTATCATATTATCAGAAAAACAGATATTATAGATCAATGGAATAGAATAGAAAGCCCAGAAATAAATCCTTGCTTATATGGTTAATTAATCTACAAAAATGTAGGCAATAATATACAATAGGGTAAAGACAGATTCTTCTGTAAGTGGCATTGGGAAAACTAGACAGACACATGCAAAAAAAAATGTAATTGGACCACTTTCTTATACCACGTACAAAAATAAACTCAAAATAGATTAAAGACGTAGACATAAGGCCTGAAACCATGAAACTCTAGAAGAAAATGTAGGGAGTAAACTCTTGGACATTAGTCCTAGCAATATCTTTTTAGATATGTCTCCCAGGCCAAGGGCAACAAAAGCAAAAATAAAACAAATGGGGCTACATCACACTAAGAGCTTTTGCCCAGCAAAGAAAACCAACCTATTGAGTGGGAGAAAATATTTGTAAATGATATATCCAATAATGGGTTAATATGCAAAATATATAAGGAACTTATATAACAACATAAAAAGAAAAACCAAACAATATAATTGAAAAAATGGACAAAGGACCTGAATAGACATTCTCCACAGATGGCCAACAGACACATGAAAAGATGCTCAAAATCACTAATCATTCTTGCTGAGAAGGCCTGGCCACATAGCACAGGTTTTCTGGTTAATGTTTTCAATCAATGAGCAGTAGTGCCTGCTCTGGCTTCAGTGAGGGGGTTGTGAAAAAAAATTAAATAAATAAGACGTCCTTTGCCCAGAAGTGGCCTCCACATTGTAGGCAGTTTCTTTCTCCAGCTCTGTTCTCCCCTGAACTACAGATTCAGTCGAATTTCTTTCTCCTCAGGGTACTTTCAGTTTCTGCTTAATGAGATGGGTGGTTGCTGAGCATTTGATTGATACTTGGTATGTAAGGCTGGTATTCTTCTTCCTGAGAAAGGGCATCGAAGAATAAAGGATTGCCTATGGCAACCGTGGTGGCATTTCTGGGAGCCTCAGCAGCATTCCCAGCAACCCCATTCTCCACCCCAGTGGAGGGAAATACCTCCACTGACCGTAATGGAGGGAGGAAGGATTTCTCAAGTAATTATCATATCCCTATGCAGAAGGACCTTAAGTTCTTTTCTCTTCACCCATCAGACCTATTTACTTTTTACCCACGTGTAGTTCTAATGATTTCAGGACACCTGAGCCAAGTTTAGGCTGGAGGGAAATACTTTTGGAGTAAAGTCAAATTAGTTGCAAGTGAGTTACATCTCAATTGCTTTAATAGGTGAAACAAAACTTCACTGTGTGTTCCAGACACCCAAACTGATCCCTCCTGTGGAGTCCCCCAGCTACAAAAATGCAAATCTTTGGACTGCCTATAACAAACAAGATCTCAAGCAATGCCCTTGGGGGTTTAGCCGGGACCTGGAGACTTGGATTAGAGTTTGCTAAATATGTTCCCTGGCCAGGGTGGTGTGACTAGCAAGCTAGCTGGAACAAGCTCTGTTGCTTGGGCCAGGAGTAAAGAAAATTGATTTCACTTACTTTGTACCCTGTGCATTGCCTGGGGAGAGGGTGGGCAAGTAAACAGTCTTTTTGTGCGTGTGTTGGTAGCACATTTGGTAGCTCCAGTAAAGCTTGCTGCCCATGTCCTCTCTCTCTCCATCTCAGCTTCCCTCCCTGTTTTCTCTTTAGAACAGAATTATGTATGTATGTATGTATGTTATGTATGTATGTGTGTGTGTGTGTATATATACATATAGTAGGCACATATCCACTTATTTTAAGTGGGGCTTGCTTTTAATGTAGCTGGATGGTCCTTCAGATTCGGGTAGATTGAGTTGAGATTTATAGAACAACCCTTCAAATTGAAAAAAAACAAATACCTAGTTTTATTGATAAGACTGGTTTTTCAATTGACATAAAATAAACTGCATATGCTTAAAGTGTATAGTTTGATAAGTCTAGACTCATGAAATCATCACTACGATTAAGATAATGAGCAATTCCATCACCTCCAAAAGTTTCCTCTTTCCTTCCTGTAATCCACCCCCCTCCCCTTTCCCTCAACCCCCAGCACTCCCCAGGAAACCACTGATCTCCTACGTCTCAAATTTGTTTTCACCTTCTAGAAATTTATATAAATGGAATCATATATATGTACTCTTTTTGTCTGGCTTCTTTCACTCAGCTTAATTATTTTTAGATTCACCTATGTTGAATGAACTTTATTAGTTTGTGTCTTTCAAAGAACTGGTCTATTTTATGTAAGTTGTTGAATTTATTGGCATAAAGTTGCTCATATTTTTTTTATTATTCTTTTGATATCTAAAGAATTTAAGATGCGGCCACCTCTGTCATTTCTAATATTAATTTTTGTTTTCTGTTTTTCAACCTGATAATTCTGTTAGTGGTTCATCAACTTTATTCCTTTTCTCAAATAAGCAGCTTTTGATTTCATCGATTTTGCTATTGTTTTCTATTTTCTATTCAATGATTTTTGCTCTGATATTTATTACTTCCTTCCTACTGCTTTACTTTATTGATTTGATTTGCTTCTTGGTTTTTAGTTTCTTAAGGTAGAAGTTGAAGTCATTGATTTGAGAACTTCTTTCTAATATAGGTAGTTACTGCTATACATTTATCTCTAAGTACTGCTTTTGCTGCATCTCACACATTTTCATACATTATGTTTTCATTTAAAAGTACTTTTAAATTTATTTTTGATTTCTTTTTTGACTCAGGTTATTTAAAGCGTATTACTTATATATATATTTTATATATTATTTTTACATATTTTATATAATTTTATGTATATATATTACTTATATATATATATATATTTTATCAATTATACCTAAATAAAGCTGTCAAAAAATAAGTGTATTACTTAGTTTCCAAATAGTTGGTGATTTTCCAGATATCATTATTGCTTTCTTATTTAATTCTATTGTATGATATGAATCCTTAAACTGATACAGATTTGTTTTATTGCCCAGAATATGGTCTCTGTTCTGTGTGCATTTGAAAAGAATGCGTGTTTTGTTGTTGTTGTGTAGAGTGTTCCATAAATATCAATTAGGTGAAGTTAATAGGTAGTCTTGTTCAAGATGTTTATATCTTTACTGATTTTCTGTCTACTTTTACTATCACTTATGGAGGGGTGAATATTTAAGTCTGGAAGTATAATTATGGATTTGGAAAATTTCTCCTGAAGTTCAATCAGTTTTTGTTTTACATATTTTTGAAACTCTGTTATTAGACACATACATTTTTGGAGTTGTTATATCCTCCAGAACAATGTATCTCTTTATCATGTAATGAACTTGTCTATCCCTGGCAATATTATTTACTCTAAAATCTACTATTTGTTATTAAAATAGCTTTATTTTAATTAGTATTAACATGGTCATCATTTGTATTACTTTCCTATTGCTGCTATAACAAATTTCCACAAATGTAGGGCTTAAAACAACACAAATTTATTATCTTACAGTTCTGGAGATCAGACGCCTAAAAAGTCTCACTAGGTTAAAGTCAAGGTGTCATCAAAGTTGGTACCATCTAGAGTGTCTAAGGGGAAATCTATTTCTTACCTTTTCTGTCTTCTAGAGGCCTTGGCTCATGCTCTCTCTCTACATTTTTAAAGTCAAGAGCATAGAATCATTACATCCCCTTAATTTTCTCTGCTTTCATTGTTACCTGGCTTTCTCTGACTCTAACTCTCTTGCTTCTCTCTCATGAAGACGCTCATGATTACATTGGGCCCACCAAGATAACCTCATCTTGGGATCCTTCACTTAATCACATCTGTAAGATCCCTTTTGCCATGTAAGGTAACATGTCCACAGGTTTCAGGGATTAGGGCATGGATATCATTTGATATTTCTTACAGTGAAGATCTGCTGGTAATGTATTCTTTCAGCTTTTATACCTCTGAAAAAGTCTTTATTTTTAAGAAGATATTTTAGCTTGGTATAGAATTCTATTTCAGTACTCTGTATATACTGTTCTGTTATCCCCTGACTTGCATTCTTTTCACTAGGAGTCTGCTATAATTTTTATCTTTGTTCCTCTGCACATAATAACCCTTTTTTTCCCTACTTGCTTTTAAGATTTTCTTTTTATTGTTGACTTCATGTAATCTCATTATAATATGCTTTTCCTTCATGTGAATTTACAGTTTTCATTAAATTTTGACCATGATTTCTATTCTTGTTATTTCCTCTTCCTACTCCAGGAACTTCAATTACACACATGTCAGGCTACTTGAGATGTCCCACAACTCAATGATGCTCTGTTCATCTTTTTTTCAGTCTCTCTTTCTTTTTTTTAATAGTTTCTAATATTGCATTATTAGTTAACTATTTAACAATATGATCCTTTTGGGTCTTGCTTTTAGTTTTTTTTTAGATAGGCCCAGAAGAGCTTTTAGTCAAAGGTTAATCTCCCCTCATTACCAAAGTAAAACTCTTTTGAGTATATGTTACCCGATAACCATGAATTATAGAGGTTTTCCTCCTTTTTTTCTTTTTCTTCTTTTTGACATTGTATGATCTTTGGGTATTGTTTCCTCTAGTCCCATTGGGTATTTTTTCCCCCTGCAATCAGTCATAGCCTGACACAAATGTTGCTCAGTACCCAGTTGAAGACTTGAGGACCACCTGTCAATTTCAAGAGCTCTCTGTGCAGCTCTGTTCTTTCTAGTACTCTCTCCTGTAAACTCTAGCCACATTGGTCTCCTAAAACTCTCAGCTCTGTCTTCAATTGAGGGACAATGCTGGCTCCACCTAAATTTTTCCTTTTTGTTCCACATCCTGGAAATTTTATTTAGGCAGTATGCTGGGACAATTGTAGGACTCACCTTATTTGTTTATCATCTTTTAGAGTCCATTGTTCTTTATTACTTGATTTTCAGTATCTTGAAAACCATTGTTTTTTATATTCTGAGGTTTTTAGTTATTTTCAGGTGTGGGGGGGGTAATTTTAGTCCATGTCACTTCATCCTAGCTCACAGTGGAAGTTCTGCAATCAATTATATTTTTTAAAAACTTAGTGTTTAAGCAGAAAATTCAGTATTATATTTTAAATGTTTGTATATTTCATTAAGGAACTTGACAGAGAGGCTGGTGGCTATAACCTTAGAGCTAAAGTAAAAATGTCCTTTCTCAAAATGCAAATGAAACACCTCTGAAATGAAAATGAGTCAATTGCAAATTAGAGTACTGTTCATAAAAAAAAATAATTTATTCACCTATACTTATCTACCTATTATATAAATATTGAAAGACAGTTGTCCATTTCTGGTGTTTCTACATGTTTTATGAACAGAGGTACTAACTAACCTTTGTCTTGGACCCTTTTCAAAGATGTATGAATAGCAAACAGCTTGAAAGATAGAGATAGAATCTCCTTTTAGAGCAAAGACAGGTTTGCCTGTGGTCTGCTATAAAAAATGTTTCCCACTGGAATCAAAGCTAGCCAGGTTTGCTTCTTGGCCATTATGAAAGATTTGGGTTCCTTAAACTGCCCTGTAAAGCAATCCACTGCATGTGCAGGTGTCAATTGGCTCTCTTTTATGGCCGTTTGAGAAATTTGGCCTGCGGAACTGGCACAAATATTCTGATGCTTATGCTGTTTGCTGTGCCATGAGTAATAAAATCCTTTGTCTTTTACCAAGGAACCTTGTGTGTTCTGCCTTCTTGTGGCATGTTAACTTGTTTGCTTGTAAGGAGGTAAAATATCAGATCCTTCACAGTTTTTGACAATAAAAATAGGACACATTTACTTAGGCTGCAGGCACTTTGATTATGCTTCCTTATGCTAACAAGATCTAAACTTCCAAGAAGTGGCAGAGATACAGGAATGAGGGAGACATGGGAGGACTCAGAATGAGTGACATTGAGGAATTACCATGTTTTGTGGTTCATAAGGATGTAGGACGGGTGAATGCCCCCAAGCGGGGACTAAAGTTCTACACTGAGGGGGAGGGTGCTTGACTGTGAGCAGGAAAGAATTAAAGAGTACATTAGAGTTGGAGATAAAACAAGGTTTATTAGAGGAAGAATAATGCTCTATAGACAGAGTGTCATAGACGAGTGTGATCTCTTCCCAGGGACAGAATGAGAGAGACCTGGAGAGTTCAAGGAATTCAGTCTTTTTGTCATTCTTAGTTTCTATGAATTATAGTGTAAGTACTTTGTTTCCCTATGTCCCTTTGATGGTAATGGTATGTAGTGTTAAAATTAGTAATCTCAGCCTTTGTTTCGTAGGTTTGGCTATAGGGAATGATGAACTGTTGGGATTAATTTGTGTAGGGTACAGTTTAAAGTCTTTGTTTTCCTGTTTTCCTTCCAGGTAAATAGTTTGTAAGCCCAGCAGGAATCTTCCTTTGTCCTGCAGAATTTCCAGGGTCTGGCAGCACATTGCAGGCTCTGAATACAACTTGGTTAATATTTAGTTCTCATGCCTCTTCCCTATACCTATCTTCAAGGAGGTAAAACATTGTACAAATATACCAGATGATATTACTGTATCACACTTAATAAGGAATCTGGGGACATTCAGCCCGAAGAAGTAAAGACCCTGCAGGGCAAGAAAGCCATATTCAACTATTTGAGGAGCTTTGAAATAAAGGGTATGTGATGTGGATGAGTAGTGAGGGAAAGCAGTGTGTGCCACCCGAAAATATGCCTTTTTGAGATTTTATTTTAAGATGGCTATTTTTAAGGAACAAAAAGGTTCTGAAAGAAACTTAGACCCTCTCTCTCACCTGCCTAAAGGAAACCAGACAGAAAAACCTGCTTAATAGATATCTTGGCACCTTGGTATAATATGGACTGAGTGTGGCAGACAGAGAGGAAGCTGTAGTCTGTCAGACTCCGCGCTGTGTCCTGTTGTTTCTGGAAGGCCTGTCCTTTGTTTACCAGGTGTTTTCCCTTTCTCCTCTACCTGTGAATTCTCTGCTTTCCCTTTGAAGTCCTAGACCTCTGTTTCCCTACCCTTAGTCTATAGTGGCATATAAGCCTTATTGGCCCTCGGGTCCCATATTCTTAGGGAACCCCCATGTGTACACACATAATGAATTTGTTTATTTTTTCCTATTAATCTGTCTCATGTCAATTTTGATTAGACAGAAGAGCTTAGAAGGGTGGGAGGAAAATTATTTTTTCTTCCCCACTCTAGGAAGACATAACTAACTGCCTTTCCAGTCCCATGTGGGTGCCGCACATACATTTGATGTGACCCACAGTGAGAAAGGAACTGTTGCCAAGGACAAACCTCATGTGCATGTTTCCAAAAACCATCCAATCTGGGATATGAAAGACAAAAATACATAAGTGCAAAGGGCAGAGACCTCTAACCTTGGGCACAGGGCCAAAGGGGGCCATCCAGTAGTTGCTACTGGTGTCCTGACCAAGTTCCCTTTGGGAAAGTGTCAGACTTTTTACATCTTAGGGCTTTCTTTCACCAGGTGAGAAGTACCTGAGGATTGTTAGTCTTATCTCTCCCACCCAGTGGTCCTCAACCAATGACTGATGAAAATTGATGTGTAGAGCCTTTAGCTCCTTCATCCCTTGGGTTTGGTAACTTTGGGGCATATGTTCTGACTCTTTGTGCTCCCAAATGGGTCTGCACTTCAGTTGTTTACCACACAAATGAGCTCAATCATGAACTATTTATTCACTACCTTCTTCCTGTCTCACTTCCCCTCTATTCTTAAGTTTTTCCCTGCAATCACCTTCCCCCAAAGCTCCATATTCTTGAAGGCATATCAGATCTGCAACCAAGCTAAGCAGCTGAAGGAAAGAGGATGTGGACATAATGAAAATTCCCATTTGATGTGCTGTTCCATTAAAATGAGAACATCAAAAGAAATTGAAAATCCCCTTGGTGAGGCTCTGGAGCTAAACTGTAATGCTGGCAAGAGAATGGGTTTTTTATTGTCCCTTAGGATGGTGATATGGGACCCTTTAATGAGAAAAATGTCTTGAAAATCATGGTGCAATACTTGCTCAGGAACATAAAACAGATGCTTTTATAACTCTATCAGTGAGGCTGGGAGTCCAGAGGGCTTTAAGGTTCCAGGCTTGTGCTTTGTTTGCTGGCAGGATAATTTAGATTTGCCAGAGCTACTGGGGTTGCCATAGTATTTGTAAACAAATCACTGTGGTTAGCAGACTCCGGGGTGATACAGCCAGACTAAGGGAAGTTTGGGGGAAGCAGGGTGCTCTTGTGGGGAAAGAGTCTTAAAAAATGACATCTTGAAAGAGTCACATAACACAAAGCATTGAGATTGGCAGGCTTGAGAGTTGGGATCAGCCACGTTGACTCAGTTCCCTCCCTCTTTCCCTGCCTCGTCCAGCACCTCCCTTCTCGGCAGATGTTTCGCCATTCTTCCACAAATGGGAAAACAAGTGAGAATTCTACGGGGAAATTTCCCAGTGCCCCAGAGGGTGTGGCCAGAGGGGTAACCCCCTCTTGGGTTTCTGGAAATTAAGGTAGTCAAGCCTGTGAGTAGTTCAGAACTCCCTGATAATTCGTTCTCTTCTGAAAGACATTCATTCCAGTTATTGTACACCTACCAAATGCCAAGCTCTGTGCCAGATACTGAGTAATAGTAAGATCACGCTCCCTATTCATTCATCCATTCCCTATGGCCAAACCATGGGAACCTACAAAACCAAGGCTGAGATTACTAACTTTTAACACTGCACACGCATATCATCACAGGGACACAGGGAAACAGTCTTTACTCTGTAATTCAGGTGTACAACTGGAATCCAGGGTTTCCCAGGGAGAAGCATCCAGAGACGTTGAGGTCCCCATTAACAAAATGACCACAAAGTTCCTATTTTAGTTAACTATGTTTCTAGGACCCATTTAGAAATCTCTATTCTCCCAAAGTTGGTGACTTGGGTTCAGGCAGCCAGCCAGAGGCTTCTGCATTAAAATGCAAATGAGACAGGATCCTATGAGTTTAAGAGCAGTAATTTATTCTGCCAGGCTTTGCAGAGCCAGATCATTGTTGTATTTCCTGAAAATGAAGAGTTCGAGAGGACTCCAGGCTAGAGGAGCCTTGATGAGAGCAAGCAGAAATGGTTGGGGAAAAATGGGCTTCCAGCACATAGGTGGCAAGGAACATAACTTGGAAGCCTTTAATTTCAACAAGCTGACCTGGGCCAGGGTGGGAAAGAGTGTTTGTCTTCTCGACTAAGGTGGAACTAAAGGAATGACCTCAGCCTTGCTGGGAGATATGGAAGTCAGCTGTGCTGGTCAGTGGGACAGTAGCCTTGAGGTTCAGGACCTCCAGCAGGGGTCTGTCGCCTGGCAGTAAAAAGGAAGACAGGGAGTGCCTGGATGAACCTCTTTAAATGTTTCAAGCTGAGTCCAAACTACCGAGTAAATGCCGCAGCACTCAACTATTCTCACCGTGAAATTTCCTCACTCTGTGGCCGAGTTGAATCTTGAGCTGTGTGCTGGACTTAAAAAGTCCTGGTTCAGAGAGAGAAGAGGGGGAAATTGGCCCTTAATGTGCTCCTCAATGGAGAATTTCTTCTCACCTCCCCTCTCTCCTTTCATAAAAGAAAACAGTAATCAATGCATATAGTTTAGGGTGTACAGAGGTCTATGTGATTTGTTAGGACAAAAGCAGCAAATTGTCCAACATGATTGTTCTGGGAGGGGCTTCTAGAGTCTGACTCCGAAATATAAACTTTCAACTAATCCAATTTATTTCAGCTACCCCATTTAGCTGCCACCTCTAGTGGTAACTCTCGCTGCTAATTTCTAAGCCTTTTGAGGATTTCTTGGTGCAAATCAAATTGGTTCTCAGCTTTCTCTCTTAGGGAGTACATTCATGAATTTTCTGTCTTCCAAAATTTTGCTTGCAGTGCCTTTTCTCTCTCATGGACTTCCAGGCACTTAGATTTAAATATTAGGGGGAAAAAGTCTCTTTGTTGACATTTTTAATGGTGTTTTTTTTTTGAGGGGAAAAAAGTAGATGGCTGTGTTCAATCAGCAGATTTTACTAGAAGCCACCTCCCTTCCCATAAAAAAAAAAAAGTCTTTAGTTGGTAACCATAAAAAATCAACTGTGAGAATCAACGCAGGTGGGATAGGGGTTCAGCTGGGAGTCTCTGTCGTCAGTCAGCCAGTCGGTCAGTCTGACTTAGGATGCACATCATCAAAGGGACAAGACACAGGAGCTCTAGAGTGCAGTTAACAGGGGTAAAGCTGTCCATTGGATAGATGCCTCCAGCTGAGAACAGAGGCCTAACTCAGATCCTCCCTTCCCACACTGATAAACTGGTCCTCTGTTATCTCTCAGGGAGAAACCAGTGAGAGGTGACAAGAAACTAGTAGCCTTTTCTTCATTGCACTGGAGAGGGCAGAATTTCTCGTTTGCATACTGACAGGAATGTAGGGAAAGAAAGTGCCCCTATCCTTCACATTTTCCATAAACTGTGGCTCCTTATTTGGAGATACAAATGCACTCAAGCAGAGACCATATCAAGTGCCCTAAGAGGTCCTCATCCATGGACCCTGGGTAACCAGTTTGTAGGCCTCATGGGCATGGGATCTGCAATGGAGGGAGCAGCGGGGTGGGTGGAAGTGCTGAGGAGACAGATAACAAAGGAAAATATGCATAGCTTCCCAGGTGTGTTGATAATTGGCAGGTCCTTGTAGACATCCACAGTGCCAGGGCAGAAGAGCTCTTCCTCGTGGCCGTGGCACATGTGAGCTGGCTCGGACCTTAAGGATTGTGGAGCTCCAGGGAGCAGCCCTTTGGAATGTAGCTTCTCTGGTTGCTAGTAACATTCCTTGGCTTGTCTCAGCACCTCATGCCGCATGCCCCACTTTACAGCTTTCATTGCCAAGACTTGGAAGGTTTGGGATTATCCCTCCTCAGAATTACCCAGCCCTCCTCAGCAGCCACCAGGAAGTTCAAGCAGGAGTGTCCCGTCCAGGTGTGGGAGCTGGAGCTGGCATTACCTAGGACTTATCCTCCATTCTCTGAGTTCATTCCAGTGTTTTGGGGCAGCATTGCCCGGGCAGTAGTATGCTTGGAGAGCAACTGAGGATGCTGATTAAAAGTGAAAGTTGCAGAGTTCACCCCAGATTTTTCTCAATTGAATGTTTTCAGTTAGAGTGAGCGTGCCTGGCCATCTTCATATTTTAAAAAACAAGGTTCTCAGATAATTCTCGTGCACGTCACACATTTGAGAAGCTTTAGGCAGTGTTTTCCAACTTCCAGATGACATGATTCACCTACTTTCTAGGCTTTTTCCCTCAAGATTTGATTCAGAGCATCTGGGATGGAGTGTGGGGATTTGTAGTTTCAGCAGATACCCCAGGTGATTCTTATCAGGAAAGTTGGAGACACTTGGCCCTGGTTGTGGGATGTGAAAGTGTTGAGAGGCTGGCTGAGGCCTTCTCCATCTCAGGAATTACCTGAGTTTAAAAAATTACACACACACACACACACACACACACACACACACACACACACACACACACACCTAGCCTACTGTGATGACTTCGATTCAGTAGGTTCTTATCCAGATAATTATAGTTATTATACACACGTGTGAGCTAGAGTCACCACTTGTGCCCTCCTTTAAGCTGATCCGACTCCTACAGCTTGGAGAGGATAGATTTGACAGCTGAGAGAAAAGCATTTAAAAGAAGCTTTTCTCCTCTGAAGATGGAATCATTTGAGAAACGATGGCAATTTCGTGTCATTTACAACTGACATAGTACTTAGGTGTGCTTTATCTAATTTGACTGTCAGAATATAGAATTGTGCTGTGGATACTGGCATTCTCTCATTTTATGGAGGATGGTGGTGCTGGAGGCTCAGAGAGGCCCAGTAACCTGCCCAAGGTCCTACAGCCTGTGTGCGGGCATGTGTGGGAGCAGCTCTTTGTCCCTGGTCCCATTTAAACCAGTAGATGTATGCAAGAAAATTAATAAAAAAAGCTTTTGCCCAAGTAATTTGGGTAGCATTGATGTGGGTCTCATCTCTGAGTGAGAAGCCTGCTAGGGCTTGGAGAAAGAAGAGGAGGAAACGGTTATGATGCTAATGTGCTTGCTTTGAATTTTTCCTGCTGCTGCTGATAGCCCTTGGTGGGATGTTTCCTTTGAAGTCTCTCTCCTTCCTGTCTCCCAGGATGAACTTGACTTAAACCAGCCTACACTCTGCTATGGCCAGACAGAGGCCACACTCGGGGGAGTCAGGGCTGCATGGCACATTTTCCTTTGTGCAGAGCCCGCTGGCCTTCTGGGGACTGATCCTTGACGTCATTAGCTCCACCGAGTGCTACACATCCAGACCATAAGAACAATGACATAATAACTGCTGACATTTCTCAGCTTCTCAGATGCTCCAGGAAGTTGGCAGGCGTTGGAAGAGGTGGACTTGTTTTTTCTGTGGCTCATCATTGGAGCCCACACCAAACAACTGATAAACCAGTATGTATTGAATGGAAACTCTAAACAAGGAGGTGCTGGGGCCCAACTGAGGTAAACCAAGGGACAAGGAGACCCTTTAATCCACACGATTGAGACTAGGTCACATTGCTTGTACTCTCATTCACACAAGAACAACCACGTCCACCCCAGCCAGGGGGATCCTGAGGAGAAGAAGCAAAAGGTTCAGAGCAGGAAGAGTGACAGGGCCTCGACTTGGAATCCAGACATAGTTTGTTTGCTATTGTAATGAAGAAGGAAACAAGAGTAAGGGGTGAAGTGCTCCAAGAATGGCAGGCTCCCTGAAGGTTTGATTGTTCTGGCCTGCACTTTGTTGGCTGCCAGCTATTCAGATCCAGAAACGGCATGGAATTGCTGGCATTAGAATTCTCCTTACCACACACTGGGAAGTAATCTCAAACAGTTGGAGAAAGATGTGTGGCTGAGGTTTGGCTAGGTAAGTGGGTAGAAGGAGCAGAAGGGTTCAGGGCAGTGAAAGAATTCAACCAGAGCAATACAGTATCTGTTTGTTTTCCAATCTCTTCCATCAGTGAGGTCACCGGCCCCTGAGTAGGCATGGAGAAGGGAAGAATGAAGGCAGAAGGGAGAAAGAGAGAATGAGAGGAGGAAAAAAAATCCTGAGGAGGGAGGGAGAGATGTAGCTCAGCTTTCATGTTTTTGGTGTGCATGCGCATGAGTGCGGGTGCGCGCACGCACACACACACACACACACACACACACACACACACACCTCTCTTTGCCAGCTCCCAGCCTGCAACTTAGCCAAGGATTAATTTTTAGATTATTCATTTTAACCATCCTCTTTTAAAGTTTAATCGCCAGTAATTATTTTTTGCCTTTATGAATCCTGTTCCTTAAACCACATTAATGTGTACCACATTAATACAGAACTTCATGTTTACTTATTTTTATTTTACCCCATAGCCACCCTTTTGACCTCTAATTGAATATTAATGACTTTCATGGCAGGAAAACTATTGTTTCATTTACTTCCTACTCCCCACCCCTGAAGGCCCACACATACTTCTCTGCACATGCCATGTACTTCATAAATGTCTAATTGGCTATGTCCTCATAGGAAGAAAGGGTTCATGACTTTCTGGGCAGTGTCAGTGAGTAGCCAGCCTTGGCCAGGGGCCCAGCAGCAGTTCTGCTTATGTGAGCCTTGCCTTGGGTTCCAGAATGTTCAGCCCATATTATTGTCACCTTGACCCATGAGGTTCAGGGTCTTCTCTCATTAACTTCCTAATCTGGCCTGGTGGAGCTTTGAAACCCTTCAATATCATTGCCCTTGGGATCCCTTTCACAGGCCCATGTTCTAAGTGACACTGTGTTCTCATGTGGTACTTCTGGTACTTCTGCTAATCTAACTTCCTTGGCTAGGGTCCAGCTAGGGCCTCTGTAACCCTGCATTCTGAGCCAAGGAAAGTCGTGTTATAGCAAAGATCCTGTAAAATGAGAATACCCAACGGTATGCTTTGAAGAGAATTTCAGATAATTCTGTGAGTCTTCTCCATGCTTGCCATCTGCTGAAACTTTTCTTTCTGCCAGCCCCACCCACATTGATTAATGAGATTCCTCATCCACTGAAAACCACATTCCAGGCTCCTCCCCATCTCCTAAGGGAGAGGGAATATACACCTGGTTGCAGGTCACACCTACTTGGAGTTTATACCCCAAAGAGTTTCTAAGGAAACCTAACAAAAAGGTAAATAAAAGAAGAGGCTCATGCAATTGGATTCTTACAGATTTACTCCTGAAATTCCTGAAAATCTCAGCCTCAGCCTATTCAACACTAACCTAGGTGAGGGCTGAGGCCCCTCATTGGTACCTCTACACAGGACATGGAAAGATACAAGGGTTTTTGGTCCTGGGAAGTGATAAATCCCAATGTTGATGAGAGAAAGTCAAGTCTTTCTGGCCAGAATGCTGCTCCAGAGTTTCTGGCTCCATAGGGCTGAGACCCACCTGGGAATCTGATGCAGAAAGTTGAAAGACAGTGCTGTGAGAAACCCAATACTTGTTAATTCCAAAGGCAGACGCCGATTCTCAGTACTTTTCATCACCCTCCACTGTCTCCCCCAGCTGGGGAGTGTTTTGTGTCTAATGCCTCAGGTTCCACTCACTGCAAAGCCAGCACATTCCTTGCTAGACCACATAGGTTTCCAGAGACTCCAGCATTGGCAAGATCCATTTAGAGAGCAGGACTCCTGAGCACCTGAAATACGGTAATGAGACCGAGGGCTGAAAATTTCATTTCATTGCATTTTAACAAATCTGAATTTAAATTTAAATAGCAACAAGAGTCCCGTGTCTACTGTGCTGGGTAGGACAGACTAGCGTGGGAGAGGAGGAACCTGATTATCTCCTGGTTTCAGGTCAGATTACTGTTTCTACTTTCAGCCCCATTTGAAAATACCAAGTCTAGGAGCTGGGAGAATTTGGACATATATACCTAGAACAACTTGATGAAATGTGAGAATTGACAACTTCCACCTTTTCCATTATGCAGCATGGTGTTGACTTTGACAGTCACCAACCTGCTTCCACTCGTGGTGATCCTCTGCCTTTTTCAGTAAGCCTGCAAGAGGAAGGATGAGACTTTGTGCCACTGAGAATGGGCAAATTTAAGAGTGATAATGAAGCCAACCGTCGGGGCTACTATACCTGGATTGTCTGACCAGACCCCACAATATGGTGCAGAAGAATCTGGGCCCTAAAGACAAGAAGCCTGGGTCGAATCTTACCTCTGCTACTCAACATCTTCTGCATAACTCTGAGCAAATTACATAACTTCTCTAAGCTTGAATTTCTTCATCTGTAGAATGTGGGTGATAATAATAGTTCCTGCTTCATGAAGTTGCAAAAAGTCAGCAGCTTTCAAACTCTTTGGTCTTCTGTTAGGGGAGAACCACCCTCCTCCAAGAGAACTTTCATTTTTTGTGGGTTAAATGCATCAATATATATGGTATCAGGAAATACAAATAAGAACACTGAAACTTATTCAGATATGAGAATAAAACTATTACATATTAACATATTTTTGTGAGAAATTACCATATTTCCCCAAACAAAAAGTAATTAGTGAAGAGTGTGACATCGTGTTACATTTTTGCAGATCTCTTTCATATTTGGCTTTCTAGAAGACAGTTAGGTTGTCATCTCTGCTTCTGCATTTTATCTGTTACAATATGTTGGCTTGGTTGAAGTGTATGGGGAAAATCTGGCTTCAGGTATTTAATAGGAAAAGAAAGGAGTATTTTCATAGTCTTTTTAGATAATTGTGGACATTTTTCTTTGATGCTACTTAAAACTAGAAAAGTGAGAGTGTATTAAATATTAGTCACATTGTGGAATCTGAATCCGTCTCAATAATCTTTTCATTTTTTTGACACAAAAATCTATTGTTTTATTATACACTTTTAATTTATCTTTTACCCATGCATAATTTTGGAACAGCATGCATTATTCATTTGGGAAATATTGGTTCATTAAGGTATGCTGATTTTCCAAATAGTATATTAATTATGCAATAATAAATCATAGCATTTGCTAATATTACTACTAATATCAGAAAAAGTTTTTAAGCATTGAAAATCTTCTAGGACAATAGTGTTTGTAGTCCTGTGATAATGCACAGAATCTTAGGTTTATTCAAAGAATAAAACAGGATGGAAGATGGCAATTAATGGCAACAGATTTTTGCTCTCCAAGTTTTGTCTTTGTAGCAATTAGCTTTACTGTGTCTACTGTGTTTACATTTTGAAAAACTCTATGGGAAGAATGTCTATCCTTTATCCAGTGACCCAGGATATTTAATTACCTTCTTCTGGAATTTCTACATAGTCCAGACATGAAGGATTCATGAAGAATAATCAGATTCATTATAGAGAATATCTTAGCATGTCGTTAGAATGATTTTGACTTCTACATAGAAAAAAAAAGTAGGGTAATTTGTTCAGAAGCCAGTGGGTACCAAGGCCCAAAACTTTAGTCTGATTTGAGGATTATTTTGCTTATCTAATACTGCATAACAAGTCATCTCAAAACTAAATGGCTTAATATGAGAAAATTATTTCTCATTTCTTGTGATTTCTGTAGATCCGGCATTTGAGGGTCGCTCAGCTGGGTTTTGGCAAGGGGAACTACATGTGGTTTCAGTCAGATGCTGTCTCTTGGCCGGAGGCCTCATTTCCTCATCACATGGGCATCTCTGTGAGACTCCTGAATGGTGGCCAGCTTCTCTCAGAGCAAGCAATTCAGAAGACGGTAAGGTAGAAGCCACATGTCTTTTATGACAACCTCAGCAGTCACACATGTCATTTCTGTGATATCCTATTGGTAATATAGGTCAGCCCTTTCAACACAGAAGAGACTCCACAAAGATATGCATATGAGGAAGAGAGAGTTGTTGGGGGCCAGCTTGGAGGCCCACTACCACAAACGCCTGTTTTAAGTACAGAGTTGCATTTTCTACTTGCAGAGTCTTTATGTAGTCTCCATTATCTAGGGGTTTACAGAATACCTACCCATGGGCATAGGAACCCACACAACTTCACATCTGACCAGGAGACCCACTTTATAGTGAAGTAGGTGTAGGAGTGGGGCCATGATAAGGGGATCCATTTTTGCATCACATACCACACCATCCAGAAGCAGCTGGAGTAGTGGAAAGGTGGAACAGTCATCTAAAAGAAGACTCAGAGGCAATACTCTGTGATCATGAGTTTCCATCCTTTAGCATGTAGTGTATGTATTAAATAGACCTCTGTACAATGCTGTGTCACCAGTAGAAAGAAGGAAATGAGTCTGGGAACCGAGGATGGAAACAGGAGTGGTCCTACTGGTAGATTTTGTGCTTCCTGTCCCTGTGAGTCTGAACTTCGTAGAGTTGAAGGTTCTGGTCCCCCAAATGAGAGCACTCTTTCCAGGGGACACAGCAGGTTTCCCATTGAAGTACAAAGTTACAGTGTGTTTAGGTTCCAGCAGGCAAGAAGACAGTTAGTACACTGACAGGAGTAACTGACTGTTAGTCTGGGTCCTCTGAGAAACAGATACCAAGATGGGACTGAACATGTAGAGATTTTACTGGAGCAAAAAGCCTAGGGAAGAAAATGAGTCATGTGAGGCTGAGAGAATGCTCAGACTGTGATGCAAGTCTGACCCTGAATGAAGTGAAGAGGGAATGGACATTTAGGAAGTTTCAGAAAGGCCACTAGGGAGGCCTTTACCCCAAGTCATCCATCAGAGGAGTCTCACATCCCCTAGGAAAGGCCCGAAATAGTAATCCCTGCGATGCCCAGTCAGTGGCCCGGAGCAGCCTGTGGAAAGAGTGGCCTTGGCTTTTGGAGCCAGCACCATGGCCCTTGGTCAGTTATACTCCTTGTAGTTGGAATTCTGCTAGATGCATTCTCATGGCTGACATGTTGACGCTGATGAGCAAATGGGGGTAGGACTGCTTTTACACAAAGAAGAAATGAGAAATACATGCGTAATCTTTTGGTACTTCCTTGACTCATTATAACTGAGAATATATGAATGTGTGTGTGTGTGTGTGTGTGTGTACACCGGTATAGGATTGTATGACTAGGAAGTGAAATCTGGAAGGATACGCATTATTTTGTGAACATCGTATGGCAGATATGTGGACCCAAGCCCATTCCCAGTCCTCTTTCCATGTCTGCTTTCCAGCCAGGGATAACCATGTGATACAGTTCTTGGCTTAAGAGACATAAGTAGAATTCTACTGGTTGTCTTGTTCCTTCCTGTTTCCTGACTGGGATGTGGGCTTACTGTGAGATGCTGGAGCAGCCACCTTGAGACTATGAAGGAAGTGGTGAAAGACTGTCAGCAGCAGAGTATTTCCAGAACTTATTATGAGAAAAAAATGAAATACCTTTAGTTTTACTCATAGTAAATATGTATCTTGTCATGCAAACGGGATATCTTTGGTTATGAGTGTGCCTGTGGGGTAATGGATAAGTCAAGATACAGAAAAGCAAATATAGGACAACTTAAAAAATCATGTATATGATCACATATAAGCATTTACTTGTGTAGCTCTGTGTATGTTTTGATATATATATATATATATATATATATATATAAACAAATAAGATAATTAAATAGTAAAAAGGTAATAAAATTGTCCCTTTAATCTATTTTGAGTTTTATTGGTATAATATTACTTACATAGTTGAAAATATTTAGTTGTGCATCATTTAAACATTTTAATATTATATATACTTTTTTATGTGCCAAATGTTGATTTTATCTTTAAAAATCTTAGTTTTTGTTGACCTTCTTTATTATATTCTTTTATATTCTATTTCATTAAATCCTTACGTACCTTTGTCATTTCCTTCCACCGACCTTCTTTGGAATATGCTGTTCATTTTCTAAATCTTTGAGTTGAATGATCGATATTAATTCTCAGCTTTTATTCTTTTCGAAAATAATAAATTCTGGCCAAGCATGAGTTTAGGTCTAACGCAGTTGATGGTGGGCTTCCTGTTGTCTGCTCATCCCCGATTCTTAATCAGGAGGGGGATTAAAGCTCTCGGCTCTGTGGAAGGGCCTGCGCGGAGGTGGAATGGCAGACGATGGAGGCAAGAGGTGGCCTCCAGTCCCTCCCTCCACTCCACCTAGAAATCTCAGTCCTTAAACCAGAGCAGGCAGCTCCCACCAGGTGGCGCCCAACCTCAACGGGGACCAGGATGAATTGAGAGTTTGATCCTTGCCCATGTTCTGCTTCTTATTTTCTTTTCCTTTCGATTTTTCCTTCTTTCTCTTTTTCTTTCTTTCTTTCTTTCTTTCTTTCTTTCTTTCTTTCTTTCTTTCTTTCTTTCTTTCTTTCTTTCTTTCTTTCTTTCTTTCTTTCTTTCTTTCTTTCTTTCTCTCTCTCTCTCTCTCTCTCTCTCTCTCTCTCTCTCTCTCTCTCTCTCTCTCTCTCTCTCTCCCCCTCCCTCCCTTCCTTCCTTCCTTCCTTCCTTCTTTTTTTTCTTCTCTTCTCTTCTCTTCTCTTCTCTTTTCTCTCTCTCTCTCTCTCTCTCTCTCTCTCTCTCTCTCTCTCTCTCTCTCTCTCTCTCTCTCTCTCTCTCTCTCTCCCCACTCCCTCTCTTCCTTCATCCCTCCCATCCTTCCTTTTTCTTGCTTCTCTCTCTGTCTCTGTGTGTCTCTCCTCCCTCCTCTCTCTCTCCCTTTTCCCCTTCTTTCCTTCCTTCTTTGTTTTCATTACATGACTCCTCTACTTTTCTGTTTTGACTTGAAAGTATTCCTTGTATTTCAAATAGTTTACTGGCTGAAGTAAAAATTTTATCACACATACTTCACTATTATTAAATATTATTAAATATTTCTTTGTTTTCCTAATGCAAAATATAAAGATTTAAAACATCTCTTCCCAATTTCCATATCATGGTTCCTTACTATTTTAATTTAACTTACTTTTGCCTCTTGCAAATTAGCTCTTATTACTATTATTATTTTAAGTCAGTGCTTGTTGATTTCTCTGCTCATCATTTTTTCTTGGTTCACACTTCTTTGAGAGTTCAGGTTCGGCATCTTTCTGAAACACATCAAAATAGTTTTTTCAGCAATGAATGTCAGCGATAAAATTTTTTTAGACTTTTATTTTGAAAATACCTTTATTTTACCTTTATTCTGTAACAGTAGTTTAGTTGGATATAAAAGAAACTCTTCTATTGCTACTAAATTATAATTCTGTGGTCAGATTTAATTGTCATTTCTTTTTATGTTATCTCTCTATTCAAGTTTGTTTTGTTTTAAGTGTAACTTCAATGTAAAAAAGCTACATGGCTTTTTTGTTTACTTTTATGTTACTTGAGACTTGAGGCCTTCTTAAATTCTGGAAAATTCTCAGTCTATATTTCTTTAAGTTTCTTCTAACACCCCCTTTCTCTTTTCTCTTCTGAAACTTACATTTGATTTAGATTTAAAATTTCAAATATATCAGTCAACCTCCCATGTCTCTTAAACTCTCTTTGATATTTTCTGTATTGTTATCTTTCCATATTTTATTCTGTATGATTTTCTTAAATCAGTCCACTAGTCCACTAGTTCTTAAATGTATCTATCTGCTATACAATTTTAAGGATCATAGTTTTTAGTTCTAGAAGTTCTATTTGATCTTCAAATCACTCAGATTTTTAAGAATCCTATCATTTTTATTTTTTCTATTCCTTTTTTTATCACTTTCATTTAAACATACTTATTTTTCCAATTTTTTAATACTTCTAGTTCTTGGGTTGATTATTCTTTCATACATTGTATCAGCCAATGCTCATCCCTGATACTTTTTCATCATGTAATTAGTAATTTTTTTACTGTAAGCTTTTACTTTTTTTTTTTTCCTGGTAAGAGTCCTACGTACTCTGGATCACGGATAATTCCCTGCAAAGCAGTCTTGTCTATACTTGTCTCTAGTTTCCTGTGGCTTCCGCTGGTCATGGACCAGTAATTATGTTCATTTCTTGCTTGAGATTCTTATACCTGTAGATAGCTTAAATTTACATTCCATTCCTGGATTGGGTTTGGGACTTTTCATAGGACACATGTTTTTTCACCACCCAATGCCCGGACGGCTCACTTCCTTGTTGCTTCTCTGGATGGTAGACAGAATCCTTTTAGATCTCTTTTCACCTCTGGGAAGGATTTTTCAGTTTCGTTTGAAGCAGAGGCCTCAGTTCTAGCCTGAATATGCTCCAGGCCAAATTTAGTGTGGGGCCTGCTCTCCAGTCCTAATTCTTTCCTAGTCCCCTAGCATGTCAACTGGAGCTTACATCTCTGTTTTTGGATTTCCTTTTTTTTTTTTGTTTTTCGCACCTGGAACCTGTCTTGGCTTTCTTTCAAGCTGTGCATTTTTAAGTTTTAAAATATTTTTTAGCATTTACTTGTGTTTGTAATGGGAAGGAGTTGTTGTTCAGTCAGCCTGTCAGCATTAAAAGGCTTTCCTAAACATTCTTCTATTTTGGTCCTGCATTTCTCGCTTCAATGAATCTGGGCAGGTTCTCCTAACCCCTAAGGACCTCACACCCTAAAGAAGCTGGACAAGCCAGAGCTTAAATTTGCCTACCTGAGTTTCCTTTTCCATTTCATTTGTGTTATTTCTCAGAAATAATCATAGAAGGATGGAGCTGGGAGGGACCTTGCAAGGCTCTAGTCTGATAGGGTCATTAATTAGATGAGGAAGCAGGGCATAGCTGGGACTCTGGATTTTGGATTCTCCACATGGAACATGTTCAAATTTGCTACCAGGAGCCGAGGGTAGAAAAAGGAATACTGGTTATGGAATCAGGAAACCAAGATTTGCATCTCAGTTTTGCCACTTAACAGCTGTTTCATTTGGATAAGTCACTTCGCCCTTTTGAGACCCAGTATGTTACCTGTAAAGTGCTGGCAAGGCATATGGGATTTTTGACTCAGTGGGTGTGAAAGTTCCTGGTATGGAGCAGGCATTAAATCTTCTCTATTATTAAGAGCCCATATCTTCCGTTTTGGGAACATCCTTTGTAGCTGTTAGTTCTCTCGCAATCTGCCTGGAAAAAGCTCACAAAGTACCTGGAGACTTATCAAACTGGAAGGTATAAAAGTGGGAAACAGGAGGCTGTTTTCCTGTTTCTCTTCTTTCCCACCAAATACTGAAACTTTGCTCCCAAAGGCTAAGGTAAATCTGTCTTAAAGGGTTACATAACGGCTATAAAATTGCAAGCAAAGCCAATGAAATCTTACAGCGTTTTTATTCTGCCTTCACATGCATTGCCTCATGGCTTTCTTGTGGTGATCATAGAGTCCAGACCACAGGTTGTTGGTAAACTTATTCTGCAGAGGAACTGATAGCCAATATTTTAAGTTTTGAGGGCCACAAATGTCGCATATTCTTCTTTGTTTTGTTTAAAACCCTTTAAACCCAAAATAGGCCAGGGGCTGGACCAAGTCCATGAAGACACTCTTGATTTCAGCAACTCTCACTCGGTGCTTAGGGGCACTTGGCCCAATTACCCTATCACATTTGCAGAAGAATGATAGCCCTCCTTTGACTCCTACTCCCCCCACCCCCCGCAGCTCTTGACCTTGCAGTTTAGCCGTTCATGACTAAAGGAAGGAGAGTGCCACTCATCATTGGATTTTCATCTATCCAGTGACTTTCACTTTTTAATCATAAACTGATTTCCTAGGAGGCTAAATTAATGCTTCCTAACATTTTCCATGACATGGTGCATTTGGAAAATGAGAGTCATTTGTATAATGTAGGGTTGGGGGGGAGGTGAGCAGAAGAGGATTGAACAGATGCAAATGCCCATGTCTAGAGGCGACCAGGCTTACGAACTCCACCTGCCCTGGGAAGTCTGATGGGATCAGTGTCTCAGCAAAACTATTAGGAATATTGCACAATAGTCATGAGCACATAATCAGCACTGGAGTCAGACAATCCCGTGTTTAAGCCCTAGCTTTGCTTCTTGCTAACTATGTGACCTTGAACAAACTTTTGAAACCCCTCTGTCTTAATTTCCTCCTCTGTAAAGTAAGGATAATAATAAAAGTAACTATCTTATAAATATCTATTTTACATATAAATGTGCATGTAATATGTGCAGGTAATGCCCTCGGCGGGGTGCCTGGTTATTAATCCTAAAGCATAGAATGCATTCTCCTTCTCGTCTTAGGTAAGAGTAATTTTGCATTAAATGAATTTTGTTGTTGAAGAAAGTCTTCAGGAATTAATAACTTCTAGCCCAAACTTAGATTATTTTTTTTATCATAAAGATTTTTTTCTCTATTTTTCTTACAAATTTGAGCCTTTGTGTGCTGCATTTTTGTCTCCATCTATTTTTGTTGTTCAAGCACACAGTGCCAAGGAGTTCCTGCCAGTGACACTCAGGGGACACTCTGATGAATAGTAACCTACAGTTCTTTCATGCATCTCCCTGGCTCTCTATCTAGACAATGTACTTGAGGAACTTATATGTTTATTAATTCATAAAGAGTTAAAGCACAGGTATATAGGCTAAGAATTGTAAAAAAGTATGAGAAAATATGAAAAAACTTGGCACATGATATGGGTTTGGTACATATTGAATAAAAACATTTAATTCAGTGAAACGTTGGCTCAGCAGTATCCTTAGTGCCAGGAACAGAGTCATTGATAACCAAAATTTGCTGATGGACCTGCAGCTGAACCACCTGAGGGCAATCAACAGTTGACCATGCCTAGAGAATGCATCTTCTATCTCAGAGGTGGCCCCCTTCCAGGGGTCCCGTGATATGATGCAGGCAGCAGCAGTAAGAGAGCAATAATGTCAGGCTATGAAGAGTCTTCATACCACTGGAGACCACAGGAATCCCAGGAAGGCAGAAAGCAATCAGGAAAATTGCTTTTTGGCAAAGTGACAGGGGTCAGCTCTCTTGGCCTCAAAAAGAGTGTTCTGTGATCTGTCGTGGCTTTACTCACATTAAACTGTTTTATGGTTGTGGGGTGGCTGGTTTGCAATGAGTTGGCAGTATAATTTTGCTTTACTGTAGCCATTAGATCATGCCTAGTAATTTGTGGGGCTGAAGAAGTGGAAGATTTAATGTCTTTACCTAACACCCTAAAATTGGCCAATAGGTCAGACATTGCACATATACAAACAATACTCAATGACACTAGTGAAAAACCTTGGGAGTCAGGAACCGTCGGCAACAGACTCTTCAAATCATCCTAACAAAACAACAAAGGGATTGGTGATAAAGATGGTTTGTGAAACTACAAATACTATATTTTGTTTTGGAGAGTCACAAACTTGCAATGCTAAAGGGTTTGAAAAGTCCTACAATAAAGAATAGGGTATAGCTTGTTTAACCCCAAGTTTCACAAATGTAATTGACCTTGCCCTCCACTCCCTCCACCCCTGTGTACCACCCCCGCACCCCTACTACCAGCAGTGATCTGGACTTCTTTGATTCTTTGTTTGAAAGTAGCCAGAAACCAATTACAGCTTTAAAAAGGTGGGGGAGCAAAAGCTATATTCTGCAGGAATATTAGAAATTTATAGAATTGTCAGGAAGACTGAAGAATCAGGCTACCTCCTTATGTGACTAAGCCTGAGAGCTGATGTGACTTAGCTTCACTATTTAAAGCGAGATCATCTGAGGGTTTGAAGGGGCCTTAGATATCAGTCACAGGGACCTTGTGACTTCACAGAGGAGGGAGTGACAACTGTCAGAGGGGCGATAGCTTACCCAAAGTCATCTGGCCAGTCGTGGGGTGTGAATTCCTTTAAAGTCCAACATTCCCATTACACATTAAAAGGAAGAGCCTACGTCATGCCTGATAATTTGGCAACCATGAGCTTTTTCACTGACATATTTATTTCTACCTCTACCTAACTCAGTGGGAGACTTTACATTCACAAGGTGACCAAATACATGTTTAAATTTATTTCTCATGTATTTCCAAAAATAGAATGATTTTGAGTTGGTTTAACACATCCCCATGAAAACAATTCTACTGGCCTTTTGAAATTTATAGTTACCTTATGATCCATGATTCCTATGAAGTTAGAGATTCAGTAGTGTTTATTTACTTCCTTCCCCACTACCCCAAATCTGGAGGAAAAAACTGCTTGTCTTCAAGACTTGCCTTCTTTATGAAACATAGTCTACTACACCCTTACTCCTCTCACCTAGAATTGCCAGACAAAATATAGGACTCCCAGTAAAATTTG
This sequence comes from Cynopterus sphinx, assembly GCA_030015415.1. Lineage (NCBI taxonomy): Eukaryota > Metazoa > Chordata > Mammalia > Chiroptera > Pteropodidae > Cynopterus > Cynopterus sphinx. The sequence goes on along the minus strand of CM057379.1, from coordinate 19,027,490 downwards.
AATTTCAGATAAATCTCGATTAATGTTGATCAATAATTAAGACATACTCATACTAAAAAAGCACTTATTGTTTATCTGAAATTCAAATTTAACTGGAGATCTTGTATTTTTGTTTGCTAAATCTAGCAAGTTAGCCTTTCCCTAAGCAAAATTGATTGCCTCTTTTTTGTCTCCTTCCTCTAATACTATAGGCAAAGCTCTCAGCACTGTGTAGCACATAGCTAGCACTCAATAACTGTTAATTAATTTTATTACTGGATTCTGCACGTATTCTTGCTATAATACTTTAACATTTTATTACCCTTGTGTGGTTCATCTTTGCCTTCTTCATCAGTCTGCAAATCTAATGTCAAAAGGAACCATGTCTTAATATCTTACCAACTGGACATAGTTAGTGCTTAATAAATGTTGAATACAAAAAGAAAGATGCTTCAATAATAGAGAGCTAATGTAAGTAACAGCAATCTAAGGGCAACACTGGCACATATCGAATAGGTTCTATTTTTTTTTTAAGTTGGTTTTGGCATCTGACAGTCTTAAGTTTAAAATCCCAAGTCCACTACTAAATACTTATATGATCTTAGACAATTTTTTTTTTTTTTGTCATCTCAAAGATTCAAGTTCCTTACCTGTGAAATGGGGATGATGCGTTTTCCAGCACTATGAAACAGAGGTTATGCCGGCCTAAGCCAGGTAGGGAAGGATCAGAGTCCAGGTTCCCTTGGCAGTTTTCAGGGGGTTTCCACATGTTCAGTACCTCACCTGCCTTTAGCCCGTTCACCACATTTATATAGTGGGAGGTGAAAGCAGAATGATCCTCAGGGAGTCATTTCCTAGAAATACAGAACCTACCTTTTATAGCACCTGTAATTTTCCCTCCTACCCATTTTAGGAGAAAATCATTATGGATTACATACTTTTCTCCTTCCTTTTTCTTTTCTTCTTTCTCTTCCTCCTTTTCACACTTACATTTCTTTTTATTTTTTTATTTTTGTTTTTTTTTTTTTAGTGAGCAGTGATGGGTCTCACATACCAGAATCTTCTTTTGTCACCAAACAGTGTTTATTTCTTATCTAAGTCCACAGGACTGGACTTTGTCTGTCTCCCTCATCTGAGGGTCCCCCTCTCAGCATAGGAGTTTGTCATTGGGGTACATTTCCTGTCTTCCAAAGCTATTTGATGAGAATGTAAACTTCTCTTAGTGACTCAGAGTTATCATTATGGACTGTGGCCTTAGACAGACATAGGACTCTGAGATTTTGATGAAAAACTCCATTTATAACAGAAGGAGAAAGAAAATATCCATAGTTAACTAAACAGTGATATTCTGTAGTTTAACCAAAGACTTTTAACTTCTCTTACCTAAAGGAAGAATATTTCAACTGAAAAGAGGTGATCAGCATTGCCTTATCTCAAAGAGACAGGCTCTATCAGAGTAAAATTAGCATCCTCTAGTAGTATCGCAGGTTTGTAAAGTGATGACTACATCTGGGTACTATATTTAGCCTTGAATCTTCCACCAAGGCAAGAAGTTAGGTGCATTGGGAAGTGGTTAAGAGCTGTGGACTCTCAAGAAACTTGGTCCAAATCCCAGCTTTGCCTCTCTCTTCCTAGCTGAAATATCTCAGGAAAGATGATAAACTGCATCTATAGGATTAGAATAATAGTAGTACCTATCACATAGGGTTGTTGTGAGGATTAACTGAGATAATAATGCATATAAGCAAGCACCATGCAGAAATATTTTACAAATAATAACTCAAGATTCTCATTTTATAGATAAAAAATTTAATAGCCAGTGGAGCCATTGTTGGACTTCCAATCCCCCCTTTTCCATTACATCACAGTGCCACACTACCAAAGAGAGAGGGACATGGAATTTGGGGGCATGATCAACAAGATTTCCAAAATCATATTCCTAGTTAGAGATTTTATTAGTTGATTAGTTAAGATGTAGGCTCTGTTGCTAAAAACCAAAATATCAGGCTTAAACAAGTTTATATTCTTATGAAGAAAGAGGCCAAGTGCAAGTGGTGTAAAGTAAAATAGTGGCTGCACTCTGTCAGCGACCCAGACTCTCTTGTTACTCTGTCTTCCTCAGTCTGCAGCTCTTTGTCTTGGCTTCAACCACCGTTTCCACATTCAAACCAGCAGATGAGGTGAATGGAGAGCATCAGCCTTTCTTTCAAAGAAAACCATGGTCTAGAAGTTTTTCATGTCACTTCTATGCACATCCAACTGGCCAAACCCAACTGCAAGGGAGAGGGAGGATGACAAAAGTAGGATTTTGAGCAATCACTTGCTCAGCGATTATACTAAAATAAAAAAGAGAGAATGTCTGTTGCAAGCTTTGGTGAAATAGTTCTTTCAGTCAGTTTATCACCTTTGTCCTCTCGCAAAGCAAAATTGATAATCCATTCCACTCTCATTCTAGATATGCTACAATGTGATTAGTTAGCAGTAGGGTAAATGGGTCTGTTTATCTCACCAGTAGATATCCTAGACTGCAAAGGTTCTTTGATTCTCCTTTCATCATTATTATTTTTTCACTGCCTTCTATCTTATTGCCAGGCTGTCCATTGGCAATTTCCTTAGGTGGTAGTCTAGTTGTTGGAGCCCACACCTGCCTGGCCCTTTCCCTTCTTCTCACACTTACATGTTTGACACTTGCATTTTTCTCTAGATAAATTTATATGAAGACTAAATTGTCACAATTTTTATAATAAGTCCTTGTTGGCTATTCAATGGTGCTTCTTTCCTGCTTCCTGGTTCTCAGTTATGTTAGAATAGCTGAGATTGCTAAGTAAGGAGGGGTCTCTATATCTGAAGAACAGAGGAGGGGCAAGGAGACCAGTGATGGGGGAGAATTAAGTAATCAGAAAACTGCACTCATCTAGGGAATTTTGCTGGAGGTAGTGGGGCGGTGGGGAAAATCTAGTACTTAAGGATACAAAGATGAAGCTGATAAGAAATATAGCAGAAATAACAATGGGAAAGGCCAACAACAAAATCCAGAGATCAAAAGCAGCTTTCTTAAATTAAAAAAAAAAAAAAATACAAATTCTACTTCCCAAGTGTGGATATCTGGAGTGAGCATCACTACCAGGTTTTGTTCTGATTTGAAGCACCATTTGAGGGTGGGGAAGAGTCTCCAGTTTGTTAAGACTGTGGTTAAATTAAAATTGGGGAACACAGGATCTGGATTTAGTATGCAGTTCATCCTCCTGCAAGCTGAAAAAGAAGACCATTAATATGCTGGTCACCCTGGACCCTGGCAAGGAATAAACAGGGAGCTGAATGTTGGTCTTCACGCAGACTATTCTAATAACTAATCCTCTTTGTAACGGTCAATTTACATGTTAGAAGATCTTAAAGGCAGGAAGCATAGAAATGGGCTTTGAATTTTCTTCCTTAGAGTTTGCTTCCAATTAATCTTTCTGAGACAAGAATTACAATCCACCACAAACTGTTCTGAAGCTTTCAAGAGCAGGTTTTGCTTCTTTGGACAAGAGGCTAACATATTAAAAAGGAAGAAAACAACTTAGTGTTTGGTTAGATATTTCCCCCTCAAATATGAAAACAACCTCTTCAAAGCAATAAAAAGACAATACAGAAATTTTATTTATAGTAGAGGTTTGGCAGCTTTCTTAGAATCAGAAGACTGAAGAGGACTGCCCAGATTTTTTGGAAATGAGGAAACTGAGGCCCAGAGAAGCTAAGCCATTTTTGGAAGTTTATTTACCAATAAGTGATTGGAGCGGGGATTAAAATTGTCTCCTGATCCTTCACCACACCCAACTGTTACTTCACAGAATTTATCTTTAATGAAGAAAATGAGTGCCATCCTAAGTCTGATGTGTTCCTTTGCAATGTCAAAAAATAAAAAAAAAAAGTGAGTGAGTGGAAAGGTTTTGTGTTCAGAGAAGAAAAACAATGCACCCCCCCCCCAAAGTTGCCCTTAATCTTAAGTGGAGGCTGTTGGGTATGATGTCAAAGGCAATACAAGGCTGTTTCCAGCTCCAAAGTGTCTTTCTTACCTCACTTGCCTGTAGCCTGAAAACTCTATTATTATTTCCTGCGGCTAAGATATTTATCAGATGGTAAGCTATAGTTAAAAATGCAAACATTACCGAAAGAAAAAACTCCCTTGATTATGAGCTATCAATATTCACCAGTTAGTGGCTTCAAACTTTTGGGGGTTCATGGACATGTTTTAGAATCTGATGAAATCTCTGACTCTTTTCTCTTAGAAAATGCACACACAAAGTTATAATATTTTAGGGTCTTCACTGTCCTCTGAAACCTATCTGTAGAGTCAGCTGAAGGACTCCTGTTTTTAATAAATGAGCTTGTCCTAATAGCTGGCTGGTCTTAACTAGCAGAGCCTAATGGAACTAAGTTTCCATGGGAGAGAAAGAGACGAAAAGAGCTTCCCTGGAGGGGTGAGAAGCCAAGATAAAGTCCTGGGCAAGCTGGAGGGAAGGGGATAAATGGGGAAAATGAAAGGGAAGGGTTCTCAGGGGAGTTTGGAGGGAAGTCAAAGATAAACTTGGCAACTTCATCACCTTGTCTAGGGTTGGCCATAATTATGATTTCCAGGCTTATTTAACTTACTTAGTCGACCTCTGTAATTATTCTAAAGTCACACATCTTCCTGGAATCCTTCCCTAATACACAGTGACTCTCAAAGGCAGCCCTGTGTTAGTGAATAAGACGTCTGGCTGAAAGCTGAGTTCTTGTTTCCTGGCATCTTGCCATTTCATGTTGCTCACAGACCTTTTGGACCCTTAAAAAGAGTGGGAAGTTCCTTGCAATAAGCTATGGGGAGATGATACATCACCAGAACCCAGACATGATCTTGGCAAGCACACCACGTAGTGATGCATTGATAAACATCAAAAGAAGTCATGACTTTGAAAAAGGGAAGTGATTTGGAGTAACTCCAGTTTGTCAGATTTTCTTTCTTTTTCTTTGTCTTTTCTTTTTTATCTTTTTTCTTTTTTTTAAGACCGAAGGTGATTTGTATTGCTCAGCAGGACAGGACATGATTGAAAAATGTGTCTGGGCTCCTATGAGCAGTGGGAAGCCAGAGAGAAGGATCTACACTGTCAGGACACATATGAGCCTTAGAGCCCCTAGCAGTTTCAAAGAAGTGAGTCTGGGATGGAACTTGGGTGCTAAGCAGTTATTTCAAAAACTGAAAAGTTGCAGCAAGTCCTGGGCTGTTTATTAGAACGCCAGTATCTCCGTATTTAATGGTCAAGTTCTCACGGACTAGTAATCCTTACAGTAAGAAAGGGAGAACGGTAGAATAGCAGTTAAAAGCACCTGGGATATAGAGCTTGATACTGGGAAGCCAGGTGATTGGCTGCATCTAGTCAGAACTGTCCAAGAGAATTTAGGCAAAATATCCTATAATTTGTACTGCCCAAAAGCTCCCTGTGGCTATTAGTACTTTAAATATAGCTAGTGCAAACAAGAAACTGAACATTAAATTTCATTTAATTTAATTAGCCACATGTAGTAGCTATCATATCGGTCAGGGCAGATCTGGATCTAGGCCAAGAACAAGTCAACATTGGCCCATAGCACTGAGCAGCTTCTGCAGGAGATAAGGCTCCTTTTGTTGATTTTTTTAAACCATCTATTCATTAATCAGGCATGTCTGGACCTACAGAGGCTCTAGGAGTAGCCTGTAGCCACTAGACCTTATAGAATGTTGTCAGGCATCTCAGCTCCAGCTCGCCTGATACACTCCCTAACAGGATGAGTGCCTCTTTTGTTCCTATCTTGATCAGGATGCTGATGTTCCGTGGAACAGGGTGCTTCTCCACTCTACATCCATCTCACCTTATGGGAACACTCCTGCTTCACTTCTCCCTTGCATGTGAAGCTGCCAGTCTTCCTTATTATTATTATTATTGTTTTTTTTTATCAGATAGCATCAAATTGCTAGAGTTCCTCTCTCTGTCTGTAACATGGAAATTTTTGATGTTCTTTAAGAGGACAGGGAGGTTATATGGAAACCTATTAATCATTGAGAGATGTATGGTAAGAACAAAATCTTAAAGTTGAAGTTGAAGTTTAAGATTTTGAACTTGAAGTTGACTTTGAAGTTTAACGTCCTCATTGCTCTGAAAAGGAAAATGATTGTATCAATGATTTGAGTTAAAAAAGAGATACTGTTTATGCATCTACTTATTTGGCAATAGTTATGTGCCAGGCACTGATGGGAAAAAAATGTCTGCAATGGCCATGCCACCTTGATCTTGGAAGCTAAGCAGGGTCGAGCCTGGTTAGTATTTGGATGGGAGACCACCTAGGAAGACCAGGTGCTGTAGGCATAAAAAATAAAAAATAAGGGATTGTAAACTGATAAGGTCCTTGCAATCTGTGCGGTCAACCAAGGGGTGCCTCACCTAAAAAAAAATTTTTTTTAATTAAAAAAAAAGAGAGAGAGAGAGAGAAAAAGTCTACCCTCATGGAGCTGATTTCCTAGTGAGGAAGACTGACATTAAGTCATTGATCTAACAAATCAGGTAATAAAATATCAAATAGAGGTAAGTGCTATAAAAATAAAGTAAGACAAGGGTATAAAGTAATGAGTAGTGCTATTTTAGATAGGATGGCCAGGAAAATTCTCTCTGAGGGGTGATATTTAAGCCGAGCCACAGACATAGAGTTAGGAACTGAGCCATGTGACTGTCTGGGGATGGGGCAGAAAATTGATAGGCACAAGAAATAGCCAAGTCCTGGGGCTGAAATGTGTTTAGCTTGTTTGGGGGACAGAGAGGAAGCAGTGGAGTAAGGAGAATGAGTAAGGAGAGAAAATGAATCAGAAAGGGGTCCAGGGGCCAGAGCATGTAGATCTTTCAGGTCATAGTGTGGATGTAGATGTATTCTTAGTGCAGTGGGACACACTGTGGCGCCTTCTCTAACATCAGCTCAGACTCATTTACTCATCAAGATCAGAGGTGCAACCTCAGATGCCCACAGGCAGGTAATGAGGGTGCTTATCCTGCGGGAAGAGGTGGCTGCTTCTCAGCTCCAGGACACCACGGTGTTACCAGTGCTTTCAGAGGTCACTTTTGCTAAATGGAAATGTAAACACAGAGATTTTCAGGGAAAGCTTCCAATTTTAAAATGCTGGCAAAACATTCAAATTAAACACATACACACACACAGCACTAGCCAGAGAAAACACAGCTACAGATAATATTCTGAACCTTCAGTATTAGACAATTTTTTAGACTTTGAATTTTCAGCTAAAACCCATAAAAATTCCAAGTGACATCAAGCAAAATCACGAGGAGATGTGGAATGGCAGCTAGTTTAGTTTCCACTGTATAAGCCTAACCGAGGAGGACAAAGTCTACTTTTACAATGTGATCCTTCCTATTAAGATGCAGAGAGTTGTGAGAGACCATTGTTCCCACTATAACAAGGAGATAAAAATAGATAAACTAAAAAAAAAAATCTCATTAAAATAAACAACAACACTGGAGAGCTGTGGACACAAATAAATTTAAAGAAGTCAAATTCTAGAGAGGGATAAATCCTTCATGGGTGAGAAGAGACAGGGGAGGGGGGGCTCTAGGGACATTTGCAAGCTTGGATGTGTCAGAAGGAACACCAGACTGTTAAGCACAGAGGGGCTCTGTAGGGCAAGGAACACCTAGGGGACTGACGCATGAGCTGGGATGACAGATGAATTTGCAGGAGCCCTATACTGTAGAGCTGGTTCTCCCCATTTGTGAATTCTACTGCATGGGATCTTGCTGAATGTATGGCAGGGCAGGAGGCTGAGGGGTGGACTGGAAAGCAAGAGAGAGTTCTATAGGCACAGAGTTTAGACCCCAAAGTTCTGCAAGCAGAGAATTCCATGGTATCTGAAAAGCATATCTTACTCTAGAGGCATTGGCACAAGCTGCAGTCTTGTTAAGGAGCTGTGTCCTTTCTTAGGAAAATAGTTTGAGTGTGTCTTATTATCAGTAACATTTCAAGAACAATGAAGTATAATAGAGGTCTTGACTTTTTTTCATGTAAGAAAAAAATCAGGAACTGAGAGCAAGAAATTTGAAAAATCTAACTAAACCATTTCTTTTATTCCTCCAGAGAAGGCTTTGAGAAAATACTTTAATAGATTTTCTGGCACAAGTATAATGGAATATAAAATAGCCATTAACATTCTCGTTTTATGCTCTACTTATGTTAAATATTTATGATAAAATGTTAAATGAAAATATGACAGACAATAGGAATGTTCCTTGAGTGAAGGGATGTATAAAAAAGTTACAATCTGGAAAAATGTACCAAACATCATTAGAAAGGCAGAATATAATCTCAACACTTTGTCATATCTGTATATATGTTAAACTCCAATAAAATCTTCTTTAAAAAATTCCCAAAATTGCAATTTGGCATGGAAAGGTGGAGAAGGTACTGCTGGAAAGGGAGAGAGCCATGGGCAGCAGCACCCAGAGGCCTGTCTGGGTGTGTCAGGAGGAACGTAAGACTAAACACGGAAGGCACGTGGGAAGAGCTCCGCTGGACCAAGAGTAGGAGACCACATAACTTTGTCGTTGGTCACCTGTGGTCATCTGCCAGTCTCTATGAGGAAAGAATACATATCCACAATCTGACAGCATCCCCAAGGCATGCAGGCAGCCTACCCTGCCTCACTGGAAGACAGCGGGAAATAAGTAGAGGATTTGTCATTGCTTGAAATATCTCTGACGAAGAGAAAAGTGTCCCACGTGTTACAGCATGGTCACATGTTGGCTTGCTTTCGCGTGCCAAAGTGGAAATGAAAGAAAAGAAAGCAGGCAAGTTGGATGAAGCACCAGTTAAGACATGACCACCATTAATAACGAATCGTCTTGGGGCACCTGTTTTGTGCCAGCTACTTTCCTAGGCGCTCGATCTTTCCTTAGCTAATAGATACTCTGTGGCTCTCTTCTTATCAAATCAAACAATACGTCTGTGTAAGTCCTAGCTTAGTTATCTTTCCGCCATGCCATTATAGTGCCAAATACGTGGGAGACATTTAAAAAATATTGTTGAATGGCTGACTGAATAACATCTCCATTAAGAAGTTATCAATGAGGGCTAGATATATTTCTCAATGTCTTACAGGAAAGTACTGCCACCTCACCCCCACATTGCTGCCTCTGCTCACCAGGCCCCTCCCTCCACAGACAGTGGGGGACTGCCTGGGCTCAGCCCGGAGAAGATGAGGGTTCTGGACCAGAAGCCTGTACCATCTCCATTTGGAAAGCCTCTTTTGTTAAGGGTGGAACTTCCCTTTGCCACCTCCTGTTCTTTCCTATAAATTTAGCACAGACATTTTTGTTTAGATGTTGGTACTCTATTATTTCACACAAAAGAATCGAACAAGTCTCTTATAGTTTTATGTAGCATCATTAGAGCTTTTCAAAAATATTCCTTTGTCGTCATTGTTATTAAAATTGTAGTGTTGTTTTTTCAGAATAATCTAAGCCATTCTGATTGATACTATTTTTTTACTGTTTACTATCAAATAGTAAATCTTTTCTACTAATTTTTTTTTATTATAAAGTGAATTTAAACTGTTTTGCCTGATCATCATTTACCTCAATTTAGATACAAATATTGCCACAAGAATTAGACTCTCCTTCTAATTAGTAAGAGCAATGGCTTGTCTATAAAGGTTTCTCATCAAATAGTATTTCATCACACATTTAGCTCATCTTAGGGCTCACCATAGCCTTTTAGAACTTAAAGGTAGTTACAGCTCAATATGATTGTTAATGATTTCTTTTGCATCCTCCATATAATTTCTCCCCTCCTCCCTTGTGGTCTTAAGACATTAGGAGAGCAGTCAACTGATACCTTCAAAATTACTTGTACAGTTAATTCTTAATTATCTAGTATGAGAGGATATAGGAGGAGGTTATGTGAAACCCCATACACAATGGAATATTATTTAGCCTTAAAAAGGAAAGAAACTGTGTCATTTGTGACAACACGAATGAACGTGGAGGGTATTATGTTAAGTAAACTAAGCCAGACACAGAAAGACAAAATATTGTGTCATCTACTTTTATGTGGATTCTAAAAAATGTTGAATTCATAAAAGAAGAGGGTAGAATGGTGGTTATCAGGAGCTAGTGGGGAAGGTGAGAACAGCCATGTACACGAGGGCTAAATCCTGAGGACTGGTAGAGCAACAAGATATAAGGAGTCTGGGGCCCTGACCAGCTGGAGAGAAGCCACCATACCAGCTCCAACTTTTATATGACAGAGAAATGAATTTCTATCTAGTGTAACTATCATCACTTTGGGTCTCTATTATAATAATCTAATGTTATCCTAACTCAGTGGCCTTAAGGGAGTCAATTTCCAGATGACAGAATGTCATCATCATCATCATAATAACAATAATAGTACTTGCTTAAAGCTAGTAATTAACTATGTTCCAGCATTTTACTTACACCGATTCATTTAACACATTTTAACTTATATGTATTCTTTCCTAAAATTAATCTGTCTTTGGATATGGTTCCATAGTGTAGCCATTAGCATGTCTGCTTTGCATAGAGAAAGTCCTGGGTTCACACCCCATTGGAGCCATGGTCCATGGTCTACGGCCATGCCATACTGAACAAGCCCGATGTCTGATCTTGGAAGCAAAGCAGGATTGGGCCTGGTTAGTACTTGGATGGGAGACCACCTAGGAAGACCAGGTGCTGTAGGCATAAATAATAATAAATAGTAAAAAAATAATAAAAAATAAAATTAATCTGTCTTAGAGCATGTTTATAGCTGAAGCTGATTCCCTTCCTCACACTTCTCCCACAATTTCCCTTTTCGTGCTTTAAGAAAAAGATACAACTCTCTCTTGTGAATCTGTGAACCTTGTGATGAGGTCTCACCCTTAAGCAGCGTGTCTCAACCATTTTTTCATCATAGCCTCCAAAGGAGACTTTTAGACACTTTTCCCTAATCATCCCCATCATGAAATTTTAATGCCATAGATATACTCCATATATATATTCAGGTACTGCATGCATATCTGTGTTTTATGCATAAAATGATATTTTTCATCCCTCAAGAATCAATTTTTGCCTGCATCAAGAAAGCATGCCCTAGAATATAAAAATCTATGGGACACCAACGGATGATTGGAAATATTGGTGTTGGAGTGAGAAATTAAATGACTCTATGATGGCACAATGAGCCTTTTGCAACTCACATAATTTCTAATTCTTTGCTTTAAAAAAATTCGAAGACTTAAGTTATGAGCTGATAAACCATAAAGATTAGCTCAGAAAGAATTCATAGAATGGAATAACATTTCTATAACAAAACCCCCTCTATTTTCATTTACTTATTTAGATGAATAAGAGTTCTTAGGACTTTCATATATAAAAATGAAAAATATTAATATAATTGATGCTGAACTCTGACTCTCTCTAATATAAATTATTGTTTATCCATAGAAATAACTAGAATAACTCCTATTCATTCAGAGATTCATTTCTAATAAAGTTCACTTTTTATGTTTAATGATTTATAATATATTTATGTTGATTTTACCAAAATTATAGTGGTAACTGAATTCAGAAAACATCTTAGGTCCTTTTGGTTATAGGAAATTTAAAAAACCACATTAAATATAAGACTTTGTATATCTATATCTCTATACATAAATATATCAAAATATATCCTGTATAAAGCAGAAAAACTAAGCATAATGAACGGTCAATAAAAAAACTTCAAGAATAAAAATATATTAGGATAAAATCATATGGATCAAATCAGATGGAAATATGAGGAAACTGAGAGGAATATGAATTACTGTACAATTTCTGACTATTAAAGAAGTACTTGTTTATATATATTTTAAATAGATAAGTAAATGATGTTGGGTACCAAATTATAAGAACTTTTAGATTCCATTTAGGACATTTACAAGAGTCATATAGCAGTTCAATTAAAAGGTGTTAAAATATACATGTCAGAAAGTACATCCTTTGCAACTATTAAAACATAAATGATAAAAAAATGTTAGATGTCAGCATAGAAATGAGTGAGGTTGTTTAAAAAATTATTTTGAGGGACGCCCAGCAAAAAATGTTGACGATTACTGTCCTTTTACATAAAATCTGTGTCCAGCCGGTAACTCCGGTGGTAATACCAACATGCAAGGGTGCAGTAGAAGTTGCCTCCATCTGACTTCTGTTGGCCAGTTAGTGCTCGCAGCTAAGAGCGAGGCTGAATTTACAGGTGAGACACGAAATGACCGTAAGGGTTAAAGGCGCAGAGTCTGGGCAGCCAGGCTACTGCCAGGCTGTTTTGGCACAATAGCTGCTTCTTTCTCTTTCCTTGCTGTCTGCGGCCAAAAGTGGAGCTACAGACCTCAGAAACCTCTGTGCTCTGTAGCCTTCTCCTGCAGGAGGGCCTCCACCCCCAGGTGGCTGCACATCACCAAGTTCCCTAGGACTTTCTTCCCCCTGCTCCAGCTATTTTCAGCTCTTACTCCTCCAACCTTTTTTTTCCCAAAGATGTGGTCCATCTGTCTGGAATCCCCTAAGAGCCAGTAAAAGTGCCAAATTTTGGTTTCACAGCAGAAATATTCTATTGGCATCTCTGGGGGCGAGACCCAGGATTCTGCATGATTAATTCTCAGTGTGAGAATTATTTCCTTATGCCCCAGCTCCTTTTGTCCAACAAATAATGGTTAGTTTCTTTGCTTATGATAGGAATTTGGGTTAAAAACACCAAGAAATGGAGATATGGACCCAAATGGATTTCAGTCTGTTTAATTCTTAGATGACTCGCAGACCCTGGAGACTTCTTGGCTTTAATATAGAAGAGCAGGAAGAAAGGAATAATGTTCATAGCCAGATAAACTGCATTTTCAAAAAAAAGAACAGGAAAATCACAAAACAAGCTCTCTTCTAATCTGATTCTTAGGGCTGTGACATTGGACAGATGTTTGCAAATGTCTGCAAAAGTCCGACACTGACAAAGGGAGCAGGTGGTTTCCAGCACTGTACCTAACTCAGAGTTGGATGCCATTCCAGCTCTGGGGATTGAATCAGAGTTTGAACTAGACCAGCACAGTCATAATCAGAGGCTAAGAATGGGTGGTCTGTTCAGGGGGAGCTTAAGAAGGTACAATGAGTTCTATATTTAGCAGCGTCAAATTCAAGACCAGCTGATCCTGTGAGGAAGCCTGAAGGAAAGGCCCCATGAAAATGGGAGCTAGGCAGATGGATCCCCTTGATAGCATAAAGCAGGGTTTACCTAAAATGGGAAGGTATAAAAATGGAGTGGGGCAGAGAGCATCTCTCTCCAATTTTTCACTGCAAACCCCAGCAACTATCTCTGAGAATATTTAAGCCACTTAAGCCACATTTGAAATTCAGTTCACAGCCCTTCGTTTATTCTGAGTTCACTGCATGGTGCCTGTGGTGCTGGCTGTCAGAGTGATGTTTTCAATTATTTAAGATAATTCAGGCAAGGCAAAAATGTTTGCTTTGTGCCAGCCCCAACAAACTTGGCTTCCCTTACTAGCCAGACCCCATCTTTGTGCTACTGAGAGAAAGAGAGAGAGAGAAAAAAAATCAAGTATAAGCCCCAAGGAATGGGACAAAAATTTGGGGGAATTTTAAAAACTGTCTGCTGTGTATTTCTAGCTTTAGGGAGTATGGTCTTCTCAGCAACAACTATCTGTCTAGACTGGAGAGGAACTTTGAACTTTTTTGGAGAATTATCCCTGCTTCCCTGATTTCACAACACCCACTTCTCCGTTACCACCTTGTTTTTATAATAATTTAGGGAATTAAAATAGCTTGTTTTGAGAAGTTAGGGAGGAATTTTGTGGTTCTCCTGGAGGTGAAATGGAAACCTTTGTGGTAAATAGGACCAGGACTGAGGATTGCTACGCTTAGACTAGAAACATCAGAGAGTGGTCTAACAGGGTTTAAAGAGTCTTCAGCCTTGGACCTTTGTAAGGTGACACTTTGGTTTCTAGCACAAATGAACATTTGTTTCTAGCTTTTTTTTGTATCTCATTTGCATAGGCAAGATTCTTTTCATTTATTATGTTTACTTAAAAACTATTTTCAGCCACCAAAACAAATGGAGAGATATAAATATCTGTCACGTGTTTTATTTTTCATTTCACTGCTGGAACCATCCCCTTGCTCAGCTTAAAAGAAAAATAAAACCATCATGGTTTTTGTACCCATTTGCCTATCCTTTTCAGTCTGAATCACTTATGCATTGTTTGATCATTTATCGATTCATTTACTCAGTCGACAAACATGTACTGAGCATCTATCAGGTTCTCAGACTGAACTAGGCATTGGAATACAGGCAGATATGTTTCCCGCTCTCTGGGATCTTCCACACTACTGGAATTCTCAGCACAGTCTCTCAGGATATCTGTGCAGACCTCCCGAGACATGACATTCTCTTGGTTGTGTCAATTAAGGTCTAATAGGGGCATTTCCTGGCCTCTACTTTTATCCTGGCGATTTTTTTTTTTTTTAATGTATTAGAGGCAGTCACTTCAGTACTTCCCATTCTCCAACAGGGGTAAGACTTCAGAGATTTTAACACATTTGATTTTTTATTTTTTCACCTGGCTCACAGGGAGGCCGCACAGAAGAGTTCTCCTGGAATGCTTGGAGGCTGATGAACCATGTCCTTACACGATTAAAAGGAATTACATTTACATATCTGGGGGAGACGGAGAGGTCTGAGCCAGGGCTTTCACTGCAGGCAGTTGATAAATATGTCCTTGGGCATTTAGCTACAATCCTGGGGATTAGTGAACAAATCTCCCATCGTGAGAGAGGAGCTGTATATCAAGTAACATAAGGTCTTCATTACGTGAGGGAGAAAACTCTGTTTTCCAGTGGGTTAGAAAGCATCCAGACCCAACTTGCAGCGCGAGGAGCTCTAGGTAGCCAGCCTGTTGCCACATGCTTGTGGGTCCCCTGTGTTCAAATTCCCCACCCTCCTGCGGTTCTGCTCTCCCAGCTGTGAGGGAAGGGACTCGCCTGGCTGACTTGATGAATGCCTTTTGTTCTTTTTGTTGAGGGGGAATGTTAAGTGAATTATAATCTTCACCCCTTTGCACACTTCTGTTATCATTGACAGTGCATGGCTCCTCATTGATTTTATCCCTGTTTATTCTTATATCTCATTCCTCACACCCATTCCTCTTTCTACGTAGGCATTTATTCTTACTGACTGTGTATTATTTGATGTATATTCATTTTCCCTCATCTATTAATTATAAGCATATTCAAACATAGTAGAAAATTGGGAGGATAGTATAGTGTACACTCCTATAACCACCCCCTGGAATCGAGCATTTCCTAACACTTTGCCATACTTGCTTATCTCTAATAGGTGTTTGAAAGTAAGTTATAGACATCATATTAATTACTCCTAAATGCTTCAGCATGCTTCTCCTAAAAATGAGGACATTCTCCTATGCAAAGATTGTATCATTTTCACACTTAAGAGTAATTATGTAATTTCATCTAATGTCCAGTCCATGTTCAGCTTTCCCTAAATGCTAACAGTGATTTTATACTTCTTTTTAAAAAATATCAGAATTCAACCAGGGTTTACACAGTTTCTGGTTAACTATTTTTAATTTTTTTCTCCTCTAGAACAGCCTCCCTCTTTAAAACATGGCATTGACCATTCGAAGAGATGTGTCCATCTGTCATGCAACATGCCTTCCATTCTGGATTCGTCTGATTGCTTTCTCATGATGTTGTCGAAACTTTCCTTTTCTGTTTTGTGTTTCTAGTAAACTGGAAGTTTTATCAAAAGACTGGCTTAACTTCAAGTTCTGGCAAGAATGCTTCATAGATGATTTTGTGTGCTTAGTGTTGCCGCATCCTGTCAGGAGGCTCAGAATTTCACAACAGCCGGTTGCCTGACCATGATGTTCAATTTGATCACTTGGTTAAGGTGTTGATCACCAGATCCTTTCATTGTAAAAGTACACTTAAATCTTTGTAAATTAGCAAGAAACCTGTGGGGGTGGGGTGACACTTTGTTGTACTAGAACGTTCCTTTCTCCAGTACTCTTTCCCTTAATAACCTTAGATCCATAAATGATTCTTGATTGGATTATTATCATATTGGTAGTTGTAAAATTGTGATATTCCATTGCTTGATCCCTTCTATACTTATTAGCTGGAATCGTTTTATAAAGCAGAGGTTTGCTTTGTCAACTGTGGATCAAGTTAAGGCTACTTCTTGATAAAAAGGTAAAGTTAGATGCTTAGTTATTTCCCTTTAACAACCAGCTGTTGGAGTAATAGGTTAGTGTGACAGTCACCTCTAAAAATAGAAAATGAATTTTTTTCTTTTATCCCATTTTATTCTATCTTCTGAATGTCAGTATGAACTTATAGATATTATTTGTTAAAGATTTTATAAATAATCATAGTCATTTTCATTTTTTACTGCTCAAATTTCTGTTTTCTGCCAGAACCCTGATTGATAGACAATAAATCTATCCTAGACATCGCTCTATGTCGCTACTTAGACATCAGCTTCATTCTTTTACATGGCTGCATAGTACTCCATTACATGGATAGACCATAGTCAGTTCATTCTTTCTGAGCCAACTTTAACATTTCATCCCTCCACTCCCAGGAGTCAGTATGATTAGAGTCACTTACTTTATTTGTTTTCCTTTCTGATTAGTGACATCGAACAATGTCACTTAACCTCTCTGTGCTTCAGGTTTCTCTTCTGTAAAATGTGGATAATAATAGTATTGTATGTAGGGTCATTGTGGAGATTTAATGAGTTAATAAATGTAAAGACCTTAGTGTTTAATATATATTAAATATCCAATAACTTTTAGCCATTATAAAAGCAGCTATGATAATATAACACTATATGAATTATTATGACTATATTATTCATATGTGTTGTCATTCTCTGGTTGCCAATAGCCCTTGGGCAGTGTGAGGATAAGCAGAAACTTTTAAGGAGGCCAATGTAGCTTTAAAAAAGTGGAGACCTGGGCTTGAAACCTGAAGATCTGGATTCTAGTTGCTGGTTTACTTCTGACTACCTCAATGATTCATTAAACTTTCTTTATTTTATCTGTATAAAGTGGGAACTGGAGACAGGAGCTTAACTTTCTCCTTGCTCTCTGGTTTATGTATTCTATTTGACAATTGCTTCACACTGACCAGAGGACGGGAAAATCCTCTGCTCTGAAAACTGGGACACCTTCATCTGTCATCCTAGGATTGACGAGCCCCTGGGTTTCTTGTAATACACTGGAATCAGAATAAGGATTGCATAAGATATTTAGTACTGAAAAGAAAGTTGGGAGAGAGGAAATAGAGAGAGGGGGCGGGGAAGAGAGAGAGAAGAAAAGACAAAAAAGGTGGAGGGAGGAAGAGAAAAAGAAAAAAATTCAGACATTTTTTCTCTTAAGTTTCTTAGCTGTAGGATGCTTTTTCTGTTTCCACAATGGGTACTATGCCTTCCTGCACATCAGATAATCTCAGGGAAAGTCACTATTCAAAAAAAAAAAAATAGTGAAGGGTTTAAACTTCATATCTCTAAAAAGTTGCTTTTCAGAAAATAATACTTGAGATTTCCTTTAAATGCAGCCCAAACACTCCAACCAGTTGACTATCCAGCACTAGTAGTAATAGCTAGGTTTGTGTTGAACTTATTGAACTGCAAGGAATGTCTCAAGGAGGTCATTTTTGTGGTGTGCAGAGCAGTGTATGTTCTCTAACTCTGGTAGTCTGGGCACAGAATGAATGAGAGGTGTCATGTGTATCTAAAAGAACGTTCCCTCCTCCCCACCCCCCAAGAATTTATTACCCTTGCTTTATCATCTTCTCTTGAAGCCCTTCACGTTGGTGGTCAGAATGGAAATTTCAAAATTTCCCTTAAAAACTCTGCCTGAGGCTCGTGCACTTTTCTGTGTGCGATACTCCAATGAAAGAAAAACAACTCTGTTTAAGTCTCACTTTCTCTAGGATGAACTTAACATACCCATCGCCCTGTACCTTTGGCATTCCCTGAAACACTCAGCACTTAAGAAGCCTGTACCGTGAACCCTGGAATTGGCGAACTGCACTGTGGTGAAAGGAGCACTAGGTTCAGTCAGCATCCCTGACCCTACAGTCTGTTTTGGTTCTTTCAGGTAGGAGCTGCCTGTTGTAGGGCAAGACCCTTGACCTCCCTAGGGCTCAACTTTCTCAGATATGAGCCAGGCATAATATATGTTGTCATGAAGATTAAATAAGATAATAGATATTAAAAAAATGCTTCATTAATGAGAGAAAATGTGAAAATTTCACAATTAAGATTTTTCTATGTTTCTGTTATCTTTCTAGTCTGTTATGTTATCTATATCTGGCTTCCCTGGTAGAACCCACAGCTGCCTACAGATCATTTTCCACCGAGCACCCAGTGAGATCCTGTGAAAACATCGTGTCAGGGATCACACCCCTTCTCGAGCCAGTGGCCTCATTTCTCTCTCTGCCCTCTTGACTCCTCTTTGCTTCTCTGACTTCAGTTCCTATTTCCCCTCTCCTCCTCGTCTCCCAACACACTGGATTTCCTGCAAGTCTTCAAACCTCCAGTTTTGATCCTGCTTCTGAGCCTTTCCAGTTTACTCTGCTGGAAATGCTTCCACCCCAGACATCCATGAGGCTCACTATTTTGCTTCCTTTGAGTCTTTGCTTTCCAGTGAGGTCTTTTCGGCCTTTCTGTTATAATTGCAACCCTGGCAATGTCTGACCCTCCTTCCTGCTTTATATTTTTACATAGTACTCATAACCTTCTAATATACAATGTGAAGGACTTGTTTTGGTTATTATTTGTCTTTCTCCACTAGTTTATGAGCTCCACAAGAGCAAGGATTATTGTCTGTTTCATTAACTGATGAATCCCCAGCACCTAGAACACGGCTTGGCATGTAGTAGACCCTCAGTAATCGAATTGAGTAAACAAATAAAGACAGTTTCAGTCTCACACTCAGACAGAGAAAGGACGGGAACTTACATTTCCAGACACTTTTCCATACATAACTAGTTAAAAGAAGCCCCATTATGAAGTGTATGTGGATTCCCTCCCTTCTCCCACCTGGAAGATATTTGTGTAATCTCTTCATATGTTTTAATAATCCAGGAACGCTGATTTTATTCCAAAGACCCACGGAGAAGCAGTAAATTCAGGAGAGAAATTGAAGCTGGACCATACCAGGCAAATGTGACCCAATGCACTGACCTACTGTAGGCTGTTGTTTCCTCACCTAGGTTTGTAGTATTTTCTTCAGCAGCATGTAAAAGGCAGAATTGTGACCACACAGTATTTCTCAAACTATGTGCCAGGAAAAGCTCATTCCAGGAAATGGTGATCTGTGCTCAAAAAGAATAAGGGTTCTGTGGTTTTGATTCATAGTACATATTAGCATATTAAAAGCTCTGAGGAGTCACACATCTTAAACATAAAGGGTGGGTAGACTGTTAAATAGTTACTAACTTTTTGGGATAAGGGAAGACTTTTTCATTGTATGCCTATCAATGCCCCATTCTGCTCCCAAAGAATAAAATATAAACGAGTACTAACATTTATGGAGTTTTACTTAGTATTTTGTGAAAAGGCCCAGCACTGAGATAAAATGTGTACACCAGGTCTATGACATCATGCCAGATAATTTTTTAGGATCCAGACAATATTAAATTCTGTTTCAGTATGTTCATTTATTTGAAATGACACACTGATGTTAAAAGTCTCTACCTATTTTGTGGCCATGATAGACAACTTACAAACTTTCATTTTCCATAGATCTCATGGGTATATACATTTTATTTTGCCAGTGAGTCCTGTTTAGTCCCTGCAAACTTACCTAAGGAAGGAAATACATTTGTAGAAGGAACACCCATGACGTCAATAATATATTTTCAGTTACACCGCAGCTGCTTTTCGACGTTTTATTACTGAAGTACTTATCAAGCACTGCTCCCTACTTTATGCCAAGGATTCCATTAGACACAACGAAGTACCAAGGGGAACAAGACAAGGCAAGATCGCAGAGCTTACATTCTAGTATCAGCAGGAAAAGACAACAAGATGCATGCCAAATCGTCAAATGTCGAGACAACAGTTTTAAGAGAAGAGTCGGAGCTGAGATAGAGAATAAGGTGTATGTGAGGGTGTTTCCTACTTGAGGTGAGGTTAGGGGGGAAGGATGCTCTGAGGTAAGGACATTTAATCTGAGATGTAAAGATGATAAGGAGCTGTCCGTGCCAGGATGGGGAAGAAAAGTGTTTGTTTAGGCAGAGAGAATGGCATGGCCAATGGCTCAGCTGCAGGAAGTCACGTGCTGAAAAATGGAAAGAAAGTCATATGATTGACCAACAGTGCTCATGAGAGCCGTGAGATGAGGGGAAGGTGGCGGTCAACATGTACGTGCAAATCACTCAGGGCTTTTGAGGCCATGAGATGGACTTTAATTTTGAGAATGATATGATCCGGCTTATGTTTCAAGGAATCTCACTAAATACAGAATGCGCTCCAGTGCACTAAAAACGGTAAGTGAACAATGGGCATTTTAAAGTGCTTTTAACTATATGAAAAATACAGATTACGTATTTATCCTTCTCTCTATTCATACATATCCTCCAATTCTACAGGAAGTTATGAGTCTTGGCGAAATGTTGATACACTCTGTTTTAATACATGAGTCTTCATGTCTAGGCTCTGCATACTTCTATGCTTTAGAGAACATCCATAGCCTGGGAGCACATGTGAGGATTTTTAGGGTAAAGTCTACCTTCCACAGTTCTGAAACTAGTTTTGGGGGCGTGTTACCCCCGTCATTACCTCTTTCCTTCTTTCAAGGTCCAGATCTTCCTCAGATCTGCATTCTACCCATCCTTAAGCGTAGCTGTTCACACAGAAATCCCTGTTAAAGTGTTAGAAGAATTATGTTATTACATGGAGTGGGTTGAAATGTGATCTCTACCAAAAGCATTTATATTTTGAAGATGACTTTTTAGGGCAGTCCAGGCCCCTGAGACATAGAAGAGCCATAGGGTCAGTAGGTGGGGCATTGCTTCTTAGGAGGGCGAGAGGGACACCTGCTCTAAGTGCTGTCTTTTAGAGGGTTCCATGTATTAAAGCACACACACAAAATAAAGGTAGTAAGTCATATGTGGGGTCTGTCACTTGGGACTGTCCAGTGTGATCCACAACCCTAAACATCCATGATTATGACTCTCACCATTCAGGGTCCTGGGAAATGCTTTTCCACGTCTCTTGCCCTGTGATCTCAACATCTGTAGGGTATTTTACTGCTGAAGACAGAGATAAACACTAATTTGTGTAGGAAGGATTTGAGCAGTGAAAGAACTTAATGAAGACTAAACAAATTAATTAACTGTTCAAATCTCTCCTCTCTCGAATTCAAGAGATATATTGCTTCCTGGCAGTGCCGAACATCCATTTTTCTTGCTCTTCTTCATGCTACAGTTAGTGGTGATTGAGGTTCTTGTGAATTAGCATGATGCTTGCAAATGGCAGTAGAGAGCATTTTGCAACATGAAGTAATTCATGGAACTCTTAAAGCTGTGCTTATGTCAGTATAGACATAACATGCACGAAGTACTATAGTGGTTCTTTTTGTTAGCTATTAGATGAACACTAAAATCTAGGACAGCAAAAGCGTTGTCTTTATAAAAATGTTGCATAAGATTTTTAACATTCTTAGAAATTAAATTAATAACTTCAGCTTTATTTAAATAATTTTAATTTTAAATGTTGCTATGTCAATTATAATTTATAGTTTATCTTCTAATTTTAATAGATAATTTTAAGTACTTCAGGATAAGTCTGACTTCTTTGAAAAATTTATAAAAATTCATTTTTATTTTTTCAGTTTTTTAACTTTAATTTTCAGAATTTGGTGGAAACCTGTTTAAATTTTTATAAATTTTGAATATCACTTTTAAAATATTTTAATCCCTTAGATTATTGAGAATGAGTATAATTTATGATTGTGATAGAAATTGAAAATACAGCAGTGGAGTTCAGAAAAGAGAAAAAATCTACAAAGAAAACTAAGTAAATCTTCAAAGAAGCAGTCTGCTAAATTAAAAAAAAAATCTGAAAAAAAAATGAGCAGGCTTCTGTTGGGTATGACCCACATAAAACTTGCAAGTAGAACATTACAAATTCTTTTTAAGTCAGGTTTTTTAGTATTATTTACATAAAGTAACAGTCACCCTTTTTAGGTATTCATGTGTTTTGACGAAATGTATACTATTGTGGGGTAACCACAACCCCATCACAATACAGAGTATTTCAATCAACACAGAAAGTTTCCCATTGCCCCTTTGTAGTCAATCTCCTCCTCCTCTCTCAGCCCCCAGCAACTTTTAATTTGAGTTCTGTCCCTATAATATTGTCTTTTTCAGAGTGTCATGTAAAGGAAATTCATACAATATATAAGCTTTTGTGTCTGGCTTCTTAGCATGATCCTTTTAAGAGTCATTCACATTGTAACTATATCAATAGATCATTTCCTTTTGTTGTTGAATATTAATCCAATGCATGGAGGTAGTAGAATTTGTTTATCCATTCACCAGTTAATGGACATTTGTTTGTTTTTTTTCCACTTTGGGGAGATTATAAATAAAGTCACTATAAACCTTTTTATAGAGGTCTGTGTGTAGATATAAGTTTTCATTTTTCCTGGGTAAATACCTGGGAATTGTTTGCTGGGTCATGTGGTAAATGCATGTTTAATTGTGTAAGAAGCTGTCAAAGTATTTTCTAAAGTGGCTGTCTCCTTTTGCATACCCCCCCAGCAGGGTATGAGAGTTCCTCTTGCTCTACATTATTGCTAGCACTTGGTATTATAAGGTGGTTTCTTTTTCTTTTTCTTTCTTTTTCTTTCTTTCTTTTTCTTTCTTTCTTTCTTTCTTTCTTTCTTTCTTTCTTTCTTTCTTTCTTTCTTTCTTTCTTTCTTTCTTTCTTTCTTTCTTTCTTTCTTTCTTGTTCGTTTCCCTTGACTTAGCCATTTTAATTGGTGGAAACTCTCTAATTATCAAAACAATTGAATTGAGCAAGAAAATTATTCTCATTAGCAACACAACTCGAATAGATCAGATGAAATCTCACAATTTCGTGCTACTGATTAAAATGACATGAGTATGTGCAGGCCTCCATTTGTTTTCCCACCCACGAATGATATTGGTGAGGCTGTACCCACTCTATCTCTTTCTTCTGCTGTGAAGCTGACTCTTAGGAGAGGCGTGTTGCTTTGGGGTCTTTCTGAGACCCGGCCGTGTAAAGGACAGCTGCCACCTCACTCTGCAGCCCCTTCTAGTGGAGTTGAGGCTTCAACTTATCCTCTTTGCTCACCCTGCCCCCTCCACACTAGAGGTGAAAGAAGAGTCATCTGCCATCCCTTGGTCTAGAAGACAGAATCTGTGTGTAGGTCACTTGTTTTTAGGATCCCTAGCATGGCTCCATGGGCCATTTGAGGGAATGGTGAGTGACACTGAAGAGTGTGAGCAGTTGATCCTTATTTCCAACACTGTCATTGTGATGAGCTTTATGAGACGTAGCAAATGGTAGCATGTCCTATTGATGCCATCACTGGTGAGACCTTGATAGAGCTTCCAGTCTGGGTTGAGTTCAGCTTCAGGACCCTTAAATCCTGGATGCATGGCATTGGAGAAGGCTGGTCAGTGTTGGGCGTAGGCCATCCTCTCCTAGTAGGGGAGGGGATGTGAGTCTGAGGATATTTAACTTACTCTGCCTGACTAAACTCTTTAGTAGATTGTAAAGAACGTCACTTAGGAAAAATGTACTTCCTCAATGTCAGATTCAGCAAAAAGGCACTCAGTAGATCAAAATGCTGCTTCTTTCTGACCACAAGAATGTGTCCCCATAGGAGCAGTGGTGTTTTGTGATCTACTGGCTGTAGGCTGAGCATAATACTTCCTGAACTGGCATTTGAGAAACCTTCAAATATTTAAGGGCACTCATCTCTCCTCTCAGTTATTTCTTCCTTGGGGATTTTAAAAACCTTGAGAAATGTCCTCTGCAGATTTTCTTCACAAAATGCAAAATCTCAGCTTTTTTTCCTTCTAGTAAATTTAGCCTATCATCTTATACCTGTTATACTGGCAAGCCAACATTTCCTAAAGGCTAATTATGTGTAAGAACTTCACAGTCAACTACAAATTAATTACATATTTTTTATCCACTTAATAGCACTTTGTGTGGTTGAACATGCAAGCTGTGGAATCAGACACTCTAGGCCCAAATCATAACTCAACTGCTGAGCCAGCTGAACATATTCTCTTAAAATTTGAATGTACTGCCAACCTATCTTCTTATTTCCTTATTTTGAAAGTTTTGACCATTAATGTAATTACTTTCATGTACACAAAGAGTTAAGAACTTGCAAATGTATATACATTTATATAATAGGTCCCACATTAATATTTTTGTTGCATTTTATTATTGCAATAAAATGCTGTATAACCTCAGTCAAGGGCCTTATCCTCAATGAAACTCTTTTTCTTAAAATAATATATATATTTTTTAAAATTGAGACATAGCAAACATTAAGTAGTTTAATTTTCATTGTACAGCTTGGTGAACTGTTGTATACACCCATGTAATCACATTAATTATGGTTGCATTTTATTCCTGGAAAAATAAATCTGTTTATGATAAATTAAATAAATACATTTAAACTTCAACTGGCTCATAGAATTTCAGTATGCAAAGCACACAAGAAAGTTTTACTCCAAGTTATGCTTAGAATACTTAACTATAAAGAAAAGTGAATATTCAGATACTAATAAAAGTCCTCATGACAAACTTTGTATGACTGACATTGTTACACTGATTATATGATGATAGCCTACATGATCTCAAGATCAAATACACCCTAAGTTTTGATTAAATATTTCTCTCTGTATTTGTCTGTGTTACACTGCTCACATATGTGATCTACAGAGTCTTAAGTGCTACTACAAAGCCATTATCATATCAGATAATTCAACAGCTCATCTTACAATGAAAAAATATAAAAGACTGGCTTAAGTCCACCTCTCCAAACAGCCACATAATCAGTGGAACCTATACAATGGTGACTATCTGGATTTCATCTCAGAATGTGAAATTATTTAGGCTGATCTTGTCATTCCTTGGTCAATAGAGGAAACTACGAAAATAAAAATAACTTGAATCTGTCCTGCCTGTCATCTAACTGTAATAATAATAATAATAATAATAATAATAATAATAATAATAATAAAAAACAGATAAAGCTAGTTGCAGAGTTAATAGAAAATATTTCTTTCAAGGACAGGCTTCAAAGTGTTATAACAACTTCTTTAAATTCTGATATTTCCTACAAAGTGTTATAATAACGCCTTTCTTTTTATTCTGACATTTCTTAAAGTGTCATAATAACTCCTTTTTTTCCCAAGTGACTGCTGTTTTCTTACTCACTTAGAAACTTCACTGTTTGAAATGAGATTGGTTAAGAATAAAACATCTCACTCTTGTCCAGAGCATCTAAGTGACTTTGAAATAGAGAAGTAGTCTTGGTTTCCAGCCAAGCGGCAGGGCTTGTCATAAGAGGTATCTGGACTCAGCATTTCACACCCATCTTAACTTTGTAGTTTCCAAGGAAACAGGGCCCTTGGTCCGCTTTGCACCTTGGACTTGATGTTGACATCATTGAATCTTTCAAAATACGACTTCAGTTAAATTTTACTTGAGTCTACCTTTCTCCACAGCCCTATAATCAATCTTTCCCTCTGGTGAGATACTCCATGGTTCTCTGGTATGTGGTGTTCCTCTTTTCAGTGGATCGATAAATCTGCTTCTCTTGACCTACTGGTGTAACCCTGGAATGCTTAAGCTGATTAGGCTAGGACAGTAGGTTTTATTATTCTTGTATTTTTTTTTTAATATGAAAAAACTGAAGCTCAAAAGGTTAACTAAAGTATACAGGGGGTCGTGGATAACAACTGGCCACAGAAATGAGATCTGCAGTGCGCTGAAGCCAGTCCTTTTGGCGACTATCCCATGCTGACTCTCTGCCTTCCTCTTCCAGCTCATTACTGCTCTAGTTTTGCTTAACAGCCCCACCCACTGTGAAGCCAAAAGTCCACTCATACCACTTTTCCTCATCATACCCAATTCTGACACACGCCTCTGTTCCTCAAAGTGTGACTTCAGTTTCCTGGTGTTCCTCTCGGCCAGGAACCTGAACCAACCATTCGGTACTCAGAGTTCTGAGTTCGTTCTTCCTCAACCATATCAGTTAGCAAAAATTTCTAACAAGCACAGACATGCAAGGGTTTTCACCCTTGCTTGTGCTGTTCCCTGACCTTAGAATTTCTTGCTTACGGCTCTTTGCCTGTACAAACATTAAAAAAAAAGTCATACTAAGGTTTTGGTTGCAAACAACAGAAACCATGCTAGTTTGTTTTAGCAGACAAGTAATCAATAAGGACACCAGATATTTCATAGAAGATTTGGAAGGGCCAGAGCACCCGACTTAAAGGCTACTTTGCAGGATTCCACTGCTGCTGCCATGGGACACAGCACAGTTTCCATCTCTGACACTAAGCAGTGCAAGGCCCTCTCTCACTGCTGTGTTGGAAGCGGGTATCTGCCACCTACTTTAGTTCCTCTTACTAGTCCCTTATTAGGACTAGTAAGACCGGTGCCTTACATCGTGAGCATCCAAGTCAGGTTATTCATATGTATATCGGACTGGTAGAGCCTAGGTAACATGTCTACTCTGTAACTGCAAAGGAAGTTGGAAAAAAGAGGATTTGGCCTCTACCTTAAGGGGGCATAGACTTATAATGTGGGACAGTCCCTCAAATAGGAAGATTATCTAGCAAGAAGAGATCTAAATAAGAATGTTAAACTTTTAATACGCTAGGGTCCAGCTCAACAATCTCCTTATCTGGGAAACATTCTTCAAATTATAGCAAGAATTCATCTTTCTTTGTGCTTTCCTTATTTGCATATCTACTGGATTATTATAATTATAACAGCTGTGGTTCATACCTTTCCCAAACCTCCTCACCTGTACTTCAATTTATGACTTCCAATGGCTATGATCACATTTTTTTTTTTTCCCCTGCTGAGGGATTTTCCTGAGAAAGTGTATAAATATCCCAGTTCCCTTGCCTTTTGGGTGGGATAACCCTGAGACATGTGTTTAATAGTAGCCCCTAGTGTTTCCCAGTAGGAATAAGCCCTGTTGTCACAGTAGCCACTGGCCTGACACTCCCTTTATTGGCTGCCTTCCCTACCTTGTCTCACTTTCCCACTCCCCTATCAGCAACTACTTGCACTTAAACCTTTGTACCAGGATCTGCTTCTGTTGAAATCCAAAATAGGACAACGCTCTTCTCCATATTATAGATAGCCATCTACTTATCTATATTTCTTGTAAGATTTATAAAGACAGAAAAGCATAGCCATTTTTTTTTCTGTCTCTTAAGGCCCTACACAAGCCCTTGCATATAGGAGGCACTAAGGGGATATTTGAGGAATTGAATTAAAATTGGGATATTGGTCAGATTTTAAGTTAATACCACTGTATAGCCATATAATTTTACTCTTTCTGGAAGAATAATGACATATGGTTAATAATGGATATTTTTGATGATAGGGATTGTAATTATGTGGTTGAACTTTCTACCTTTGTCCATATATTATTATTACTTTTAAAAACATCAACCTTCCAGGAGGGTCGTGGCCCTTTGAGGCCATACACTACTGACTGATCCAATTACTCTGGGCCCTTTGTTGTTGAATGAACTGCCAACGCCAAAGCTCTGTGCAAAACACTTCATGAGGAGTGCTGGGGGAGCCAAAGGGCTCTGACTGACCCACAGTAGTTTCCCTCACCCTGGACCCCCAGCCTAAATCCATTCCTGAATAGAGTAATTCCTTCCCCAGTCCCTCTTTCCTTGTCCGATGGGCTTCCTACCCTTGGGAATAGCTTCCACATGAGTGGTCTTTTGCTTGTTTTATTCTTGAGTTTTTGGTTTTGAACATAGGCTCAGGGCCAGTGAGTATAATTTTAATGGATTTAATGGATAATACAAATAAAATGAATGATGAATGTTATGTAATAGCTGGCAGACTCTGAATGGTTTTAGCTGTGATTCTGAAAAAGAATCAAGAAAGGATGTGGTTGACACACACAAAGTTTGAATGGAGCCATCCTAACTTTCCTGTGGATATCAATACTTCAGCAGGTGGTTGGAATAGGATGGCATCAGGACCAGCCAATGGAGCACCCCTCCCTCAGGCTCTTAGCCTCTACCATAATACTGAAGAAATTCCCAGATTTCAGACATTCTTGTTTCTGGAAAGACATTCACTCTTCCCTATCCACCAACGTTCATAGTCTCAGTGGCATTATCTTCCTCGAGACTCTCCAGGCTAACCTTGCTCTGTATCACTCTGTTGCTGGTAGACACCTGTGACTCTCTGGGTGTTCCTTATCTCCCAGACTCGTTTCTGAGAGATCTGTGTATCTCTTTTGTTGATGCCATCTCTCATCCTTCCTCAGATCTCAAACCTCTTAGCAGAATTCAATGTGTAGATAGGAAATTCCCTTCTTTCTAATGCCCCTTTCAGCATTTTGGCTCTTTCAGAAGGATACTGCTCCCTCTGCAGCACTCTATAAGGGTGGCTGGTTTCTCTCTTATACCTGGAACCACTGGGCCTGGAACAAGATAGCTGTCATTCTCGCTTCCTATCGCTCTTTCCAAACCATTGTTTCACCTTCCTCTATGAAAATAACCAGCTTTGAAACAATATTGGACAATATCATTTGCCACTTTCCTTTTGGCAAACATGTACTAATTCTAGTGTCACTTCCCCGCATTCCTGGCTTACTGTCACTTTCTCGAACACTATACCCATTATATTTTTGATGGTTTCAATATTCGTATAGATGAATCATCCAGGATAGTTTCAGTTCCTTGGCCTCCTCTCTTTCAAATATTTCATGTTCTATCCTACGTCAGCCATTCACTTGCATGGTCGTACCATGTGACCTTGTCCTTACCAAGAATCTTATCCCCTCCAAAATCTTAATTTCAAGCCTCCTGTTATCTGAGTACCACTTTTATTTATTTTATTTTTATTATTTTATTATTTACTTTTATTTACCGATGTCTTTTGTCTTCTTCACCATCCCAATTTTCTTGCCTCCTCTCTAGGAGTAATCACCATCCCTAATTTTTCACTTTTAATTTCCTTTATTTTTGAAATGACTTTTACACATATGTATATATTTCTAAACAGTATTGTTGTTTAACTGTTCTTTTGGAACTTTATTCCTAAACAGTATTGTTGTTTAGTTGTTCTTTTGGAACTTCATACTGCATGTAGTCTATTGGAACTTGCACTTTTTAAACACTATTCTATAAATAAAATATCTCCATGTTGTTGTGCCCAATAGCTATGGTTTGGTTTTATTGCTATATAATAGTACAAGGTTTGAATATAATAAAATTCACTCATTCATTTCTCCCAAGGCCGTTTTCAGCTTTTAATATCATTAACTCTGTTGCTATAAATAGCTTGTGCATGTCTTCTGGTGCACAGTTGTAACAGTTTTTCTAGGAGCAGAACTGATGGGCCAAAGAACATAAAAATGTTCAACTTTACATGATGATGTTATGCTATTTTCTAAAGTAATTAGTACATCACTTCCTAGTATTCCACTACATTCTGATTGTAAGTCTTGCCATTGCCGAGACTTATAACCACTGACCACACACTGTCTTCTTTACTCTCTTCAATTTGCTCTTTCTTCAGCCCATAGTCCCTGGTCTATCATAATATTCATTCTTTTATATCCATCCTCAGTTCCCTTGCCTCCCTTTACATTATTATACTTTTCTGGCAAAACCCTAGTTCTGACTACAGCCAAATCTCTGTTGGCTCTGTACCTGCACCTACCCAAGAGAACACGGTTACAGAGAGATACACACAGTCATGCTGACTGTGCTCACTTTACATTCATGACCACTTAGCTTCAAATGATGCCTAACAATCATACTATGCTTTCCTGGTCTATTAATTCTTCCTGCTTCTATTTTATATCTCTCATTTCCCCTCAGATCTCTATTCTCTCTTGCTACACCCTCAGCCTCAGCAGATGACCTTGCTCCTCTCTTTGCTGAGAAAATGGAAGCAATTAGGAAAGAACCACCACTGGCTCTCACTTTCTCACTGACTTTTCTACTTTCATCTATGCTTATTGTATTATCCATTACTATGGAACAAATTACTCTAAAACTTAATGGCTTAAACATCATTTATTATCTCATGGTTTTTTGGGTCAGGAACCTGGGCACAGCTTAACTGCATCCTCTCCCTCTGGGTCTCCTAGTATTTCCCTTTCATAGGTAAAACACTTGACAAATCAATGAGTAAAAGGTCAATAACCTAATAACAAAGCAGGCAAAAGATATAAACAATAGGAAAAATGTTCAAATTCACTCAATTAGAGAAATGCAAATTAGGGCTACAATGAATACATGTACTTTATGTTAGATAACATACTTTACAAATATACATAAACACACACAGATATAATTAACTCATTTATTCTTCTCAATTCTATGAAGTATGTACTATCATTACTTTCATATTGTAAATGAAGAAACTGAGGCTCAGAAAGGTTAAGCAATTTTTCCAAGGACAGCTGAGAAGTAGAAGAACCACAGTGCCTCTCACCTATTTGCACACGCAAGAAATGATATAAGCATAAGCACATTCACTGCAGAGCCTGGCACAAGGCAAGCACTGGGTAAGTGTTGCCTAAGTAACTAAGTAGGCGCTATTTATAATAGCAAAGATTGGAAGCGACCTACATGCCCCCAATCAGAAACTGATTAAATAAAATATACTAGGGTTAAAAACGAAAAACAATGCATGGAGAGTACTGATAAGAAATGATCTCTAAGATTAATAATTAAGTGAGAAAAGGAGGAAGCAGAAAAGTATGTGTAGCATGCATATCAACTGTATAATGTAAAAGGCATAAATGTAAATGCATGGTCTATCTCTGGAATTGTTGACAGAAATTAATAAGGAAGATCACCTGCAGAGAGAGAACTAGGTAGCTGGGTGATAAGGGAGAAATGCAGAAAACTTTTTACTATATTCCCCCACTCACTTTTTTTCTTTTTTGATTTCATGTGCACATTACCTATTTAAATGAATGAAGAAAATTAAATGTGAAATAGTGATAATTTTTTAAAAACTAAAATAAAATAGTCTATAAGCATCAGTATAGAAAAAACATAGTTATAGAATGAGCTGTTCCTTACTGACTGCATTTAAAAGTATAGTGGCTTTATATGCAAAAAAATAGACATGGTCCAGGGAGGTTAACATGGCATGGAGGCCAGATATTTTGAATCCATGTCTTGCTTTTGACTTTGACTGCTAGTGCCTGAGGCAAGCGAAATGAAGCCAGTCAAATCTGGATAATTGTACTTAATGAACATCAAGTAAGGAGTTTTCACTCACCTCTGCATTGTGAAAACTGCTTGTTGATGTTGGTGAAATGCTTTGAAGGTGCAACGTTCCAGGGTGCAAGGCAGAGCCTGCTCAGACCTGTGTGTTGTCATGGGAACTGAGACTCTAACGTCAAAACTTTGAGGACACTTCTAATCACTATTTACTTAAACAAATATTTTTAAAGGGCCAGTAGTGCCAGTGCTTCCAAGTGTTTCTTAAATGTGTGTGTGTGCCCAGAAAATCACCCTCCTTCAGTTGAGTTTTCTGATTCCTGTATTATTTTTCCGCAACACTGCAAATCTTCCAGTAAGTAAATTTTGAATGTAATTGTTTCAGGAGAAAGGGTTCTTTTCAGAGACATGAGGCTTAAGATATATCATAGTGTATCATTCAATAAGGAAATTATAAACCCTTTAGAAAATTACAATGAATTAAGGGCTAGTGTTGGCTTTTTTAACAATGTCTATTAAATGAGTCTATAAACATATAACGTCCACAAAGAGAAATGAAATGTATAGTCTAAGAAAAGAAGACCGATGGAAATGAGAATGTTGGTGAACAATTCTTCACAGATCTTTCACACATCTTTATATCCCGCAAGCAATGTAACGACTACCCTTTTGTCTGGAGTATCTTCTCCAGGATGTTTGCATAGTTAACATCCTTTAAAAATAGGAATGATGTCTTCCTTCAGAACAAATGGCATGTTGGCTTACTGTACTTTATCAAAGGTCTAAGTTTTTTAAGTTCCAAGTTCCTCCCCTGTAATTCAATAAATTACATGTACAGATATGTAGTCCTTTTCACGTCACTTGTGCTGATTGGGGCTTGGTGTACTTGTGCATATATGCAGACACTCTGGTTACTGCCATTGCAGTGAGTAATAAACAATTCTTTGTCTTTGACCCAAGAGTCTTATGTCTTCTACCAGGGCACATGAAACTGTGGCTAGGTGACTTCTTAGCTTGTAAGTGAAGTAAAATCTCAAACTCTTCACAGTTCTTGAGAGAGAAGCATTCTGTAGATCACAGCTGTGCAATGAAAATGTAATATAAGCTACTCGTGTAAGCCATATACATAATTTAGAATTTTGCAGAAGCCACATAAAAAGCTAAAAAACCCCTGATAAATTAATTATAATAATTTATTTAACCCAATATATCTAAAATATTATCATCTTAATGTATAATCCATATACCAATTATTAATGAACTATTTTACAATCTTAATTATGAAGGCTTCAAAATCTGGAAGGGTTTTCAACATTTACAGCACATCTCCATTCTCACTCGTGACATTTCAAGGGCTTAATAGTCACCCCAAATGGGTTCCATTTTGGACAGTGCAACTCTAGATTGTGAAATACGGTAAAATGAAAATAAAATGTTTCAAGACTGAAATGGATTTTCCTTTAAAAAATAATTAAATCCAGAATGTCAGAGTTATTGCTCATTGGTCCTGCTACTCCAGAGACTCTGAGCCTTGTCCTGCATGTTCCAAAATTTAAGTCTGACAGACTTGTCAGGAAAACCTTCATGCATTATTTAATCCTCCTGCGCCCTTTTAAACACATTAGGGATTGTTGGTTCTGCAGCTGCCTGTAATAAGACAGGAATGTAGGATAAGAGTTATTAAAGACAAATTTGATACCAATCCATCAAGCCATGCCTTGTCCTCATGTTTCCAAAAACTGAAATTTAAATGCTCCTTAACGTTCCCTTCTAATTTTCTCCTTTGAGAAGTTTATCTACCAAGCTAGAGGAGGGGGAAAAATCCTAACCTCAGCTCGTATTATATTACTATTTGAATTGGAGCTGGCTATTCATCCAATTTTGACAAAAGGAAAATGAGTGACTTCAGCCAGGCACGCTTTGCCTCTATTTGCTCATCTGCCCTGCCTAGTTCACAGGGTGCCATGTGACCACATGGGATACTAGCAGCAATAAATGACAAAGAAAGAGGTCGCCTGAGATATCAGATGCAGTGATAATGAGTAAAATGATCTGTCCTCACTACAATTATTTTCTAAATAGCATTCTTCAGACCTCAGAGTTCTGCATGGGTTCGATTATGGTAAATAATTTCCAAAACTTTTAATCATAGTGGCTGAAGAAATATAACCCAAATAACATTAAGGTTTAAAAACAGAAAATATGAATTTCCAGGATTTATGCACACTGCTCCTCATATGTCTTCGTATCCTCCATTCATGGCAAAATATAGAAATTGAAGAAATTTCATTTAATTCTCTAACCTCGCAAAGTCTAATGCTTGAGAAAAGGGCTTCAATAAAAAATAAAAAAAATACAAGATTTCCTCTAAAATATATACAACAGAATCCTTTCTTAGGCAAGATTTGCACAGGGAAAAGATGCTTCAGTAAACAGTGTTATCTAAATCAATCAGTCAGTCTCTGTAAGGTTCTTATAACATTGGCAGTGAATGAGTTAAATAATGACGCAAAATGGCCAAGTGTGGTCAGACACCCTGGAGAGTTAATATCAGTTCTTAGATTCCAGACACTGGACACCTCAAGAACTCCCCACAAACCTACAGAAGAGACAATCCTGAGCCCCAGTCTCCACACAGGTCTTCCACCAGCTGATGACCTATCATCGCCCCTGTCGTTCTGTGCCTTTACAAGAAGCTGGGATTTGATCTAAGACTCTCAAGGAAGTTCTGTCCCTCCCTCATACTTCTATTCAAGAATTACTGCCAAGTCACCTCAGCAACATTCTCTGACCTCCTTCTCTTTTCCCCACCACCCTGATTTCCCAACCCTCTCCACAAGATTCTCCCCATTTTTTCTGCCATGTCTCACTTTAGGTTTCATACCTAGGCTTTGGCCAAATCCGTCCCCAGTGTTGGACCTACCACCCACCTTGGCACCTGGCCCTTTATGAATTCAGCTTGCCCTACTTACAGCTTGGCTTCAGTTGCTGCCTCTTTGGGTATGAGGCACCTCATCCTGCATCACCCCCCAGGTGGGCGCTATTTTAGGCAGCCATTAATTCTGCTGGCAGTCATTCTTTGTATTAGACAATCTTTCTCCTCTTCTCTCCTCTCCTGCCTTCTCTTCTTTTCTCTCCTCCTCTCCCTCTATTCAAATGATGGTGCAGTATAGTAAAAATGGAATTTGGAGTTGATAGAAACAGTGTTAGATTCTAAGATGCCACCTTGCTGTGTAACCTTGGCAATTACTTACATCTAAAATTGTTCCTTCATCTATAAACTGGGGATGATAACAGTCAGTGCTTAGCTGTAAATTTCTTTTCAAGTTAAAAAGATGTGTGAGGGCCAGTGTGCAAGAGCCAGGCATTAATGGACACATGAGCATGGCATGTTTGAAGAACAATGAGCTGAGTGTTCTAAACTCAATTGACTTTTGTTTGCCTGACTCTTTTTGCCCGAATTGTATTGTTTTTCTTTCTAACACAGATATATATCTTGCAACTCTTGCTACTTTACATCACAAAATCTTTTATATGATATGCTTTACCATTTGTATTCCTTTCTGTAGTGCCTCGACTGTTACAGTCAACCATTTCTTGGCTTGGAAGGAACAGAGAGTTCCTGTTAGAGTCATGAAGGCTTCCCAAAGGAGGGATTCAGATGTTGGAAACCCATTTAGGTTTTTGACCAGGAAATCCCTAGAAGAACATATGGCCATAATAGATGTTGTTTGTTGAATGAATAAATTTTCCAAAACCAAGATGGTCTCTACTTCTAAGTTTCTATATCACTTAGATGGCTATTCTTTTATGCTCCTTAGTATATTCTAAATTATACTGTCCTATTTGGGGATTTACCTTAGTCCCTTAACCAGAGTGTAAGCTCCCTCAGCGGGAGTAGTCTCATTTCATCTGTATTACCCCAAAAACTGAGCACACAGTCAGTCAGCATTTGAGCTCTTATTGGGAGAAAAAAAAACCCTCTGAATTCTGGACTATGTTCTCTCTCTTCACCCCACACCTCTCACACCTTTTCATTACTAATATTAAACTGTATACCAAAATTTAATTTGTTCAAGATTTGACCTTCAGTTTTCAAAACCAAGTGAATTTAATAAATGTCTCTTAATAAAATCCATTAATGAGTGGTCTAAATTTATTTTTGAATGCAATATGTACATTTTTTTATCAGGATAAATGAAAACACATGTTGTGATCACCTTCTTTACTGTGGTTGTTAGTAGCAGAGTGACAGCTTCCCAGGTCCATGGCACCATGGACAGTGAGTCAGTGGACAGTGAGACAGGGAGACAGTGAGTCTCCCCCTCCTCCTGTTCCCCTTTTCCTCCGCGTGGCTGCAGTGCTTGGTGGAGGAAATCTACTACTTCATCCTCCCCTCCTTCCCCTGGGCCTACCCAGTTCCACCCATCATTAAACAGCCTGGCTTTAGGGCAGGCTCAAATAGAGCCATTTAAGAAAAGAAGCAGACAAAAATATAATTCTCTGGCTTTCTGTCTCTCTCTCTCTCTCTCTTTTTATTACATAGGGAATTACAAAAATATGCTTAAATCGACATTTCTATTTTTTGATTTGAATATTAAACTTCACCAGCTTTTAGCCCAACTCATGATTCTGCTAACTGAAGTCTATTAAAATTAAGGTTTGGGAACATTGCTTTGGCTTGTGTAAATCTAAAAAAGACATTCCTAAACTAGGTTGGGGCAAGCTGAGCTCCCCACACTAATAACACGAATACGCCCTCAGTCAGCATCTGTGTCACCAAAGAAAGGCGAGAAGGGCTCCCTTGCACCCCTGACTTGGGTATGATGAAGTTGGGGCCTAACTTCATCATTGCAACCCCTGGGGCCTTCTGGGAAGAGAATGTGCTGATAGCATTTATTCAGCTGCTGCAGTCCTCAGTTTCTCAACTCTGAAACCCTGTCACTTTTATTTAATGTTTCTTTTTAAAATTCTTGCATTTTTATGGGGACTCCAAATGGCACAGGGATGTCTGCATGCATCCCTTTGCCCCCTCAGGAGTACACTGACCTCTGTGACATGCTCAAGAGGCTCACCCTTGGAGCAACATCCATTTCCCAGGCTGTTGGGCAGCATTATTGGCCAAGCAGCTACAGGCTTCAAAGGCCCGGATGAGCCCCCGTGGCAGGTCAGCCCCTGGATGTGTCTGTGATGTGAACAGACAACTGGACAAACACAAAAGATGGAGCACGGTTCTTTATTCCTGCTACACATTTCCCTGAGCAAAATTTGCCAAAACTACCTTCTCACGTCTCACAACATAATGAGGCTTTTGTGTTGTTGGGGGCTGGGGAAGACAGTGCATGTTAGCTTAGAAGCATCTCAGAGCTAGGTCTTTCATCTTTAGATACTCAGCCAGCTAGTACATCTGGACCTTGCTGTGTCCACTAAAGCTTGGCACCTCAGTGTTCTCTTAATTTCTTATCCTGTTGCAGCTAACTCCACCTGGCTTGTGAGATTCTCAGCCAAGTGCCCATCTACTGGTCTTCCACAGAGTGTGGATGTACAGCTTTTCACCACTGGGCTCAGTGCCTGATCCCAAAGGAGCACAACAAATATTAGTTGAATGAATAAAGGAGGTATTAAATGAAACCCTAGAAGAATTCTAGAACAAAATTCTATCTTTAGAAACTGAGCCATTTTTCTTAGTTTGGATTCCCCCCAAAAGCAGATTCTGAATCACAATTTGAGTGAAAATAGTTCATTTGCAGAGTAATCCCAGGAAATACCAATAAAAGGGTAAGGAAGTAGGGCGGGCGAGGGAGAGCAGCTAATAGCGGGTGACTCACTCAGCCACTTACCACTGTGGGCAAGTGGAGCATAATCCTGGGAGCCAGCGAGAGACTCTGGCCCCACAGTGACCCCGCTTGGAGGGTAAAGGAGCTGGAGTAGGTAGGCATTATTCATCAGTTCCTATCAGGCATTGGCAAAAAACTACTTTCAGGGGCGGCATCGACTCCAGCCTGCTGTGTGCCCAGGTGGAGTGAGCTCTGGGGGCCAAAGAGACCATCCAGCCGAGGTGTACACAGACGGTTGGATGTCAGGCTGGCGGGCATTGGCAGAGTCTGCAACACCTTCCCATGTACTCTGGTTCCTACTTTATCTCCTCTGTACAGTTGGCTGTCAAAAGGATACTTAAAGTCACTGACTCATTCAGCCCTAGGAATAATAGTCAGTTCCAGGTACCGCAGCCTAACAGAACAAGTAATCCCCTCTGTCTTGTGTCTATTACATTAGATGTGTGGCTAATACCGATATGCATTTCAGCGAGTCACCCATTAATCTCATAGTCTAATCTGGTTGCCTGTCATTCTCTTGGCCCTCATTTCCAAATCTCTGTATCTGTGTCTTAGAACTCACAGGACAGAGGAAACAATGCTTATGTTTAAAATTGGAGGGGTTGGGAAGTTTAAAAAACAGCAGTGTCATAATCCAGAGGGTGTGACCATTTTTAATAGTATTATCCTTACACTTCTCCCCAAATCTGGCACATTAGACCTATGATGGACCTTAGGTATCATTTCATTCAAAGAGCTATTTTATAGACCATGAGCCCAATGAGCAGAGAGGTGAAATGATTTGCCTAAGGTCACACAGCTGGTTAGAGGCAGGCAAGATGAAGGCCTCCTAACCCCTGTGTCCACCCCTCCTCCATGCTGCTGCTCACATTAACCATTCCCAGGGCTCTGGGGAATGAGTCCCTGAACATGTGGGTACAACTTGTTAAAGAACAGTGGACCAGTGAAGAATGGGAATAAAGGATTTGAGTGGTGAAAAGAAAGGGAGAGGCCAAAGAGGAGGAGTGTAGAAGTCAGCGGTTATTGAACACCTACTATGTGCCAGATACTATGCTCTCAGATCTTGTTATTCTCCACAAAACATCTCTGGAAGGTAGGTGGAATAGTGTAGTCAAAACCTATACACCATAAACTTTACCAAAAAAATAGAGTAATTTTTTTGATTTAAAAAAAAAAAGTTGATTTCATCTTGTTCTACAACTTTGTTCCTATTCAATAGCAAGAAATTAAAAGAAAAAAAAATCATAACCTAAGGTTGTCAATTTAAAGCAGCTGAGTTGCCGAGGGACTGGCCAATGAGGCCAATGATTTGACTCTGTCAGCAGCCAAGACAAGTTACTTACATTTCCCTTGTTCATGAAGAAATTCCTTTGTGTGCTGAGGCAACCCTCGGCATGTGCAGTTGGCAACCTTTAATTTGAGCATCCTCTGCCCCTGTAGAAATTCCAGGTCTCTTCTCTGGTTACAACACTGGGGATCTCTTTAAGATATAAATATATAAAAATATATTTAATATAAATAAAAATATAAATATATATAAATATATTTAATGATATTAAATATATATAAATATATAAATATATATATATATTTAGTAAGTATCTGTTACATGATTCTTTACTTGTAACATTTCTAAAAAAAAAAAAAATGAATTGATTAGATTGGGCCAAGCAGAGAGCTGGCTATGCAGCAAATAGGACCCAGGGGCAGAGCTAGGGAGGTGGTGGTGGTGTGTGTGTGTGTGGGGCGGGGGGTGAGAAGAAGCAAAAGAAGGTGTGAGGAAGATTCTCAAAGTTTAAGGGACCTCCAAGAAGAGCAGGCATGGCATGTCCAGGGCTGTGCAGAGACTCAGCATGAGGGTCTGGGGAGATGTGGTTAGGATGGAGTCCAAAGGCACATAACAGAGCCACTTCCTATGCAGTGACCACTGGGGAGGGGGACTCTTGAATAAGCAGAGCAAACGTTGAGGCTGATGCTGCCCATCGTGAGGGC
Source organism: Cynopterus sphinx (assembly GCA_030015415.1). NCBI lineage: Eukaryota > Metazoa > Chordata > Mammalia > Chiroptera > Pteropodidae > Cynopterus > Cynopterus sphinx. The sequence continues at coordinate 18,988,111 of CM057379.1, read as the reverse complement.
CAAAAGGTGGCCTTCGGATCCTGCCTGCACTCAGGTGGGAGCCAGAACCCCATCTCCTGACCACTGTCCAAAGCGCATCACGCCAGGTCCAGATGGCATTGCCTGTCAGTGCCCAAGAACCAAGGGGTACATTTCAGGCCCTGTGCAGCCCTCTCTGAGCTGTGATTTCCTTTGATTCTGTTGTTCTTGTTCCATCCGAGTGGGACTTCTGTTCCCATTATGAAGGCCACTGTTAAGTCCTTTTCATTCTCAATGGCTCATTTAGTTCAGTGGGGGTTTGGGTTTTAGAAGGTTTTCTCTTTTAAATTCTTTTTTTTTTTTTTATTTTCCCCCTTTAAAAAAAAAGGTCATAAAGAGCTTTAAGATGCCATGCATGAAAAGCTCTGGATAAATGCGGCTTGTACTGGATTGTAAAATACTGTATTGTTTCCAGTTTAATTCCTTGTGTGAGACTGGAATCAGTAATTTCCTCGTCCTGAGGCAGAGGCTGAATAACAACCGGCTGCAGACTGGTCTCAGGGACCGGTGCCTCTGGAAGCTGTGAGGAGAAACCAGAGGTCCCTATGAGAAATTATCCTTTTGGTCCAGACTTAATTTTTCTAACTTTTGCATGAAATTCAAATAACACTTTTATGAAGAAACATATCTCAGCTCTCTGAAGTGGCACTGTGGGGGCTGGAGGGGCCGCTGTCTAGGGTCACACACAGTGTTATACATCACAGAAAGGACCTCCTTTTAACCCTCCTCTAAAAAGTCACCCTGTCTGGTTTGTAATCATGTTTGCTTATGCGAAAGGTCCTCCCTTTGAGTTACAGAGTCTGTTTTGGCTCTGACGGTCCCTTTTCCCTCCCATCCAGGTTAAGAGTCTGCCCAGTTTCATGCCAGCAGGACCGCGTGTCCCTCATGTCTGCCACGCTTATCCCTGCCTCCTGGTCACTGCCTTGGTTGGTCCCTTGCCTGGCATGCTCCCCTACCAATCTTTCTCTCTGGCTAGGTTGTGCCTCTCTGCTTTCAAGCTACCCTTCTTCATAAAACTCCATTTCCAACTCTATTAGGCCTTCTATTTTCTGATCTCTGTAGTAATCATGGTCATGGTTGTACATCTTAACCTTTCTGGGGGTTTTGAGTTTGGTACCTAGGTTAAATCTTAAGTTTTTGAAGGCCATGCCTTTCTCATAGCCTGTATCTGTCACATGTGCTGTCATACGTGTCTAGTATAAAGAAATAACTTAATAAATTCTTGTTGTTTGTTTTTTAATTGATTGATTGATTATTTGTTGCCCAGACTCCACCTGCCCAGAGGCTGATAAGGTCTTTTGCCCAAGTGACCCCAGATGTCAGCAGAGGTGTCCCTCTGACTCTCATGGCCACACATGCTAACAGTTTCACCCTTCCTTTATCTCAGGAGCAAGATTCAGGCTGTGTTCAAGTTTTTAGAAAAAAAAACCCACTCATGCCAAATGATTTGTGAGCCTTGGTAGATTTTCACTAAACATTTGGGGATGGTGGGAGCGTACATTGGCAGAACGTAACATTTCACTGTCTCCTTCTACTCATTATGTGGAATGAGCACAGAGTCCTTGTGCATGAATCTGTGTGCTGGCAACACTTGGAGACTTAAAACATCTGCTGGGGACTCCACTGTGGAATATGTCTAGAAAGACAAGAAAAAACTCAAATTTATTGGGAAAATGAAAAGAGGCAGATGGATAGCTTCTAAATGGCATGCAGGGGGTTTCGACTACTCTAGCTCTTGTTAGAAGCAACAAAAATGGCTCCTCTGTCCCTTGCCTTGCAGCTTGTAGAGCATCATCTGTGCCTTGAGGGTGGTTTTAGGGTCATACTTGTTCATCTTAAGTGACTTAGTCAAATATTTCTTCTAAATAAATGCCATGCTTTCTCCAAGAATAATTCCAGGAAATTCTCTGTATTCTTATTCTCTTTATTCTCACAACATCAGTACCCAGAAGGGTTGAGTTTACCTTCTATGGATCCAGTTATTAAAAGTGTTTATCAGAGAATGCAGCCACTAAATCGGGGTCAAAGAGGTTCCAGACATTTCAAAACCTCCTGCCCCTTAGTGCCACGGGATACCAAGAATAAGGTCTGGGAAAACACTGCCAAAAGGGCCCCCAGAAGGTCTTGGCATGAAAAAGTAAACAGATCTCCCCAGCGGAGAGCTCCAAACCCCCTTCTCATCAGGGGCTGTTCACACGGGTGTCCCTGTGTGTCTCTGGCCAAGGGCTGCCACCCTGTCCCGGCTTCGAGCATCTGCTTATTTGGATTCCTTTCCATGCCTTCTGCCTGCCTTACGGAAATAGCAGTTTTATAGTCATGTAATTTCAGAACAGCAGAGATTTCATGTTAAGGAAAAATAGAATCGGTGCTGGGTCACTGCTATTGAAACTGTACCACCGTTGGACACTTGTTCTGAAAGCGCCCTCCTCCTAACTCCTGCTCCCAGGCTTCCCTCTCTCGTTTAGCCTTTTGTGCGGCTCCTTTGGTTTCTCGCTCCTCAGATGTGCACACAGAGTAAATAACATTCCTTCCTGAATTTGTCCCTTCATTTCTCCAGCTTCTGTGCTTGGGGGCTCTCCAGCTCCCATCCTTTTTCTTTCTTGCTAATGTTCTCCTCTCCATCCTTTGTTGATACGCCAATTTATTCAGCACTAGCCTCCCCCTTCCTCTCCCCTTCCTCTCCTCGCTGTTTTCCATTCCTCACACTCCTCTGAGCCAACACACACTCCCCAAATTGTGTGTGTGTGTGTGTGTGTGTGTGTGTGTGTGTGTGTGTGTGTGTGTGTGCGTGGCCCAGGAGGGTAAAATCTATTTTTGTCTCCATATCCCCATTGAGGTGGGAAAAAGTGTATATTCCTCCCCCACAAATTCTAAGTGTCCAGTGTGGCCATTCTGAACCTACGGTCAATTTTAGGCACAAGCTAAGGGCTGTGGGATTTTGCAGGGTGCTGGGAAGGCCATTGTTACAGTCACTCTGGGTTGCCTGCCTCTCAGCCATTTCTCCCTTTCTCCTTCTAACTAAACCCTGACTTCCTTTGGGTTATGTACCTCTGACTCAGCCAGGGGCACCAGAGAAGATGGGCTCCATCTCCATTCCCTAGCCGTGAGTCATGATTGGTCTAAGTAATCTGGAGAGTTCCATTCCCCTTATCAGTGATTGGTTTTAGGCATAGACATGTGAAAGACATTTATCCAATGAGAATGAACCATAAGTCGGGGGAGAGACATCTGGGAGAAAGTTATCCTCTATCTTTAGATAATACACTGAGAAAAAAAGTCCTTCTTACTGCCCTTGTATGTTGTCTGGATGCTGTGCTGTTGACAGCTGCTACATCCATCTTGAAAACATGAGAAGACAAGCCCCAGGAAAAAGACATTCTGCTGAACATAGCAGAAAATAAATATGAAAATGAGCTGAGTCCTCTGTGGACGAAAAAAGGGCCACATTCTAACCCTGACAAGCTCAGGGAAGCCCTGCAAACTCAGAGACCAAAAGTAACCATGTGGGATGGTCAGAACACAAAAGTTCTTAACTGAAAGTGGGCCTTGGTAGGTAGTCACGTGCTGGGCCTGGAACTTACTTGGCAAAGGTCAATCTTTACCCTAAGTGAGCCCGGCTATCGTCGTTTTGCATCTAAGAGAACCTATCTTTGAAATGTCAAAGTAATCTTCTTCAGACCTCTCAGGCCACAACCACTGCACCAGACCACAGAACCCCTCTTGGTTATCTTGTTCCCAGGATACCATCTCTAAGAGCTGTAAATGTTAATTGTTAATTATCCTGTACCCACCAATGTAAGAGACGTATGTACATCTCTGTTTTACTTTTTAGCCAATCTCAGAGATTTTCCTGCTTTTCTCTCACCCCGTTAATCAACCACCAATGGATTTCATATGACCCTCCTTACATCTCCTCCTCTGATACTAATGTATAAAATAAGCTACAAGACTGCCAGTTTCTGGGTATTTTCTCAATCCGTTGAGATTTTGCTTCCTGGCAATTGTTTCCAGTTTTTGGACACTGGACAAATAAACTCATAAAATTCTTCACAGGTTTGGATGTTTCTTATATTGACACCTTGGTGACGTTCTTGAGCTGCTAAAACTATCTTACTCTGGATTTCTGGTTTTTGAGATGATAAATCTTCCTTTTCATTCATATGTCTTAACATTTTGTTTTTTGGAACTTAAAATATCTTTAAAAAAATAGCTTTTCTGACCTGAAATAATTTCTTCATACATACCATCTCTGCCCTACTTCACTTGTGATGCACAAATCATATTTATAATAATAATAGCTATTAATTTTATCACTTTTCATGTGCTAGGCACTGTTCTAAATGTTTTAAATAAAGTACAGTAATACACTGTATAACAACAGGGTGTGTTCTGAGAAATGCATTTGTTGTCCGGTGATTTTGTCATTGTGCTAACACCATAGAGCGCACTTACAGAAACTAAGTGACACAGCCAACTACGCGCCTGGAGTAGATAGTGCAGCCTGTTGCTTCCAGGCTACAAACCTGTACAGCATGTTACTGTGCTTCATGAATACTGTTGGCGAGTTTAACACAATGTTTAGTATTTGTGTATCTAATCATATCTAAATGTAGAAAAGGGACAGTTAATATGTGGCATAAAAAAATAAAAAAATGGTACACCTGTATAGGGCACTTACCGTGAATGGAGTCTGCAGGACCAGAAGTTGCTCTGGGTGAGTCAGTGAGTGAGTAGTAAATGTGAAGGCTCAGGACATCACTGTACACTACTGGGGACTCTGTGAACACTGTGCACTTAGGCCACACTAAATTCATAAAACAGTATGTGACTAATTCGAACACAGGAGAAAATGATGCAATCAAGAGAGTAAAAATGAGATATATGAGGCTGCTCCTGGCAAAACACAGCATACGGTTTTACAGCAAACTTTTTTTTCTTAGTAGTAATAGTACACTCCAAAATAATAATAAAAAAACAATATAGTAAGTACGTAAACTAGTAACAGAGTCACTTAGTATTATAAAGCATTATGTACTGTATACAATTGTATTGCTATAGTTTTACACAGCTGGCAGCATGATATATCTGTTTTCACTAGCATCATCACAAACATGTAACTATTGTGCTATGACATGACAATGGCTATGATGTCACTAGGTTATAGAAAGTTTTCAGCTCCATTATAAGCTTATGGGACCACTGTCATATACATGGGCCCATCATTGACCAAAACATTGCTATGTGGAATGTAACTGTAATTTGTTCAGCCCTTATAAAAGACTATAAGATAAAACACTCTTATTATTCTCTATGTAGATGAAGAAACTGAGGCACAGAAAGATTGAGAAAGTTACTAGTAAGAAGAAGTGAAATTTGAACTTGGAATGTCTGGCTCCAGCATCTATACTCTTAACCATGACTCTATCCACTTCCAGGAGTTAAACAAGCTGGGAGTTCTGGATCTTAACTCTTCTGGGAGGGTGCATGTCTGCTCTGTCCTCGCTCAGGTTCAAATAAGCTACCTTGCCCTCTCTTGAGTGAGGGGTACTACTTGCAATTTCTCATGAGTGTCTATAAAATTATAGAAAATGCATTTTAATCTGTAGTTGCAGAAAGCAGATTGGTATTTGCCTAGGAGTGGGGGCCAAAGGAAGGAATTACAAAGGGGCATGAGGATTTTTGGTGAGTAGGTGATGGAGATGTTTATTAAAAATGGTGATGGTGAGGGTTTCACAGGTATACACACGTATCAAATATATCAAATTATACATTTTAAATATTGTAGTTCATGGTATGTCAATCATACCTCAATAAATCTGTTAAAAATTTCTAGATGACTAGAATAAAACGTATACAAATGGTTATCTTTGGGTGGTAAATTTTGGGAGTTTTATTTTTTTTCTATATTCTTTTCTTTATTTTTAAAGTTTTTTCCAGTGAGCTTGTATGGTAGAAAATGAACATATATGCTTTCTTTTTTTTTTTTTAAGCAAATATTACACAGGGCAAAGGCAACATGATTAACTTTACGGGAACACTGCGAGTTAAGTAGTCCTTTGTGGGCTCATCTGGGAACCCAATCACCATTTATAACGAGGCTGCTGTGAAAAAATGTACACTCCATTCCAAACACTGATTTTAAATTAAATTTCCAGAACAGTTTTTTTTTGTTTTTTTGTTTTTTTTTAGCTCTCTCAGCCACAGAATCTTTTGTTTCAAGTTTTGATCACAAGAGTTTCTTTCACTTTCTTGGGCTATTTTTTTCACAGTAGAGTAAAATGGTTCCTTAAAGACTGAAGTAGTATTTGGTAGAGGGAATGTAGAAGAGGACTGAGGCCAGGGAAGTTTTCTGTTTTCTCCACAAGGAAAAGCTTTCAATATGATTACGGTCAGAAATATGACTATAAACATTGCACCTTGTTATGGCAAATGCCTGCCTCCTAGTTTATGTGGACTGGTGACACAAATGCTTGATGAACTGCCTTCTCTTCCCTGACACAGTCTCCCTAAACCCCTAGGCCCCTCTTAATGGCAAGCCTTGAGTCAGGCTCCTGTTACAGGGTACCTTCTGTAGCCTCTATGGAGTCTGTCCTACTGCTCTCATCAGACCTGAACAAACCCTTGTTTTCCAGCTAAGTTCTCACCCTGGGTTCTGTTTGCAGGCAATAATACACCAAGCAAAAAGCAGGCTGAAAATTTCTCACTTGGTGGGACTCATGCTGATTCTTAGGGAGTGGGACAACAATCAAATCCAACTGGATTTAGACTTACTAGAGCCTAAACAAAATTCTTCAGTTCCTTCAGACTAGGAAAGCTTAGAGAACACTAAGAAAGGTTTGCATGAGAGTTACAGTGGCTTTTCAGAATCACAAAGATAAAACTGCATTTCCCACCATTTATTGCCTTGGAAACCTCACGTATTCTCAACTACACAACCTGACCACACCTTAGTCTATTGAAAAGAGTTCAATCTGAATGACATTACACTTTTTCTCTTACTCCCCAAAATAGGCTCAGCTATGTTTCCTTCCTGTAACACTCTTATGGCACTTGTAAAGTTATGTTGACATTTCCTGCTTATCTCAAAGGCAAAACCTATTTCTTTATTCTATGTATCTGTCCCAGCATCTAGCAGAATTCCCGACACATAGTAGGCATTCAAGAATGTATGTGTGATGTATGCATACTGTTTTATCAACAAATTCAATGACTACTGAAGCTTACATACATACAATATTTGAAGGTAATTGAGAGAACATCGTAGGAATAATCCAAGAGTTTTCTCATTATTTAATTTTGCCCATGTTGTGGCTACTTTGACAAGTTGCTGAGTGTGCCAAAGGGAAGTACAGTACCACAGTTGCATTAAGCTGAGCAATTGCATCATTCTGTTACCTTCTCTCCCCATGACAGCTGATTCTCCCAGAAGTCTCCTGTCGGAAAATAATTTCTAAGTCATTGTACTCATTCAAAAAGGTTAAGGTTTGTGTCACTCAGCATTTTAGTTCCAAGCAACAGAAACCAACTGTAACTAATTTAAGTTAAAAAAAAGGGACTTGTTAAAAATATTGGTAGCTCATAGAATCTTGGGTCAGGCCCAGGAATCATCCAAGCACAATGCCTCAAATGCCACAGTGAACATGCCATGTGAAGACACCACTGTTTCTGGCATTGGCCTGGAGGCTGTGGACTGCACAGCCGGCATCTCTGATGTAGACCTCGGCACTGCCACCGATGTGACTGTTACTGCACCTCTAGAGATGGAATGGAGCTACCCTCCTTAGAATGGTTTGTAAGGGTCCTGCTCCTTTGTGTCACCAATTTCCAGTTCTAAATCTAGGGCAGAAACAAAATAGCTTGAGCCTAGCTGTAAAGGTGCTGAGACGGTGATTGTCTGGCATGTTTACTGTGGAAGTGGATGGTCTCTGTCTCTGTCTCCGATGCCAGTCCTCTATGAGGCTGTTTTATTATTACTCTCTCAAGGGATAGGAGATACTAAAATATCTTTAATACACAGATACTAGGTACCACCATTGAATACTGTCTTTGTGACAATGTCACAAAAGAAAATCAGTGAAACTTAAAATATATATAAAGGCAAGAACTGGACAGTCCTATGTGGAAATCAGTGGATTCTCTCCCTTTGGGACATCCATGTTGTTCCTGATGGTGGTTCTGCTGCACACAGTGATGCAGGTTGTTCTGAGGCACCTTCCTGGAGGTGAGTGGGGGCTGAAATTCAGTTCAATTCCCTTCTCACTGGGCTTAGCCTGGGGCCTGGCACAGAGCTGCATGCTCCTGGAGAAAGGGCACAAAGATGCTCTCTGTTCACAAAGCACTGCACCTAAGCCACCAAGTTTGTCCAAGTTTGAGGGTTCCTTTTTCCAATTCAAGCCAAGATCAGTAGTGGACAGATCAGTAGTGGTGGCTCTGCCCAATGGAGAAGAGAAAATCAGTGACTAGCGTTTTTAGGATAAAAATTAAACTCAGCTCTGGTGTTTTGTTTTGTTTTGTTTTTCTGCCATAAATAGTCTTCCTTGCCCTCTTGGCTTATGAACTGTTTGAGGTGAAGAATTTGCTAGCTCATGGCTGCACATGACTCAGAAGTCCTGTGACTATCTTGGCTCTTTTGGAATTGACCAAGACAGACACGGCAGGTTGTCAAGGAAACAGTTCTTTTTGTCTTGTTTAGTAAAAAAAAAAATTTGTCTGACAAAGCTTTTGTATTTATTCCTCCTTTCTGTAGATGAATGCATGGCCCTTGGCTGTCACCAAAACCTGCTCACCTACCCACAATCCAACACATTACATTAAAGCAAAAGAAACACTTTAAATCAGTAACAATGTTAGTTGTCCTGAGAATTAATTGAGATAATCCACTCAAGGGGCTTAGCACATAGTGTTCAGCACATAGTAAACTCTTAGTAAATGGTCACATTAAAAAAAAAAAAATCAGTTGAGATATAGGATTCCTATATGAAGTCCTAAAAGTATTCACACCTTATCAAGTTAGAAGCGAAACGTATTTATTTATTTATTTATTTATTTATTTATTTATTTATTTATTTATTTATTTTTTTTTTTGCAGTAGGCTATCAAAGCCCTAGGCTGCCATCCTAGTTGTCCCCAAAACACTGGTCATTATAAGTTATGGATTCACTTAATTTTTGAGGCTTCAGTCTAAATGGCCCTTGTCAGCACTGGAAAGCAGAAGAAGAAATCGAGACAAAATGAGAGACAGAAAAGTCACTCCTGTCCACTGGCTTTTTTTTCTCTATTTGAAATGTCAAGTCTATCTGAGGATTGCCCGGATTTCTAAGAAGCTAGCTATTATGTGAATTGGGACCTTGACTCTCATCTGGGACAAAGCAGCCCATAGATTTTTCTCACTCTGCTTGCCCCTGTCCCCCTTAGCATTGATAAAGTTAAAACCAATCCACAATATAGCACAATGGTTTTAAGTGTAGGTCTGTTTCTTCATATGAAAATAGTGATGATTAAAACAGTGATGATAATAGTAGCACCTACCTCAAAAGGTCGTTTTAAGGATTAAATGAAGTAATATTTCTAATGTATTCAGCACGGTGCCTGGCACACAGAGGTGTTCAGTTAGTATTAGCTATTATTAAGTATTGGGAAATAAGACCATGAAACTTTATTTATTCATCATACACTTATTAAGTGCCCTCTCTCTCTCTCTCTCTCTCTCTTTCTTTCTCTGCCAGGCACTATGCTAGAAGCACACTCAAAGACAAGGAAACTGGGCAGTTGAGCAGTTTATGGTCTCATAGGACAATAATTTAGGATAGGATGAAAGACAGAGAACACAGTTTTAGTGTGATGAATAGGCATCCAGAGATGATGGGAGTACACATGTCTGGCCTGTGGGAATCTTATGTTTTGCACAGTGTACTCAAATCTTGTTGTTATCTGTACTGTAGCCTGAACTTTGCTTCCATATGGGATGAAAGGGGATCAGTAGTTGAGTAATTTTGATAAAGCCATGACTCATAGAATGGAAGGAATCTTGAGCTTTCTTAATTTATACTTTGCACCAGTCTTCAAGAAGGTCAGTGCTCAAATAATCCAAGTTACCCATGTTTTTTTTTTTTTTTTTTTTCCCACACTGGTCCTTTAGTACAAGAGACTTACTGGTCTCTCTGGAGAAGAACCTGTTTAAAAGCTACTTAAACAAGGCTACTTTTCTCTCTTTCCTCTTTCTACTTCTTTCTCTTATACCACAACTTTATTTTCCCACAGTAAATCAAACACATCTTCTCTTAATGAATGGAAATGAGCTGGGCAGAATTTCAGGATCACAGGAAACTTACTGCCCTTTCTGTTTCTGCTGATATCTATCCTTGAGAGCAGTTTTTGGCCATATTCTGGTTCCTCATTGAAAGCAGCATTAGAATACCATTCTTCTGCATTCCCCAGGGAGAATCCTCAGTAAAAGCCCTTCCTGAGAATTTACGGTTAAAGTTTAATAGAACTGAAGGTACTTATCATTGTCCAAGAAGTTTTAGTAACTTGTATTACCTGGACTGGGATCTGGAGTATGACTCTTGCTTTTTACTATGGGTTCTATGACATAAGTAGGGCAGCACCTGCAAGAGTTGAGGGCCACAAGGGTGAGGGGGCCCAGACTCACCTATCTTTACCTCAGTCCAGGAGCTCATTTTATTTCAGCAATTGAATACCTTTCACATGCCCAGTACTGGGCCAGGCATGACTATTTGAAAGATCATACAGTTCCATAAGTCTGCAGATACCATTAACACAGCTAAACCTTTAAAAGGCACAGGTGTATTCATTTGCTACACAGAAATTATTGAGAATAAAGTAGCTTGGAGCTGGAAGAGACCTTAGGAATTCTCTAGTGCTCAAGCGAAGGATTCCTTTTTACTAATCCCTAATATCTGACTATTCCACTTGAGTTTACATACCTCTCGGGAGGGGGAAATGAACATTTTTCCACCTGCTAACCAGAGGTATTTTTTTATATGAATTAAACAAAATATTAAAAATAAGGAAGCTAGAACATAGTATGCCCTCAACCAAATGTTAATTTTTTTTCTACTAGGTTGGAAAGTTCTTTACTAAACCAATCTTAATACAACTCTGTCTCTTTCAGTCATACTGATTCACCCTTCAACTTCTGAGTCAACAATGAGAAAAGTGTACTTCCTCCTCTGCATGACTGCCCTTTAAGCATTTGAAAATAGTGGACTTCAATCTCACCTTCTCTAGCCTCAGCTCATCCTCCTCAATGTCACTACCTCAGAGCAGCCCACACTAATGAGTTCTGCTACAATAGGCATTCCTTTTCAGTTACTCTATCAATCACCTTGTTCATTTTCTTTCCACAGTCTAAAATTGTTTTGCTCATTAATTTGCTTATTTCTTTATTGTTGACTCTAATATAAGCTCTTCAGGGCCAGGGATCTTGTTTACCCTATTCACTACGGAATTTCACGTGCCTAGAACCATGACTAATAAGCACTCAACAAATATGTGTTGGTTATTAGTGGAATGAGTCAGTGAACCAGCCTGAAGCCATCTCAACCATTCCTTATAAGATTTTATTTTATTCAGTTTCTTTGGCTTAGGTAACCAAATAGCTCTATGCTAAAGGTGAAAATGAAAAATAACAAATCTTAATTAGAACAAGAAATGTCTACTAGCCATTTCCTTTTCCTACTCTTTTGAATACAGTGAAATACTGAGAGAAAACAAAAAGCTGTTAGGATCTGGATTTTTATATGGCATCTGCTGGTATTTTACTATGTGGCCTTGGAAAAGTCTCTCAGTCTTTCTGAGTTTCAGTTGTCTCACCTAGAAAATCCAGAAGGCAGACTCATTGATCTCAAAGGTGACTTGGGCTCAGAAATTCTTTCAATGGAAGTATAAATGCCAAAAAAAAAGAAGTCTTGGCATGGTCCAAGTGCACTTAAGATCCATTAGCAAAGGGCCAGTGGTTCCTGAATCTGGATGTACATTTGAATCACCTAGGAAGTGTTTAATTAAATCAATTTTATTGAGGCATAATTTATATGCAATTAAGTTGACATAATTTAAACTGTACAGTTAGATATGTTTTGACAACTCTATGTACCTATATAACTATCACACTCTTAAAAATATAAAACATTACCCTGGAAAGTTCTCTTATGATCCTTTGCAGTTAATCCACATAACCCTTATGCAACCACCAGCCTGATTCTATCAACTAGATTAGTTGTGTTCATTCTAGAACTTCATACATGTATGTACACACATATATAAAATCATGCAATGTGTACTCTTTTGTGCCTGGCTTCTTTTGCTTAGAATATCATTGAGATTTCATTCATGTTGTTGATTAAATCAATAATTTGTTCTATTTAGATGGTTGAGCAATTGTCCACTTTAGAAATCTTAAATGTAGACTCCTGGACTCCACTGATGCTCTTGACATTAGGATCTCTAAAGTTAAAGTCCAGAAATATCTGTGTTTAACTTGTGTTAGAAGCAATTTGTTTGTAGAAGCTGGGTTTAGAAACTTTTTAATTAGGGGATTTTTCCCTCACGTTCAAATAGTTCCCACAATGCAACTGTTTGTGGCTGAGAATAAATTGGTCACAGATTCCGCACAGATCTGAGACTTCTCATTTTTATCGGACTACCTTGTGGCCTTCCACAGCTCGTGAAGTTCCTGGTGCCTGTAATAAATCCCAAAGAGTCAGCCCTGCAAATATTCTTCAGCTCAAAGGCACCTGTAAATTGAGTTATGAGTCTCAATGTTCACAGGAAAGTCTATAATCTTAATCTATAAAAGCTCACCCCTGTCGCAGAGAGCCAGAGGTACTTTGAGCAGCCTTCCATTTCAGCTCAGCTGCTGGAATTACTCATGACAGTTTTATGAGTTGTTTTACTATCGGGCAAAGTTTTTTTTTTCCTTTTCCTTTTTCTTTTTCTTTTTTCTATTTTCTTAACAAATTAGGGAAGAATTCTTTGACTATAGTACACAAACGCCACCTTCAGGAAGGAACTATAACATTCTTGTTAAGCCACAGTGAACATAGTTTCTTTTTTTTATGAGAACTTTCAAAAGTCTTGAGATCAACATGCAGTTTATGTTTTTATAAAACTTTATTCCAGATTTTTAAAAAATATTTTTTAAGAGCAGTTTTAGGGCCCCATAAAAATTGAGCAGAAAGTATACATTTCCCATAAATACCTCCTGCTCTCATATTTGCATAGCATCCTGCATCAGAGTGAAAAATTTGTTAAAATAGGTGGACCAACATCATAATCTCCCAAACTCCATAGTTTTCATTAGGTTTCACTCTTGGTGTTGCACATCCTATGGGTTTAAACAAATGTATAATGGTAGGTATTCACCATTATAGTATCATATGGAGTAGTCTTGCTGCCTTAAAAGTCCTCTGTGCTCCAACTATTCATCCCTCTCTTCCCTCTAACCCCGTCCAATCATTAATTCTCTTACTCTGCATAGTTTACAAAAATCATATAGTTAAATTATTATGTGGCCTTTTCAGGTTGAATTTGTTTACTTAGTAATATGTATTTAAAGTTTCTTCATGTCTTTTCATGGCTTGATAGCTCATTTCTTTTTAGCACTAAATAATATTCTATTCTCTGAATGTACCACAGTTTATTCATCCATTCACCAACTGAAGAACATTTTGGTTGCTTTCAAGTTTTAGCAATTATGAATAATGCTATAATGGGTCATATTATTAGAGTATGCTTAGTTTTGTGAGATACTGTCAAACTGTTTTTCAAAGTAGCTGTACTATTTTACATTCCCACTAGCAATGAATGACAGTTCTCGTTGCTCCACATTCTTGTCAGCATTTAGTATTGTCATTGTTTTAGATTTTGGCCATTTTAATACATGTGTAGTGGTATCCCTTTGTTATTTTAATTTGCAGTTCCCTAATGACATAAAATGTAGAGCATCTTTTCATATACTTATTTGCCATCTGTGTATCTTCTTTGGTGAGGTGTCTGTTCATGTCTTTGCCTATTTTTTAAATGGGTCTTTCATTTCTTATTGTTGAGTTTTAAGAGTTTTGTATATTTTAATGAAGTCCAGCTTATCAATTATTTCTTTTGTGAATTGACTTTTGATGTATCTAAGAAGTCCCCTAGATTTTTTCCTTTGTTATCTTCTAGGAGTTTTATAGTTTTGCATTTTACACTTAGATTTATGATTCATTTTGAATTAATATTACATCTTTCAACATCTTTTGTGTGGCAAGTACTGTAATAATAATATTAGTGATGATGATGGCGATGATGATGATGATGATAGAGTTTAAGTCACAGTTTTCTCCTTCCAGGGACTTAGAGATCCACTAGGGAGTTTGATTCTTGAGAAGCATTAGAAACAACCAAGAGACTATGCAGCACAATATAATTAGTCATCAAAATGAGTAATGTTGGCTATAAGTGCAAAAGAGGTCCAAGATATGGCAGACCATGTGGATTTGAGGTGTTGTAAAAGATCTTAGAGGGAAAGCTATAAGAAGTTGGTCCTCATATCTTCTAGGTATCTCATCAGCATGAGCAATGGCTTGGAGGTGAGAATAAGCATGACTACAAAATGAATTGTTGGGGGAAAGAACTACATGGATGTGGAAGGGACAAAGAGCACCAGGGTTTAGTTTCGCAGTTTATGTTGCTCATTATAAATACTTGCAATGATTAGAAATAGGATAGAATGATTAAATGGTCTCCCCACCCCTCTTAGAGATGCTGTGATACCGTATGTCTTTTCTCTTCCCCTCTATATTTTTAGAAGTCAGTGAGGAAACTAGCCTGACTGGAGCAGTGGGCTGCTGCATTGTAGGTAGGATGAAGGTATATGGCAGAGTTCATTAATAACAAATTATTATTTCTCAAGTCTCTCCTGGTTCCCATTTCTCAAGTCTCTCTCCTGAAAGCAAGGCAATGTTCTTCCAAAAAATGAGAACCCTTTATTATCACTGTAAAGATTGAACTGGCTGCCACATTCATAGAAAAATGCCTACTATGTCAAATATGAGTAACTTTGGATTTCCTGCTACTTTCCTTTGAGCCCCAGTTCTCTACTTCTTTGATAATTGGAAATTTCCTGCATGTATGGCTTATCATTATCAGGTTTTAGTGCTTGTGAGGAGTCTGCATTGTGGGGCCTTGGGATATTAATGCTAGAGATTGCCTCTACTAACCCTTTGAGGAGTAAGATGTATAATGCAAATGTTAATGGCCTTCCCTGGGGTCACAGGACACAGGAATATTGATCAACTCCCTAGTTACTGTTCTACTCTAGAGAAGTTTAGTGATCACAAAAGCTATATGAAGTTTTCAATGTCAACTTTCTAAAGCCAAGTATCATGAGTTTCAAATGAAAAGAGTATTTCTTTCTTCATAAGACTGAACATTTATAAAATTTCCCACTCTAAAAAATAATAGCATGTGAATATGTTCTCTTGAAGGCCTTTCTGGATTAATGTGGATTAAGGCTGCCATTCATTACTATATTCAACAAGTGGATACTCTGCAAGAGTATTATTGAATACTCTGCACGAAGCCCATGCTTGGGGATGGGGACACAGTGGTGAGCAAAACAGCTACTTGTCACTTTCAAGGTACTTAGAATCTAGTAGAAAAGGCAAAAAATAAGCCATAGTAATGAACTGCAATGAGTGCTCACATAGGAGGACTACAAAAGAACTTATAGCAGAAGGACCTAACCAAGTCAAATGAAGAACTTAGAAATTAGCCAGGCAATGGGAAGAGGAAGAGAGCTTCAGGAAGAGGGACAGCCTGGGCAAAAGACAGGTAATGCAAGAGGAGAGTGTGAAGGAGAGTGTTATAAACCAAGACCAGAGGGAGAAGCAGGGGTCTAAGAATGAAGGTCTCTGGAAGTCCCCTTGAGAACTGTAAATTTTATTAAAAGTTCAATGGGAAGCCCTTGAAGAATTTAAAGCAGAGGAGCAAAATGTACATATTAGAAAAAAAAGTACCTAGTTCCTTGTACTGAAACAGAGATACAGACAGACTTGTTTACAAACACTAAGCAGTGGTAATCCTCAAAATGTACCCCAAGTTCTGACACATATTCAAATAGTTGATTGTTAGCATTATTTTCATTTTTGGGTAAGGGTGAAATCAGGAAAGAAAATCCAAACCCAAAGTAGGGCTGGTACTTTGGATTCTCCGGGATTCAGAGATGTTCATAAGCTAGGATGACTTAGGATAAGACTGGTACTTCAAAATCGTGGGGGAAACTATTTTCATAGTTTCCAGATCAGAAAAGGTATAAGAAAATAGTCAAAATCTTGAAAGTAGTTATCTCTGATTGATATTATTTTATAATTTATATTTTTAAATACTCTAAATTTCTGTATTTTATAATATGAAGAGTTTTAATTTAGAGTATAATAACAAAGTTATACTTTCTAAAGCCTTCCTCTTTTCTTTGTCCTTTTATCATCCTTCCATCTTTGCATATTCTAAAGATCATGGAGAGCATGTTTTGATTCATTATTCATTATTCAGGATCCTGGGACCCTGGAGGAAAAGTCCTGGGACTTCCAACTCACAGAGAAGTGATAAATTCCATTTCACCATTGATTTTTTTAGCTGTTGCATTTCTTTCAGCCTCTTCTGCCTCAAGCAACATTAATAATGGATTTCATGTCTTCTTACAAATTTAATGTTCGGCCCCAACTGTCACTAAAGCAGGCTCATGCAACAAAAACAACCTTCTTGCAGAAATCCTGTGTCCTTATATATCTTAGAAAACATACTTAGAGGTGGGGGGAGGGGTGGTGGCTGTCATCAGATGTGCAGATTAATGGAACAACTTCAATGACTTAGTAAAGGACTCATGTGAGACTAGTGATGGACCCTCTCATTTTAACAAAGAAGAAACAGAGGCCCAGAGAGGTTACACAACTTGACCAAGGTCATGTAGCTAGTTAGTTAATGAAAATTTTTCCATTCCCAGATTATTGTTCTCACTCTATCCCATTGCCTGCCCATTAACAGTGTCAGCCTGGGGAGAAGGTGATGGGAGGCATGGTGACATGGCTGTATAGTGAGCACCTAGCAGAGGCAAAGAGGATTAGGGAAGTGGAAGGGGAAAGGATGGAAATCAAATGGGATGGAAAACAGGGGATATGCTAACCTCAGGGCAAGCAAGGCTCAAAAGACCCAGTCTAATCCAAATCAGGGAGGCAAGCCGTCTTTGATTGGTCCATCCGGTTGAGTTCTCCAAGCTGTGCTCCCTGAACTGTACCCAGCTGGCAGGATGAAAATCATTCGAAAAATATCCGGAAATTGGTACTCACCAGGGAGCATCTGTGAAAAATACTGGCCGCAAATGAGCTGGCAGGGGCCCAGTGACTGCCGGTCATCCTGCCACTGTGAGTTGGTCTGAAAGGGTTCGGAGTTATTTCCCAGATGGGCTGCTCAGCTGCCGTTAAGTGGTTGAGCCTTGTGTACTTTTTTGTAGTGTTTGTTGTAATGCAGATGTGTTCTTGAAAAACTGTGGGTAAATTGGTTTTATACCTGGAATCATAAGTTTCAAATGCACTCATGAATATTCCTGTGATAACAGTAAATTGAAGTATTTTTTCATCAATAACTTTCCTTTTTGTAAATCTGGATTTCTTAATGCAGGATCCACCCAAGGTCAACATGGTGAAGAAATTCTGGGACACTAAGACATAGTTTATGTTTTTGCATATTGTTTCTGGAAATGGCAAATGAGAGGCAGAGTCAGACCCTCTTCCCAGTAGCCTGGGATCCTGAGAATTGGCCTGCCCTGTTGGAAATTTGTTCAGCATCTGATACCAATGGCTCCTTAAGAAATCAAAGCTGGAAAAACCTAAGCCAACATTTTAGTTCTTCCTTTCCTGTCAGGTTATTCCCAACATCATTTAGTAATTTTTCATCTCCTAGATCCAAATGCCCTTCTCCCAAATGCTGATGTTCTCAGTAAGATATAATGTAAATATTTTGGTTTGAGCTCAGAGTCCAGGCAGGCTCTTTGATCTCTTTTGAGAATGAGGCCACTTTCTGACACCTAGTGACTGCTATTTCCTCTGGTCTTTTCTCCCGCGGGGTAGGATTAAGCAGCTCACCAGAAAAGGGTGCTCTGAGTTTTAATGAAAAAGTTGAAAGTAAGAAAATAAAATGTTTGCTTACCATTTGTATTAGTCAGGTTTCTCTAGATAAACACAAACAATAGGACGAGTATGTGCGTGCGCACATGTGTAGATAAGTTGGCTCATGTGATTGTAAAAGCTGAGAAGTCTCACAATCTGCTACCTGCGGCTGGATAACCAAGAAACCCAATGGGACGGTGTAACTTAGTCCAAGTTCAAAGGCCTGAGAACCAGGGGAACCAATGGTGTAAGTTTGGCTTGAATTTCAAAGACACAAGAATCAGGAGTGCTGATTTCCAAGGGCAGAAGACAAATCTTTCAGCTCAAGCAAAGAAAGCAAATCCTCTCTTCCTTAGCCTTTTTGCTCTACTCAGGCCCTCAGTGTATTGGATGGTGCCAACCTCATTGGTGAGGGATATCTTCTTTACTTAGTGTACTAATTCAAATACCAATATCTTCCAGAAACACCCTCACGCACCCAGAAATAATGTTTTATCAGCCATATGAGCTTCCCTAAGCCCAGTCAGGTTGACACATAAAATTAACCATTACATTGTCTAAATCAAATACACGAACCTTTCTGTTCATGGACTTCTACCCTCTTGGTGGCCTGAATGGTGGCTTCTATCTATTTTAAACACATGGAAGACCCTATTTTGAAAAGGACGAAAACACAATGCAGTGTGTGTGTGTGTGTGTGTGTGTGTGTGTGTGTGTACACATATATGTATATATATGTATGTGTGTGTGTGTGTGTGTGTGTGTGTATGCCTTACTGTTGAATCGTACAGCTGAAACTTACCAGATTTCGTTGACCAATTTCACCATAATAAAAACAAAAGAAAAATAAAAAAGAAAAGGAAGAAAACACAGTGATGAAAAATGACTTCACAAAACCCCAATCTGGAAAAGCTGAAAATGTCTCAGATAGAACACACAATGGCTCTCAGAACAGAATTTAAGATTTCAGAACAATATATTCCTTCAAAGGCTTTTGTGTTGGGGGTTCCCTTCCCCTACACTTGACCTTTCAGCCTCACTAAGTAGAAGCTCTTGAGAGAGAGAATTGAGAGTCAGGGTGAGAAGCTAAGAGATGTGAGAGAGAAGGAACAATGGGAGAAGGTATTTTAAATTTTGCTGAGTGATAGGATTTGAATCTCTTAATTTCTTTTAAAAATACAGGTAAAAATTGGAATTTCATTTCATTGCTTTGGTTCCTGGACTGTTTTTTTTTTTTTTTTTTAATTTATCTAATTATCATTTGATCTGTAAAGGATTTCAGGGTTTATTCAATTTAGATAAATAAATTCTTTTTCTTGGCAAAGAAGATTGGGAATGGAGATGGAAGGTTATGTTGCATTCTAGAAATCCTTTAGAGACAAAATTAATCTACAAAATTTTAGTGAAACTCCATGTGAAACACAAAGTTTGGTAGAAGCCACTTTGTCCTTTGTCAGCCCAGTCCTGAGATGGGTCTAGGCTAAGGATTTGTTTTCCGTTTGACCCATCGGCTGATGCAGTGGCCCACTTATATTGTAGGCCAGCCCTGCTAACTACAGAATTCCATCTTTTTATTATGATTTTATATATGATTGCTGCTAAACTCACTTGGCAGATAACTTTGCTTTTCTTATATTATATAAATATTGTCAATCCCACTTAAAAAATATTTTTACATACATGAACAGACTCCAGCTGCTATCCACCAACATAGATTGCAATAAAAGGGAACTGCCATGTCACTGAGACATAGCCTTGCTTAGTCCAAGGCTCCCAAACTTGGGTATGTAGTAGAATCATTGAGGGAGGAAGTGCCCTTTAAGAAATAAGAATTCCAGGTATCATCCTAGGAATTCTGATCTAAGAACTCTGGGGTGGGCCCAGAAATCTACATTTTAACACAGACTTTCAATGTTTCTGATGCAGGTGGTTCCTGACTGTACTTTGAGAGAAGCTGATAAAGGTACTTTATACACAGTCCATCCAGGGGAATCTTGTAAGTCACCAGCCTCCCCTAGGCTTGGATCTGGTGGTTACTAGCATAAGTGAACATTCACGAAGGAAGAAGCAAGGGCCAAGGGATTTCATTGCCTTGCTTTGATGCATGAAAGAGTAAAAGTAAAGCACCCTATTTGGGTCTATCTTATTAGAAGACCAAGGTGTTTCTGGATAGATTAGGCTATATACACTTCATGGCAAAAGATTCATATTGAAAAACGGCAATCAGGTCTATGACCATGCCATCCTGAACATGGGCGATCTCATCTGATCTCGGAAGCTAAGCAAGGCTGGGCCTGGTTAGTACTTGGATGGGAGACTACCTAGGAAGACCAGGTGCTTTAGGTATAAAAAATAGAAAATAAGGGATTATAAGCTAACAAGGTCCTTGTAATTTATGAGGTCAACCAAGGGTTGCTTTGCAAAAAAAAAAAAAAAAAAAAAAGAAAGATTGCAGGCAGGCTTTCTTTCTTCTTCCTGCAAGTTACTTGATCATTATGTAAAAAGAACTGCTTGGTGACAGGGAGACGTGCAGTAGTTGTCTTCATAAGCAAAAGTCTGATCTTGTAGAAGGTAGATTACAGTTTTCTTATGTGGCTCCAGAGAAGAACCAGGAAGAGTAGAGGAAACTGTAGGGAAGTCGGGTTGAGTTCAATTAAAGGACTTAACAATTAGGAATTTCAAAAATGAAGTGGGCTCCATTGTTTGGTAGTGATCACTGTACCATTTGAGACTCAGGATAAACAGGCTATGTTAATTCATCAACTAATTTATATGTCCTACATTTATTTATAATATAGGCTAAAGAAAAGAGTCCTGGACTCGGAATGAAGCCTAGATTCAAATACTGAATTCCTCAGTTACTTGTGACCTTAGGAATGTAATTTGACCTTCATAGGGTTAACGTGATAGAGAAATAATATGTCAAATGCCTGGCACAGAGTATGTCCTCAAATACATTTTTATTTGCCTCTTTCTTCAGTGTCTGCCATTGTTTTAGGCATCAGGAAAACATAAATAAGATCCCATGTCTCCACTCCAGCAGCTCCCCAGCTAAAAGCAGGAGACAACCAGAAACACAAATATGGCACAAAATTGTACCTGCTATAATACAGAGCAAAGGCTATATATTACAATGCAAAGGCTAGTGGAGGCCCAGTGTGGGGAGAAAATTTCACCCCTCTCCAGGAATTGTTGCTTCCTATCAATTCAGGCTTCTGATGCTGTCATTTGAATTCCCCTAGACACAGGGTGGCTTTCCATCTTGCAATAACTACCCAACACTGGGAAATGCTAAGGGGAAAAGAAAAAATTATGCTATAAACCAAAGGTAAAATTCCCCTTAGTCCTTGGTTTCTTTGAATCCATTCATCCAGCAAACAGTTTTTGATCTTAAACCCTCCTGGGTTGGGGACTGGCTGCTGGAGATAAGGAGTTAATAGCACAGTCCTTGCCTACACAAGGTTCCCAGTCTGTATGTGGAGAAAGACAGAGATGAATAAATGCACTCTCCAGACCCCAATATCCCTTTCAACCAGCAATGTCTTCTCATTTTTCCACACTATAGTTAGGTTTGTTATTGCTCAGTAAAACTTACTTTGGTGAAAGGCACTTTCTTTTCTAATGACTCTGTACTCACAGTAGACTTTGTTTTTCAAGTTTAGTTCAGAAACTTCATTCCTGGAACCTTAATGTAATGATATTAAAACCTTTTGTTTACACATTTTTATTAACAAATAATTTTTGACCTTGTATATATATAAATCGTATACAATTACAACCATTTTTAACTAATTTCTCAAGACACAATCTACACTATGGGCAATGCCATTATTAACAACAATGCTTATGAATCTATATATTAAATAATCTTGATAATTTCAATTTTGGAGGGTCCAAATAATTATCACACGTGTTGAATTTTTTTCTTTGTGTTGTTGCTGAAGGGGTCATGTTAGGAGTAACTGGATCTCTCCTACTGCATTTCCATAGGTTTATGATTTTGCTTCATTCAGAGCTCATATGAAACTCTATGTTGTGAGGGCAAATTTAGTTAAAACTAGGTAATGTCATTCATGAAGTTACCTAACTGGGCACACAAAAACTAAAAATGCATCAGTAGCCCAAAAGCAGAAGAGAAAGAAGCGGTGGCTGTCAACCCACTGCTTCATGGAACTTCCTCACCTCCCTGAGGACACCTCATATCCCCCGTATGAACCCAACCTTCTGAATGACAGGCAGAATGAAAGCATCTGTGAAATACTGGTAAAGTTTACCTTTTTCAACTTTTGCTTTCCATTATTTCTTCACATTGGAGCCCACTCAGCTTGACAGCCAATTCTCTCATCCATTCTGTACAAATGACTCGCCCCATCCAGCTGACTCTGTCAAACAGTAGTAGGTACTTTTCTTGATCAAGAACACAGTGGAGCTCAGGCATGTTCCTGATGTTTCAGATGTAGCAGTGTTTCAATGAACAACTGAAAATTTGCTCTTCTTACTCCCTTTTTGATTGCAATTCAGTGTTCAGAAAATATCATAATATAAAAATTAAAAACAAATTTCATAGTTTCGAAAATATATATTTTAGAGAACTAACCACACACTGTACTTGTGTGTGTGTGTGCATGTGTGCATGCATGCACACTTGTGCATGTGAGTAGTTGGATGGAGGGGAGTGAGTCATTTCACCACAATTTTAGGGTCGGGTTTATGAGAAAGAAAAAGAAAAGAAAAGTTTTATATATTGATGAATATAGGATATTAAAACATTCTTTTATAAAAAGAGAAACTCTTGCCATTTGATTCTATACTCAGAACTAAAAACTATCATTTTAGTAAAAGAAAGAAGTAGTTCTATATTTTCTTTTATACTCCTCTGTCCCCTTGAGAATGCATCTAGGATAGGCATTCTTAGAATCTTCTGTGCCATAAATCCTTAGCTGTCTGGTGAAAAGTATAAACATGTTCTCAAAATAACCTATAAAGAATATAAAATAAAATACACGAATTTCAAAGAAACCAATCATATTGAAATATTCAAAAATAAAAAAGCAAACTATGAAATATTAATATAATGCTTATTTACTAACACAAATAACAACGTCTGATAGCAGGTGTATTGTGATTTCAAAGTGATGATGAGTACAAAAAATACTTTGAGATATCTGCAATAACTAGAACATGATTAGAAAATATCTATAATTTCTACTATCAACATTTCTATTAATACTGTGTTAATTGCCTATATCTATAATTGAAAAATGCTAAATTTGAAATAGCAACTAATGGAAATAGAGATGTGAAGTTTTTTTCCCACCCAATTTCATGTAGCTCTGAATCCTACACAGGCTAGGAACTCCTAAAAGAGGTTCTTAGGACACATCTTACTGTCCCTCATGGGTAGCCAGCCCTTTGAACACAGGACAAAGGGAACAACTTGTGAGTGTAATAGTTACATGCTTTCCAGAAGGTGTCAGACTTGCATTTCTGAAGATTGAAATCTGCTCCTAATATAATCTCAGACTCGCTCATCACTTGACTCAACTTTTAAGGCAGGTAATCCACCAGGCTGAGTCATTGAAACTTAGAGAAAAAATGCTGATTTCAAAGAGAAATAGAGAGCTTCAAGAAAATAAATTCTACAAGGACTAAGAAAGTAGTCTGAATTAAAATTTTCTATGGCAAAGAAAGAAAAATCTGAAGAAACAAGGAATTATTTTCCTGTCTTTTCAACATGAAGACAGGATTCATGTTGTTAGCAAGGATCGGACATTGTGAAATTTCTGAAACTACATCACAGTCGGCTTCTGTTTGAAGATGAAGAATTTCTATCTGCACGGAGGCATACATAAAGAGGAGGGTTACAGAACAGCAGAGTTACTGAAAACCTAGCCTATAAATCGAGCTTCTGGGTACAAAGCAGGGATTAGCCTACAGCTCTTTCTTTCATCTGAGTCGTACCCTTAGAATTCTTCAGACTCTCCAAGCAAACAAAGAATTTGTTGGAAATCTAATGCATTGAGTAAAAGATGTTTTCTAGAGAAGTCATTGTCCATATAGGGACTTGTGGGCTTCTAACACATACATGTTTAACATAGCTAACACATATATGTTTAATTATTCAGTGGATTTTCTTTTATAAATGATTCTTTACAAATAGATAGGTTCTGACTATTCATTGAATTTTGGGGAATTACTTCTCTTTCTCCATGATTTTCATATTACAATTTCTGATTGATCTTCATTAGAAAATGATCCCTATAATAGTTTGTATTATTTTTCCAAATTATTTGCCCTCCCTAGAAAGGGCTATTGTCAAGATTGGCCAAGTAACATGCTTTTGTTAATAAAATATAAATAGAAATGTCAGGTCCAGGCAGAAGTTTTAATTGCCACTGAGTGGTTTTGCCATCTCTTTTTCTCTTTTTTCTGCCTTAAGAATATGTTTCAGGTTAGACTAGCCTCTTCAGCTTGTTTTTCAGAAGAAAAAGTGAAAAAAAGTGGCAGCCTTCTGTGGCTGAAATAGTATAAGTGAGAAAAAAGGCTTTATTGTTTTAAGCTATTAATATTTGGAGATTGGTTGTTACACAGCAAAACATAGTGAGAACTGACTAATATAAACTCTAACTTTAATTTTCAGTTTTCTTCCTCTCTTGGCTCAAGTAGTTATTGATTTATAAACAAATCAAAAATACAAATATACTATGCATGCTTCTAGTTAATGACCACTCCTAAAATAAGAAAGAAGGCAAAACCTTACCTCTATCTTCAATCCCTCTTCTTCTTCTTCCTACCCCCTCTTCCTTCTCCTCCACCTTCCCTTTCCCTGTTTTCCCCTTCCCATCTCCTTCTCCTTTTCCTTCTTTTTCTCCTAAGTCCCATCTGTTAATGCCTGATTAGCTGTAGAATTTTTCTAGATTTTTGCCCAAGAAACTATTGTATTTGGAGATAAGTTGCTGGTTCCCAAGAACTTCTGAGGCTCTTGGACTGGTTAATCACAGCCTCATTCTTTTTTTCTGGTGGAATAAGTATAGAATCAAGAGGTAAACTTTTTTTTTTCATAAAGAGACAAATTTACATTGGCCATATGTTGTGGGTATTGAGGCAGCCCCTATTTCAAAGATCTCATCTCACTGACCCAATGGTATACATATAAGTATAAAGTTTTTGCTACTAAAAATAGTTTTCTTAAGAAAATGTGTGATTCCACTTACTTAAAGTTCAAAACAGACAAAAGAAAACTACGCTGTAAGTCAGGACAGTGTTTGCCTTTTGGAGAAGAAATGGAGTGGTTGCTGGGAAGGGGCATGAGTGAGGCTTTGAGTGGTAGTGTTCTGTTTCTTGTTCCGAGTGGACGGATGAGTGTTCACTTTATAATCATTCATTTATGTTTTGTCTATTTTTCTATACGATGCTTCATAATAAAAATGTTTAAAAATGCTATGACTGTAGCCATGTCCTACTCAAAACACATGTGAAAATAAGAGCAACAAATTAATAACTTCTAACTTAGGAGGCCCATTTTGTAGTGTAACGGTAAAACACTTCTTCATT
This sequence comes from Cynopterus sphinx, assembly GCA_030015415.1. Classification (NCBI taxonomy): domain Eukaryota; kingdom Metazoa; phylum Chordata; class Mammalia; order Chiroptera; family Pteropodidae; genus Cynopterus; species Cynopterus sphinx. Next base: position 18,962,375 of record CM057379.1, on the reverse strand, counting down.
CATCCTGGCTTTCTTGAGCCAGAAACTAAGTGCAGTTTAATTTAGCACTTTTTTTTTTACCCAAAATTAAGTGTACTTCTTTTCTTAATAGCAGATCAGGGGAAAACAATATTAATTAGGTAATTTTACAAATAGGTAGTTATATATTACAATAAGTATGTATTATATAATTAGGTAATTATGTAAATAATTAACTAAACTGCTGTATGTACTAGGAAGAATTACAAAGTACAATGATATTATACCTTATCTCTGCTATGCTGTTTTCAGCTAACAGAGGGGAAACTCTCTATCATATACAACTCTCCAATATGGAAGAGAAAAGTCAGCAATAATAAATTAGGTTAGTAGGTAACATTCCAGAGACAAAGCTAGTAATGCCAGAAAATGAGTATGCAAAAGGTAGAGGTTCCCCACTTGCCTCTAGCTACTCTCGCCCCTGTTATCAGAAGTCACCCAGTTCTGGGCAAAATCTCTGACACTTCAGGGCTCACTTTGATCTTCTTTGATCTTCTTACATCTTTCTTTTTCCACAAGCCTATTTAAGCACGGCTTCAGACACATTCCCAGAGCCTTCAGCAGTGACACACTTCTCTCCACAATTACTAAGAAACTGAAAGTTGTTCCTCAGTGTGAACTCGACCACCTCTGAGCTTTATGGCCAGATTTACGAGGCCCCTGGAATTCTCTGACTCAGACAGCTGGTCCTGGGGTCTCTGATTGTTGGAGGAGAGAAAGGAAATAGCATAGAGGGAGATAGATTCTGCTTCTCACCTACCTACGTCAGCCAAGGGCATATTTCACAAACTCTTTACCCATAACCAAAAATTTTAAAAAATAAGAACAGTTACATATTTGATTTTGAATGAATTCATCTGGGCCTATCCCAGACCATACAAAAAATTATATTTATCAGTCTCCCTTTCAATTCTTTATGGTCACGTGACTAAATTCTGGCCCGTGGGATGAGGATGGTTTCAAATGTAACTTATAGGCCATACCCTTAAAGGGAAGGGATGGAGCCTTCCTCATCTCTCCTCTTTTTTCCATCCTGCTGATTGGAATGTGGATGTGACAGCAGATCAACCTGAACCAGACATAGGAAACACTTTATGACTCACAAAACAAGATAAAAAGCATCAGGATTCTCGGTAATGGGCAGAGCAGAGTTGCCCTACCAGCTCTGACTTTACTATAAAAATATATATATATATTTTTTTCTTCTTTTAGCCCTTATTTTTAGTCTCAGAAACATAAATCCAAGCCTATATCTCAAATGCTGCAGAGGCCACCTAGTCCATTGGTTCTCAAAAGGGTAGGTGAAATTTTGTCCCCTAGGAAACATTTGGCAATTTCTGGAGACATTTTTAATTGTCACGTTTGGGGGTGCAGAGGTTGCTGCTAACATCTATGGAGTAGAGGCCAAAAATATTGCTAAATACCCTACAATACACAGGATAGGCCCCTCCCCAATAAGCAAAAATTATGCAACCAAAACTATCAGTGGTGCTGAGGTTGACAAGCCACAAATCATTTTAATTAGTAGTGAAAAAAATCTAAGACACAGAGAGATTGAGTGACAGGCCTTGTTTCCATACAGGTTATTGGGCTGGACAACTGCCTAGGTCTCCTGATACTCAGGTCACTACTTTTTAATTTTTAACTATACCACTTTACCATACCCAAAACAAGACTCAGTTTATTCTTTATTTTCCTTTATTTAATGAGATGATGAAAAGGGTGAAAAGGGAGGTACAATGCTTGACGAAGTAAGGAAAAAGTCACACCTTTTTTTCTTTTTTTTTTTTTACCTAGAGTCAACTATATTTTCTCACCAAACTTATATTAAACATCTATTTGGTGTAAATTTCTAGGCTGGATGCCAGTTTTAAATCTAGTTGGCGAATTAAGGCATATACAAAAAGGGAGGACAAGCAATGCCGTTGAGCACATAGCAGTTCCCAGAGAGGGGCCCCTGCAAACTGTGGGTGGAAAACAAGAAGAGACTCTGGTGGGCAGACAGTTAGTGACAGAACCAGGTCTTCTGGACCTATGGACTTCCAGCTGATTGCAATGGGTTTTGGACATCAGCGTCTTGGCCCAGGTTGCAAAATTATCTCTGCGCAGCCCTTGGGTACAGGCTCCTTCCTTAAGAATTTGTAATGGACATTAGTTATGTTGGACTGCTGAGCACCCCGCCTCTCCCCTCTTACGGTAGCAGCAATCTATGTTTCCTTTGCAAAGCTGCTCCTATCGCCCCACTTTATACGATTCTGGCAGGGATGCCAATAAGAGTACTCTATTGTAGATATTCTAGCTGTTCCTCTAGATCCTCTCTCCATCCTACTCTGTGTCCTGGAAGCCTGATTGTAACTTGGGCTGAATAACGCTTCTATTGTCCCTGTCCCTGCCTATCTGCCTCCACCTCCAGTACAAGAGTTGACCTGATAAACTCTTTCTCACTGAAGTGATAAGATCTGCTCTTGTGAGAAGAAAAACAAAACAAAACAGCAAAAAAATCCACTAATATCCTGAATGAATATCCACGTTCAAATCCCAGTTCTTCCACAGAGTCACTTAACCTCTCTGAGCTTCAGTTTTTCCTCTGGAAATTTGAGATAAACAAAACCCCAGACAATGGCTCTAGAAAGGGAGGAATTTCTGGTTCCTAGCTGCTGCTGGTGGTGGGTTAATTTTTCCCCCCTTTTTGGGAGAAGTCTAGGAAGGTCTTGAAAAGGTTGATATGTAGGTCCACTTACAATTCCAGACCAGACCACAGGCATTTCCTGTCATACAGTTGATGAGCCTGATATGATTTCAAGGAAAGCATGGAAACTGATGGTGACAGAATCGGGAGCACTCACCAGGGCCATTCTCCCATTCTTGTGCACAACCAGCCTGATCCTGCTACGGCTCTCCTGAATTTGCTTCCAGAGAGGCCCCCATTGCTGTGCCTATGAAAAATTGGCCATGGGAAGCCCCCCTCCTCTACTCCCACCAGGAAACAGGAAATCTTCCCTACAAGGGAGCTCCAACTGCAGGGAGCCACATTACACACCAAAGGTGCCTTTAGAGGCTAGGGGAGCACTGTGACTGACTGATGTAATCGTCATTTGTGTCATTGTAAATAAAAAGACTGAAAAGTTCCAGAAGATGTTTTGTGTAGTAATTGCCCAGAGAGAGAAGCAAAAACTCTTCACATACTGAAAGAAATCCCCCAAAGATCAAGACAGTGACACCAGTAGGACAAGCAGCTGTCTTTCAGCCTCTTCCTTTGCCATTCTTTCCTCCTATAGCCAAATTTCTCCCACAGTTCTTCTCCAGGTTGGCCTGTGGGTTAGCCCTCGACAGACCAGCCTCTCACAGTTCCAGGTTTTTATTTTTCCATTCTCAGCCACACTCAAATCTCTGTGATTTAGCTGTTATCCTTCCCTGGGTCTGCATGCTCCTACAAGAAAGGTAGATACTTAGGCAGCCACGTCAATTCTTTTCATCGCACTCATTTTGATATTTAAGATTTGCAATGTTTGCTTTAGTGGTTCCACGTCACAAATAGGATTTAAATGTGCCACATTAGTATTTCTGTTTCCCAAACATAATTTCCTAAGGGGTCATGCTGTTTCTAAACTTGCAGGTCATGACTACAGTGGGTAGCCATTCTATTTCTATCCTTTATGTGGTTGACGATACATTGTGAGTTCTAAAGCCGGACTTCGTAATTAGCTTTGTGACTTTGGGAATGTTGCTTCTTTCCTCTGTGCTTCAATTTCACCATATATAACCAAAGAAAGGAGTTGGCTCAACTGCTGTCTTAGGTCCTCTTCTGCTTTAAAAAGTTGGACTTCTACCATTCTTTATAAACTCAAATGACCTGAATTAATATTTCTTTTGTTTATGTAAGTTGATATATATTTTATTGCATTTTTCTAAATAACTGTTCACTAACAAGTATCACTAGTAATGTCTTTCCAGTGGGAATATTAATAGGTCAGATAGTGGGAATAAGGCCATGTATAACAGGGCATTGGTTATATAATAAACAAGCCAGGAGAGGGGCCTCTGGTGACTCCAAAGAATGCTGGAAGGAAACAAACATGACAGAGTATTGCAAAGGGTTTATAAAGAGGCAACACACACACACACACACACACACACACACACGCACACACACACAGCTCTTCTCTACATATAACTCCTTTGACAGCCAAAATACAAGCAGTGGAAATTTCCAGCACAACTGACAAGCAGTTTCCAGTCATTAAGTCTCTGCTTCCTGGACTTTTGCAAGGCTTTATGGTATTTGCAGTCTACCTACAAACTTGGCATTAGAAGTTGTAAATTTTCCACATCCTTTTGAAACTGAGTGCTCTACTTGCATCACGTTGGAAAACTTCTAATATTTAAGTTCTGTCATCCATTTGTATTGAGACTATAATAAGTAGTAATTGGACAGATTTTTAAAAAATAACATTTTAAGAACCTGAATAAATAGTACCAAATAGCAAGTTAAAAAAAAAAAAGTGCCCTGTAGCTCTCACAATTGGGTCAGTTTAGAAATGAGAATGTTTATTTTTGAACCAATGAAAAGACTTGGACAAAACATTCCTGATTATTATTCAGCCTACTTCTATTCAGCCTGCTTCTCCAGTGGGAAATGAAGGCTCACTGGTTTCATTATGACTTTTTTATTTCCCTCCTTCCAAGCAAATAGCATCTTGGGAGTGGAAGTGGTTGGAGCCTCAGTTCACAGAGCTCCTAACTTCAATTGTTTAATAAGTATTTATTGAGAGCCTACTATTTGCTAGGCACCATTCTTGGCTATTCCAAGGTCACAAGTTGTATAGTTTTATGGTAGGAGAAAACATTTATAATTAGAGCAGGAATTACAGCTATAAGCAGAATGTGATTGTATGGTAGAAATAGCAGTGAGTGGTCAAGGTGAGGAAGAAACACATTTGAATAGAAGATCTCGGTTGTTTTCAGGGGATATGTAAACTGGATTTTAAAGGATGAGAGGGACTTTAAAAAGTAAGGTTGCATGGAGAAGGTATTGCAAATAGAAGAAACAGCAGAAACAAATGCAGCTGAGTCATAGCTAGATTCCTGAGCCTACAATTGGGACATTCTTCTCTGGGTTAGCCTCCTAAGTAGGTAAACAAAGCACTAACATACAAAGCTATTAATGTGGGGGCTGACATAGCCCTACCATGAGAGAAATTGCAGTAATTAGACAGTACAACTCCAGGCTGCTAGAGTCGGGGAGGACTTGTGAACTTCCCAAATAAAGGTGTCCACAGAATGGTGGGGCTCAGGGTAGAAGTTCCCTATTCCCATCAAGAGCCACAGTGATTACGGACACCAACCCTGTGTGTGGCAGGCAAACCCGCAGAACCATCCTAGATGACAGATTACCTTGGACTTCAGCATTGCAAAGGCTAACCCAGGGGCAAACAGGCTGATAGTTTGCTTGATACATCTGTATAGTATAGCAGGTATACCTGGTGTGGTGTACTGTACCGCTGGCAGCTATTCTGATTGGTTGGGCCCAGGAGATAAAAATTTTTAAATACTTTTTAAAAGGAAAGTTCCCTTTTAAGGGGTCACAATGCCTGAAGCAAAGGAATCTATGCAATTAAATTAGTAGTTTGTTATTTGTAGTTAAAGAATTCCTTGGGGGTAAGATAGGAATTGTTTTTGCTTATATGTACCTTTAAGAAGTCTGGAATAATTTATAAGAACATAACAAAAGTTGTTACCTGATGGGTATAGGGAAGTGGTGGTGTAGAGAGTGAGAACCAGGGAGATGGCAGGAAAGAGAGTTGGGTGCATGCCTTTTCATGGATTATTTTTTACATTTTTATTCTTTTTTACCTGAATGAATGTGATATCTCTGGGGGGAGGGGAGAAAGACAAGTAAATAAACCAATAGGAGAACTTAAAATAACTTTAATTCCATTTTAGAAAATACCTAGATTATCTCTAGAAGGAGGACATTTAAGAAACTGATCATAGGATCGCCTCTACTAGGGAGGACAGAATGACCAGGAAGCAGGAAAAGAAAGGCTTTCTTTTCACCTGATCACCTGTTCAATATTTTGAATTCTGTGCCATATACATGTATTACCTGTTCATGAATAAATAAATTGAAAAATAACTGTAACCCTAAACTAGAATGGCTCTTCTAATCAAGTGAAGGGTTCGGAGCAGGACCAGCAAGGAGTACTCTGCGCCTTTGCAAGCCTGTTCCTCATTATACTGGAAAGGCCTCTCTTGGCCTGAATAATAGTGCCTCCTTTGAATAGCTGATGCCCAATTTTTGTAATTTGAGCTTGACTTATTTTAGAATAAGTTTCTCTAGGAAGAATAACATTTTGAGGTTTGGTGACCACAGCCACCCAAGCACACATGTAAATGTCACAGTGGAAAAATTCCAAGGCAAACAGAAGTAACAACAAGAAATCTGCTGCCCCCACAGCCCAGGTTTATTTGTTTATTTATTTATTTATTATTTGAAGAAGCATAAAAGGTCTTAAAAAAGGGTTGTATTATATTCTTTTGTCTCTCAGTTTTCCAGGTCTCCCTGACCCCCACATGAACATCTCTAAGCATTCCTGTGAAACAGTTTGTCAGATCCTTTTCTGGATAGGTTTTAAAGCAGGATGAAAAGAACAGAAGCCAGGAGTCCTGGGGATGGGGTGGGGAAGGGGCCATCCTGAGAGACAAAATACAAAAAGGGGAGAAATTTACCTTGGGCCAGATCAACTGTACTGTTCTGAGAACAGTGTGATTAGGGGACAAGGTACACACTTTGGTTAATCAATAATGCAGGAAAAGCCTGTGCATATTGCAGGGGGTGAGTGGGTAAGTGAGGAGGGGTGGTATTTGGGTGAAGGGGCTACTGTGTTTATTGACAGGGAGGGAATGGGGTGGAGGAATGCCACACACACCCAGAATATCTCCTGTAGATAAGTCCCTGGCCAAGCAGGAAGGGGCTATCAGAGAATGAGTAATGATCAAAGTTACCCTGGAACATCCTTGTGCCTGAGATGAAGTTGATACTAACTTAAATATATAAGAATCTTCTATGTGGTTTTCTCAAATGCTAGATGGTCTTATTCTTTAGTCCAAGAACTAAAGAATTTAGCTAAAAATAGTGAATTTTTCTAAAGACTGAGACTTCCTAGCTGGCAGAGAAGTGTATAGCTTCAACAGAATGTGCTGGGTTTCTCTTTAAATGACTTAATTTTACACCTGGGAATGAGAGGAAATGTGAAAATAAGCTTAGGTTGAGTGATATGCAATATTTATTTTGGATGCCAAAGCTAGATAGCTCTAAAACAGTCTCTATCTTGAGTTTTGTGCATATATATGGTTTTTTAATTTCTTTCTGTATGGCTGAATCAATCAGCAAATATAAAAACGCAGCTTTCACCTGTCACTGATGAGAAAGATCTAAAGGTTCTCTAGCTCCTGTTAAATCAAGCATACTGCCCTTTCTTGCTTGCAGCATCTTCCATACTCTGGCCATGAATTTACTCAACCTCATTTTCCATGATTCCACAGCAGCAACTCCTGCTTCAGTCTTGGTCTTCTCATAGTCTCCTAAAAACACACTTCTTTCCATCTCCCACTCACATCCTCTTCTTGCCTTCTGGCCTGTTCAGTTCCTTCCTTCAGGAACTAAGGCAAATCCTAATTTCCATGAAGACTACCTTAATCTCCATCTCTCCTCTGAATAGCACGCAATTTCTTTGGCACTTATGAGTCTAAGCTGTGTCTTCTAGGATTCTGACAGGACTGTGTAGACAGGTGGGTAGGTCTATTTGTATGAAATAAAAAGATGTTGGTCAAAAGATACATACAGGTTAGAGTCAAGGTAAACAGACAAGCTTGGTGAAACCTTAGGCCTCAGAGGAAAGGAGCAGTGCTGGGTACCTCATAGCCATTTGTCTGCCATTCCTATTTGTCTTCTGGCCCAGCTCTATCTCCAGAACTCAGGGCTGAGTCTTAGGGAGGAATGGCTGTAAGTAAAGACATGGTTTTTTGAAAATGGGGCACAAGTGACTTTTCTTTAGAATTCTATTTGTAGAGTATTTTTAAAAAGGTAAAGAGAGGCATTCAAACCAAGCTTCTCGTTTAGCATTCCAGTGCTGTGGTATTTTGAAGACAGCAGGCCACCTATGGGAGCAGTTCCTTAGAGAGATAGTGGTACCTGGTAGCAGTTGTGTCAGTGCCCATAATAAAAGGTTGCCAGAAAAATGCAGGGTGCCTGGTTAAATGCGAATTTTAAGTAAAAAACAAATAACTTTCTAGTATATGTCATGCAACATTTGGGGCATAGTTACACAAAAAATTATCTGTTTAATAAATTCAAATTTAACTAGGTGTCATGTATTTTTATTTAGTGAATCTAGTAACCTGACTATATGGGACAATGGTGTCTGAAAGAGGTAGAATGTCCATTGGGGTTCGACAGGAGGAGAGAGTCCTGATATGATAGGCAGTTGGCAGGCTTCCCTTTCTGAATAAAAAGACAAAGCATTGAGAAGAGAAAACCTTTCCACCCTTCCACTTGCTTCCTCTCTCTGGATCACTCATGATGTCTGGAGTGGTGACAGCCATTTAGAGGCCATGGGCTATAAGCAGGAGGATGAAAAGACACTAAGAATGATGAAGCAAAAGGTTGGAAAGAGCCTGGGTCCTTCAGGACACTGTTGCACTCTACACCCAGAAGTTTAAGCTCCCCTGAGGCACACGTCCACACAGGGTTGGCTCGGCTCGGCCCAATACCTGAAAAACACTCAAGGTCTATTAGGAAGGAAGGAGGGAATGCCTGCTGTCTAGTACATCAACATTGTTGATGTAAGCAGCAGTATAAGCAGCAGCCACACAGATGAATAGTCCACCTCTGAAACTTGTTTCTTTGGAGCCTCAATTATTGACCACGGAACCTTAGGTTTTTAAATATACACACAGAAATTAGAAGTCTAGGAAAGAAAAAAAAGATAGAAAAGCAAAATACCATAAATGTGCTAGCGTTCCCCTTGCCTTTTGTTTGTTTAAATAGATTACCAACGTGTTTAGATGCCAAGCATATTAAAAAATGCTTAAAAACACATGTTAAAAAAAAGGAATTAAATAGATTACCTAATTCCTATGAGATCCCCACCCGAAGAGCCTGTCTTCATCCACAAGGGGCCACTTGATCCCCTACCACCATTACCCCCATCTCCTACATCTCCTACATTCCTACACCGGAATGTGACCTGTCAGTAGCCAGAGAGAATTTAAGGATCTAATAGCCTAAGTGTCGTCGACCTTAACCATTCATCAGTCATTCTCTGAACTCACACTGAGCTTCAACATCTGCCTGCCTACCTCCAGGTTTCTCCTGTCGTGAGACATTCAACGCTTTCGTTGCTCGAGACACTGTCGGGGGGTCTCTTCCCTCTAGACGAAAGCATCCCTAACGGCGCCCGGTGGGCGGGGCTCCGACGCCGGCTCGGTGGGCGGGGCTCCGACGCCGGCTCGGTGGGCGGGGCTCCGACGCCGGCTCGGTGGGCGGGGCTCCGACGCCGGCTCGGTGGGCGGGGCTCCGACGCCGGCTCGGTGGGCGGGGCTCCCGACGCCCGCTAGGTGGGCGGGGCTCCCGACGCCCGCGGCCGCGCGCTCTGGGCCGGCGCGGCGACGCCGCCGGACGCGCGCCCACGCCCGCGCCGCGCGTCCCGACGCGATACGTCGCTGGCCCCGCCCCCGCCTTGCGTCATGACTTCCGGGCGCCACGGCCGCCATCTTTCTCTCGCCGAAGTGCGGTGTGGCTGAGAGACAGTCGCCCAGTGGGAGAGAGCGAAGGTGGAGGGCGCCGCCGTTGCCATGCCGACCCCCCCGCTGCGGGTGGCCGTGGTGTGCTCTAGCAACCAGAACCGGAGCATGGAGGCACACAATATCCTCAGCAAACGGGGGTTCAGTGTCCGGTCCTTTGGAACAGGAACTCACGTGAAGCTTCCAGGACCGGCCCCCGACAAGCCCAATGTGTATGACTTCAAGACCACGTACGAACAGATGTACAACGATCTCCTGAGGAAGGACAAAGAACTCTACACGCAGAATGGCATTTTGCACATGTTGGACAGAAACAAGCGAATCAAGCCCGGACCAGAGAGGTTCCAAGACTGCAAGGACCTGTTCGACCTGATTCTCACCTGCGAGGAGCGCGTGTATGACCAGGTGGTGGAAGATCTGAACTCCAGAGAGCAGGAGACCTGCCAGCCGGTGCACGTGATCAACGTGGACATCCAAGACAACCACGAAGAGGCCACGTTGGGGGCGTTCCTCATTTGCGAGCTCTGCCAGTGCATCCAGCACACGGAGGACATGGAGAACGAGATCGATGAGCTGCTGCAGGAGTTCGAGGAGAAGAGCGGCAGGGCCTTCCTGCACACTGTCTGCTTCTACTGACGCAGCCGGGGCCTGGCGCGCCAGCCCCTCCGAGGGACGCCTTTTTTTGAACTAATTTTTGTTAAGACTTTTCCTTCTTGATACTTGTTTTACTTTTAAAGTTTCTGCTCGTGGACGGTAGCAGTACCGAGATGAACTGTACATATGAAATGAGAAGATATACATAAATGCGAGGTTAACAATCGCATGTTTTTTTAATCTCACTTTTACTTATGAGTGGGATGTTGATTGTGAAGTTTTTTTTTTTTTAACCAAAAAAAGAAAAAAACGGTTTATAGTACATTTCCCCCAAGATTTCTGTGTCTTTCGTTGTGCGTTCCTCTCCCCTATCTGGCTGGAATGTACAAATTCCTGAATAAAACAATAGGCTGTATCTTTAAAAAAAAAAAAAAAAAAAAAAGCATTCCTAACAGAGAGAGGCTGCCAGGACTTGTTCATGAGCACACTTCAGGCACTCTTTATTGACCTTTAGAAATGTTTTGGGGGAGTTTTACAGGAAAGTGGAGTCCTAAAATATGAGGCCATGAAGAAAGGACCAGACATGGGTTACACTTAGCATCTTTCCTGAGAAGTTATTGATACTGAATGTGAGTGAGCATCAAGCCTCCATGTGGACTTCAGCTCCGGCGAACAATGAGACTTTCCTTTTGACCTTCCTCCCACTGCATGACTCAAGTCACATTTATTAATCGACTTCATTTAACTGATTTATGGAGGCTATCCGACTTAAGATAAACCAGGTAGGGAGGAGTTGGAAGGTGGTGTGGAGAAAAAGAACATTGTGGGTTAGGAGAAGATGTAAGAACAGAGGTCTTGGAACAAGTCATTGGCACAGCATATTTCATGTATAAGGATACTTTCACCTGAAAAGAATTAGTAAGTTTTGTGATTAGGAGGAACAAATTGTACTGCTGGATGTATTTCTAGGCATTTGGGGCTCGTGCAATCTTTGAATAGTGGAGGAACACAAGGTCAGGCATATCTTAGAAAAATGCATTAGTCAGCAGCCTGTTGGGTAGGTTGGAGGCATGGAGGCAGTTAGAACGCTCTTAAATAGAGGAATGTGTTAGGGTGGTGGTAGGGAAGCAGGAGAGAAAGAAGTGAATCTCAGAAATAGTTGAACTGGAGGTTTGATGGAAGGCACGATAAGGGAAATGCTAACGTTTGCTTGGTGCCTAATCTGGGCCAAGCAGTTCACATATACTGCCCCATTTAGTTCTTGTGGGGGAGACTGACCTGTAAACATGTAACAATATTAGAATGACAATAGTTCTAATAGAGGTGTATGAGAAAGCTATTGCCATATCCAGGAAAGAGGCACAGGTCCAAGGAATAGCTTGAAAGATGAGTGGAAATTTAGCAGAAAGGGGTGAACATTCCAGACAGGTGGATGGCATATGTATAATAGGCACTTCTTTGGCAAAGTCTTTGTGTGTGGTGTTTTCTGGAGAAGTCATCAGTACAAAAGAGTTGCTCTAAAAGTGAGATATTTGCAGGCCAGGATAAGGAGGGCTTGTTGGTGCCCCTAGATAGTACCATGTAGTTAACTGTCAATTTGGCATCTTAGGAAAATTCTAGCTACAGACTGAAGTGAAGAAAACTCCAGAGATTCCAACTGGAAGTAATGTGCTGTGAAGCAGTGATGTGAAAAGGTTGAGAAATATTGAAGGTCTTTCCATGTCCTTCATCTCTCCATCCTTCCCAGGATCCTCCAGGGCCACTTGCCTCTCCCTCTATCCTCATGCATAACTGTTCTCCAGTCCATGCTGGGGTTACGTATATTCTGAAAACAAGGAGGTAAACAGCATCCTCTATGTCCCTCCTCTATTCACTCTCAGGCTGACCTTGCAGCCTTCTCCTTCTCTGCCTCCTTTCTGAATTTCACAGATTGCCCTTCTGTAACTCCCTGTGGCTTTCTGACATTTGGTCTTGGACTCCTGGGGCTGACAAGCAGAGACATCCTGACCAAACCTGCCGTCATTCAGGTTGTTGTTGGCTTGCTTGTTTTTTCCACTACCTTTGAAGATAGGCAGGAGACCTCAGATAACCCTAACATCAGGAGGGATCACTCAGTATCAGAGAACAATGCTTCAGATGCAGGAGGGGTGGGCTGGCTACAGATAAACTCCCTCTCAGGTCCCCTTGCTTGACTAGTCAGAACCCTGCTGTGTAACACTTGGAGAGGATGAGGAGGCTCTTATATCCACTTCTAAAATTTGTTCAAAAAGTTAGCACAGGTTTCCATGTTAATACTCTGATTCTGCTGCCAATTCATATCTATTCTCAAAGCATCACAAATGTTAACATTATCTTCATATTGCTCTTACTTCAAATAATTCCTAAGGAATGTTCTCAAATGGCATGGGACTTAGGAGTGAGGACAGCCAGGAGTCTGCAGATGTGATGTTTGATTTGGATTTTGCTTCTCTCCATCATTCTGTACCCTTGAACAAGACACAAGATACCACTTTTCTGAGTCTGTTAAAGAGATGCAACAGAGTTTGCTCCTTCTTCTTAGTATTTCTATGAGAACAGAATGACATTACATACATTATAAGTATAAAATATGACACATGTACATTATATCACCAGGCAACACGCATTAGCTAACAGCACAGACTGGAGCCAGACTGCCAGTTTTCTCTCCTGGAAAATGAGGATACCATTGTAGTCTGAAAGCTCTGAAATCCCCACCTCAGAACCCTAATGTTATTTCATAAGTGGGCCACCCATATTTATTTAGGGGCAAGATTGACATGAGTGTTTAATGGTTTTTGTCAAGCCCACTTGCTGTAGAAATGTCAATGTGCTTGTTTACTGGGTGCTGCCCCAATCCCTCTGGGAATCATTACATAATACAATATGTACATCTTACTATTTTTCTAAACCACAAAAAATTCTGTATTGGAAACACCTTTAGACTCTAAGACTTTGGATATAGTAGGTTTGTGGGCCTCTGGAACCAAATTCACAGGGCCTTTGTGAGAATTAAGTAAATTGATTCAGGTAAAGATCTAAGCACAGTGCCTGGCTCATAGTAGATACACAATGAATGTTAGCTGCCATTACTATTCCCTCTGTTACTGCAACCCTAAGTACCCTTGAATAATTTCCACCATTGCTCCAGATCCATTTCTCTATTTGTGCCTGGAACTATTAATGTCTAAAGTTCTGTGCATTCAAGCTCTCTCACTTGACTCCCCTGAAGCTCCTGTCTTCCCAACTCTCTCCTAAATGCTCTCCTGGTTCGGAGTAGAGAAATGTTCCCTGTAGCCACCTCCCCTTTCCTCTCTCTGTCTTCTCAGCAATTAGTTGGTTTGCTTATAGGTGAAAGAAGCTAGAAGAGAGCTCCAGGTCATATCCCACCAGCTGGTCTCAGACTCCTAGCTCATCCTGACAAATTGCCTGTGGGCTGTGCACCTGGGATCCCAGGTGAGCTGTGGGTGCAGCTCTGTCCTCTTTAGAAAAGTTACTTCTGCCTTCCTGGACCTCAATTCCTTATGAATTAAACAAGACAGCCTAAATGATAGCTACATGCCCCTGCAATGCTGCCCTAGAGCTGTTATGTTTGCATGCTGGAGGATCACACCCTCGATGCTGTTTCAGTAAGGTGACATGAGAAGGAAAATAAGGCTGCCTCTCTTCAGCTCCGAGTATGGTCCATTCAGCTCCAAGAGGTACAAAATGCAAGGCACTGAAATTTTGTTACCACAGGAAGTTAGATCCTCTTTCCCTAACTCTTTGGGCACTGAAACTATCCTGGCTGCACAAACAAGCTCTGGGTCACCCCCTGGACAAGTTTAGAGATGAATTGGACAGTCTCAAGTATAAAGAGGTTCAGCCTGGTAGCGAAAAGTCTGGGCAAGGATGTCATCCATTGATTAAAGTCAGAGGCTGAGCAGCACAGTGACCAGCACTGGAAATCCAGTCCACAGACTGAAGGACCCTGCTAGTGGTGAGGGGGAGTGGGTGAGAAACAGGAAAAGGACTGTGAGGAGTGGCTAGGGCTCAAGGCAGGGCTCATGTTCAGAGGTAGACTGAGATATGAGAGAGAGTGAATGAAGAGAGATAAAGGAAGAGAGAAGTCTGGTACTGTGGACTGGATCACCCAAAAGTGGGGAGGAAGCACCATGACCCTCAAAACTATGGCCCCCAGGGCTCCAAGCACCAAATGCTGCCATGCTGTAGCAACACACTAGTATGTGCCAGTCTTGTCTCAACTCTGTCCTTATGAAGGAGACTGATTTCCAGAAACAATGTAATAGATTGAAAACACCAGTATCCCCAAGTCCTAGGAATGTTTGGTAAGACATAAATAGAAATCCCTGGAAGGGGTTGTGGGAAAACTTGTTAAAGGGTTCGATTTACCTGTCACATGCTTTTGCCCTTCATCTTTCCCACCCCCCCGCCTTTTTTTCCTGCCTGAAATAGGCAGGATCCTGAAAGAGAAACAGCCATCTAGTGAGTGTGAATCCCAAAACCACAAGCTAAGCTTATGGGTCTGAAAGCTGAAAAACACCTAAGACCCTGATGGTATTGGGGGCCACAGGACTAGCTCTAGGCAGTACTGCAGCTTCCTGTCATATGAGAAAAATAAACTTTTGTTTGGTTAATTGACTGTGGCTGGGGTTCTGTTTTAGGCAGACAAATCCAGTTTTAACAGGCACACATACCTCTGTGGCTGGATTGTTGTGAAGATTAGATGAAATACTTTAGGAGACTGAGGTAAAGCTAGCAGTCATAGCTGAGCACCCAGAATCCTGCTTTGGGAACTTGTCCTAATCTTAAGCCCTTGTAGGTAGTAGAGACTTAAGCCACTGATAATGTACATTTTGTCCCCAAATTGATTAACTCAGGACTTAGAGGTGAGGATAATCCTGGGATCACATAGGGGATGTGTTGTTAAATTCAGCTGCAGGGAAGCAGTTTAAAAAAACCAGGGGAAGCAAGGCAGAGAATGACATGTGTGGTGGTCGATTGAAAATTCATGTGCACATCTAGAAAAATTTTCTCTGCTTGTGTCCTATGAATGGTGATTCTGTAGCACCTTCTTCACATTCAGGGGACACACTTCATTTATTCATTCATCAAACACTTCCTGGGTGCCTGTATTGCATTGGGAACTGAATTAGGTTCTGGAGAGACAAAGGTGAATAAAATACAGTCCTTGGCCTCAAATATCTTCTCTGGGTCCCACATTTTTTTAGGAAATGGGGCCAAAAGATAAAGGGTTAAATATGAGGAAAGAAAAAGCTCTGGATTCTGAAATTGCTGTCATTTTTGCACCTTCTTACTAATGCTGCAAGAATAATAAACAGTGGGTTTTGGGAGGTGGGGAATATTTTTAATCTATACAGAAGTGGAAAGTTACTGGTATGCTCAGAAGTAAGCTCAATAATTATGGGTTGAGGTTAGGGAAACTAGAGAGAGTTCTTAATTTCTATCATTTCCTTGGGCTGTGAGTAAACACAAATGGAAAATACCCAGATGGCGGAAATTTTGTTATTTACCAATGGAAAGCAATTGAGTCTTCATTGTTACCACCTGCACCACACTCTGACCAGCTGACTAAAAACATTGGATCAGCCTGCCATTTTCCAAATAGCTTCTCCTAACTAGAGAGATATTAGGATATGCAGTGTAGATCATGCTTCCGAGTGCGTGAATCCTGACTCTGCTCCTTACCAGCTAATGAGAAGCCAGGTTATTACTTGACGTCACCGTGTCTCAAATTCTTCATCAATAGAGGATTTAATAAGTTTTGCCAAATAAATTTTTTTGAAGATTGAAAATACGACGTTGTACAAAGTCTTGACACAGAATCAGAGCTCAGAGCACTTTAACTGTGGGGAAAGTGAGGTGAAAAAGAGAAGAAAGGGAATGGGAATCCTTTCTCATAGGGATCATCTGGGCTGGAGCCACTTTAGCCTCAAACAGACCTCCTCATGTCATCTCTATCCTGATGTGTCTCAAAGGATCCCAGAGCCAGTTCAACCTCTGTCCTCCCAGATTCTGTCTCAATTATCTTCAAGCTCCAGGAGAATTTGGGGCTCTCTAATTATTTAAATAAATAGCTACATATAGTGGTGCCGAAATGTTCATTGCTAAGGGTGGACATGGGGCAACTCAAGGACAGTCTGTGAAATAAGTCCAACATCTCATGAATCTGCTGTGTGAGGATAGTTTTGGGTTTCGAAAAAAGTCCTCCCTATCTAAAGACATTAGTTTCTTCATCTCTAATGGAAGTGACTGCCCTGACCCCATGTGATGGTGGGGGGAATTCAATCAAATGACAAGCATCTAGCATGATGACTGGGAGTAAGTAGGAAATCAATATTTCCTCCCTTCCCCACGACCTTGCCCTGGTCTCATACTGCTCTCAACAGAAAAAGTACTACTGTCAAAGGGATAACATGTGCAGGAGAAATATGGAAATCCATTCTTAGCAACTTACATTTTAGTTGCAATTAGTGTATCATTTCCTAGCTCAGTTCTTCTCAACCCTAATGCACATTAGAATTATGGCAGAATTTTAGAAGTTATTATATCTAGCTTCTACTCCCTCCCCTAAGAGAATCTGACTTAATTCATAGCTCCTTAAAAGAATGAGCACCTCCTGGGTTTTAATTTGTTCTTCTGTAATTGAAAGCAGAAAGGTGGAGTAACTTACCACATGTTGCATAGCTTGAGAAGGCCCCAGGTCTACTGGAACTCAGCTGAGGGCTTTTATCCTAATAGATGCTATCTTTAGTTAAAATATGATGTTTTGTCCAGCATTGATTTCTTTTTGCATTACTTTTGAGTTTTAAAATACTGCATTGAATTTATTTTGATGATTGAGGGTCTTTAACCCCTTGAATTTTGCACTTGAGGCCAGAGTCAAATGAGAGCTGAAAAGCAAACCTCACTTCATTTTGCCTGTCTAGAAATTGTACCTAGGAAGGGAGACGAACTGGACATTCTATCCTTTTTCTTGGAAGATCATTCTAAGTCTCAATATGGTTTTGTGCTGTGTTTCCAGGAGTGCTGATGGCCAGTCACAAGGGTGAGGATGAGATGCTGGTTTGTGGCAGAGCCGGACTTAAGCCCAGTAAATTTCTGAGGTTTCTCTACAAGGAATCAGGTGAGAGTAAATTTAAGACTGGTTTGATTTTGTCTGTGTCTCTTGCAGCTTAAGCAGCAGATGAAATTCCTCCAGGAAGAAGTTTTTATTATTCAACCTGCCACTAACTTAAAGTTAAGCTTTCAATTTTGGCTAGCTTAAAAATTTCAGCCCATACAAATCTGAATTATCAAATAAATGGGTGAAAATACCAGAACCATGCTCTCAGATATGGTTAGACCAAAAGATAATTGATTTGCCTGGAAGGAACTCCATGTTTATCAGGTCAGAAAATAAGTGAAAGGTTTGCCAAGGAAACATTCATACAGGGTGGAGCTGGAAATCCAGGTGAAAAGTCTGTTCCTGAGATGGTAGACAGATACAGGTGCTTGAAAGTAGAGTTATACCTGTCTGACTTCAACTGACTCAGGGAGAACCTCCAGTCATCTCAAAGGACATCACTGAACTTTCAATAATTTCTCTAAAATATGCTAATATTTCAGGTTTGTGTCATCTGCCCCCTGCTTACTTCTCCAACTCCAGGTCAAGCCAACTTTTTTTTAGTCAACTGTACTCCAAGCTCTGCCCTACCAGACCTTTGCAAATGTTTTCTCCAGCACTCTGAAAACACACACACACACACACACACACACACACACACACACACACACACACACACACACACACACACACACACACACACACACACACACACACACACGACTAGCTCCTGCCCAACCTTTATATCTTGGTATAAAGGTTCTTTCTTCAAAGAAGGCTTCTCTGACTAGTCTTAGACCCTTTTCTCCTTTATTCTCATCTCTACTTCATGCTTTTTTTCATAGTACTTTTCTCAGCTTGTAATTGAATTTTTTTTAAATGTATTTTACTGTTTACTGTGTGTTTCTATGTTAGACTCCAAAATCCATGAGGGAGTTAATATGCTTTTATTTGTCTATACACACACACACACACATGCATACACATATATTTACTCCTCTTAAAGACCCTGACAGAATAGGTATATACAAATTACTTGTTGAATAAATAAGTTAATTAATGTTTTAGTGTACATAACTAAAATATCAAGATGGTGTTCTCCATCTCTCTCCTGTCCACCTTCTTTCTAGGTGATCTTTTCGCTTGTACCAGTGGTTAAATATTGCCCGTTAGCTGATCTGATCCCCTTAAATGCTTCAGCCTCAGGTCCAATAGTCTAGATAATGCTACCCTAAGATGCTAAAAATTGAAATGTCATAACATACTGTGCATAATATTTAGCTTTTAACAGAAATTCAACATTCTAAATACTTTGGGGATTTGGGGCATTATGGACAGCTTGTGGAGAAAAGATTTATGTGAAGACAAAAGTGGCCATTCACCCCACAGAGGCAGCCACCTGGCCTAATGTCCATGTAGGAGAGAGATCCTGGTATAATATGATACGCAATAAAAAACAGGCTCATCTGGAATTTTCTTGCTGTTCCCTTGACTAGTCTAACCATATATTGGCTATCTTGCACTATGTTCTCTTACATAAAACTGAAGAGGAATACTGAAAGGATATCATACACCAAAATGTTAATAATACTTATACTTAGGTATTGAGATGTGAACTTTTTTATTGTCTATTTAATCTACTTAGTGTCCACATGTGTCTATTTAAAGTTTTTCTTTATTGATTATGTTGTTTTCATATGTTTAAAATACCTAAAAGATACTTTTTATGTGTTCTGCTTTGTGTTCGTGTGTCTTTCAATTGAATAGAGCTGTGTTATCCAATGTGGTAGCCATTAACATCTTACAAATACTTAAATTTAAATTAATCGAAATTCAATTCAATGAAAACTTTAGTTCTCAAGTTACACTAGCCATATTTCAAGTGCCCAGTAGTCACGTGTAGCTAATGGTAATCATTTTGTACAGCACAAATATAGAACTTTTCTGTTACTGCAAGAGAGTTTTGTAGGAAAATTTCAGCATACAGTGTGTATATTTTATTTTATTTATTTTTAAAAATTATTTATTATTATTTATGCCTACAGCACCTGGTCTTTCTAGGCTTCCAATCCAAGTACTAACCAGGCCTGACCCTGCTTAGCTTCCAAGATCAAACATCGGGCTTGTTCGGGGTGGCATGACTGTAGAACATGGACTGTGGCTCCAGTGGGGCATGAACCTTCTACATGTAAAGCAGACATGCTAACCACTACACTATTAAACCACATCCTAGAGTGTGTATATTTTAAACATTTGAATATAAGACAAGACTTACAGGTGTTGAAGAGTAATGTTGATGCAAACAAAGCTTTGAAAAGTGACACTATTTAGGTTCCTTGTGATCCAAATGCAGTGTCATTGACTCCTCTCAGAGAGACCTTGGTTTTTCAACCAGGATCCTTGGGAGAGAGTCTGATGGGGTAAATATTTCCTTGATATTTTACAGCTGTGGAAGGTGATCACTTTTAGCCATCTGAGAATTTTCACAAAACAATCTGAAAAGACTAGACAAGATGCCTGCCATGATGTATCAATCTTGGGGGCCACTCCTGGGACCTACCTTACTGTGGGAAATTTCAATAGGCTTATTTGAGATCAGATTCCTTATTTCCATATTCCTATCTCTTTTAAAAGTCCTTTCAAATCTGTTCGTGAACCAGTTCCCTTTGATGAACTACAGGATAACCTAATGCTAAAGTAACCAGCCAAAAAGGTTGTGCTCAGCAACCAGACTAAGCGTATTTTTCTGAAAGACTTAGCACAAAATATGAGAGCAAAACTTGTTTTGTGATTATCAAAATGTTTCTGGTGTCAAGATGAAATTTCAAATACACATTCTTGGTGGCCTAAGGAATGTATAATATCTGCTTTAGCCATCATGAGCAAGAGAGACCTAGGTTATTATCTGAGAGGTATAAGGATATAGTCATTCACAGATTTTAAAAAATCTTTAGTGAGCACCTACTAGGTGCTAGATGCTGGGAATAGAGCAGTAAATAAAATAAGCTTGAGACTGTCTTACAGAGTACTACCTCAAATTATGACAACTTTATCAAGGTCAAGGATACTTAAATAACCAGAAATTAAATGATACCCAAGGGTCTCTTACAGGCAATGTCATGAATGTCTCCAACATGTGGTAAAGATAAACTCTAGCTACATGTCTAAAGCAGGAAAGATATAGAAGATATGAGTGTGTTTTATGTCAGTTTGAGATTACCAAGAGAGCCGGTAAATATAATTTAGGTCTATGCAAGAAGAAAGAGACAAAATGTTTCTGTATTCATGTCCTGTAGGGGATATTAATCACCATATGAAATTATTATGTAGTAAACCATCAAGACTTGTAGTACTTCACTGCCTTTTCTTCAAGGCCCTAGGTTAATATAGAACAGGGAAGATCTATCAACCGTTGATTAAAGGTCATGGTAAAAGATCATGTTTCCTCACATAACTAAGTATAATTTGATTTCCCATTTTTTATATGCAAAAGGATGCTTTAAGAAGACTTTTTTTTTTGCCCTGTCCTTCTGTTTTCATAAATGGACAGAGCACCACTCCCCACCCCCCAAAAAAATAATAATGTCTTCCGAGCCCTAAGAGATTTAGGAATCATCAATTGTTAATAGTTAAAACAAAGAGTGTGAATGAAACCACTGGAAAATGTAACATGAGAAGAGTGAGGGGAACACTTGGGTATCCCCAATGTTTAAGGTCAGGACAGAAGATAAGGAAACCATTAAAAGGGATAGAAAATTAATGGCTTCAGAGAACCAGCAGAGTGCCTTGTTAGAGAAGCCAGGAAATAAGAATTTAGAGAAGAGATTCCAGGTTAAACACAGCTGAGAAGTGTAGTCAGCTAAGAATCATAAACGGTCCATTGATTTGGCAATGTTTGCCAGTGGAATGGTGTGAGCATAACACACACTGTAAGAGATTGAAGAGTGACAGGGAGGAGAGGAATTGTGGATGGGACCAGACAGTGCTTTACAGGATCCCTGAAATAAAGATTCATATGAACATTGTTAATAAGCTTTTTCCAGAGAATCTGGCTTGCTAAATTGTAGAGGTTTATCTTCAGAACTGACCTGCCTGGGCTATCAGGATGGGAAATAATCAACATCTGACCCTTTGATTTGAGGAAGTATACACATAACAGAGCATTCTAACTTTGGTCCTTCTTTGATTATTAAAAACATTATTTAGTCCTTAAAGAAGTAATATTTTTGAAAATTTTCTCCATAGCAATTCTTGCCATTCTCTATCGTGTAAAATTTCCCCACAAGAATTATGTCTACCGAGTTCAAGGAAAATGAATTGGCATCTCTTCCTCTGATAAACAAGCTTTGGGGCTAGTCAGTAATTGAGTTCAGCAAAATATCCACCATAGAGGCAAGAAAGGATCTCTTGATCTGCTATGTACAGACACTAGGTCCTATGTAACCTTTGGGTAAACAGAAAACATGATCAATGAGCTTCAGCTCTGCAATGTGGTCAGAAGGCTTTGCACAAACAGAAAAATACACTGGAGGTGTTGGAAGTCAGATCCTGTCTCTAATTAAACAAGCACAACTTCGAAATTGTTCATGTAGATCAGCCATAAAAATGCCAAGAAAAATATTTCAATATTATTGTTCTATTTCACAAAGCCAAGAGTCCTAGGCTATCATAATATCCTAATGTTTTCAAACTTTATCTTAGTATCAAATCCTTTTCGTGAACTAAATTGTTCACAATATAAATGAAAAATGAAAAAATCAGGACTACTATGGTTGAAGCTGGGTAAGAATGGGACAAAATTACCTCCTTGGAATGCAAGATGGTTTAAAAATCTTTGCTCTGGAAAAGTGGCCTATAACTCTGGCTACAAAGTAGGATCATCTACTGACAAATTCTAATGCATTTAGGGATTCCAATTTAATTAGTCTAGGAAGAAGAGCTCTGGTATGGTGATAATAGATGATTCTATTATGCAGTGAGGGTTAGGAACCACTACCATAAAGAAAGACTATTTTAGGGAAGCTCTATTTACTAAAGAAGATCCTATTTATAGTAAGACTGCCAAACGACCATTTAGGGGATACTTGGCAGATGGTTAATCAAATATCTTAATGAGAGCTGACAAATTTACCAATGCATATCCATTCTACATAGAATTAGAGTAAAATAATGTACACATTATAAATGTCAGACTGAATATCTTATTCAGCCAACATTTATCTAGAAATCATTTCTGAAGTGCCTATTATTTGGCAGACTTGGACGAATATATAAATTATTCTTGTCATCTTCGTTCTCAAAGAACTGTAAGTCTTCTGTGAAAGGTAGAATGTACAATATATAGCAAAATCTAACAATCAGGAAACACTGGAGGATATTAAACTATCTTGAGGTCATTGTCATTATAGCAGGTTAAAAATGACCTCAAATTCTAGCCACTCCTCCCATCAAAAAGTAGCATCTATTTTCCTCTTCCTTTACATCTGGGCTGGCCTTAAAACCATCTCTGAACAATAAATACAGCAGAAGTGATACTGTGCTAGTTCTAGTCCTAGGTTTTAAGGTATAGCTTTTAAGAAACTTGGCAGCTTCTTTCTTTACTCTCTTGTTGCCTTTATCCACCATGTAAAGTGGTCCAGCTACCTTGTTGGAAAGAACACATGGAGAGAGAGAGTGATACCTGGCTGTTTGGCCATTTGAATAAAGTGTTAGTTGTGTGAACAAGGTCATATTGAAATTTAGCCTTGAAGCTATCATGTGAAGAAGCCCAAGTTATCCACATGGAGAAACCATAAAGAACTAAGGCATGCTGGCCCATAGCCCCATCTCAATTACCAGAAGAGTCATGTGAGTAACAGGTGAGGCCAGAGGAAAAATCATTTAATCAACCCAGAGAATCATGAGATAAAAATGTAAAGTTTTTAAGTCACTAAGATTTAAGGTTGTTTTTAACATGGAAATATATAACTGACACAGAAATTTGGAACTAGAAGTGGGGATTGGCCAGGAAGTAAACCTAAAACATGTAGAATTAATTTTGTACCAGGTAGTAGGTAGACATCGGATGGCAAGAAGACAAGTAGTGGAGGTTGGAACAGCAGTGAAGTACTTGCTATTGGAAGCTGGAGAAAATAACATTCATATTATTAATGACAAATTGTTTGATAGAAAATACATCAATGAATATATGGAACTGGCTAAGGATATTACCAGGAAAAATGCTGAAAATGAAACTTGGCTTCTTTTAGCCAACTATGATAAAGTATAGGATGACAGAAATGAGACAAAGAAAAGTCTATTCTTTTTTAAAACAATTTAGAGGAAATATTTTCTGCCCTGGACTTGCTAGTTTGGAAAATCCCTAGCCTATCCATGTGTCAAAAAGAGTCTCAAAGTAAGAAATGGTCTCACGGTAAAGATCATATCCAGGAAGCTGACAGTAAAACAGGGACCTGATTAAAGATCAAATCATGGTTGTGCAATTCTTTGTTAAGACCTCAGAAAGATATAAAAATCTTAGGAGCATTGCTTCACAGTATCCTGCAGTCTAAAGAAAAAAAGTGCCAGTCTTGAAGTTTATTGTTGTGCCTTTTAGTTAATAAAGTAAATTCATGATTTGACGCATAAATAAGATATAAATTTTAAAAAGAATTGTGCTGGCAAAGGTCTCACCAGTTTACACTAAAAGGGAGAGGGGCAAAATAAAATGAGGCTATATAATCTAAAATTTATATAGGCAGGAACAGTCAACCCTTCCCCGCAAAAAGCTTGAACCTTATCATATGTCATAGAAAAGAGTTCTCAGGGAACAGAGCCAAGATTCAGAGGCTAGAACCAAGAGCTATTAAAAACATCAGCTTTCGAAAAGACTGTGAGAGAGAACTGGACCCTAATCAAGGGACATTCCCTGCACTCTAGTAGGAGTCTGTTACAACTTGCGCCCATATGGATTTTAAAATTACTATGGATTATACTTCTCTTTTCTCCTTTTTTGAATGGGAGTGTCCATTACTATTATTTTTTCCTTGTCTCATCTTTGTATATAGGGTGTTTGGGGAAGCAGATGACTAATCTTTCTAATTCACAGATCTTTAGGTAGAGAGAGGGGGCACACTGTCTGCACCCAGGGAACTGCACCTTAGGAGCCTCATTCATATACGGACCTGATTTAGATGACAAAATCCTGAATCTCAAGCCTGAAGTCTGATGCCATAATGGAATGTAACTTTTGCAGATCTTGGGAAGGGATGAGTATATTTTGCATATTGGAGAAACATGAATAATTGAGAGTCATAGGTTATTAAATATGGCCACAAATTCTATGATTTTCTTCCATGAAAAAATGGAGTTTATTTTTCCACCCCTTGAATCTGGGCTGTGAACTGCTTTGTTCAACATAATGTAGCTGAAGTGATGCTAGTCTATCTTAGTTTAAGCTAGATTTTCAGAAGCCTTTCCTTTATTAGTCTTGAGCCACCATGTCAAAAAGACCAGCTGCCTTGCTGGAGAGACCACATGGTTAACCCTCAGCTAGTCCCACACTATCTCAGCCAAAGTGCCAAACATGGAATGAAGTCATCTTAGAATGTTTCTTTAATACCACCATGTTGTGAGGAAGCCCAAGCTACCATATAGAGGGGCCACACAAAGGAGAATGAAAGCATCACAGCTGACAGCCCTAGCCTGGCTGCCAACTGAATGCAGCAGCAGTACTGATCTTAGATAAGACTAGAAGATCTGTTTATTCAACCCACAAAATTATAAGTTGAAACAATAAATTGTTGTTTAAGCCACCAAATTTTGGGGAATATCTGTTTGTTTGTTTAAATTTATTGGGATAACATTGGTTAATAACATTATACAGGTTTCAAATACACAATTTTTAAGTGTATAATGCCATCTGTTTATTGCATTATGTGTTTACTACCCAAAGTCAAATCTCCATTCATCACCATTAATTTGACCCCCTCCACTGTTTCCTCCTATTCCACCCCCTTTCCCTCTGGTAAGCACTGTACTGTAGTCTGTGTCCATGAGTTTTGTTTGTTTTCTTGTTACTTTCAGCTTTATATCCTGCATATGAATGAAATATGTGGTTCTCAACTTATTCCCCTCTGACTTATTTAGCATGATGTTCTCAAAATCCATCCATGTTGTCACAAATGGTAGTATTTCATCTTTTCTATGGCTTTGTAGGTTTGTTTTACAGATATGAATTACTGATAGCCATTGTGAGCTACAATTGCAGCATTCTAAATATACAGAACAATCATCAAATAGAGAGTTCTAGCTGGAAGCTCAGTTAAACTAGCCATTTTGTATTAGCAGTTTTTTAAAACTGCATCTCAGGTTGACATTAACAAAATAATCCTAGGATGCTTGAGAATAAGTAAACCAGAGAGTAATGTAGCCCAGAGAGAAGATCTTGATTCTATCTTTTCTGTAATTATGTATAGATGGGCAAAGTCCTAGGAAAGTTCATTGTGTAGATATTTATCAAGTACCTTCCATGAGTGTTCGAATAATCTAAGAAGAAAAAACTTATCTCCAGTTTCTAAGGAAAGATGGGGTCTGAACACCTAAATAATCCAAATATTAACCAATTTCAGAACTTAATTATTTCTGAACATTAGATAGGTATTCCTTCTTCTAGTCTCTGGAAGAGATTATGTAGTATTGATGTTAAGTTTTTATTAGAAATTTAATAGAATTCTTCAATAAAACCATTTGGACCTGGAGACATTTTTTTGTTGGGGCTTTGAAATTACAAATTTGATTTCCTTAATATTTATAGGACTATTCCAATTATATCTTTCATGATGGGTGAATTATAGTATTTTTTAGTGCGTTTCATTTAAGAAATTGGTGCATTTCATCTAAGTTGTCAAATTTGTGTGTAGAGTTGTTCATAGTATTCCTTATTATCCTTTTGATGTCTGTAGTGATATTTCCTACTTCGTTTTTTGTATTAGGAATTTGTCTTCTCTTTTTGTTAGTCTTCCTTGAGTTTGTCAATTTTATTGGTCTTTTTAAAATACCAACTTTATGATTCATTGATTTTTCTCTATTGTTTTGGTTTTTAATTTTATTGATTTCTGTTCTTTATTATTTCCTTCTGCTTATTCTGGAATTCTTTTGCTCTTATTTATCTAGTTTCTTGAGAGTTTTTAGTTTATGAGAAAATACTACTTCAGTTTCCCACATATATTTGTGTGTCACTAAATATGTCTATATATGTATATTTACATATATAGAGAGAGAGCTTTATACTTTCTAATAGCTGTGTACTTTCACATAGGACATAAAAAATACTTCCCTCATGTGAAGCCATCACAAAAAAAAACTCACAAAGTATATGTGGATTACAAAAAAAAGTCATTGAATAATTGGTAGTAGCTTATATATCTCCAGTGTACTTAGAGAGGCCAATCAAGATGAATTATACAGTAACAGGGGCAGATCATCAATGTTTTTTCCTGCTGCTCTAAAATTTTCCCCTAAGTGGCAACCTAGCAGTGGAAAATTCCCAGCATGGAGGTTCATAGAGGAAGTGTGGCAAACTTGTGCTGGTCACTAAATTTATCTTTCAGTGTTGTGTTTCCATTAGTAAATTCTCAGAACTACAAAGAATCTGAGTGTGAAAAGGCTCAGGTTAGCAGCCAAGCTACATAAAGAACAAAATGTGGTTCAAAGGGATGATTGGCATATCTTCTTTCCATTGATGTTCATTTTAAATTACTCAGTATATCCTTAAGAGACAAACAACAGATCATTCAGTTGAATTTTTAAATCATACAATTATTTTTAGAGATGTACAGACTCCAAGAGGAAATGGACCCAGCATGATTAAGTGATTTGGCCAAAGTCACTGAGCCAGGTCCCAACAGAGCCTGAGCTCAGACAGCCCAACTCTGTTTCACCATTTAGTTAACAAATACTTATTGATGCCCACAGTATGTCAGAAACTCTCCTAAGTGCTTGGATGCAAAAGAGGCAAAAATTCTTGACCTCTTAGTACTGGCAGAGGGAGGAGATAATAAACAATTAATGAATTAATAAAATGAGTTACATAGTTTGTTAGGTGGTGACACATGCTATAAAAAAAAGAAGGTAGAGCAGAGCAAGAGGAATCGGGAGTGCTGGCAGGGGTAACAATGGAATGCAATTCTAAATAGTGTCAGGGCAGGCCTTGTTGAAAACACGTGAAAGAAACAAGAAATTAGCTGTGGGAGAGCATTTTGGCAGAGGGTAGAGCCAAAGCAAAGGACATAAAGCAAGGGAGGGTCTAGAATAGTTTCTGAGATGTGCCTGCCATGTTTGAGGAATTGAAGTCATCTATTATATCATCCTCAATGTGTCCTCTAATAATCATGGACCTATAGGTGCTTAAAATTGGGAAAGCCTAAAAACTTGTACAAAACAGTCTTGGCCTCAGAGAGGGAAGGGAAAAGCCTTGGACACCTGGTTCAGGGTTGGTGCTGTGAGGTTCTGGCTCCAGCTGCTTGTGTCCTTGTTTGTTGAGAGCTTGAAGTTATGGTACACTTGTGACCTTTTGTACAGCTTTGGGCATGGATACTCCAACAGGAATGTACTTTCTCCCCTTCAGCCCAGGAATTCATTTCCAGTCTCCTATGTACTGACTCTTCCCCAGGCTATATATGTCTGGGTAGCAAGACAGTTTCTGTAACCACCAACTTCCAGAGCTCATGCTGAGCCCATGGAAAACTTGCACACCTTTGCCACACTACACAGTGGGGACTTGGGCTGTCCTCAAATACTTTCTCCCTGTCTCTTACCTGTAACATGGTGTCTCTCTATGCATCATTGACTATCCAAGAGAGCTCCAGATGAGAAACACAAATCAAGTCTATTTTCCAGAATGGTTCATTCAGAACTCACTGTGGGTGGGTTCTCTTGGTGCCTCTAACTCAAGGTTGAGCAGGTCCATTGTCTTGCTTTTCAAAGAACACT
The DNA here is from genome assembly GCA_030015415.1 of Cynopterus sphinx. Lineage (NCBI taxonomy): Eukaryota > Metazoa > Chordata > Mammalia > Chiroptera > Pteropodidae > Cynopterus > Cynopterus sphinx. Next base: position 18,933,844 of record CM057379.1, on the reverse strand, counting down.
GGGATGCTGTATAAACTCTCACTGCTCCAAAGAGTGCTAGCCTCACCTTTTCCAGACCCTTTTAATATATCCTTGTGGCAAAGGTCACAAACCTGATCTTCTGGTTTGCTCAAATTACTTTTATCCAACACCTGCCAAGGTCTACACTGAGCTTAGCTATCAATAACTTTGTTTCTTTGCTCTTGGCAGTCATGATAAAATGGTACAGTTGGGGAGTGATGACAATGAAGGTAAAAGACCCCTACTTTGACAACCTGAGTCACTGCCATATGCAAATACTTAGTATGCCCGTCCACTGCACACACCAACATCCTCCCTTAGGACAGATGACCACTGTACTTATTATGATCATAGGCTCATTATAGTTATAAACTGGATAAAAGAAGATTTTAGAGATAACAGTCCAATTCCCTTGCAGATAAGGAATTTGAAGTCTATATGCATGCAAATGTGAAAAATTTATTTCTTCCCATAGCTTGTTCCTTTGTGCTAGACATTCTGGAGGATTTTAAGCAAATGGAAATAGATGCCAGCTATTTTAATACAAACTGCAAAGATAATTAGAATTGCAGTCTGAAATATTTTAAGCTATGGTTTTAAACTAATTATTTTCACATTCCTGAAAATAAACCTTAAATTCAAAAATTTTACTGTTATATTTCCTTTTAAGGAAAATTTTAATTTGGCTGATAGGAGGGAAAAAAGTACTTGGGAAACCAGATAGCCCCTAAGGACACCTCTGTCCTCTTATTTGGGGAGGCCTAGAAAAGGGATGGTATAGTCTGTTAGTAAGGGGTGTGATGGGTAACTTTATATATTGACTTGGTTGGCTAGGCTCTGGTACCCAGATGTTTGGTTAACATCAGTCTAGATGTTGCTGCAAAGGTAAATAAATATTGCTTTGAGGGGCACCTTGTAGATCAGGATTTCCCAAATTGCAGGTCATGAAATTTATTTAGTAGGACTTAACTAAAAGGAGGATTAGGAGGAAGAGGAAAGGACAGGAAGAGGAAATGGAAGAGGAGGAGCAAGATGAAAAATGGAAAATAATATAATAAGAGATATCAGGGTGAAACTTTTGTTTCAGTTACATTTTGCTTACTCTTAGTTGCGGTCAAAAAAATTTGACAGCTGCTGTTACAGAATATGCAATTAACACATGTTTTAAGAGACTTAGATGCATGACTGTACAATGTGACCATATCAAGCTTACATATAGCAAACTTGCTTTCACATGCATTTAGCATCTTCATTCTGTGTCTCTCCTGCCTCTTCTTCCCAACCTTCAAATATGTATCTCCTGCTTTATATATTCTGCTTAATCCTGCTACTTCCTCTCCATTCTACTTCCTTGAGGTGACAACCATTTAGAACCCAGCAGCCTCCTAAGAAATGGCTTCTATTTCCTCCTACTTCCCAAAATGTATTCTTGAAATATGTTCTTAATGCCAAATTTAACCGTTTCAGCCAAATTCTTCATCACTTGATAGAAGTGTGTGTTTTCATTGGCCATGCCCTCCTTGAAACCCTATCTTCCCTGCTTTTCGATATACTTTCCTGATTGTCTTTCTCCCTTTCTTTCATCAACTCTACTTCCTTCTGTCCCCCTAAACTGGGCAAATATCTATAGAACCCGGCTATCTGCCCTATGCTGTCTTCTCTTGCTGTCTCTGTCTCTGTCTCTTCCTCTTTCCCTCTCCCTCTTCTCAGCTTAAGTCTCTCTCATAGACACCATTATCATCATCTTTATGCTAATGATTCTATTGTGTTTTCATTTCTGTTCTCTCACATCCATCCTGTACTCCACTCTTGGGAGCTTTCAATTCAGCATATCTGAAATGAGATATATCGCTGCCCCACTCAAAAATGGTTTTCCCTCCCAATTTCTCTATCTTTATAAAAGAGTACATTTCTTCCAGTGATTCAGGCAGGCATTATTGAAGCCATCTTTGCTTCTTTGTTCTATTTGTCCTTCACACTGTCCTAAAAGAATATTTGCATTCTATGAGGCATGGAACAGCTTCCACCTGCGACTTGTTCTGTCAACTAGTAAAAAGAGCATGAACCTTCCATTCCACTTTTTTCTTAGCTAGGTTAAAGCTGAATTACTAGGGTTTATTTCTTTGAAACAAACAAACAAACAAACAAACATCAGTTTTTATTCCTTTCAATATTTATTTTCAAAATTTAAAACAATGCTTTATTAAACATGTAAATTATTACCTTCTATTTGTGAAACTGTTAAGCGATACATCTAAAGAGTCATGAAAACACGTCTACCATTTGACATAGTAATCAAAATTCTAAGGAAAAAAAAAGCTAGAATCCAAAGGTGTTCATTGTCAATCTACAGAAACATAGAAAACAGCCTAGCAGTTAAGCAATAGAAGAATGGCTTGTAAATCACATTTTAAGAAATGATCAATTTCATTAGATAAGATATAGCCATTAAAAATAATTGCAAAAATTAAGTAGCAACCTGGAAACATACAGAAAAAAACGTATAAATTGTGTTTCTGCTACAATTATAGTTAAATTAAAATTAGATATATATTTTGCCAAGAAATGAAAAGAAATGTTGAAAAATAATTTTTTTTAAGATGGTAGAATCTGAATAATTTTTTAAATTTTATTTTTATTTTTTCATTTATTTCAAAAAGTGTGGTTTAGGAAGTGGCTTTTTAACTTTTTTGACTATGACTAATGGTGAAAGATGCATTTTATATTCCCAATTAGTGTACATGCCTGCACGTGCACGCATGCACACACACACACACACACCACACACACACAAAACACTGCTAGACTTATAATTCTCAGCCTTTTTTTTTCCTTAGAGATACATAAATTAATGGTGCCTCTCATAATTAAGGGTTTCAGATTTGATGAAATATGGCAATAATAAGTTTCATGAAACAATTACCATATGTGACATATTGTACTATTTTCTTTTCTGTTCTATTTTATATCTTTTTTTTTTTTTAATGCCAGAAGCAACTCCCTAAATGCAGTTTTACAACTCACTAATGCAGAAATTGGCAAACTGGTTATGAGCTAAAAATGGTTTTTAGATACTTGAAAAAGAGAAAAAGAATAATGTTTCATGATATGCAATGATTAAAATAAATTCAAATTTCAGTGTCATAAATTTTTGGGGGAACTCAGTCACCAATTTTGTTTATGTATTGCCTAGAACTATTTTACACAGCAGAGGCAGATTTGAGTAGTTGTGACAAAGACCATATGTCCACAAAGATGTGACCCTTTATAAAAAAAGTTTGCAGGCCCTGAACTGATGGACAGCAATTCACCATTTAAAACACTTCTGATGTAGTAGCAGGAGCACAGAGACAGAAGATCAAATCTAAATTCTGGCTCCATTATTGTTACTACCTCTGCATTTATAATTGGATAAAATGCTCCCCACTCCCCGAAAGTGCCAGTGTGAGTTTTGTGTGATTATTCATCTAAAATGCTTGGCCCAGTGCAGGTCCTTGACAAGAGTAGTTTCCCCTGCCACCACCCTTTCTTTTCCTTTTACATTTTGCTTAAGGCATGACTCCCACTCTTCCCCATCAAGGTTGGTGATAATTATTATCATGCCACCAACCCCTTCCCTGGAATGTCTTGAGGGCAAAGTCCAAAGTGGTCTTCCACAAGTGTGAAATTTTTGATGTTTCACATTTTATTCTAAAAATTCCAGGGGAAGGGATATCCTCCTATTCCATGGTTGTTTCAATATAGACGTAATTTTTAGATTAAATAAAATGGGTACTCCCAGAAAATTTACCATTCTTGTCTTGGGGCTTTGCAAACATCTTTGCTCAGTGCTATTTATCTGTATTTCCCAGTCTGAGAAGCACAGGTTTATGTCATAAGATTTGTTGTTTTAAGATCTTCCTTTCCTAGAGCTCACCTTTGTCATTTAGCTGTAGTTAAATAGGAGTAAAGAGAAGCTCTTTTTAAAGGAGGCTATTTGATATTTGAGTTAGGCCTCCGAATGGAAGGTGCAAGTACCTAGAGAGAATTATTAAAACCTAAGATCAGTCCTGTAACTGCAGGTGCAAAGCTGATTTTTTTTTTTTTTTTAGTGTTTCCTGAAGCAGTTAGGATTAGCTGGACTTGTACTCAGCAGATGAAGCTCACAAGAGACTCATGCCAGAGGCTGATTTAATAATTTGCAAAGAGAAATTATCAAGCACACTGGAACAATATCATTGCTTTTTCTCCCTACAGGTAAAGTTATATAGAAAGCCAAATCATAGCCAGAAACCTGTTTTGCTGAGCATGGAAATGGAGGAGTAGCTGAATGAACTTAATGACTTTTATATCAAACTCAAAAGGCTTGACATATCCATCTCCATCCCTGATAGGCTACTACCAATCAAACCATAATACTCATGCTCATCAGTCAGAGTTTCCTGTACCTAGTATGAAAGATAGCAGATGTAGTTTTAATCTTGTTTCTTATTTTCTTTTCTCTATTCCATGCCAACCTCCTCCTTTCCTGTCATACACATTTCTGTTTACTCATACCTTCTTCAGATGTTAAAATCATTGAATATCCTACAGTGGCATTTTCAAAGAATATCCCATAGAATGACAAGTGAGCTTGGAAAATTTGGGGCTAAGTGAAGTTAAACTGTTATTCTGCAGAACCTCTCAGAGTCTTTGTGTATTAATGTAAATTGTGAACCTCTAAGAAGGAAATCTACTATGTGGCATGTCCCAAACTTATTTGAACACATTTTATTTCTCAGAACATTGCTCAGGACTAATAGAAAATGCTGGGCTCCCATTTTCTTCCCTTCACATTTGTTCAAGTCTTGATAGCATTATATGACCTATTCTTATATTCAGCCTAAAGAAATCCTACCTTGTTGGAGTGACATCTGCGGGAAGATAATCTTATCTGACTTATATTGAATTCATTTGCTTAAATTCCTTAATTATAATGGGATGGATCATCTAACATACTAACATACCCATTATCTATATATTATATATATACAAACTAGTGATGAAAGATTTGAAACATAAACTGCCTAAAGAAAGGATTACCCATATTCTCACCATCCTAATTTACCAATGTACAAAAAAAAAAAACTAAGGTCTTATTTTGTATGCTCTTAGAGTTTTTCCTCAATAAATACATTAAAAAAAATCTTACTTCAATCGTTTATTTAAAAAAATAATTAAAATAAAAAATACTTAGTTTTCATTGTTTTGACATTCATCTCTTGTTTTAAAATCATCAGTTTAGAATTAACTTCCAAGATATTGTCTAATTCTTTCCCATAAATATGGTGTCTAATCCATCGGAAATATGATCACCTGCTACTGTATTCAAAGAAATTTCCAGGAGAGAGAAAGACATGGTTTACTGCTGTCAGTTATTCTGTCTTGTGTCTGTAGGTCTCCTCCAAACCAACAGTGGTTACCTTCCTTCCAGCAGTATTTGGGGAGAGGCGAGTGTGTTTCCAACCTACATCTAAGTAGGTCAGTGCAGCTTCTTCATTGTTTTCTGGCTCCTACCCACAGCTCCTAGGGTCATCTGGGCCTCTGTTTATTTCACTATTGGTCACTGCCTGGAGTTCTGGGATGCAGAGCCAACTGACTTCACAGGGCCAAAGTGGCGGGGGGGCGGGTGTTATTGTTATGCAGTAAAATTTGACTGGATGTTTAAAGAAAGGAAGAGAAACTTCAGTTCAGCACAAAACAGGAAACTATTTGAAATTTGCAATTTTATGATATTACTCTTCTAGTAAAACCAAAGATTCCTCTATCATTGGGAACTTCTCAAGCCAGGCCTGCTGCTACATTGCTGGGAGCTGCCTCTCCTTTTTCTCTCTCTAGATGCCAGCGCAACACCCCCAAATTGCTATTACTTCTGGTACAGAGCAGTTTACCCGTCTAACCCAGTGGTTCTCAACTAGGGAAAACTTTGCCTTCCTATTCTGAGGGGTCAGTTGTCAATGTCTGGAGATATTTTTGGTTGTCATGACTGAGCAGGGAAGTTCTTTTGGCATCTAGTGCATAGAGACCAGGATGCTGCTAAACATTTGACAGTATACAGAAAGGACAACCTCCCATAGTTATTCAGCCTAAAATGTTAGTAGTACAAATGTTGAGAACCCCTGCTCTAACCTATCCAAACTAAACTGGGATCAGGGCCTAAGTCTGCAAATTCAGAATCTGATTAAGGTGTTCTGTTGAACAATGGGCTCTTCACTCTAAGATTCTACCCCTAATAATATAAAAAATCAGCAAACAGTTCTTTAACATCTCATTTTTCAACTTTTGAGTAGTTACTAACTCTACCAATTTTTTTTTTCAAAGTAAGAGGAGCAGTAGAAATTTACACTTTTGTGAAGAAAAAGTGCCTTAATGTTGGGGGTATTTTGCTCCAGTTGCAATTATGTCTGCACTGCTTTTCTTTTGTGTAAGAATAAACACCCCTTTTTCTGAAGCCTTACTAACAGAGACACTGAGTTGAGCATTCTGTCGGTCGCAGAAAACCACAGGCTGTGCCCATGCCTGGGTGACTCTGCAGCTGCAGGAGTCAGGAAATTAGTGCTGTGGTTAGAAAATGGCTTATTTTTGTATTTAATTTCACTTGGGTATTGTGCATATTTCATCATAATGTTTGCCTTTTTATATCCTAATTTCCCAGATACCTATTTGATTCTAAAACTCCCTTCTCAACTTCCCAAATCCTGCACAGTGCCTGGCCCATAGAGGATCCTCCACAGTTGTCCACTGAATAAATACATGAATAAATTGCTCAGTAGAATCAGGTAGAAATGAAATAACAATTCAAGTGTAAGCTGAGGGATAAAAGAAGGGTTAGTGTTAATTATATAAATGTGAAAAAGATGCATCATTAAAGCTCCAGTCACATGAATGGAAAGTTTTGCAGTACTAATTCCTTTAGAGTGTAATTTTGAAAAGGGTTTCCATGTAATTGAGTTCCTCTGGTCCCATTTCCTCAGAGAAGCAAGACAGTAATTTTAAAAAGTTTGTATATATATGAATGCATTTGAACTGTGTATGCTGTTGAAACATTTGCTGCCGAAATAATGTTTGCTGCCAAGAAAGTGTTTGCTGCTGTAGTGAGCACGTTTGAATTGTATTTGGGAACTGTCAGAATCTCAAACTTAAGTGTGTATCAGAAATACATGAGGAGCTATTAAAATGGAGTTCTAGGCCCCAACCCCACAGATTTTGAACAGTATAGTGTGAAGCCACCCAAATTGGAATTTTCAAAGAAATACATCTGTGACTCTGAGGTAGTTCATTTTGGGAGCAGTAGCTCATAAACTAAGACATGCCTTGGAGCTATTGGAAGTGTCTTTTAAAAGTAACAACAAAAGCAATAATGCATATTCCTGGACCTCAGCCTAGTGATGTTTATTTCCATTCAACAGTAAAACGTGACTCTTAGGAGAACTATGGCTGGAATTCCTTAAATTCTATCAGCTGTGGTCTGAATTAAGTCACATTCTGGACCGGAGAGGGGATAACTCCATCCACAGGTTAATTTAAGTGGCTCAGCTTAGGGAAAAGGGGGCTGCAGAGAAGTAGAATTAATTAAAATACGATGTCAAGACAGTTGGAGACATCAGCACTCTGAATGCTTTTAAGGGCTTTGTAGAGAGGTTGCTGTCGTTGTTTATTAATTTTAGCTCATTTTATTTCAAAACACACGGTTTTACTTGGGCTTAAATATGAATAAAATGGTTTATTCATATTTCTTCTATGTTCAAAAGTCATCAATGAAATGGAATGATGGCAGTGGGGTGTGAAGAATAAGGGAAAGAAGGGAAGTTTTTCTCCAGTAACTAGGCAAGGATAGTAGAAAGGAAAACATGATTAAAGAAAGTCCACCTAGAGAATGACAGCAGTAGCCCAGACTGTCTGTGTTGTGTTTCTATCCCCACAAGGTGCAAACCGCTAAGGAAGATAAGATACCTGTCTAAGCCCAGCTCATCGAGAGTTGATCTGCACGACTTCTAAGAGAACTGGATCCTTCCACTTTGCAAGGTTCCCCAAGATAGGAAACAAATGAACAAGACCCACTTCCTAAACTACAGTTCATTATTTATACCTGCACTTCACACTCCTCATCTAGCCTAAACTTCGAAGATCAAGGATTTTATTCTCTTCACCATCGCCGCAGTTTTTTTCCATTTATTTATTCATTCATTCATTCACTTATTCATTTTTTAATTGAAGAAATGATTTTTAACTTTTGCCCCATCTACATCCCCCTCCCCCTCTCCTCAATTTTTTTAATTGCCCTGAGATTTAGTTCTTGATGTTTTGAATAAAAGAATATATAAATAAACACCAAGTACAGCATCTCAGGATCTCACAGGCAGAAAGAAAAATGTTGTCCCAAGCAACAGGCAGTCAGTTCTCAGAGGGACAGCTGGAAAAATAGGAAAAAGACCACAGTCTTCTAATAAGCTTTGTTTTCATGTTTTTGGTACAAACTTAATTTGATAAAATTTAATTCTTGTAATTATAAGTAAATTATATAAATGTATGAATGAGTTTAAATGGACAAAAGTAGTGATATATGCTAAGGTCAAAGGAAAATAGCAAATTACTTTATTAGAATGTTTTTATGTCTTTGAATTTGGACAAGGTAGATACCAAAGTAATATTATCTGAAAAGTGAACTTCATAAAATACAAGACAAAAAGTGATGATTCATCCATATACTTCATCTTCTCCTTACAAAAAAAAGAAAAGATAAATATGTAAGGTGATGGGTGTGTTAATTAACTCAGTGGGGGAAATCCTTTTTATATGTTTTATATATATATACACACACAGAGAGACACATACACAATCAAATTATCATGTTGTACATTTTGCATATCTTATAACTCTACTTGTTAATTATACCTCAATAAAGCTGGAAATAAATACTTCAATTTTGGAGATTATTATTTCTCCTAGAATGGGTTTTTAAGACTTCTTTGAAAAAGGTGTATGGGAAGCCTTTTAAGTGAAATCAGAATTTATTTGGTCGAAAATATTTTTAAGGGCTAAAGACACCATTTGTGTATCACCCTTCCTTGGATGCTAAAAATTAATTAAATTTTTTTCATTTCTGTATTTCCTGGTTCTAGTTAGCACTTAGAGAAAGATGGAGAAAAAGATATAACTCTATCCCAAGAAGGCAGTGTGTATTTCAAGCCATGTAAAATTCCTGCTCTATCTTATAGTCTTTCTTAGTTTATTATTTAGAATCCAATTCATTGTATTTTGCCAATATTTTGGTTCTAAATCATGTATTTTCTTATGTGTTGCATGCCACTGCATCAGTTTCAACTCCTGGTAACCCTGTGAATGAGTCATGCCCACTCTCCTGTCCTCAACAGCCCTGCTCAGCTCCTGTGGACTCATGCCTATGGCTTCTTTTATGGAGTCATTCTATCTCATATTTGATCTTCCTCTTTTCCTGCTGCCCTTTACTTTTTTCAAGTATTATTGTCTTTTCCACAGAACCCTGCCTTATTATGATGTACCCAAAGTAGGACAGCTTCAGTTTTGTCATTCTCACCTCCAGTGATGTTTCAGGCTTCATTTGCTCTAGCTAGAACTCATTTACTTGTTCATCTTTCTGGCAGTCCATGGTCTCTGCAGATCTCTCCTCCAACAGCATAGTTCAAATGGATATATATATATATATATATATATATATATATATATATATATAATATTATATAATATATAACTATGAATATATGTATATAATGAATATATATATATATATATAAATATATATTAGCCTTTTATACTGTCCAACTTTTGCATAAATTGGGAATACAAGGGTGAAGATGATCTTAGACTTGGTCTATAATGACACATCTTTGATCTTGGTGATTTTTTTCTAATCCTTCCATTGTTGCCTTTCTGAGTCTCAGCCTTCTCTTGATTTCTTGACTGAAGTCTCCATTTCAATTGATAACTGAACTAAGGTAAGCAACTTTAACATAGATGATGAAGACATGTCTTTTCCTAATGACTTGTTTTTTTAAAAGACTTGTTTTGCAAAATTGAAACTAAGTTTAAAATAAGAAAATTGAGTTGTTACTAAATTTTGAGAGTTCCTTGTTATATACTGGATACAAGTCCTTTATCAGATATGTTATTTATAATAATATTAGTAATAGTATTTACAAAATATTTGTAAATATTTTCTTCTAGTCTGTTGTCTTTTTATTTTCTCGACTGTGTCTTTTGAGGAGCAGAAGTTTTTAATCTTGACATAATTCAATATATTAAAATTTTCTTTTATACCTGTGAGTCATATCATATCATACCATTTATTTTATGGCTTGTGCCTATGAGCTGATCATATCCTATCTAAACAATCTTTGCCTAAACTGAGAGCACAAAGATTTTTTCATATTTTTCCTCTAGAAATATTATAGTTTGGGACTTTACACGTAGTTCTCTGATCTATTTTGAATTAATTTTTGTATATGATGGGAGGTATAGATCCAAGTTCAATTTTTTTTTATCCATGGATATCTAAATTTTTTAGTACCATTTGTTGAAAAGCCTATCCTTTCCCCAGTGAATTACCTTTGCACCTTTGTCAAAATTTGGTTGTGTATATATGTGTTGGTCTATTTGGGGGTTCTTTTTTTCCAACTGATTTTTCTTTTTCTTTTTTTTTTTTGTCTCTCTCGATGCCAATATTTCACTATCTTGATTACTGTATCTTTATAATGTCTTGATACCAAATAGTGTTCGTCCTCTAATTTTGTTCTTTCTCTAAAGTATTTGGGCTAGTCTAGGTTCTATACATTTCCATATGAATTTTAGAATCAGTTTGTCAATTTCTATTAAAAAACCTGAAATTTTGACTGCGTTTGTGTTAAATTGACAGACACATTTGGAAAGAATTGAGATCTTAACAATACTGAGTCTTCCAACCCATAAACACAGTATACATCTCCATCAATTTAGGTCTTTAATTTTTCTAAGCAATGTTTTGTCATCTTCAGTATTTAAGTCCTTCATTTATATTGTCAGATTTATCTCTGAGTATTTCATATTTCTGGATGCTGTTATAAATAGTATTGCCTTATTTCCATTGCTGATTGTTTGTTACTATAATATAGAAACAAAATTTAATTTGTTAATTTTATAATCTGCTACTTTGATAAACTCATTTATTTGTTCAAGTGTTTATTTTATAGATTGCATCAGATTTTCAACATAGATGATGTCATCTGAGAAAAAATAGTATACTTAAATCTTTTCAATATGGATGAATTTTATTCCTTTTGCTTGCCTAGAATATTTAATACAAGTTTGAATAAAACTATAAAGACAGACATCTTTTCTTGTTCTTGATCTTAGAGAGAAATTGTTTTTTATCTCACCAATATGTATGATGTTAGAGGTAGGTTTCTCATTAATGTGCTTTATAGGGTTGAGGAAATGTGTTCTATTTCTCATTTACTGAGAGTTTTTAATCAATATATGAAAGTTAGATTTAATCAGATGCTTTTTATGAGTGTTTTAGGGTGATCATATGATTTTTCTTCTTCTTTAGTTGGTTACTATGTTGAATTATAATGATAAACTAACCTTATTTCCCTGGGATAAATCCAACCAGATGATGAAATATTACATTTCTTACATAATTTTGGATTTGATTTGCAATTTTTTTGTTTAGAATTTTTGCATCTATTTTCATGGGAAATATTGTTCTGTCATTTTCTTTTCTTGTAATGTCTTTGTCTGGTTTTGGAATAAAGGTAATGCTGACTTCATAGAATGATAGGAGAAGTAATTCTTTCTATTCAATATTCTGTAAGAGTTTGTGTCAACTTATTTTTCCTTGAACATTTAGTTTAAATCACCAGCAAAGCTATCTAAGATTTGTGTGTGTGTGTGTGTGTGTGTGTGTGTGTGTGTGTGTGTAAGGTGTTTAATTCCAATTTCAATTTATTTTATAAATATGGAGATATTCAAGGCATCTGTATCTTCTGAGTGAGCTTAGGTGGTTTGTGTAGTTCAATAAATTTGCCAATTACATATAAGTTGTTGAATATTTTCACATGAAGTTGTTCATAACATTTTCCTATTATTATTTAATATCTATATAATCTGTAGTGATGTCACCTTTCTCATTATTAATATTGGTAATTTGTATTTTTTCTCTTTGTTTACTGATTAGTCCACCTAAAGGTTTATAAATATTATTGATCCTCTCAAATAACAAGCTTTCAGTTTTATTGATTTTTCTCTTTTGATTTCTATTTTATTGATTTCTGCTCTGATTTTTTTTCTTCTATATACTTAGGGTTTAATTTTCTATTTTTAAAATAATAACTCTAGGTGGATTATTTATTTTGCTTCTGTGTTTGATAGAATTTTATCTCTCCATCACCCAGAGAGCATAATCACTGGATTCGAGCAATTTGATTGTGAAGTGCCTTGGTACAGTTTTCTTAATCTTTCTGGTGCTTGAATTTGTGGGTTTATAATTTTCATAAAACTTAGAAAATTTGAGGTGTTACTTTTTAAAATATTTTTTTGCCTTCTCCAACTATCTCATCTCTTTTGGTGACTTAAATTATATATATATTAGTTTACTTGAACTTGTCCAACAGTTCACTGTTGCCCTGCTCATTTTTTTAAAATTTCATTTGTCTCTATGTTACATTTTGGATACAATAGTGTCTATTGTTTTGTCTGAAAGTTTACTTTTTTAAAAATCTCCAATGTTTAATCTGCTGCTAATACCATCCAGTATATATATTTTTTAATCTTATTGTATTTATCATCTCTCAAAGTCCTATTTGGGTTCATTTTTTATATCTTTCATGTCTCTTTAACTTTTGAACATATAAAACACAATTTTAATCACTGTTTCAATATTCTTATCTACTTATTCTAACATCTATTTAGTTCTGACTTTATTTTGATTGATTAATTATTTCTCTTATTCTAGGTTGTATTTTTCCTTATTCCTAGTGAAACTTTGCATGCCTGTCAATTTTTTATTGGATGTCAGTCACTGAACTTTACCTTTTTCTGTGTTTTATACTTCTATAAATATTCTTGCACTTTTTTCCTGAGATACAGTTATGTTACATGAAAATGGTTTGATTTTTTCAAGTCTTTTTTTTTGTGGATTATTAGGTAAGATTATAACAGTCCTCAGTATAGGGCTAATTATCTCCTTCTACCAAGACAACACCCTTTCGAATATTCTATCCAGTGCCCCGTGAACCATGAGGTTTTCCACCGTGATTTCTGGATGCAAGTACTATTCTGACTCTGTGTTTCCTCTCCCCCTTCCAGGTGATCTGTCCCTGGCCTCAGGAAGTTTCTTCATATACATGTACTAGTTAGCACTCAGCTGAAAATTCAAGAGAAACCCCATAAATCTTTAGGTATCTTTGCCCTGTAAAGCTCTTTCTTTCCCATTACCCGTTTCTATGAAATCTATCCATCTTATTCATGAGACTTTCAGTTCCATCTCAAATCAGGGAATTACCCATGCTCACCTGGGTTCCTCCTTTCCTGCACTACAGACTGGAATCTCTCTTAAGACAGCAAGTTGGGGTAATCATAGGGCTCTCTTCATTTATCTCCTTTCTTTGAGGAATCACTGTTTTTCACTGCATCATATCCTGTGTCTTGAAATTCATTGCTTTATATATTTTCTTCTTGATTATTTAAGGTGGGAGGGCACATCTGGTTCCATTATTTCATGTTGGCCAGAAATGTAATTCAATTTGTGACATATTTATTTTGAGAAGGAAAACGGATACTATTTATTGTCAGGAAAGAAAGAGAAAGAGAGAAGGAGATGAGGGTGAGAAGGAGAGGGAGGAAGAGAGAGGGGAGAAGGAGGGAAGGAGAGAGGAAAAGAAAAGAAAAAAAGAGAGAAAATACTTAGTTTTAAACAAATCTAGAAAGATGTTAGGAGGCAGCAAAAATTTTTGACTGTGAGGAAAAAAGAGTAATGTAGAGTTTTTTAATGAATTTAAATTTATTTCTTTTAAATGGTAGTTCCTTATGGTAAAATAATATATTTGCAACTTTTTGTGTGTTATAAAGACTTTCATTTAATTTTTTTTTTACCTTGCAACTCAACTCTTTCAACTCAAAAAACAAACTGGCCTATCAAATTCTAAAGTCTGGGAAAGAATGACAAATTTTAGGATCAAGGGCAGGTGAACTCCAGGTGTCTGAGAAATAATTGATTTCTGAGGTGACAGATAAAAACCTGTGAACTCTTTGAAGGTTGGGATTGTATCTTTTATTAATCATTTTATTTCCAATTTTCAGCACATAGTTGGTGTTCAATACATGTTTACTAAATGAATGGATTTGGTACTGTAAACCAAGAACTGCTGTTCTGATAGGCGAAGGAATTTTCCAGTGCTGCTTTCTTCTTAATTGATGTGCTTCGTTAAAGTAGAAACAGTGCCGACTAATTGGCTTTGACACAGGCTAATTTCCCCAGGTTACTGATGTGGCTCTCACACACCCATTGGTAGAGGACCTGAAGCAAAGGACCTAATGAGTGGGCAGGATCTTAGACCAGTACAACACAGACAGGGATAGAAGAAAGTACAGCATCAACTGGATCTGGGAACGCAGACACAAAATGGGCAAAGAATTGACCAGGAAGACACATGTGTTAAAATTCTGGCTGCTCATTAAAATCATTTCAATTGCTCTATTTGAAATTCTAGAATTTAAAATCCATGAAATTGTCAATATAAAGGACAAGAATTGGATTATAGTGCATAAATTAAAATTGGTAACTCTTTCAATTAAAAAAAAAAACTGGCCTATCAAATTCTACAGTCTGGAAAAGAATTATCCACTATTTCCAACAGGTAACCTGATAGCTGAGAAATAATTGGAATATTCCTTAAAGTTGTATATATCTAGTTGTAGCATGCATAAAATTTGATTTCTGTCCTTTACACTGGCAATAATTTCATAGACTTTAAATTCTGGAATTGCAAATAGTTTTATTTTATAAAAATAATAAGATTCAATTTTTAAAATTAATACAAACTAAAACATGAAGAGAAAGAAGAAAATGGAAAGTTGGCACTATGAGGGAACAGATATTTAATTATAAGAGAATCTTCTGCATTTGCACTATTTGAGAGGAAGGATTTACAAGTTAATTACTTTGTCTTGTTTCTCCCTGAAGTCTTTTTACTGAATGTGCTGTCAAAATCTTCCCCACCTCCCAAGCAGCCTCAGCAGAAGCACAGCCCACAGACCTTCAGGCCTTTGGACAAACTGCCTTTTGTTTAGAGGATCTAAGGGAATGGAAAAGCTTTCTCTGGAGCCTGAAAGTGTCAGTCAGAGAGCATATGTTGAGTGTTGTGGATTGTTCAGTGCCAGCTCTGATTTCAGCTCTCAAGTAGCAGCAGCACTCTGTGTTCTTTGGCAAATACATCCATTGGCAATATGCAGAGCCCTCTAAAGCATGGGGTCCAGGTCAGGGGCCCTCTTGCCTGGGACTAAGGCTGGTACTGGATCCCCTTGCTTCTCATGGATAAGTATTTGCTTAACAAGCTTTTAGCCAACTTATGGGACCACAGAGACCACTGGAAACTTAACTTCCTATTACGACTACCTTGGCTTCATAGGAAACTGAGAGGTGATTTGTGGCCTCTTCTGACTTTTGCTCCCTTTCTGATATACTCTGCCTGTGCCCTGGAAGATTTTCTTATTCCTCTCCTCCCTCTAGCCTGTGGTTACTTTTTTCAGTTTGTCTGAATCAAAGTTTCTAGCTAGGTTTAAGGAGGCTTGCATGTCTGTGCTTCAAGTTCATGAACCATCAAGGTCATGGATGCCTTTGATAACATTTAGTGCTGTCCAGAAGAAATATAATGTGAACCACAAATACAAACTAAATATATAATTTTATATTTTCTAACAGCCATATTAAGAGTATAATGAAGAAGGAGAAATAAATTTTAATTATGTATTTATATATTATATTTAATATATAATACATAATGATATATTTATAACATAATATATTTAATGTATTTTATTTAATTTAAATATCAAAAATATTATATTAATATTTAATCAAAATTAAAAGATTAATGAGGATAAACTTTCCATAAAGGATTAAATAGCTAGTCTTCCTTCATCTTTGCCTTAAAAAGCATTTTAAAAAGCTGTTAGGTTCTTAAAAGTTGAAAATAAGTTTGTATTGAGAAAGCAGAGTAAAAGAATGGGTAAGGGCTCCTTCAATATTCACTTTTTTTTTGGTTCTTTTTAGACACTTAGAAATTTTCTCACAATGTATTTGTGAAAATTCAGGCAGAAATGTCTATCTAAATAAATCTATTCCTCTAGAAAATGTAGTAACTGCTTTTAACTGATTTGGCCCCATAAATAAGATTGTAGTGTGTTAATCTTTTCAGTATAAGAAAGCATACAATTTCTAAGGAATTTAAGAATCAATATTTTAGAGGCATTCCAAGCCCTAGACATATTTTATGTATGGACACTGTCCATCTAAATAATTTGAGTCACCCTAAATTTGTGTGTCAGCACCATTCTGGCAGCCCAATCTCACATGTGAAAATACTTGTTGGACAGTGGCAGCAGTCTATTTGCTCAGTCACCCTTCTGGCCTATGTCTAGAAGAAGCTCCTAGAGGCATCTGATTGAGCCTATATGCAAGGTGGAGAGCACAGAAAGTTTCTGCTCTGGGCAAAGGATGTCATGCCTATAGGGCATTGACATCCTGTCAATCACAGACACTGGAAGAGTTTAGAAAAATTTAAGAAAGGCACTCCCAGGCTTGGGCCCACCTGGCCATGTCCGAATGCTAGCTGCCATATACCTACTTAAATAGGTGCCCATTTGTGTGCATCAAGATGGATGGATAAAGATAGAGGAGAACTGGCAGCAATACTGCTCATCTTGGTTTAAAAGATAATCCTTTTTTTTTAATACTTCATTCACTCCAACAATATTTATCATGTGCCATTGACCAGTTGTTGCAATAGATGTTGAGGTGAGCAGTGGTGAGTAAGAGTGCTTTCAGGGAGTTTACAGTCTAAAGAGTGTTTCTCAATTCTAGCTATTAATTAGAATTGTTTGGGGGAGTTTTTAAAAAATACTTGTTCCCAAGCTCCATCTTAAACCAATATATTCAAATGTCCTGGGGCTGGGGCCCAAGCATCAGAAAGCTTTAAAATTCCCCAGATGATTCTAATGTGCAGCCAGGGTCGAGAACTACTGACGAGTGGGTAAAAAATGACACTGACTGAATGCCTCCTGTTGCTGTTCTCCCTGGCATCTGATCTATCCCAGCAGATTCCAAATTTCTTTAAGAACATGGACAGGCTTTGTTACAGGACTGTTTGCCTGACGAGTTCTTTCTGCCACTGGAGGTGTATGATGGCTCTCATGTGTCGTTGTGAAACCATCCAAGGAAGGTTAACCAGCTGGCTGAGGTGAACAAGGCTTTACATCATATTGGGGACTGGAGGACATCAATTCTTTCATGACTTTCATGACATGTTTTGGCCTAGAGCATAAAACCGGTTGATTGCAAAGCCAGTGAATTAGCTTTCCAACCACACAGAAGTTTTGGGAACGTAATACCTCATCTGAAGTGACTATGAAACCAATTTTCTGCCACTTTTTGCTAGACAATTTAGGCATCTTAATTTTCTGCTAGTTTTTGGAATTTAGTGAATAAATCTCTTTAAACTACAACATGTTTGCCTACTTCAAAACTCAAAATGAAGCTTATAAAGTTTGTTACAGATGAGCTTCAAAGGGGGGAAACCATATATATATTTTTAATAGTTTTTAGACAGTTTTCACTTACATACTTCTCTATTTCATAATCCTAATTCTCTAAAATAAAAATGGGATTTCCTATATCAAGCATGGCTGGCTCCCTGAAATAGACTGCAGATAATTCTGCTTGATATCTGCTGTGATTATAATTTACTGGTGCTGCCAAATACTGACTAAATAAATTGTTCTTGTCATTCCCAGTGGGGTTCTCCTCATGCATTCAGGCTGGGGAGCTATCTCCATCTTTCCACCGTATTTACTTAACATCTTTCATGTTTTGTGCAGTTTGTTGTAAATAGTATTTCCTTTAGAACTTCATAAATCATAAAAATGACATAATTTTAAACGTGCAATTATGAACCAAAAAATTGAATCAGAAAAAGAGAAAGCAAAAATATCTGTTTGTGGGTGTCATTATCATTTCTAACATTCTCTTTCCTTTTCCCTTCTTTCTTTCTTTCTTTTTTTCTTTTTCTTTTTCTTTTCTTTTTTTTTTTTTTTTTTTTTGAGGGTGAGAGTGGAGATGGTTTCTAATGAAGCTCTCTCATGCAACTGGAAAATTCCCACAGCTGAAAGGCTGGCTATCTGTCAGCCACAGAGCTGACAAAGGTTTCCTGGCACTGAGAGAAAATGGGAATTTGAGGAAAGTCAGGGATAATGAGCCCTGCTTGTTTCACGCTTGATATTATGCAGGATTTTACAAAGATGTCATCAAAGAAAAATTCTACAAAGAGTTCTGAGCTCTGCTGTTGATGTAAATGTCAGCAGTTTGGCTCAGGTAGGACCCTGTGTGTGATTTCATGAATTCATTCTTCCAATGAAACTCATTGCCACCTGAGGTGTGCCAGTCTCTGTGCTCCACACTCAGGCCCCAGAGCTGAATTAGACATTTTCCCTGTCCACAGAGAATCCTTATATCCTCTCGCTGAGGTTCTTGCCTCAAATTAGATGGATCAGAACCTTGATTTTATCAATTTGCCCAAGAATGTTCACTCTATAGAGAGTTGACTCATCCTAAACAAATCACAACAGAGTATAAATCAAAATATGTTTGAGCTGCCATAACACCCTTGTCAGCTCCTTTCCTACTCACCACCCATGTCTCCACTTCCATCATGGGTCCTCTCCAACTCACTATATATGTATGCTTAAATATAAATGTAAATATAAAATACACATATATTTGTTCTAAGTTTTTTTGTATACTTATATATTTAAATACATGTACATAAGTGTATGTGTATATATATATATATATGTATGCTAAGTATAAGCATATATGTTAATGGGAAGAAATGTATATATTCTAAGTTAGTACTTGCTATGCATGGAAAGACACTAAGATCTCAACATCTAAATGGCTTGTGCCCAGTATTGCACTAGATGCAGTTATCTCATCCAATGTAGAGTACATATTAATTATTAATCTTGTAAGATAGGTATTATTGTACTCATTTTGTGTAATGCAGAAACAGGCTGGACATAGTAAGTTGCTCAAGGTCATACAGCTAGGAAGGGATGAAGCCCAGATTTCAGTAGGCCTGCCTGATTTCAGAGCTCTTCCAATTCAGTGATTTTTAACTCATTTAAATGATATCCAAAACTATCTTTGCTGCAAAGCATTTTATTCTTTCTGTTGATTCCAGATGTCATCCGCTTATTTAAGGCAATCTAATTTACCTTTCTCAAACAATATTTCAAAGAAATTCTAATGCAATTTTTTTCCCATTTGGTTTCTTAACCATGGATGGAGCAGAAATTGTCCCAATTTGGGGAATAATCTGCGAGGATCTAAGCATGCCACAAGTGCTTTTATTCATCATGATCCCATTAAGAAAATAGAAAGAAACCTAAACATTTTTTTCTTCCTCCTCTTTCTTTATCTTCTTCCTTTTTTCTTTTTTTTTTGTCTTTTTTCCTTTCTTCCCTTTATTCTTAATTACAGGCATCATATATTAGGCCCAGTGTATGCATATCTTAGTGAGAAGAAACATATGTAAGCAGATAATTATATATATATACAACAATAAAAATATATTCAAATTATATTTACAATCCAGAAGAGGGTGTGATTAATTCTATCCTGTAAAGGGTGGGACCAGGAAACCTTTCACAGAGAAGATGCTTGATCTAAGTGTTGAAGAATGAATAGGCAAGAAAAGATGATTTGGGGAGAGAGCAGAGTCTGAAAAGCCCAGATGTGTGTTTATTGGCTGCAGGTTCCTATACAAGTGACCACCATATACAACATTAGGAAGGGGAATGGAGGTGTAGAAAGGTCAGAGCTGAACAAGTATTATATTGATATTGGTAAAGTGTGTGCTGATTCCAAAGACACTGTATTCTGCTGCTCTCAGTATTGTTATAGTAACAAGATACTAAATGCTCAATTTTTTATCAGGACCATTTCTGTTTGTTATAAAAGCCACTCGACGTGGTACAAATTAGAGCAAGGTTATGTTACAAGGCATTGATTTTCTCACAAATATCCAGTGCAAGGAGAATGGCATCTTTATGATGAGTTGGATCAATCCATGATGATGGAGATGAGGTCCATCTTCCCTGAAGCCAGGCTGCACAAGATCAGAGTTCTATCAACAAAGAAGGAGGAGGAAATGGTTGCTGGGCAGGCAGGCACTCCACAGTGTCTGCTAAACTGAATAAGAATATGAAGGGAATATCTGATTGACATTTGCATTTAATACAAATGAGGCATCTGTGTACTTATGAAGGAGCACTGCATATTCTCTCTTCTTTAGCAACATACACGTTATTATAGGTTACATATAACGTTTTGCAGAGAACTTTCTAATAGTTTATTTTGCTTTATTGTATCTTTACCTATAATCTTCAGAACAAAACTTTATAAATATTAGTGCTATTAAATCTATTTTTCATCTGCAAAATGTAGAAAATTTAAATTTGCATTAATTCATTCAATATTATGAATACCTGCAGTAGGCAAACAATTTGTTTTCTGGTAGAGGTAGTCTTTTTTTTTTTTAATTGAAAATGGTAAATAAAAAATGTTTCTTTTGGAACAACAAAATGGAAACAAGCAGGGTTCCTAATTTCTCAGGTGGAAGTATAACAGAGCATCCAACTCTTCAAATCAAGGATGTAGTAGATCATGGCAGATGGAAAGACATCCTATGGTTAGAGAAAGACTGAGTGGAGTAGTCGAGTTAATACGTGTAAGGACTTAGAGCAGTACTGGCAAATATAAATGCACACATAAGGCTGGACACTAATATTACACAACTTGCCCAAGGTCACAGCCAAAAAGCACAGGAGTAGATGGACCTCCTAGACTGACCTTCAGTGTGTTTTAACTTGTTCACACATTTTTGTCTGCCTTTTTGGTCTGAATTCTTGAAAAATTTTTTTGATTTCACCATCTATATAATTATATCTTTATTCACATTCACTATTTAGTTCAATTTTTAGTGATTTTTTTTGGCAATCATATTTTTATTTTTTGGTAATTTTTCTGGTGCCCTGGTAGCTCATTTGCCCATGGCAACCTGTTCTTATGTTATGGATGTAACATCTTTTCTGTCTTGGAGGAAACTAATTAAAAAAAATTTTTTTTTAAACTTTCTTTGGTTTCCTATATTATTTCTATGTCTCCAGCGTCATCTAATATATTTATTCATCCTAGTCATTTTTCTTTCTTCTATTGGCCTTCCTGAAATATCTGATGATTTTTCATTGGCTATTAATATTTATGAATAAAAATTTAGGTTAATTTGTATAAGGAGTTAGCATGATTTTCCTTTCTCCCCAGCAGGCTTCTCCTAAGGATTGACTGCATGCTTTGTATAGGTGCACTGGTTGTGCTGACAGACTTAATTATAGGGTTCATGGATATAGAGCAGACAGGCAGCCTGAAGACCTTCAGTTACCTCAAAGGAGGACTTAACTTTGGCCATGAAAGGTGTTTCATACTTCTCTCCAGAGTGGATCTACTTTCCTATCCAGTCTCTCTCCATGTGACTGCCCACTCCAGAATAGCCCGGGTACTGAAAGGGTGGTCCTAGGGCACTTACAACTCTATTTCTCTTTCTGGTCCCTTTTTAAAAGGCTTTTCCAGGCAAATAACTCACCTTCTTAAAAGATAATTGTCAGGATTTATCCTGTGGAAAAATGTTACTGTTCCACATGTAGTTTTTTCATTAATATGTGATGATTGACCATGTTACTCATATTTATTGACACCAAGCTTCTTCTCTTACTATGGTTTAT
This sequence comes from Cynopterus sphinx, assembly GCA_030015415.1. NCBI lineage: Eukaryota > Metazoa > Chordata > Mammalia > Chiroptera > Pteropodidae > Cynopterus > Cynopterus sphinx. The sequence goes on along the minus strand of CM057379.1, from coordinate 18,911,758 downwards.
ACCACTCTTATTGTTAGATTCCATCTCTTTTTTTATATTTTGTTAAGTCCTCATAATTTCTCACTCAATGATGGCCCATACATAAAGATAACTTTCTAAAGTACATCATTTCTACTTTTTATTTATTTCCTTGTGTAACTTTTCATATAATTTAAATGGATTTGGAAGTGTGTGCTCATATTATTTTGATTAGTCTTTTCTATAAGTAATTTTAAAACATGTTTTCTCTATTGTCTTCTTAAAGTTTCTATTTAGGATTAACTATCAAGACAGGCTTACTTTGAAAAGCTGACAATGAAGAAGTATATGTTTGTTGATATGTGTAATATACAGAAAAAGGGAGCAGAAAAACACACCAGTAGTTTTACTAATTGTGCCCCAAACATTTAAGTCTAGATTTCAGAGTTCCTGGAAGAGCTTCAAGTTCCCACTAAGTGAGAAACAATTTAAAGAAGGTTGATTCTTTCTTGGCTTACCCTGTACAACTCTCATATGGTCATCCCACTGGAACCCTGAGACAATGAGAAGGATCCTATATTCTGATCAGTCTATCTTCTTCAAGCCCCGTCACTCTGAGCACTCTGAGTCCTCATGGAGCAAGGAAGGGGTGGCTTCAATAGCAACTGTTCAGGGAGCTCCCATGCAGGATTTCCTACTGCAGCTCACGAGGTACTCTTGTTATCTGAAGCTGAATATCAATGCCTAAGCTGAATATCAATACCTGATGCTCAAATGCCAGGAAGATAAGGGGTGTGTGTGTGTGTGTGTGTGTGTGTGTGTGTGTGTGTGTGTGTGTGTGTATGTGAGTGCATTCACAGATTTGTGGGTTGGGAGTCAAGAAGTGGTTATAGTTCTACAATAGTAAGTAAGTTGATATTGACTATTGTAGGCAGGCCTCTGAAGTCATATACGTGGAATTACAAAGGGCTTATAGATATTATCTTTTTCAATGCCCCACCGAAGAGCTGCATTTGGATTGAAATTTCTCTTCCATCCTTGAAAATACAACCTGTTATGAACTGAATGCTTGTGTTGCCCCCAAATTCATATGTTGGAATTTTAACCCCCAATGTGATGGTGTTAGAAGGTGGGGACTTTGGGAGGTGATAAAGTCATAAGGAGGGAGCCCTCAGGAGTGAAAATTGTACCCTTCTAAAAGAGACTCCAGAGAGCTCTCTCACTTCTGCCCACTGTGCAAGGACACTGTGAAAAGTCAACACCCCGGAAGAGGCCCCTCACCAGAACCTTACCATGCTGGCACCCTGATCTCAGACTTCCAGCCTCCAGCACTGTAAGAAATAAATTTCTGCTGTTTATAAGCTGCCAGTCTATTGTACTTCATCAGAGTAGCCCAAACTAAGACATGACTTAATTATATTTTTAGAAAAAGAAATAATAAAATAGTAATAAAATTAGAAATATGTTAAAGAAGGGAATATCTGTACAATTTAGAAGCAATAAGTAAAATGACTGTTTGGCTCTCTTTAAAAATGAGTGTGTCACCTTTGTATCAGGTTCATTTTTCTCCTCTGCCACAAAGGTCTCTGATGATCATGCCCCCAACCAACAGCAAATGTTTGAGAATGTGCTTCAGTGTGGGTCACTTTGTCTGTTTATAAATTGTATTCATGGACTGCCCCATAAATATGTTATGAATGTCACATTTCCTATATTTCTATATATTTGAAAATATATGAAGTAAAAAATTAAATAGCAAGAGAAATTTTAAGTTTCTCTCCTCGTCTTATAAATTTATCATGTTGCCTATTATAGTCTTTCAATTTGATTCATTGAAAATAAATATATTTTACAACTTTTTATGGAAATGAAAAATATCTATATGGAAAAGGAGACATGAATGCATAATAAATCCCTTGTACTCATCACTCAGGTTTAATAAATATCAATATATGGCAAATCTTATTTCATCTCTACTCCCTATATCTTCCTCACTCAAATGATTTTGAAGCGAATTCCAGATATAGAATAATTCTATTTTTAATATATCAAAATTATATTATACTTTACCTAATTAACATAAAATAAAATGAGTGAAAGAAGAAAGAGGGAGAGATAGAAAAAAGGAAGAAAGGAAGGAGGGAAAGAAGAAGGCAGGAAATATTGAGGGAAGGAAGGTATAAGGGAGGGGTGGAAGAAGGAACATAATTTGGTTATGATTTTATTCCTGTAAATATAAATTCAACTCAAGTAACAAAAGTTTGATCTGGTTTAAGTTGATTTGCTTTATTTTGGAAATGATTCCAGTTAATAAGTATTTACCTTCAAAGAGTTCAGGTCTACTGCAGACCCATGGACTCCAAAGTCTATGTACTTCAAACACTTTCAGATGAAATTCAGACTCTGTAGGACCATTTGATCCTACCCAAATGGTGGACCTTATGGGACCAAAACCATTGTATTATGGGTTTCCTTGCCATTTAAAACAAACAAAATAACACTCAACATTTTTCTGACCTTTGGTTTTATTTTTTCTTGTTTTCACTTTGGCTAAGAGGCTTCAATAAAGATAGAAAAATGTAAGGCTACAGAGATTAAATACCAGCACACAACAATAATCGAATTTCACCCACAGAAGAATAATCAATCAGGTAACTTTCCTACATCCTCAGATACAGATTATCATTTCCTGAGATCAAAAATACAAGACCCTGTTCTTGTGGGCATTGGATGAAAAGACATGGGGTTTATCTTGTGCAGAGGCCAAGGCTATTTTAGGAACTGACCTTGGACGCTGCTACCTCCAGAGGGAGCCCTGCAACAGCCAAATCCGAGACTCATCTGCAAAAGGGCCCAAATTAGTTTAAACTCCCAAGGCAATGTTTATGGAGTGAGGCAGTATTTCTCCTAAAGAAGACCAAAATGTTGGTATTCAGTGGATTAAACATCAATGGTAGCAATTTCAGATAGCAAGCTCCTTTGATGCTGGGCCAGTGTAGCCTCCTAAATCATGGATAAGGGCAAGTGCTCAAGCAAGACAGTCTTTAATGTAGCCAATTACATTTCCTATGTTTTACAAGTAACAATTATAGGAATCCAGCCAACTGTGCTACCTGGGAAACTCTTTGAGCTAAAACATGCAGACACTTAGGGTAACACAACTCTAGACAGTCACAAAAGCCCACCTTGGTTATGCTTCATGATATACATGTTACATAAGCTACGTTATGAGATCCTGAAACTAGGCGTTCTTGTCTACAAAGTATTTTGTCAAGGAAGGATAATTTAGGAAAAAATCTCCTACAACATAAAGGGGCACTTGTTATTTAAAATGAGTAGAAAATCTAAAGTCTTAACACTAGTTCATCAATCTGGAGCTACAATGACTATTTCATAATTTCTGAGTGTTTTGGGGACCACAGTGAGACTTGGGCCGAGGCCTTATAATTTCAGGTTTTCATTATGTTGAGGGTCTTTTTTACTTTTCCTTGAGGATAAGATTGATAAATGTAATACTGCTGTTTTTTATTTGTAATCCTTGTCATTCAAAGCAGTCTGAAGACCTTCAAAGAGTAGATATACTTGTGGAATAGATATCATAAATACTTTTGAAATAAGGCAGGTTATTATTTAAACAAAAAACTTGTGATCTAATGTAAAATGCATATGTTCCTGCTTTTAAACATGATTCTACTGAATAAAGAAAACCCTCCTGTAAACTTAGTACCACTTATATTATGCAACCATATGCTTTATGCTTCCTGAACAATAAATTCTAATCATAAAATACCAATTTTTCCAGTATGCACCCTAAAAGCACCAACTGATAAAATTGATTATCTGTGACATCCTAGAGAGAATACAGGAGAACAGAAAAAACCTAGACCAAAGAAATCAGGGGCATTTTTTTTTTGGCATCACAGAGATATGATAAGGGAAGAAACTTGACTTTTATAGAATTCTAAGTAATTTTTAATTAAATTACAAATAAAAATTTGCCTGTTTCTTGACCCAACCAGACTTCACTTTCTGCATTCTGACTTCTTGCTTTTTTATTTACAAACAAAAAGCAAAGTATGATATGCCCATTGTGAATTACTAACTTGATGGTGTTTCTGAAAAGTAAGGGCTATGGCTTACTATAGCTGATACTTTGACCGATAAATCTAATGTCATTTTATATGCTCTGCTATCATGCTGCTTTCAGCTACCCTGGCTTATTTCCCACGGACTCTGGTGAGTCAAGAAAGAGATTCCTCCCAGAGCAGGAGTGTAAGTCAGCATTGCAGTGTAAGACCCCAGGGGTCCCTCTGATTCAAGAGTTCAATCACAAGAACACTCTCCATGGATGATTTGCAACCATGGGACACAGAGGAACCAGGCAGCAAGCCTTCCCTGGGGTCTCTCCACCCCTTTACTTTAGTAGTAGTGCTCCCAACATTTAGGGAGCACTTGTTTGGTTCCATCAGCCCTCAGAAAAGACATAATGAATGAAATAGTAGAGCAAACCAGACCCGTTTAAGCAGATTATGCTTGTTTACTTTGACAAGAAAACTTAAAAAATATATAGATTCCATCTTAAAAAAAAAAAAGTCAAAATCAGAGAAACAGAGAGTGGTGTGGTGGTTACCAGCGATTAGAGGATGGGGGAATTAGGGAGTTATTGGTCAAAGAGTACAAACTTCCAGTTGTAAGGTCAACAAGTTTGGGGATCTAATGTTTAAGATGTGAATGTTCTAAGAGAGTAGATATTAAATATCCTCACCACAAAAAAGAAGTGGTAATTATGTGACAAGATTAAGGTGGTAGCTAAAGCTGTTATGGTGATACATAAATGTATATAATACATAAATGTATAAAATCATGTTGTACATCTTAAATTTATATAGTGTTATGTATCAATTATATATTAATAAAGCTGGGGGGAGTTAAGTTAAAACAAAATAGAAAAGAAAAAAATTTTTTCCAGACCCCACCTCAGACCTCAGACTCTGCAATTGGGACTCAGGGATCTGTATCTTTTTATGATGTTCCTAGGGTAATTATGGTACTCAACCAGGTTTAAGAATCGAGGGCCTAGATTTTCAAGTATGCTCTGAAATCCTACTTAGAATTTTAGTTTTAAATCTATTTCTTTCTCCTCAGGCTCTAGCCAAAGACAAAGCAGAATATTTATTTCCCAGGTCTTCATATTCAGAGAATGAATGTTGAATAATATCTCTCATTGCTTACTAAACATCTTTTATTTTACAAATGAAGGCATGAACCCATGAGATGTTGAGTACCTGGTTCAAGGTCACGTAATACACTAATGGGAACACCAGGGTTAGGAAGCTGATGTTTTAGACTCTATGGCCTATACCATTCCTTTTCCTCTCCTTTTAAACCAGCTTTACATCTATGCATGAGTAAGAAAAATGGAGGCATCTAGGAGGCTTTTTTGAAAAATCAGGCACAAATTAAGGTAAATGTAGATATTAAACCCCAAGCAACATATTCTTTCAGAAAGGAACCTGCAGAATGAAAAGAACTCAAGAGACATATTAACCAAATACAGTGTGTAGACCTTTGGACCTTGATTGAAATAAAATGTAAGAAAAAAAAATACATTAGGAAAATAAGACTACCACCTCCATATTTAATTAAAGAATCATGTTTAATTATTAAAAAGATGACAATTTTTATCATGGTTCTATTTTGCAAAGTCCTGCATTTTAAAAATGCATATGTAAATGTTTATGAATGCAGTGATTTCTGGAATGCTTCAAATCCAATGGTGAAATGAGAGGGGAAAGTAGCTCTGATGAAACACGATTGTCCATAAGTTGATGATTGAACCTCACGATGGGTGCATAAGACTTACATTATTCTTTCTAATTATTCATATGCATACTTTAAATTTTCCATAAAACATTTTTTTAAAAATCCATTTCTCTTAAGGGTTAGCTTACAGTTTTGTGGGTCATTTGATTTACTTATGTAATAATATACTCATTAGTGAAGTCCACAACTTGATAGAATATTGTTATCTTTATGTCATTCAGAAAGAAAATGCCTCAGCCTTCCATCAGGATTATTGTGAAGCACGAGATAAATATCAGTCATTTGAAACAGAAGCTCTCTAATAACAGAAATCTCTTTCAAATAGCTACATACTTCTATAACCTGTTACACTGTGAAGGTCCTAAAACTGAGATAGACTACAATAAATAATAAATAAATAAGAGCAGTTTAGTAAGTCATAAGAATTATGAAAGTGCAATTACATATTTCATGATATCTCATAACTCAAAATATGCTTGCAGAATTGTTAATCGCCTCAAAGTAAAATGAGGATGTCCACCCAGTTCTGTTTAGGAGGTAACTTTCTTGTTAGGGTGTCAAGTTTAGCACCAATTTCCAAGTATGCATAGGAAGCTGCAGGGTCCAGATGTCATGGTTAAACAGCTCTGCCTTTCTCCTTTCTCCTCACCCTCCACCTCCTTTCCGAATCTACAAAGGGGAGGATCTACCAGCATTCATTATGACTTCAGAGGCAGCAAGCTTCCAAGTTAAATGAAACTTGTTTAGGGATTATTTTTAAACATTAATGAATATGCTATTATTTCAAAGAAAAGTGAACTATTTCTAATATTTCAATTCAACATGATTTTGCAGCATAGAAAAACACTGGAAATAGCTTTGTCTTATGACCTAGAAATGGCAATAGAGAACATGAGAGGAAACAGAGATAGATCTCTGGAAAGATAATGTTTCGTGTGTGTATTTTTCTTCCAGAACGCCAAATAGTTACCTTGGCAGGCAGGCTGCTCTGTAACTGGGAAGACTGGAAGGTGTTTACAGCAATTGAAACTTCTAGCAGTACATTTCCATGAGCTCATTACCAGTTCCAGTTGTACAGCAGTGTAAACCCCTGCTTTGAGTGCTTAATTACAAAGTAGCAGAAATCAGATATGTGATTACTGTAACATTGTGACATCTTTTTAGATTTCTGCTTTGGTCACTGTTACTCAAAGCAACTCTAATGCCATTTTTTGCCTGCCTCTTTATGCTAATCGCCCAGCCCACTGGGCTCCTCCTCCTTCCAGCCTCCCTTAAGAACTGTTCACTTTCACTTGTCACCGAGGGTACCACAGACCAGGCTTAGAAATCACTTGATTTAATTCAGCAGCACCTTGTTTTCCTTGTGTATGTATTACTCTAGCAGTCTTATCTAAATACTTGGGGCATGAGATTTCATGACAGCAGGAGTCAAAAAATGCCCAAACTGTAATCTGTTAGAAATACGTTGTAGGATTTTACACTATAAGGGGGAAATAGCAAACTTCTTGCTATGAGATGTGCTTTGAAATGAAAGAAGAATTAAGTTGTGTTTTTATCCAAATGAATTGGCATCTTTGAATGTAGGGGAAGTTATATTGGTAAATATTTATTTTGAGAATCATGATTAGGAACTACTTGAAAGGTTATTAGAGAAGTAACTGTTCTATACCCAAGGACAGGATCTGCATGTACCTCTGTGGTTCTGGATGTCTTATGAAGACTGTTTTAGGTGACTGACCAAGGGAAGGAAATGCCCTAGTGCTACTGGAGCCACAGCCGTACTGCCAGTACCATGTCTACTGTGCTCAGAGAAGGCGGCAGCCACCTGTTCCACGGTTTTCACACCTGTAGCCTGAAGCTTCCAGAGGGCCAGCGACAGCAAGGTGAGTCAGTCAGGCTAAAGAGTTGTGTGCTCTGTGACCTCCTGGTCATTTGCATTTCTGGAAGACTGGTGGGCTAGGGAAGTAAGTATCTGGAGAATCTCTGCTTGTAAAATGCTTTGCAATTTTCCATTTTAAAATAGACATAATAGTGATGCATAAGGGTAGGTTAACTTGGATTCACTATTGATTTTTAAAGGACCATAAGACCTTTAAGGATGCATATTTCTTGAAGTTGTCATTCTGGAACTGATGTGCTTAATCTTCTAGCCACTGTCATTTTTCTAGATTATGCTAAATTTTGTGTAATTCGAAATACTCATCCTGGCAAAGCTGAAGCAGCTACAGGGGGAATTTGCTGAGAGTAGCTTTAAGTTAGCCTGGAACTCTCTCCCCTGTCCAACCACTAACAGTGCAGTTTTAGACTTAAAGTTTAAGCTTAATCTTGTGTGAGTCTCTGGCTCATTCACTTGTGGGCAAAATAAATACACTTTTTTCCTTTTATAGTCTAGGAACAGCTGAATACAGTCAGGGAAAAGTGTCACATTTCACATGAAGGGTCCTCATGCAGACTAAGGTATCTACCTTACAGCCATTTTCACCATCAGTCTTGAAATTTTCAAGTCCACTACTCAGCCAACTGCATTGATTAGTGCCAGATGGAAGACATGCATAGACAAGACGATCCCTCCAATCCATTCTGCCGGGAACAGCAAAGGACACTAATAGAAAAGGCTAGATGCTGTCACAGATGACATTATCACCCTCCAGAGGTTAAAGATTTATTCCAAACATTTCTAACTTCTCCTCAATAACCTGTGATGGATCTAGGATATAAGCTCTTTATTATTTTTCCATAGACACTGTGTTAGATTTCAGTGACATGGACAGTTTTGGCTAAAGGGCTGAAAACTTCTATTTCCAAAGTGGCATCTGTGCACTAACATGTGTATGAAAGTGTTAGGCCACCTCCCTGCATCTGGACTTAATACTGTACAAGGCTTAGCATACTGTGGGTAAAAAAATACTTCATATTAAATGAAAACAGAAGACTTTTGAGGCCATTCTGTACGATGAGGGCTCTTGTAAATTATTTTGAACTAACCTTTGAATCTAAAGTCCTGGAATGTACCAGGATTTAATCATAGCACTGTAAAACATTCTTGCTCCTCTGTTAGTAGACAATCCTAAATCATCATAGGTTTTTGTTTGCTTTTCATTTGGTTTGAAATGTTTAAAGCTACCCCCTAACCAATTGCAGATGTAACATTTGTTATATAAAATTTGCTGGGGGGAGCATAAAAGAGATGGTAAAAATCATCTGTGAAAATTACCACCTAAAGATAGTTGCTTAACATAACATTGAATATAAAGTCCTTTAGCTTTTTCTTCTATGCACATATACAAATAATTCTTTTGCTTGATTTTTAATCAAAAACAGACTTACTTTTTACATAATGTTTTGTAAATTGCTTTTTAACTTAATGATAATTGTGAACAAAGTTCCATGTCATATATATATCTATAACACTATTTTTAATAGTTGTATACTATTCCTTCATGTGTATGCAGCAAAATTTCTTCAGGCATTTTCCTACTGTTAGATATTTCATTGATTTCTTATGTATTGCTATTACAAACAGCACTATGTTCATTTTACTTTTTCTTTCTTTCTTTCTTTCTTTCTTTCTTTCTTTCTTTCTTTCTTTCTTTCTGTCTCTCTCTCTCTCTCTCTCTCTCTCTCTCTCTCTCTCTCTCTCTCTCTCTCTCTCTCTCTTTCTTTCTTTCTTTCTTTCTTTCTTTTCTTTCTTTCGCCAAATAGCCCTCTAATTCACAGTGTAGGGATATATATTCTCAGTAATACTGGTTATTATTTTAAAATTATTTTCCAATTTTATAAGTAGAAAATAGTATCCCATTGTTGTTTTAACTCAAGGCAGGCCATGTAGATGGTCTATCCATTACTGGCCACATCCAGAGCAGCCTGGAAATATCATCATGATGACATACTTCCCAAAATACCAGCAAGACTAAAAGTCTGGTCTCCTTTCTCAGACTGAAGTTTTTGCCTAGAATGTTTTAAAAGCAGCCATATTCTTCCACAGCCAAGCCTCAAAATATCTGCCACATAAACCACAATATATAGAGTTGTGATGCATACTAATGCAATCCAGACTAACCACTGACTGCTACAAGAAATGTCAATCTGAGTTGACAAGTGACACTAAGCAGTGTTTGCTATGCTGCTAAATAGCATTTCAGTTACTGCTCTAGAGTTTAAAAGTATTCATTCAGTGCAGTGGCCTGGATTTTTTCCTCCAAGCTATATTTGTACCTTGGTGTTATGCAAAGTTCAGCAAAAGTCCAAGGGAGGAAAGTCATTAGTTTCAGAGAGTGAGGTCTGGCTGTGGCTTTATTCACTGGGACATTCTGGGTTCATGACTTTGGCCTACCCCCAACCAAACCAACGTCCCACCTCTTCTGTTTAACATAGAGACCATCATTCATTAACATTTAACTCTTCAGAGGGCATGCCTTTCTAACATACTTTCTAACCTCCAGGCTTCATGTCATCTCTGCAGTATTTAACTCTTTCTACCTAGTCACTCACGAAATGTACTTTTTGTGTGATCACAGAGAGAGAAGTCACTTACTCATCAGCAATTTTCTGTACAGTGACTATGCAAAGCACCATGCCAGATGCTGAGCACGTATATTGAACTAAGCCAATTAAGCCATGGTTTGTAGTCCATGTGTAGTTATACCCTATGGCAACAAATGCTCTACCAGTGCAAAACAGAAGTCCAGTAGGCTTCCCTTTCTACTTGTTGCTATTTTGTAGCTTCTTCTATGACATTTAAATCTATTTACCTATAACATTGATCTAAGACCACATGTCTAAACATTAATTTATAAAACTTCAACAAAGTTTGGTACACATTACATGTACTAGGCAGAATTAACCAACCTTATGTTTTATAACACTTTAAAATTCACAGTGATTTTAAATATATTATCTCATTTAATTCTCACAATAACCAGGTGGGGGAGTATATTAATCAAAGTTTTTTAAAGAAACAGAATCGATAGGATGTGTGTGTGTGTGTGTGGTGTGTGTGTGTGTGTGTGTGTGTGTTTGTGTGTGTTTGTGTGTGTGTGGGGGCGGATGGAGTATGGCAATTCCAAATCCACTATGTGGGCCAGTAGGTTGGGGATTCAGGTGAAAGGTTGACCAGTGTTGCAGCTGAAGTCCGAAGGTGGTTTGCTGGAAGAATTCCCTCTTGCTCAGGACAGGTTATTCTTTGTTCTAGTCAGACCTTCAGCTTTAGTTAAGATCCACCAACACATTGGAGGGCAATCTGCTTTACTCAGAGTCCACAAATATAAATGTAAATCATCCTCACAGAAACATCCAGAATAATGTTTGACTAAGTATTTGGCACTATGGCAGCCAAGCCGACACATAAATTTAACCATTACAGGAAAGCATCATTATCCTCATTTTTAAAGACGTAAAAACTGGGAATCCTCAAGGTCAAGTGATTTTCCAAGGTTTAGTAATTATTAAGGGTTACTTTCAATGGACTTGCTGCTATATATAGCCGTCTCATAAAATCCACGATCCCTAGTATTATAATATTTAATTTTTTATTGATCCATATCAGAAAAACTTTTCTGCATATACTCCAGATGTATTAGATTTCTTTGTAATTTTGTGTGCTCTAATACCAACTCTCTGACACCAGCTGGGTGTGCCTCAATTCAATTCATTTCAACACTACCTTGAGTTAGTGAAGACTGTAGAAGTTAAGGGTTCAGCATCCCAAGACTACCTCATTTCAAACACCAACTCCAAATTTCAGGTGTCTTCAAGCTACCTCTACTTCTGCCTGGATAATTACAAGTTCAAGGCCTCCACATCCCTCTCAGTTTTGATAATTTGCTGGAGCAACTCACAGAACTCAGGAAAGCTCTGTACTTACAGTCACTGTTTTATTATAAAGGATGCAAATGGATAGCGAAATGAAGAGATACAAAAGCCAAGGTCTAGAAAGGTCTCTCATGGAGGGAGGAGCTTCTGTTCCCACAGAATCAGGGTGCACCATTCTTCCAGTATATCATAAATTCACCAACCAGTTCCACTAAGCTCCATGTCCAAAGTTCTTATAAGAAACTTAATTAAACATGATTGATTAAATCATGGGCCATGACAAAGCACAATCTCCAGTTCCTCTCCCCTCCCTGGAGGTTAGAGGTGGGGTGTAGGGCTAGAAGTTCCTATCCTTTAAATATGTGCCTGGTCTTTTTGGTGTGGCCAGCTCTTCCCTTGAAATTCCACCCTGAGGCTCCTAATTAGCATAACAAAGACACATCAATCAGTCAGATGCTGTAACACAGATGAATCTTGAGGATGTTAGGCTGAATCAAACTCAAAAATACTGTACCAATTGGAGCTATCTAGAGTAGTCATTCACAGAGACAGAAAACAGATGGTAAATTATTGTTTAATAATACAGAGTTTCAGTTTTGCAAAATGAAAAGAGCTCTGAAGATTGACAGCACAATAATGTGACTGGAATTAATACTACTAAACTGTACATTTAAAAATAATTAAGATGGCAAATTTTATGCTATATGTATTTTACCACTCATTTTTTAAAGCCATGGCTGCCCAAAGCCACCACTTGCACATTTCTGAAGTTGGAGTTAAACAAACAAACAACAACAACAACAACAACAAAACTCTTCATTTTTCCTATACTCCCTTGCATAAAAACTAAAAGGATTTGAAATAGAAGGGAACTCCTTCAACCTGCTAAAGAACATTTATAATAAAATCACTTAATGAAAGAATTAACACTTTCCTAATAAGATCAGGAAGAAAACAAGGATGTCCACTATAATCACTTCTATTCAACATTATGGAGTAGGACTGGAGGCCCTAGCCAGTGTATCTAGTGAAGAAAAAGAAATAAAAGACTTGCATATTGCAAGGGAAGTAGCAGAAGTTTCTTTATTCGCAGATCATTGACAGTCAATGTAGAAAAATCCTGAGAAGTCTACTAAAAAATACTAGAAATAAATTTGTTTTCCAAAGTTATAGGATAATAGCATACAAAGTCACTATACAAAAAACAATGGTATTTCTATATATTAGCAAAGAATAATTGGAAATTGAAATTTTAAAGTACTCTTAATAGAAAAAAAGAAAAATACTTATGGATTAACTTAAAATACATGCAAGACCTGTACACTTAAATAAACTTTGCATAGAGATGCTAATTAAGATTGAACTAATTTTCCTCAAATTGATCTAGACACTCAAAGCCATCCCAGTCAAAATCCCAGCAGACTTCTTTTTAAAATTGACAAGCCAATTTGAAATTTATAAGGAAATGCAAAAGACCTAGAGTAGCTAAGTCATTCTTGAAGAACAAAGTTGACAACTTACACTTAGATTGCAAGCTATAATTAAGAATGAGTAAGACACATACCAGCACTACAGATAATGAGGTTCTGTTTGTTTAATAAGATCCAACTTCATTTTAAGGAGCTTCATACTCAAGTATGGATTCAAGTTTGGTGTTATTTGCTAATTTTTGCTTTGAAAATTGAATAAGCTAAAATTAGTAATGGGATGTTTCGATAGTGGAACGAAGCAACTAAGTATCTTTAAAGGAACTCACAGAAAATAACTAGCTACAAATTTAATGAGACAAAAATATGGAAAACAAATCTTCAAAAAACACCATAATAAATGTGCCGAACTTCTTTGTAAATATTTTTCACATTTTAAGGTTTAAATTCACAATATTGTTATCGTCTATTACTTGCTCATAGCAAGCAATTAATGCTTCCTAAATAAATCATTATTTTCTCCCCCCAAAATTTGCCCAAGTGATTGATCTTGAGTTCCTGAATACTAGGTCTTCCAAGACTATATAATGCAATTGATTTTACATATTAGAAAACTGAAACCAGAGGAGAGACGTAATCTACTCAAAGTTGGTAGTTAGTGCAGAAATCTGGGACTATACTTATCTACATCTGTCTAAGAATTATATGACATAAAGGCTATCATTATCAAAAAGTATCTAAAATGGTTTAAAAAATTAAAACTAGATAAACTTGAGTTTTACCTTATTTTAAAAAATACTCAAAAGAGTTTTCTTGGTGTGTGATAATCCTAATATTAATCATGTGGAGAAAATGATGAGTACATAGGGGAAAGGAGAAATGGGAAGAGTAGAGGGAGGCAAGGAAGGTGAGTGTTAGAAATATGGAGCCAACTGGAAGCAAAGAAAGGAGGAGGAGGCAACGGAGGAAAAGCTGACTTCAAAAAGAAAGTCCAAAATGTGGTATATACATACAGTAGAATATTATTCAGCCTTAACAAGGAATGAAATTCCGATACATTCTACAACATAGGTGAAACTTGAAGACATTATGCTAAGTGAAATAAGTCAGACACAAAAAGATAAATACTGTATGATTCTACTTACATGAGGTACCTAGAATAGTCAGATCAGAGTCAAAAAGTACAGTAGTAGTTACCAAGGACTGCAGTGGGAGTGAGATGGAGAGTTAGTGTTTAGTGGGTTTCAATTTGGGATGATGATAAAGTTCTTGGGATGGGTGGTGGTAATGGTTAACACATCATCGTGAATATACCTAATGTCACTGAACCATACATTTAAATGGTAAATTTTATGTGAGGTGTATTTTTCCACAATAAAAAACACTTTAAAAAAGACGTCACATAATTATAGTATCTTTTCTAATCCTTTCATTTTGACTTGTCATAATACTTCAATGATCATGAATGCCTGAAGGAAAGAAAAATGAATAAATATAAAAAATTGTTCTTAGTTTTCCTGAGAATTTTTCAAGTCATATAAATTTATAAAAAGTGAAAGTTTTTTTCTTGTTATTTTCTTTAGCATGATGAACAAAATATTTCTTGTAAGATTTACATATTACTACCTGGCCATTACTTATCCCAAACTAGTTCTAAATCAATGCAATAAGCTGACTATACAGAACCAGCTACCACAGGCATCACAGTCTTCCTGCTCTATTTCTGTCCCCTGAGGGCCAACAGGGCCTTTCTGTGGAGATGGATGCTAGTCTGCTGGTTTCAGCAAGTTGCCAAGAGGAGAATGAAGTTCAGGCCTCCTGGGCTGGTGAGCGCCGTGGGTGGCAACTTTGCCCCTTTCTTCTTGCCTACACCTCCAGGTCTTGTTCTCAATGGGAAAAAAATCCATTTATTCCTGTGGAAATGAGAAAACAAGGAGTTTTTTCTTCTGGTTGCTCAAAGGCTTAGGACAAATGGGAATAAGTTTAAGAAAACAAGACTTGAAATTGGGAGAAGTTGCAATCAAGCTTCTCCATGTGACCTGTGTCCTTGGAATCCATGAAAAAATTTGAAAGTAATGCACTTCTCAGAGTAATGAGGGGGGAACACTTCAATAAAAAAATAAATAATATTGTGCTTCTTTAATTCAATATAGGAAGCGATAACCTACAAATAGTCTTTGTGAAAAGTGATTTCGTTCTTACTAATACATTTTGTGTCAAAGTCACCTTTAATTTTAACAGTACAAAAACCACTAGAGAATTACTTAAAATTAACCCCAAGAGATACCATTTTAAACCTGTGTATGTGCCTGCTCAATATTTTATCTCCAGCTTGCCATGAAACCTAGCCTATATATCCATTCCCTCCTCCTTCAGCAAAATGGAGAGACCCATTTCTAACATATGGAAACACTTCACACTACAAGTTATTCTGAGGGGAAAATATGTGATTTATAAATGCTGTCAAATGAAATATGTATTTCCAAATGGTACTGAGCCGACCAAGCACATCTCAGGACATATCCTGCATCTTTATTACCCCATGGGCATAAATGAAGGAACAGCATAGAAAGAGCACAAACAACTCTCTCTGGCATTATCAATCCAGAGGTCCCACATTTGCTGCTAGTAAACATATCCAAGTAATCAAAGATTGTAAGTAACTATCACAAAAGCACACAACAGATAAATCTAATTACACCTTCAAATTATGGAGAAATGGGTATGCTTTGTCATAAGTAATACGTTCTTCTTAGTTATTTTTGACTATGGCTGAAAAAAATTTTGCATGGAGATTTGAAGTTGCTAGATTCACCACACCATTGGCCTGCCGACATTTTCGAATAAACCTCTTTAGAGTCAGAACACAAACAGAAAATAGCAAGAATAAACATCTCGTAGTGTTGACAGGTGATAAAGCAAAAGTGCAGTAAGACCTACACAGCCTGGGATCACATCTCAACCAGGCTTGTGCAGGAGAGCTATCTCTTAGCCTGGGTGGATCGCCACTTCAGAAGAGAAGAAGCTGTAAAATCGTCATTTAACCAACAATGGAAACCAGGAGGGAGTCTTTCCTAAAGGAAACCATGAGATTTGAAGTTGGCTCTCTTATGTTTTAGTCTCAGACCTTGGTCACATCTTATAATTTTAGAGGCTTAGTTCTCTCATCATACAAGAGTTTAATAACCTACCTCTTGAGGATCATATCATGTAATAAGAGCTGCAGCTCACTGAGCATTTTTTATGTGCCAGGTATGTGCTTAGCGTTTTACCTAATTACCTTGCTTAATCCTTACAAGAGCTCTGTGAAGTATATCTTATTATCCCCATTTTATACAGGAAACCTGGGCTCAGAGGGATCAAATGACCTGCCCTAACTCATAGTAAATTGAGGAGTTGGAATTTGAATCTAAGTCTGTTTTTTTTTTTTTTATCAAAGCTTAGTTTTTCAAAACCATATATTCTGGCTCCTTGCTAGACATTTATTTAGTTGCCAGACTAATATATTTAAATATGTTTTATGATAGGTAAAGTATGATGTAAGTATAAGTTTTTATATTAAGCCCATACATAAAAGAAGCATCATGGGATATCACCAAGGTTTAACTTTTCATGCAACCTCTTCAGGTCATGTGAAGTTAAACATTTCAAAAGGCAAAAAGATAAATACTAGTCGTGACATACATAAGCATGTCATGTCGTAGCTGTCTTTATGACATAAGAACAAAGAAATAATTCAAAGAATAATATTTTGATACTAGAACAGTAGTAAAATGTAACGGAGTATGCTGTGATGTCTAATGGAAAAGTCACAGATCAACTTGATTGCAACAATGTAAAGCTCACTGCACATGATGATCACATCATTGCGATCAATTACAGAACACTCTCAAAAATATAAAGCTAGTTTCTTCCATCACCACTGCATTTTGATGGACAGTGTGATTTTTCCAGGTGTTCTATACCAAATGATTTAATGAAACTTTTCTGTTTTTTTGAATCTGTGAACTCTATTTATAAAGATAGTAGTGAAATAAATGAGTTTAAGAAATGAGAAGAATTTTTCTTCAATTGCATTATTGCTGCTGCAAATCTCCAGATTCTAAAATGCAAATGCAGTGAAGTCACTGGCTATAGCCCACGGTCACAAATGACTGGATGATAAATTAAGCAGCACAGTTTGGAGTTGAGCTTGGTGTTAGAGGGTATTCAACACAAAACTTTTCAGGGCTTGGTCTTACGTTTAAAAGTGTAGCAAGGTCTACATTGGTCTGTGTCTACATCTAGACCGATGTACAAACCAGTGGAGAAAAGAGTCTAGAGTCTTTGGAAGTTAAAATGAATCCCTTGAAGAGTATCAGTATGAGAAAGCAGATGAGTTCAGAAAATGGGATGGATTAGACAAATTTCTGGGTGATGATGGTTGTATTCAGTAAATTGAGAGTTTTGTCATCTCCAATTTCCTATTCTGCAATTATTTCATTCTAAATATGAGTCATTTTTATCAGCATGGTATTGATGAGAAGAGGAATAACTTTTCTTGTTTTACTCTAATATTGATTCTTTTTGTCTCTAGTGTGTGCTTCTCATTATGGATCAAAACTAGAAATGCTAGATTTCTTTGAGTTGCCAGTTTATAACTTCATTTCTAACAAAAACAGAGCAGTTTGAAAAATTTGGAATTGGATTGAAAAGGGTGTTTTTCCCTTTTATTTCAAATACTGTATTTATAGTACACAAAACTGTGACTTCAGCAGGTTTGACCAGGGCGGGCGTAGTTCCAGCAGGGTCCATTCATCTTGAGTCTCAAGCTGAGCTAGGGCTCTGTGAGTCATCCTGGAAACTTCCTGTAAACTGCCTTTGTTTCCCTCTCCTGTCCTGGTTGTTTTATCTTCAAGTTAGTACAGAGTATCTCGTAAAATTAATCAAGATTGTTCCTTCACAGATAATAATATCATTCTGTAATGATACACTTTTTTATATATTGTTGAATAATTTGTTGTTTATTTCATTCCTTTTGCATTTTTTACAAAGTTCTTACATATACGGTTAGAAACAAGCACAGAATGTCTCATGCTTGTGGTTCCCTCGAGAATTGGTCCAGATTTCTTTTACTTCTAGGCTATAATTTACCCTTTCTTAAAACTGTTTTAGAATATTTTCATATAGTTTTAAGTTCTTGTTTGTTTTTTTTTTTTTTTAAATCAAGATTATGATTCAGATACCATGTCTCCTCTTCTTGGGGTTCCAGAGATTGTCACCTGATATGATTTGTCTATATTTTCTACAGCAAATATCTTTTTGTTTTTACATTTGAGACTTCGGATGTTTTCAAATTTTTGTTGAAGACTTAGTATTATGACAAATGTTTTTGATGTAGTTTATGCTTTCAGGCTAAATTTTTGCTTTGCCGAAATAAACATTTTAATTAATATTTAGCTAATCTCGAGCCAACATTTTCTTAAAATTTTTTTCAGGAGGAAAAGTCAGATTTCTGACATATTATTAAAACAGAAAATAAACTTTTGCATTAGAGAAGAAATCATTAATTGGTTCAAGCAGACTATCTGAATGACTGATTTCAGATCAGTATTGATATTTCAACATCCTTACTACAGGCATTTATTTTTCAGTTTTCACAATATCCCTTCACCTTACATCAAATCATAACAATCATAGTATGTGGTTTGCATAGTAATTATTTTCTCATTTATTGTCAGGTTACTCAGGACACCTAGAGGTTTAGTCACTGACCCCAAGAGTCTCTACTGCCATCTTCCTAAATTTGGTCTCAGTCGACAGAAACCTGGAGGTGCTGAGAGGACTGTTTCTCAAATATATATACAAATCACCTGGGGATCATGTAAAAGGCAGATTCTGATTCAGCTCCACGTCAGATCATCAGGCATTAGGTTCCCATAGGAGCAAGGTTGGGGACTGCTGCTTTAAAAGACATACACAGAAAGAGATGAAAAAGCTGAGGCTTAGAGCAATATTTTTCTTTAAAAAACACAACTCTGGGACTATGACTTCAGAGTTTCAAAGCTTGTGCTTTGACCTGTCAGAGAGCTGGATACAAGTATAGGAGAGTGAAGAGGACAAGGGAATAAAGGACAGTATTGGAGTTTGGGTAAGACAGTACATAAGGAGAAAAAATTAGAGAAGAGGATGTGGCAGAGACACATGGATAGGTCCAGAAAGAGAGTGAGAGGAAACTGCGGCCCCTACCAGGGCTGTGGTCCAAGGGGATGATCCCAGTCCTGGTGGCAATTAGAGGTGACCCATTTAGCAGCACCTGCTCCTCTGCAGCAGGGTCTTTGTTGCCTCTTTTCTGCCAGGAGTGTTTCCACAACGCTTTTGGCCCTGGCTAGAGCAGCCTGGTTCTACCCAGTGTGGGGGCCTCGGTCTTCACCTTCCCTAAACCACCAAGGCAGCAAGAAGTGGCTAGCAGGGCTCCCAGTGGGGGAAGCTGTGTAGCCAAAACCTGGGGCCTCTAGAAGCTGCTTGCACCCGCCGCCACTGGGCCTCTGAGCCAAAGGCACTGAGTCCTCAGTCTCTCTCTCCTCTTCTGGATCTCCATTGGGCTTAGCAGATCCTTTCAAATGTCCTCCTTTAAAATGATTCATCACGAAAATCATCCAGTTACTTTCCTAGATGACATAGGTTTGTTGGTCAGAGACCAAGTGCCAATTAAACATGTAGAAATAAAGGGTAGGGTCAAGGCCTTACAACCCACCCAGAAGTTGGGGGAATAGGGTGGAAATTATTGTACATGTTAGAATGGGGCAGGGGGGAAGTTCATATTTACTATTAACGCTATTATAGCACTTCAGAATCCTGAAGGAAAAAGCTCTTGCATATATGCACAATTTTCTAGCTGAATTCTTGTCTGATGACCTAGAAGAGTATTTTTAAAAAAGGTGAAGGACAAGAACATAAATTGCCTCTCAAAAGTTTAGAAGCAATTATAAAGAGCAGATCTTCAGTTATTCTAGGGGAGCATCCATTGTATTCTGAACTCAGTGAATCTATCTTGCTCATACCTTTATTTCTATATATTTCTATGCAAAGAAGAGTTAGTAACAAGAAATAAGATATTGGATGCCTGACCAGCAATATAACTTAATAAGAAACCTATTCTTGGCAAGGAGCATGACATTCGTCCTTTAATTATGAGTGTCTGACACTATGGTAGAAAAAGAATTATTTTTAAATTTAATTTTTATTCATTTTAAAGTTATTCATATTCTTGTAGTTTAAGGGATCAAATGATTCTACAAGATTTTCTGGAAAAAATAGCAATCTCCTCCTTGCTCCTTCCTTTGCTCTTTCTTTTCTTGGTCCCCAAAGGCAATGGCATCTAACTCTCATAGCTTTCTTTAGCTATTAACCTCCATATCTCCAAATATCACGCTTGTAGTGCTATTTCTTTATTTTGTTTAGGCACTACTAATTTGCCACTATAGAATTTATGTCCCTTCCACAGATTTCTCTGGACCCTACAAAACTACCACCGTACACGTGTGCTTCCTATTCCCCCATCTTTCTACAGTCATTGTACCTTAAATTCGATTAAATCAATACCCATTTGACATCATTATGACTATGTGAAACTGTTGACTTTGCTTCATTTAAAATTTATGGTTACTTTCCAATCTTGCTCATCTTTTTGTTTTCCCTAGATTTAATAAATGTGTCATATTTTTGTTTTGTTTTCTTAGTTCTCGATGTATTTATTAGCAGTCAGCTCCAAAACCCTCTCTTTCAATCATCTAAATATCCTTTCAAAAAAGTTGACCACTTGAGATATACAATTAGTTTTGGTCCCATCTGTTTGGAGCCTTCCTTCCTGGAGTCTCCCCAGGGACTGCCCCCATTGTGAACCGGTTGCTGTCTGTGATGAAAATGCTGCGTTCATCCTGGGGTACGCCCTCCCCATCATCCTGAGCCTGCTTTTGTCTCCCTTGAGTAGGTTCCTCTGTTTCTTGAATCCTTAGTCTACTGGCTCTTCTGGTGGGGCATCTCCTCCAGAAGCATCCTGAGTGTGGGTACTTGTGAGTTATGTGTTTTGAGATCTGCAGTCTGGACTTTTTTTTTTTTTTTTATCATGTCTTCATACTTAATCGATGGTTTATATTCGTATATAATTCTAGGCTAGAAATCATTTTCACTCAGAATGTTAAAGGCATTGCTCCTCTTATTTCTAATTTCCAGTGTTATTGTTGAGATACCTAGTACATGTTGATACCTGACCCTTAGTATACAAATTTTTTACTCCCTTCATGATGCTCTTAGGACCTTTTCTTTGTCTGCAGTGTTCTAAGATTTCATGATGTGTCCTGGTAGGGGTCTATTTTTATATATGGTCCTGAGTATTGGATGGGCTCTTTCGGTCTGGAAATTTACATCCTTTGATTTGGGAAAATTTTAATCTAATCATCTAGTTGTTGATCATTTCATCCCCCAGTTTCTGTATTCTGTCTTTCTAGTGCTCCTATTAGTCAGGTGTTGAAGTGACTCTTGGACTGATCATCTAGATTTCTTATATTGTTCTCCTATTTCCCATATCTGTTCTTTTGCTCCACTTTCTGGTCTACTTACTAAACTTTATTTTCTAAATCTTCTATTGATTTTTTAAAATCAGTATTGATTCTTTTGATCCTACTGTATTTTAAAGTCTAATTTCTAAAAGCTCATTTTTGTTCTGCAGTTCTTTTTTTTAAAAAATAGCATTCCACTTTTGCTTCATGGATGTTTCATCTTTTTGGAGAATGAAATGTGGTCTTTTTCATCCAATTTACTCTTCTCCTGTTTACTCATTTAATGCTTGTGTTTTATGTCTGGTGATGCTTGATGGCTTGTGTATATTTAAGAAAGGGGCACTCATTAAAAGCTGATTGGTAGCCTATGTGTGCATAAACTGGGGAATCACCATCTGGCTTGACCACTAATTGGAGAATTCCTTTGTCAATGTCTTTAGATTTTCTAAAATTTGTTGCTATTATTTCTCTTCAGTTTTCCTTGTCTTTATAATGACTTCCCTACCTCCACCCCCACTCACCACCCCCCTCTCACCACCACCCCCACTCACCACCCAACTCTTTATTATAATTTCATTGTGATTTCTGATTTCAGGAGGGAGTAGAAGTACATATGTATGGTCAATCAATTTTGACAAAGTTGCAAAAATATACATGCCATTATTTTTATACTGCCTTTTTCTCGGCACAGTGCTGAATTGTACATATTGTACATTTAGAACTTGACATTTTTCAGGTAAAGTTTATATATGTCAGTATGGCAGGTGGGAGTTAAGATCAATAATTTTGTAGGAGGGAGCCTGGGTTTAGTTAAAGGCTTTGCCACTTACTAGTGATGTTATTTTAAGCAAGTCACTTAGAGCCTCAGTTTCCTCACCATAAGGAAGTATCTGTAAATATGATAGAAACCATATTTAACTCACAAAGAGATTAAAATTAAATTAGACAAAATGACAAATAAAAGCCTTTGGCCTATTTGTACCTCCATGGTGGAGCAGACTTACAGGTGAACTGAGAGATTTAATTATATTAACAGTACTTCATGCCCTTTCTTGTATGTAACAGGCATTTAATAATATTTGTGGGATGAATGTCTTCTCTTAGTAAAGTATCTCAGAAAACAACAATGGATTTCAGGATTTATTAAATGCTACATGAACATTAAAACAGGCAAAATTAATCTTCATTTCTAAGTTTCTTCTCCCCATCCCCTCGCCTGCATTCCTTTTAACAAAAGACTATATCTTAAACTTTTAATTATTTTATTTGCCTCAAAAATTATAGATGCAAGGTTAACAGAAATAAAGAACAACCTAGTCAACTCTTTTTTAGAATTTAGACTAGCCTCATAATTATTTCCTCTGTCTCAGTCCCTTCCTCTTCTAATCTGGTTTCTACACAGCAGGCAGAGTGATCTTCAAAAATAAAATGCATATCAGAGTACATGACTCCACTGCTGTTAATCTCTTATTGGTTTCTCATTTTTCTTGGAATAAAAACAAAACTCTTTGGCACAGCTTACAAGGCTTTGCAAAGTTCCAGCCTCATCTTCTTATACCACATGCCTTCTCTCTGTTACCTTACAAAGTGTCGCATACATAATCACCCTTCAGTACATATTTATTGAATAAATTGATTAATTAATGAATATATTAAAAAGAATAAAGGATACACTTAAAATACATAATTTCAAGGACCTTGCTTTTATTTTCAAGTTTTTTTTACTGGGTCAGGTAAGAAAACTGATATGAACCCCATGGCTTGATAAATGCCTATTTTGGCTCTGTTTTTGGAGCCAAAAGAAATGCATGGAAGAGAGGGAGAGACCCTAGAGGTATGGAGATTATCTGCTTTTTGACTAATGTGCTAGACAGTGTCAGGGAGAGGAGGTGGCTACACTGGGGCTAATAATCTACCTTCAATCAAAGTATACCTAGATCACAGCACAGTGGCTGGCACACACAAAAAAGATGTTTAATCAATATTTGATGAATTAATGAATATAAATGGCCTTCCCACTTTACCAGATGCCCTCCAAGCTGCAAGTAATCCTTTGTAATTTCCTCCTTAATGCTGCCATTGAAGATTGCTTTTGCCCATGCTTAGCTTAATGTTTTAATAGAGGGAAGATCATAGCATTTGTCTAGGGTTAGGTCAACTCATGATATTTTAAGAATGACTATCCTAAGTCCAGTTCACAAGAGGCCCATTTATTATTTTAACTCATAAGTATTCCCTGCATGTTTACAAAGACTATTTCCTTTCAGAGGAAAGAGATTTCATTTCTTAAATCTAATGCAGTTGCTGGAAAAGAGCTTATTCAAGTTGAACAAAGAATTGAGCTACAGTTTAATATGGATGGGATTGCCAATATGTTATTGAGCATTTTCACTGGGGCTCACTTGGCTCCAAGGGCAGACAGTGCAGTAAGCACTTGCATAAAAAGTGAACAGTTAGCCTCACTGGACTGAAAGAAGGTACTCAAGTTCACATGGCCCCAGGAGTTTAGCAAAGGGTAGTCTGGCAGAGTTTATGACACTCTTTTATGGGATAAGATTTTGGAGAACCTCTTTCTGGCATGTAAAAGATGTAATTATCCTATAGTTCCTTGAAATTCTTCAGCTAAAGGTTTTTTTTTTTTTTTTTTTTTAGTCTAGGGATGGCAAATTACCTCAACTTGTATGCAAGGATGAAAAGTATTGGTAATGGCTACTGGAAACCTATAATGAGAGAAGTTCTGAGGTCATATTTGGCTCATCAAAAAAGTATTATTATAATTTAGCAATGTCAGTTATGAGTTTTGGAATGAAGATTTGTGGCATGCCACATATTTAATAAGGCATTTTGGGGGGTTCATTTTATTGCAATTTATATAATTGGGTCTAAAAATCCCTTTAATCTTCACATAAACTTTGTGAGGTTAGTACTGTTCTAATCTTTTTTCTTTTTTCAGATGAGGAGACTATGTGCAGGCATATTAGGTTTCCTAAAGTATAAAGCCAATTAGTGGTGAAACTTATATTTGCAAACTTGCCTACCTAACTCCAGAACCCAAGCTCTTAAGAACTATAAAATTTTCCCTAAGAATTATGGAGTGCCAATATTTAAAGCTGTTATCACTTATTTGTACCCTAGGTACCCTAGAATGAATAAGTTTCTCTCTATTGTCCTATCTGAGACAAGAAAATATAAGATTAATAAGGTCAGCCGAGCTGAACACAAACTTTAGCTACTTTATAACACTCAGATTGATTCTTAATCTAAATATTGAAAACATAGCTTAGTATATGACTCCTCTCATCAAGGAAATACAAATTATTTCTGGACTATTTTAAAGCACAGAATACAATACATCTATACCTTTTACGCCTTGAGAATGGATCTAAGTAGAAGTTTTATTCTCAAGATGAGATTTTTCACCCTTTGAAACTTTTTATTCTAAAAGTAAAGATGTCCTGATGAGATTCTAAAGGCAGGTAGGTACATTTCATTTTCCTTAAACACAAAGTGTGTTCTTTTAATGCGATGATCTCTATGGAAATATATTACTACCACTTTCCCCAAGAAGTTATTGCTGTAATTAACTGTTAAAGTCATTTGTAAATATGCAATTTATAGAATCTATATAAAACAGTTTGGATTTTAACTAAAGACAGGGATAAATACAAAATAAAAAAATCTTTAAATATTTTTAGATCTTGTTAGAAATGTCAGAATATGATTTCATTTCTTACCTGTTCTTCTTCTTCTTTTCTTTTTACAGAAAAATCTGTCATTGCTCAACCGATATTTGTTTTTGAAAAAAGAGGAGAAACCTTTAAGGTAAGTTCAAGCTACTTTTTTTTTTTTTTTTTGGTTTTTACTTCAACAAAGAAAATTCTATTTCAAGAAGCTAGCTATATTAAATGATATTACTGATGAATAAGTTTATTTTTTCTTCAGTTAGCAGAGTAGTGCCTCCAGAATATTTACCTAGTCGGGATTTACCGACAGCAATTTGGCTGAAATGGGAAGCCAGTGGCCTTGTCTTAAAGCTATGCCATTTTCATTAAAATTATGTGTTTTTTGGAGTGACTTGGAAAGGGGCGGGACTGAAAGAGATTAGGAGGGCTACTAAGGCTCCTCATGTGTCTCCACCACCAACCCGGCATAAAACTAGGTATAAAATAAGTTGCAAACTGCAATATTTCATTTTAAAAGGGATCTTAAGGACCCTATCTGCTTTTTTCAACATCATACTGAAATAGCCTGCTTTGAAAGACAGATGATAAGCAGCATTCTCACTTTAGCTTAATTAGTATTTTCTTGTTATCCATTCGTGTTTATGCAGGTAATTTATCCTACTACTCACAAAACTGACTTACTGAAAAAAACAACCCCCAAGCCCTTATTGAAAAATCAGATTCCTGGGCCTCACCCCAGGTCAGCTGCTTCAAGCATCCTGAGGGTTGATGTTTCTGAATCTTCATTTTAATCACGTTCCCACAAGGGATTCTGCAGTCACTGAAACTGCTTTATTAGAGTTTGCTTTTTCTTGAGTACATGCCTAGTGAGTAAAGGTGAGCAGCTTTGTCTTGGTCTAACTGAACAGACCTGGCTTTTGAGAATTCTCTTATAAAGTGACAGGGTGAAAATCTGACGTGAAAACAGCAAACACTCAGCTCTCATTGGCAGCTTTGTTTTTTTCCAGAGATCTGCAGAAGAAACATTGTATGAAGCAGCAGAACATGGTATGGTTTACATCTTGTATTTCAAAATCAATCTTTATCCAAAGAAAATAAGCAGGGACAAGCATTTTGGCACATGGCACAGATTACATAAAACTTAATGGTTTTTCTTGTTTAAACATGAAAATATCATGTACCCATGCATAATAAGAGTATACAGATGTATTATAAAGTTGAACACCTGAAATTTATATAATGTTATTAGTCAATGGTACCCCAATAAATTTAATTAATAAAGATTTTAACAGAAAAATATAGATTAAACTACATTAGGACTCAAAATGAAGAACATTTTATTAAAACATGAGGATTTTATTATTTACAACAAAGAAAGAGGACTAATCCAGGTTAGAGTTGACTAAGGACTTGGGACAATCAAATGTTATACATGATCTTGGACTAAATACAGGAGTAGGGAGAAGAATGCTATAAGGGAGATCATTAGTCAATGGACAAAATTATGGTTAGTAGGTTAGTTAAGAGTGTTGTATGTTATGCTAATTTTCCTGAAGTTGATCATCTTACTGGGATGATATGAGAGATGTTCTTTATTCTTAGAAAATACACATTGCATATTTAGGTATCAGGTGGCATAATGCACACAGCTTAATCTGAAATGATTCAGAAAAATGTGTAAAGGGTATATGAGAATACTTTGTACTATTTTTCTAATTTTTCTGAAGTTCAAAAATATTTCTAAGTTAAAATAAAATGGAAAAAAGAGAAAAACAAAACATGGGAACAGATTGGCTTTTGTTTTGAAAGATGACATGTGGTTCTCTGAGAAGTGATGTTAGCAACTCTAAAATCCAATGATTCTCTACTGCTTGTTTCACAACATGCCAAAAACATTCTCTGTATGATCTCAGAATACATATGAAATTCCCTGCAGAAGCCACTCATTTCTGATATTTTCATACTAGAATGATACGCCTATCAATTTATAATCACTGAGCTATTAATATTTAAAATTGCGTTTCAGGAGTTAACATGTTATCAAGTGAGAATTTATTAGACAAAAGGAAATTCTATTTATCCCCCTGTATCATTGATTGAGGATAATCTGTTATTGCAAGCAATTTTACTCTCCTTCACATTGAATTTCTTGCAGAATGTAATGGTTTTTCAAGAAAGCGCATACGGTCTTCATCTTTTACTTTGCATACTACAGGTTCTCCATCCCCAGGAGGTAGGTATACCCTTGACCACTGAAGATTCACTGTTGTGTTTACTCTGAATGTGAAACTTTTAAGAAACTTTTCAAATAGATAATGTTTAAAAGTCTACCCTTTGAATTGTGTTTATAATATATTGTTATATGAAAACAGCAGACTATAAAATGGCTTGAATAGTGAGTCACTATTTTAAAAATGAATTTATCAACATTGGAAAAAGGTTGAAAGGACATAAGCCACATTGTTAGTAATAGTTATTTTAGGTAGTAACTATCTCGTATAGCACTGTATCCTGGGTCAATCAGTAACTTAGTGTGCTTCTACATTCAAAGCACTCTGCTGATCCTTTTATAATCGACTGCATTGCCCTCTGCCTTGTAATACAGCTGTTTATGTACATGTTGGTCTCCCCCACTGTCAGTTCTTTGAGGTCATCTTCATGCCTGACAGTGTCTTACACACAGTGAGCACTCAAATCTTTACTAAACTGAATGGGAATTCATTTATAATGCTCACCAGAGGCATACTTAACCCAGAAGTGAATGAGATTGTCATCTTTCACTGACCTCCCAAAATTCCCTCCTTCTGGGCCAGGTAATAAAGAGTTTTTCAGACCTCAGACCTGACACTCTGACTTTTCGAAATCCATTCTCATAAATGATAATCTCTCTTTCTCAGCTACTATAAAATGCAGACATTTTAGTGGCAAATAAAATAGAGGTCTTAGCAAAGTGTGCATGGAGGAATACCTTATGAACTGCACAAATAAAAAGAGTGTATTTGTTTATTTTTGGTAGGAAGTTAAACTTGATGATTTTTTTTTAGGATTTCATGTTTATGATAGCAATATGTTATATAAGGAAGCCCTATAAATTAATTTGCTTTATTTTGCTTATTATTATCTATCTATATGATTTATAATATGTATAGTATTCAAAATATACAACTATGCTTTAGATTCTTATTCTAAAATTTATGCCATAGATTTATATTTTAAAGTTTAGAATATGATTCCTTTTGAAATTTTCACTAATTAAAACTACTTATTTTAAATTTATAATGCTTTGTTAAGTAAAACTACTTTATATTATAAAATATTTAAAATCGTTGGAACATTTTCTACATTAAAATTATGATTTATATCCTTGGGTGTTTTTTTTTTTCAATTGAACAATCAATTACCTTTTCCAAGTTAAACTTTCCACTAAGAAATAAAAAAATGCAAATTATTCATTTCTTTTTAACTGATTCCCATCTACCTCGGAACCACTAAATATTCAAATTAATGAATTAATTATTTCAAGAACGACTAAACAACAACATGTCAGATACCTTTCAGATAAGAAGAGATATTTTCTAACAGAATAGCCTCCTTCTAACCCTGCTGACAAATTACAGACAAAAATAGGGGCCCTAATCCTAGAGGATTTGTTTTGTTGTATTTGTGCATAAAGCAAAGGGATGGCTTTAAGTTTCTAATAACTGCTTCAATATTTTTAATTTTTGAAATCAGAGACACACAAAAAGAAAGAACGAATAAAGGTGCATTCATATAAGTAAATACCATTTAATTTGGTGATGTGCAGAATATTGGTGGTGCTGGAATGGAGAAAAATAGTAGTTTTGTATGGTCCATTGATTATTGGTTTTCAATGATAAAGATTATAAAAACAACTTAATTGAACTTTGAATTAGAGAAGCAATCTGACATCAACATTTATAATGTTACAATATTTTGAAGAAGCAATTCTTATTCTCTTCTCATTTCCATTAATCAAACACTCAAAGGTTGCTGTTTCTACAATTTGCAACCAAGAGGTGATCTCTGAAATATATACTAATTCTATACTCGCAAGTGTCAAACACCACAGTCTTACCCCACTAACACACTGCAGAGAAAAATAACCTAGGATGAAAATAACCTAGGATGAAAATAACCTATTATCTTTGCTTCTCTCTTCAGGTATCATTAGAATGGGAACAGGAGCATAATTTGCTAACAGTTTTATAACATTCTATGAGAAATATATATTAATGTACTCAGAGGGTTCATTACCAATTTTGATTTTATAACCTGTAGAATTTGTCTCAGTACTCTATTTAATGATTGTAAAGACTGCCTATTCTGTTAGCGACCTAATTTTCACTTACATTTCTAAGAGTAGACAGAATTAACGCAGCAAAACTCAGCTTGCCATCGCTGTTTTAGCAGAACCAGTGCTCTTGTGTGCACTGCTTCCTGCTGTTAGTGCCAAGAGTGACATCTACTGGTGAGTTCAGTAAGAGAATGTTCAAATCCAAATCGTGTAGCAACTGGCACATTGTCCTAGAATTAAAATTTTCTAAAAATTCTTGCTTACAGTGAAGAAAAACAATGTTTTTGTGACACCAACTCTTGTGCAAAGGAGTGTTGACATGAATGGTGTAGAACAAGGTATGTAGTTTTTTACAAACAACTCAGAAATTACATTTTTACCATCTATATTTTAATCTGAATATGCGTGTAGGAGGTATGGTGGTAGGGCTGAGTGACAAAACATGATATATTTGGTAAGCCAAGTTCCATGGTCAAAATAAATAGTTACTGAGTAAAAGCTAGGCTGAAAGTAAGCAGTAGGCAATTTGCTGGCTATTTTGACTTTGGTTAGTTAACATTAACTCCTCATTAATGGTGACTTTAGAAAATAAGCATGAATTGGTCAAAAATGTGGAGGAAGAAGCATTTCACTAAAGATATATTGACCATTTAATTCTGTTCTCTTCAGGTCCTGTAAAACATTCTGAACATGTTCTAAGACCTGCTACTTTGCAGCCACCTCGAACTCAAAGGTCTGAAAAAGTAAGGAAAACATTTGAACACCATGCATTAGAACAGTGCAAGACTAAAGAGAAAGCAAAAAATAAGGTAAGAAAACCTATGATAGGACTGAGATTAATCTCCCATCCTTCTTTTAGTAGATTGTTGTGGGCCCCACACTCAGCATTATGGGCTGAGCTTTGCGCTGGTGCAGAATCAGCTACCAAGTTGGGGGAACACCTGGACCAGGTGGCAAAAAGCCTTCAGTGACCTTATTAAGCGTGCCCTCTTAAATCAGAGCATTGTTCCCAGGAACAAGTCTTGTGGTCTCTCTGAAGCTGTAAAGCCGAGTCTGGTATAGGGGGAGCTCTTAAGATCTTGTTCCCAGGCACTGATCCCATGTGGGAACAGGGGGGCAATGAGGTAGCAGGGGCTGGGAGTCAGACAGAAGTCAAAGAAGTGACAGGGATTTTCTGCATCCCTGCTGGTTGACACCCAAGTGTGGTTTTGCTGGTTTAGGTCATACCAGAGATCCACACCAGACCCATCTTCATGGATAATCGGAGCAGGGAACTACCCACATGGTGTACTTGAGAGGGCTTGGGATGCCTCTTAAAAATTCTCTCTTCAGCCATTGCAAGTGCTGAATCCCTAACAGTGGGCCTTTCTAAGGAGATACTCATTTCACTCAGGCCATGTGAATGTGGGATTGGGGTATTCTGACACTATAGTTCTAGCTATGTCTTTCAGAAGCAGACACTTGAGAGAAATGGGACACAAGATCATTAGTTTGGTATTTGAGACTTAATTCTATCAGTTACTATTTCCAGCTAAACTACTGAGGATTGGTCACCTAGTTTTGTTTTGGTTTTCCATACTGAACATAAGGATGGCAACACACAGAGTGTTAAAAATACCAGTGATTTCATCAATTCAATGAAAAAAAAATCTGTGGTACTGATCCTAGCCCTGCCACTATCTACGTTTTCGTTCTTGGAAAAAGCACCCAACCTTCTCTCTATTACTGAAGTGAGGGAGGTCAGGTTGGTCACATTTGCAACATTTTTATATTTTCAAATCTTTTTCTTTGTAAGATATGATTTCATGAGACCTATTGTAAATTTTAAAAAATCATTTTATCATTTATGCATGGTTTATGTGGTTTTTAAGTAAAACATGCTTTAAATTTTAAATCAGTATATTATTAAAACTTCACTTAAATATAATATAGTAATCATCACCATATTACTTAAATTCTTTTATCTATTTAAGAAGTGATGTTTGTTTAATTTTTTTAAGTTTATAAGAAAAAATATGATGTGTTCACTAATTTCTAAAATGTTATTATGTTGTATTTGATTTTGGAACAGCATGTATTATAAATTATAGATTAAAAATTTTACATGTTATGATATCAAAAGTAGATAAATATTTTCTCTTTAGCATGATTTTTTGAAATCTTCATTGCATATTTTAAAAATAAAATGTGATGTATTTTTTGCATTTCCTTCCTAAATGCTTAAGCATAAGAGAACTTTTCAGACTATTGTTTGTAATCATTTCTTCTTAAATAACTTATTAAGAGTATGAATAGAACTTACTCCTAATTAGCGAAGCTTAATGGGATATGCTCATCACTGAATTTTCTGTTTAATAAAACTAAATGCTATGTAAGAATTCTGACAAAATAAATTTATAGGTCTAGTGAAAATTATCTCCAGGTGAATTTTATAGAACCATTATTTTTACGTTCCTTAACAGCATAATCAGAACAAATTTTACTCATCCTATCATTAATCAATGGTCACTGATTTTGTATAATTTATGTATATGCCTAATAAAAAATATCTTAAGCAATGTAAGAGTAAAAACTACCATTTTGGGTAAGAGATAATCCTCTGAGAGACTGAGTCATGAGCCTGTATTCTGATTTTTGCTAACCAATCACACATACTTTGTTATAATGGGGGAAGTACTCAAAATTATTTCCATTGGTTGATATAAAATTAAAGTTGAAACAGACACCACCTATATTTAAAGACATGAACTTCCTACATTTTTGCAAATCTCTGGAGAGGGAAGGAAGGTGTTCACAAAACACTGGAGACATTATTTTGAATTATTTATAGGTTTCCTTCTAGCTCTAAAGTTGTCTGCTCCTTCATTTATACATTAAATGCAGGTGTGTAAATAAACGTGCACACACACACACACACGCGCGCGCGCACTCAAAGTCATTGATTAAGTTACCAGTCAAAAGTTTCTAGATGAAGAGATGGTTTCCTCTTACATTGGGTGGTGGTGATGGTGAAGCTCTTAGGGTGTTTCCAGGGATTAAATAGTCCTGCAAGATAGAAATGAGAATTAACATACTTTGTTAAAAAGATAAAAGTAACAAAAAGAGTGAAGTTTCTGAATATTATGACTAAGTATACAATCTTTGGTGTCGGACCCAGGCTCAAATGTCAGCCCCATTCCTGGTTCCCCAGGCCTAGCCAAGTTGTTTAGCCAGTTTACTCATCTATACAATGTGGATGATAGGTAAACAAAGGATATAGATTTGTTGTGAGGAATAAATGAGGTAATGTACATATAATGCTTAGGGCAATACTTGAACATAGTAAATTTTCAGTACATTTAACTATAATTATTGTCTTCTTGCCTGATGTTCCTTTAGTAAGAAACTTAAATAAACTCTTTGATGGATTTCTTCTCTTTCAGATTTCTGAGAGGCTCTCCTGTTTGCTAAGTGAAAATTTACCAAGTGCCAGAATTTCAGACGAGCTCTCGACTAATCAGAATGTTTTGGGTGCTATATCAGTAGAGTAAGTTAATGATGAGGAAAAAATTGTGCTGTCTTTTCGTTCTTGTTCATTTTTAACATTATAACCATTCACGGAAAATAATCTGATATTGTAGAGCTGGATTGCCAAGATTTATGTTTTAAAGAAGATTTTATAAAGAACACAAGTTTAAAATACTTTTCAAAATGCCAGTAATATTTAAATATCATTATATTAATATTGGATTATTTCCATTGTCTCATTGACTTGGATAAGAACATTTCAAATGGATATAGCTAAATTTTGATTTAGTTAGGCATTAATTATCTGGCTGCTAGATTATCCTTTTCTCCCCTCTCTCTGGCATTCTTTTTTCCCTTCTTTTGAATTATTTCTGTCATTATTTATTATTTATTAGCATAGATTAGACAACAAAGAAAGCAGTATTAATATGCAAAATGAAAGTTGATATTTACTAGTATAATTGGTGATGAAGGCATGTTTGATCTGAGAGAAGATTAAGACTAACCATGGACATAACTGAACTCACATGATTAGGGCCTGTGCAGGTACTGAAGCACTCAACTGCTGTGCACACTGGGGACGCGGTGAGGACTCTGGAGTAAATCTAGCTACAGTAGAGGGCTACATGTTTTTTAGTTTCTCGCCATGCAAAACACTTTTAACATTAAAAAAAAAAAAGCGTTTCTAGAGGGAAATAAAAACAAATTAAACCAATGCACACTCAAGTATTACTGATAGATTAACTTAGCTTTGGCCCTGGAGGCCACTGGTCTCTGAAAGCATTGGCCACTTGAGGAAGAGGAGAGTGGAGATTAGAGATTGGAGAGTCTTTGCTGGAAGAGTAAGAAGATAAGGGCTGGGAAGCCCTCCTGGTTGATCACACAGCTAATACAGTGATCGTTACAGAACTTGTTTGGACTGATCTCAGCCTATATTGTAATAGCTGTCAAATACTTCAAAAATATATTCCTGAAAGCACCTATCTCATTTTTTTCTTATTTATCATTAATTTCAGATAAGCAAAAGTTAGTAGATGTTTTTATATAAATCTATTAAAACATCTGATAATTTCATGTGTTAAGGTTTAAAATGGTTTTATCCACCAATTTAAAATAGCAAATGCTTATTTCTTTTCTTTAGATGTCAACCAAATGAAGATAAGTATTCTTTTAAAAGCTGCAGTTCTGATTTCATTTTTGGAGAAAATATGGTAGAAAGAGTTTTGGTAAGACTTTTGGCAACTGTTTCTATTATTATACAGGGAGCTGTCACTTCAAATTTCTGTAGATAAATTAATTAAAACAATGTTAATTTGGAGCATACTCTTTAACTCTGGGTTCGAAAGCACATTTCCTTTCTTTAACTGGAAAAATTCTCCTGGGAAGCTAGTTCTAGTTGTTAGAATAATAGACAGAAACTCACAGAGGTAGAGAATTGTATAATTATAACATTATTACTGGTAAGAAGTATTAAATAGTTCTTGACTTGTGTTAAACCAAAGGTACCCAAGGAAATCCCAGAATTATCTGTAATAGGTAAGCTCAACTGATAATGATATTTTAATATAGTTTTTCAATAGCATTTTTTTGTAACAAGATGCATTTGAAATTACTTGTTAATTTTTTCTCACTAATCACAACCCTCCCCCTCAAGCTCTTAGATTGAAAAGCATTATTATAACCCTAGGGATGGGGGTCAGGGGTGGCTAGCTTTAAGAAGAAAACCATGGTACTTTACTTCCTTAGGGGAAAATATACTTGCCAAGTGGAAACCCCTGACTATTATTATCATCATCTTTGTTCAATACTGAGCATCCTCCTGTATAAGGCAGTTGTTATTCTACCCTACTTAGGGCATGTTTCTAAAACAGCATCATCTACAATACAGAATTATACAGCAAAGTGAAAATTGTGGAGCAAATGTGCCTACGGTTTCATCCTGTCCAACACCTCTTCATACCCTTTCCAGCTTTTACCCAGGCCAGAACCTTGGCTGAGATAGGCCAAGGTGGCTAGCTTGCCTAATGGCTATTAGTTACATAAAGGACCCCAAGGAAGTTGTAGAGATTTTAAAACCCATGAAAGGGCTCAGAATAACAAAAAGAACAACTCATGAGGTCAGTTTATGTCAAGATTAGTCAGGTTAGTCACGTTTAAGACCTAATTTATTCCATACCTGCCTCAAACTATCTCTCAATTCTAAGAGTATTATCAGAGCTTTCTTTAATTTAGAGGCACCATTCTGTCACTCCTAAAATGAAGGTCAACTCCTGTAGTCCTAGAGCTGTTGACCCATACTTTCCATCTGAAAGAGAATTGGCTAACTTCCATAGTGAAGTTCCAAGAAATATATTTAGGCACATTTACTCCATAATACTTGTTCCTCAATTTGGAACTAGATTAGTCACAGCTTCTTTAAGATGTCACTGACAAAAATAAAAGTTTCTAATCCTCAGAGGATCAACCTTAACATTCAACTCAATTTAACAATCATATTGTGTTCTTATGATATATAAAGCATTGGCATTATTATCAAGTTTGGCTGTATATTAGAATGATCTGTTGAGCCATTAAAGTATTTCTTATACCTGGAAACCTCCCCAAACCAATCAGATTGTAATCTCTGTGGGTGAACCTGGGTGTCAGGTGATGCTAATATTCAACCAGGCTTGAAAACCACATGGGTCAGAGGTTATGCAAAGTAAAAGGAGACAATGCTCTAGAGGTGCTTGTAATCTAGTAACGGGAGACAGAGATACCTATGGAAAGAAACTACAGTTAGGATTATAGATTTAATTTGAGAAAGTGCCTGTGCACATTTCTTATGGGCACTTTAAATTTTGTTTACTATAGAACCTGAGTTTCCTATTGCTTTAAGTTGATAACATCATACAGATAGCAGAAACAATAGAGACAACTTGTATTTGTCCTCTAGCAAATCCTATAATCCTGTGGCCTTGTGACTGGGGACAAGGATATCCTCCTGACTTGTTAGCTGATCGTGTGCTTTTAGAGTTAGTCATTAAACTTTCTATGCCTTCGTTTCTATTTTCCTAAAATGGAAATAATTATATCCATCTCTACCAATTTTAACAGAATATTTTGATGTCCAGTTAAACAATGTGAGAGAATTTTAGGTTTATAAGGGAATAAATATAAAGCTAAGTTCTGAAGTATCATTCCACTTTTCCTCATTCTGCAGGCCACTATACAATATCATAAATGGCATGGTATTTACTCAGTCTTTTTTTACTCAGGCCTTGATTACGACACATATGCAGAGCCCCACATGTGCAACCTTAAAAGCGATTGTTGGCAAAAACTGTCTTGGAGGAGAAAATAAGTTTTTCTATAAAGATGATTTCTCAGACAACTCAGTGGTTTCTCTGGATAAATTGATTATTACTATTATTTTAAATGAAGTAGAAAGAGTGAATTGCTGGGAATACTGGGATACCTTGAAACAGAGATGACAGTTGCACCTCCTTCCCAGGCCTCAGGTTAGCCTGGTTGTAGCAAGGACCTGATGTTAATGTGGAATAGCTGCTACCTCCTTTGGGGCCTCTTAACTCTTCTCATTTTCCCTAGAACTAATCCCACCTGATGTAGGCCAGTGGTAAGTGGATTATGCTTCCTGAGGATCAGAACCAAGGTCCTCAAATGATAGGGAGGAGATAGGGAGCCCCTCAAAGCAGAGCAGTTGGGTTTCTTTGCCCCCATGTTGAAACAGAACAAAGGTATCTTTTGGCTTACTGCAAATGTATGAGGAAAAATTAAATGATATTCCTTTCCCTCCCACCTAGCATACTCAGAAAACCCAGCCACAACTTGAAAATGATTCCAATGCCAAGGAAAAACCATTCAAATCCACTTTAAAGTTTCCTGTCAACTCTCCAAACTCAAGTAAGAATTATTTCATTTGTAAAACATTTGATTCAACTAGTTTATTTCCTGTTTTCCCATGTCATTTGTTTAATATCTATAAAGTAAAAAAAAACAAAACAAAACAATAGTCCAGTATTTTAAAATTTATTGGTAAAGATTAAAGCATATAAATATTGTTACATGACATAGGTTTTTAAAATTTTTGAGTAAATGATATGAGGAATCATTATAGAGATTTACCTAAACTCAAACACTCTGGCTTTTTGGAAACATTCATTGTTATAAAAAGCTAAGGAGATATGTATGTTAATAATGGCAACAAAGAACAAAGTGGAGAAAATGGGGCCTTTTATGTGTTTTTTCCCTCCCTATTTTCTTTTAGGACCAGACTCTATTAAAAAGATATCTCTAAGTGAATCAGCCGCTGCCTTCTCTTCTAAATCATCACAAAAGTGCCTGCTGGAGAAAATTGATGTAATAACCGGGGAGGAAGCAGAATATAATGTGTTAAAGGTTTGTATATCATGAATTGCTCTTTTGGGTAGCACTTACATACATAGAAAAAAAGTTACCATCACCAGGACATTTTAAAAAATAAAGGCAGAAATACAGTTTTCAAGAAAACTAAGCTGCTTAAATAAAAATGTTGGATGCTTACAAGGATTAAAACAATTTTTTGTTGGATTCTTACATGTGTACATGGAATTTGCAGGGAAATGGGTTTTTGGTCCATTCACATTAGTCCCTTAGGAAGAAGACAGCTCAAGACCCTTTCTTAAAGTAACTTTGACCTGTGTTTTATACTTTTCAACCTGCTTTTGTAATCAGTGCTATTATCATATGATTTAATAATTCTACTTACACTAAAGGTTTTAAAATGCTGATAAGATGAACTGATTTTAGTTCAAGATAGTAAAAGAAATTTGTTTTCTTTTTGAAAGTTTTTAAGTTCTGAATTTCATATAAATTAAGAATTTCACATATGTAGTATACAGTATCACACATAGGATTTGAATGTTGAATGGTCTAGATTTCAGCATGGGCATCTGAAAGGTAATTACTACAACTTAATAATTTTTTAACAAGGCACGGATTTCTCTTTGTCTTCCTACATCTGTTCTTCCTCGAACCCTCTTCTTTCCCCTCTCTTCCCCCATGATCTACTTATACATTTACTATAAAAGTATCTCAAAGCTTAACTTTCAGATCAGATTAACCCTAGACCTATTGAAGTAATCACCAGGGGTGAGGCCCTGGCATACTGTATTTTTAACTAGTAATCTAGGTGATACCTGAATACAATATTATTTGAGAACCATTGGTAAACATTTAGTTATAGTAAGGTACTCTGGTGTCACTTCCTCCATGGACTTTGAAATTTTTTAAGCATACAAATAGTTCAATGATTTCTTTACTTTCAAATAAATTATAGTTCAAATGACATTAAATTTAAAAGTTGGTATATATATAGATATACTGTTTAGTGAAAAAGTCAAATACTGAAAGTATGTATGATAGTCTACCATTTATAGAAAAAGAAGAGGGGGGACATATGTATGTATTGGCATGTATATACATACAAATATCTTTGGGAAGATAAACAAAATACTAGCAACAGTGGTTACAATTGCAGGGGGTGGAAATTGGCAGATGGGAAACTAGGGTTGGGGAGGGGCTTCTCACTTTTTTACAGCTTTTTGCTTTTTGATATTTGAACTATTCAAAATTCATGTTTTTAAAAGTTAAATAAAATTTAAAAGCTGATATATGTCATTAACAAAGGTCATTCTGCTAAAGGTTAAACACAAGTGTTACAACATAGGAATTTACTTTGAAAAAAAAAGTTCTATATATTTGACATTTTAAAAAAATTGTCCTTCAGATCAACTGCAAGCTTTTTATATTCAACAAAACAACACAGTCCTGGATTGAACGGGGCAGAGGAGCTTTGAGACTGAATGATACGGCAAGTAGTGACTGTGGAACATTCCAGTCAAGACTAAGTAAGGAATCATTTTGTAAAGCAAGACTCTATTTCTCAGGGTAAAGTTTCCAATATAGGTGCATATTCTTTTCTGGAGATGTCTTATAAAATATGTCAATAAATCAAACTGTTGAAAACAATATTATTTCCAATGTGCTATAGAAACCTCCTGTTTAGAGTAGGCTCCAGTATTAGGCTACCGGATTCCAGTTCTGGCTCCCCACTAGCTGGTCACCTTTGACAACTTACTTAACCTCTCTCTGCCATAGCTGTATCAGTTTAAAATGGGCACAGTATTAGTCTATGACGGTTGTGAGTATTCAGTGAGATAATGCAAGTAGAGCACCAATAACAGAGCCCAGCACACACCTAAATAGTTATCTCATTATTATTTAAAGGAATATGATGCAAATTACTTTAAAATAGTTTTTCTGAAAGAGAATATTTGCCCTATAATTTACCCTTGCCATTCTAAACATGGTGTATGGGTTGGGATGCACATGCATGGTCAGTTTCCAAGGAAATAAATGTGTGTAGTTATTGAATCCTGCAGACAGAATGATGGTTAGAATTGTCAGTCAAATTAAAAGACTCAGGAGGTTTTGGGCATCTAAAAAGACACAGTGGCCTTTGTTCCGAGGCCCAAACCAAAAGTGAATCCAGGCAGAGATCTCAGATGAGTCGATAGGTTTGGTTTATTGGTTTATATTGGGTGGTCAAAGCTGTGGAGACCACAGATAGAAGTTGGATCTAGGTATAAGGATATTTGAGTTTCGGATGTCAAGGTCAAGGAATGGGTAAGGAATAGAATTCAGTGTCTTCAGTTCTGTAACTGGCAAATAGGTTTCTAAATAACCCAACCAAGCATTATTTCTAAGGCAGATGCTAGTTGTTTTCTACTCTGGTTTAATTCCACTCGTCCTGCTGTCTGCCAAAAACAAACAAACAAACAAACAAACAAGCAAAAAAAAAAACAATCATAAAACAACTTTTCTTTTTATTATACAGGTAATACATGTTCATTTTAAGAGACAAAATATGGATTAACAAAAAGAAAAAAATTAAAATCACTCATAGGTCTACCTTCCTGTGATAGCATCTGTTAACAGAATATATTCTTCTGGACTTTGTTTTCTAGGTATATAAATGTATACATGTATTGAAAATTTGTGATTCATGGTGTTTATATTGGTTTATAAGCTATATTTTTCTTTTATATAGTAGACCATGATCACCTTTCTTCATCAATAATTATCTTTCTTCAGTATTCTTAATGGGTTTATAACATCGAATAGCTATAGCATCATTTAACTAATTCCATTTTCTGAATGCTTAAAATTTTTATTTCAGTTTTCTCTATTTTAAACAATTCTTGGATAAGTTCTTCAGACTACTAGGTCCTTAAAGGAGTTCTAAAAATTTAATTGTTTTTAATATTATAGTACAAAAGTGTAATTACAATATTTTAAGCTAAGAAAAAAGTCCTTTAACATAAAGCCCAATTTGAAAACCAAGTTATAATCTAGTCAAATAACAACTTAATAGTGAAAATACAGTCTGAAAAACAACTGAAAGATATAATTTGCTTTCAAATATGGCAAATTCTCTTGGAAGGTTAAGGAATCAACTGTTGTACAGTTTGATATATTCACTTCCTATTTTAGTTATGCGCAATCAAGGCAGCCTGAGGCTGATTCTCAATAGCAAACTCTGGGCTCAAATGGAGATTCAAAGAGCAAACCACAAAAATTTACGAATAACGGCAACCAATTTAGAAGACTATAGCATCAAAGTATTTTTAATTCAGGTAAGTAAATTTCAGTGATGGAGGATTACTCACCCTATAATATTCACACATCTCTGCAATTACTAATTTGTTTTATTTCTATTTTGTTACAATAGCCTGTACCATTGGCTAAAAAGTTAGCTTTTCATTTTGGTAGTTTATAGTCGAATATAGACCTAAATTTTATATTAAATTTAGATTAACACCAAAATCTATAGTAATCAACTGGTAACTGTCCCAAAACATTTGTATTGCTATATGCCATCAAACCTTTACATATTTCCTTATTATTGAAATTACGTCAATAATCTTACTAAGTTACCAAAGGGATTATTGTCAAGATTGGCTCCTAGGAAGCCAGCAGAAGCCACAGCCTGATGCTTACACTGAATGCTGAAATTGAGAAGGCTTTGAGATCACTGGAATCAGTGAGAAATGGAAAAACACAGGGCTAGCTAGGTAAAAGAACCATTCCAACAGCCAATTCCAATTCTGGACATGATTCAATCTCCAAGGTAACAGGATGGGAGCACAGCTTTAGCTGTCCCCTGCAGAAGGAATGCTTGACCTTAAATACAAGACATCCAGGCACAAGAGAGAGAGCTGGCAGAAATCAGGACAGAAAAAAGGCTGGGCTTCCTCTGTGGGCTGAG
This sequence comes from Cynopterus sphinx, assembly GCA_030015415.1. Classification (NCBI taxonomy): domain Eukaryota; kingdom Metazoa; phylum Chordata; class Mammalia; order Chiroptera; family Pteropodidae; genus Cynopterus; species Cynopterus sphinx. The sequence continues at coordinate 18,870,386 of CM057379.1, read as the reverse complement.
ACCCAGAAGACTGGAGAAAACTGAGCATTCAAGTGACTCAGGCAGAAGCTGACAATACAAGTAAATTAGCTTCCATATAGTAATGGATAAAAAGTCGGCAAATGACCATTGATGAAAACCCAAAGGTTCTATTAACTACCAATACGTACACTGTTAGGTGTAAGTGATGTTGAGAATTAAGATGTCAGAGTGAGGTGATGCCCAAATCCAGTTTACCATTTAGAGAGGTAATGCTGGATTGTCTGCCAGGCCAGATGCCCCTAGCTTTGAGTGAGTCAAGTAGCCTGTCTGAGACTGAGACTAAGACTGAGGCTGTTACCTATAATTAGATTCTGCTGCTCAATATCTGACTCATGCTTTTTAATTTCTAGGGGATTTTTAGAGATAAGCACACAAAATGCAAATAAAAATCACCCAAAATTCCACTCCCAGAGATGGTCACCTTTAACATTTTGGTATTATACTATATTTTAGTATGTGTGTGTGTGTATACATACATGTGTACCATACTATATATACTGTATAATCTTTAAGCAAGTTATTTAGCCTTCCTTAACCTGATTTTACTCATCTGCCAAATGAAGATGATAATAACATACTTTATAAAGTGGTTATAAAAAGAAAATTTAAAAAGACAAAAATAGAAAAAATAAAACCAGAAAAAGAGAAAACAAAATAAAGAGGTTAAGAAGATTAGATAGCTAATATTTGATTGTAAATACACATATGTAACCTTTGCACTTATCAATGAAAAATGAGTGTTTTCGTGTCATTAAATAATTGTTCATCCTTCAAAAATTCTTTTAACAGGTAAAAATAATTCTGTTCTATTATGCACTATAATCTATTTTAATCCAACTTTGTTAAATACTTAGGTAATTTACTGTTTCATAATTTCTTAAAATTTTTTTAAGGAGGCTGTGAGGAACTCTAGTATACATACATGCTCTTTTTTCTTGGAAAAAGGCTTTGACTTGTGTTGACAAATTTATCTCCAGAAAGACTGAACCAATTTTCATTCTTATTAGTATTTACTTATGGTACTTCCTAAGAATTATAATTTATTAAAGCAAATTTGTTATTCAAAAAAATATCATTGCTCTTTTGTTTCTAACTTCTTGTTCTGAGTTTCTTTAATGAAAACATCTGAATGAAATTGGCAAAAGGAAATAAATATATTGACTAGTGAAATGTATATTTAAAATTTAATGTAAGCAAGTCAAGGTAGCAGAATAGTATTTATATTTCAATTACAAAAACAGTATTTGTTACTAATTAACTTACTAAAGAAAAATTATACCTTGGACATGATATAATATTAAATTAGTTAAGTCAACAAATGTTTACTCAGTAAGTACTGTGTAATATCTAATGCAATATGAGAAACAAAAATATTTTATTGTATTTATATTTTAGTTTTTTCCCCATAGGTATTTAAGGCAATTTAAGACCATGCATATGAAAAAACATAATTTAAGATCCTTCTCCCAAAAGTTGGCATACAGTTGGTTCAACCTTGAGTTGTTGGCTTTTATCCCTAAAGGATTAGCAAAAAGAAAATTTCCCCAGATTTTCTTGGAAATTATGATAAGATACAAAAAATGTAAATTACTGCCATGTTACCTTAAAGAGCACAGACTTAGATGATGAAAAAATTTGATTCAAGTCCCAGCCAATTTGCCGTGTAAATTCAGACAAGTCATTGTACCTTTCTGAGCCATTATTTCCTCATAGTTAAAAAGAGGAGGGAAACAAGTATATGTTAAATACCTATGCTATGTGCTTTTGTTAATACAAATGGAATACATAAAACCACAGTTTTATCATATGGATTAAATTAAAATATAATCACAGTCAATATTATACCAATGGTATTGTTACCATGATCTTTTATATTAATAGAAAACATAAAAATAGCATAAAAAGTATTGAAAGAAGAACTTCTGATGTGATACAATATCATAGACTGCTCTAATGAATTCTCCTTTTCTACAGAGCTATGTGGCTTACAGGGAAGGTGATGTAAGAAAAGTGATATAAAGGAAATAGAAGATTTTTCACCCCCTAATCCTATAATTTTCTACAATGTAAAATAGTGGAAGAAGGATAGTCTTGTACAAACAAATTCAAACAGAAATTTTAAATCACAAAATTTTACTTTATCAGTTTAAAATGCACAAATCAGGACCTCTTATAAAATCATCCACTTTAGGATTTAGTTTGGTTCAAGATAAACTGACTTTTTACCCTGCAGATTTTAGGGTTATTTATATTCTAGATTAATGCCATATAATTCCTTCCTTACTAATAGTGAAAGATTAAAAACTTATAAAATGTGGCTATTATAAAATTATTTATTTTCCTAACAACTTAGTTTTCCTTATGCAGGCCAGCGCCAAAGATACAGGATACCTGTATGCAGCAATACATCATCGCCTTGTTGCACTCCGAAGCTTCGATAAGCAGAAAGATGTAAATCAAGCTGAAAGCCAGTCAGAATCAGTCCTCCAGCAATTAAACTGTGATAGCTGCGATGAAGATGAGGATGATTTCATTGAAGTCACTAAAAATAGATCAGGTAAATAACTTTTTTATTTGTTAGGTCAGAAGTTTAAGGAAAAAATCTTATGCACAATCCTAACCTCTGAAATAAATATTTAAAAAGTGGAACTGATATGTTTAAAGTGGGTTGGGTGGGTTTAGAGCCCTAGCTGTTTGAATCCAAGGAGTGGGTTTGAAAATCTGTCTTCTTATGTGGCCTTCATTAGGATTTTACCAAAATCCAGCCTCATCATGATGCCTGCATATCATCTGCATATAAATTGCCTAAAAGACCATATTTACAGTTTAAAATACGACATTGCTACCCTGAAACTAACAATTTATCCATATTTCCTTTCACTTGTTTTTGTTCTCCTATTATTGGCTATAGTAAGAGAAATTATAAATACTTGTAATGAAGCCACCAGGCAAATCTGGCTTGAAATACCAAAAAGCCTGTATATTCCCCTTTTGAAATTTTTATTTTCAAAAACTTCCTTTGCCTGGGCAGAAAGTATTATTTCTTTTATTGTGTCAGGATTTGTGAATTGAGCAAGGCTGAGGTGGAACCAGTAGTGAACAGACTTCTAGGTTTCAGTGCTTGTCCTGATAAGTGAATTTAAAATAAAAGTTCATTGTTATTTTTGGAGAAAAACACTGTAAAGGAAACAATAAGCACAGCTTTGTTATATAGATGTAGCTACTCTAATAGTCATGCAGATATTTTCAGTAATATTTTCATTTACCCATAAATTCTGCTCTATGGAGAACTAGGTAATATAGTGTGTTAGCAAGCAATTTTCCAATTTTTAATTATTTTAACTCTCAAAGCTGCTTTAATCATACTAATTTAAAAACCCATCAAAGACCATGAGAGAACTTCATGAAATATCTTCCTTTGCCTAATACTACAAATATAATCAGGAGGAAAAATGCACAAAACATGCAGCTCAGGATCATAAACTGCTTGACTCAGTGAATGAGAGAACTAAGTAAATATTATTTTCCTTGTTAATATTAAACAAATGGCTTATTATTCTTTGAAATATATGAAATGTATATTATCTTTTATATTATTATGTTTACATCATCAACAATAAAATGGGATCTATTAGAAAATGAGTTGGTATCCATTAAAAATGTTAACTTGAAAGAAGGATTAAATGGGAAAATTCTCATCAACAAATGACCTGTATATAGAATTTATATTTTATGATATTCCACTTTAGGCAAGAGTAATATGCAATTATCTTTGTTCAAGATGAGAAACAATGAAAATAATGCAAAGTAAATGTCAGTCATATGATACCATCCCCTTCTGCTGCCATTTTCCCCTCTTTAATTTAGTACCGTCTCCAGGAGGTGTTGCATACAAATGCTAAAATGTTCTGAAAGTAATAAAAAGTCTCATTTTTTAAAGATTATTGCCCATGAATTAAGAAAGGGTTTAATGATCTGAAAATGTTTAATGATCTTAAAATTAGGAACATTTCTAAATGTTACTTATAAAAATATAAATTCTATATATTTCATTTCTTCACCAGTAAGCGTATTCATGTGTATTCATGTTCCTTTGTATTCAGTATTAAAACTAATCTGAATATACCATTGTATAACAAAATATTTTAAATTTATATCACAGATCCTTCCCGGTGGACTCACAGACAGTCGGTTGCCTGTTCCTGAGTGCCTCCTACTATAAACATGACATCTACAACAAGATTGATCACCCTACTGAAAATGCTAAACCATCCTAACTAAATGAGAAGATCCTAGTCATTCCTTGAAGAGTTTTTATTAAAACGTTCATGAAATATAATTTGTTGGAATTAAAATTTTTCTCTCATGTAGTCTAATAATTCTGAGGCTTTACATTTTAATTATTGTGGAGAAAGTGAAGAATTTAAGAAATTCGTGGACTTTGGAAATTCAAAATTTATTATTTTTGAAGAAGTTAATTTAGAAGAGGATTTGAAAGCTAATTTGGACTATTCATCACATTGATGATTAGTTAAAATTATAAATTGCCGAATTTGATAAATATCTAATCAAAATATATATTTTTCAATCATATATTGGCTGTAAGACAAATATTTTACAAAATTTTCAGTCATTTCTTTGAAAACCACTATAACTGCCTAATAACATTTAATTTAATTGTGTTTTCTTCTGGGAAATGTTTATCTTTATTTAGCCTTTAGATTTCCTTCCTTTAAGAGGGTATTTGTTCTTGGACTTGTAGCCATTGTACCTTGTATATTCTTGACTCACAGTCAGTATCTAATAGTTGAAGGAATGAGCAAAAATATATTCCTATGTACCAAAACATTAAATATATAAAAAGTAAAATGTTAACATGTTCTTTGCTTTATTTATAAAATTAAATTATCATTAATATTTGAGTAGGTATGACTATAGAGACCTTTTTTGAAAAAAAAATACATCATATATAGCCAAATGAATTTTTTCTTACATGCCATTAGACTACAGTAAGTTCAAAAATCACACAACAGACTTTGATGTTCTTTTTATTTTTGTTTCAGAAACAATGAATTACACTAGAAAATTAGTCTCAGTACTTACTAGCTATGTTTCATTTTTGAGTCCAGTTTGATCACTCATGGCTTCAAAATGACTTTTGATCATGAGCCCTAAACAATTCCTGTTAGAGGCATCTTAGTGTGCTTGGGCCTCCATAACAAAGTATCACAGACTGCGTGGCTTAAACAACAGAAATTTACTTCTTACAGTTTTGGAGGCTGGGAAGGCCAAAATCAAGGTGCTGGCAAGGTAGGTTTAATTCTGAGGCCTTTTCTCTTTGTTTGCTGGGGGCCACCATCTCACTGCATGTTCACATGACCTCTTTGTGGGGGAATGTAGGGAGAGGGAGAACAAGCTCTCTGGTGTCTCTTTTTATAATCTCATTATATCAGGGCCCCACCACCATACCTTCATCTAACTCTATTATATCCCAAAGCCCCATCTCCAGATACCATCAAGTTGGGTGTTAGGGCTTCAACATATGAATTTTGCAAGGACATAAACATTCAGTTCATAACAAGGGGACAAGAGTCACAATTCCAAAGTGATTTCTGAAAATATTTTGATATTTGAAAACTATGGCATTACAAGTTATTACAATATCTGGTAAATGTTTAGCCTAATAAAAACATGATGTATGTTTTCAAAAATTAGATGATTGCCAAAACTTTTACATTTCTGCCAATCTAGTGGATATAAAAGACTATATGGCTATTACCTTCATTTGTATTTTTCTGATTTCTAATAAGGTAGAGTATCTTTTAGATATTTATTCACTGCTTGTGTTTCTTCCAAGAAATTCTTGTTCACAGTCTTTGCAAAGATAATCATGTCATTTTTTTTCCTTTTAGTGGCTTCCTTGCATATATGACACAAGCCAAGTTCCTAAGCATGGCTATAATACTTTCCATCTTTTGCTCTGTCTACCTCTCTAGCTTCACCTCCCACTGTTGCCTGCCTCCCTCTAAACTCTCTAGGAATTCAGAACTGCTATTTCATTGCTCCACACTTTGTTGTGAAATTCCTTTCTCACTGTCACTGAGTCTGGCTAATATCTATTCATTCTTTACAGTTTGGCTCATGACATTTCCAGAAAGATTTCCCTAACTCCTCTTAAGCTGTTAAGACTGATTGCTCCACATTCCTATAGTATTCTATATATAACTCTACCATTGCATAAACTTTGTTCCTTTAGGGAGAAGACTACCTTTTTTATTTATCATTTTATCTCCAGAATCTAGTAGAGTGTTTGACCCATAGCAGGCAATCAAATATAATTTGATCTCCAATGACATATGTTGTGTATATAAGGCTCAACGGGAAGATAGAAATAAGGATTTGAAGCTCACTCAGGAGACAATCTGGGCTAAAGATACTGGTAGTAGCTAAAGTCATGGAAAAAGAAAGGGGCTAATATTTGCCAAGTGTATACTTTGTAATGGGCACATGAACATATGTGTACAACTTTACAAGGTAGCTATTATACTTTATACAGGAATAAGTAGGACAAAAATGGTTAAGGAACTAGTCCAAGGTTGACAAAATAATAAATGGTAAAGCTGGGTTTGAATCAGTCTTTTTAAATCTAAAATGTAAGTTCTTTTCATTATACAATACTGGATGAACTCATACAAAAGGGTGAAGGGTGGAGGAGAGAGAGAGGGGGGTGCATGAGAAGGGAAAAAATGAGGGGAAGGGAAGAGAGGAATAGATCCTGGAGGGATAGATCCTGGAGGTAAATCCTGAAGGGATAGATCCTGAAGATGAGCTTAGAAGGAACCCAAAAAGGGAAGAGAGATGGGAGAGACACTATCGGGGATTTGGTGTGTTGGAAGATGTAGTAAAAAAATTCAACAGGAAATGATAACCATTTCAAATGCTGCATAAAGATCGAATTATTTAAGGGCTGAATAATGTCTTCTGAGTTTACAATCAGATCTTTGGTCACTTTGGAAATAGTAGTATTGAGTGAAATGGTGGGAGAAATAATTATAACTGGTTTAGGAATGAATAGGAGGCAGGGATGCAGCAATGATGAATAGATTACTCTTTCAAAAATCTTAGCTTTAAAGGGAAGATAGACAACATGTAAAATGCTACAGCTTAGAAAGTTGGTTTAATTTTTTTTCAGATGTCATATATATGAGCATGTTTAAATAATAGGAAAAACCATTAGAAAGGGAGAATTAAAGATATGTTAAAGAGGGTAAGTTGCCTTCAATGTGCTCAACATTCCTAAGGTAGATCATCAAACAATGCTTTCAGGATTCTTCTTACCAGTTAAATGCCCACGAAACGCTAAGTACTACCTACAGAATAAAGTCCAAATACTAGCAGTCTTACCCCCTCACACTTGCCTTACTTTTTCAACCTTATCTCACCATCTGGAAATGCTCCCGTTGCCCAGACTCCTCCACTTCTCAGAGACGACACACCCTCTCTTCTCTGTTTGGGCTGTTTTTTGGTGATCCGCGAGGGCCATGACCAGTCCCACAGGGCCCCATGCTTACATGGGCCCGTTGCTCTGCACACTGCTCTGTTGTCCTGCAAGTCTTAACAACCTCTGAACAAAGGGCTTCGCATGTTCTTCTAATACCAGGCCCTGGAAATTATGCAGCCAGTCGTGGGTCAGCACCTGCCGCCCCTAGCTCAGCGTTGTACATATCAGCCACCCAATGTGCGCTGGTTGAATGACGGATCAAAGCAACGAGCATGTCTCATGAGCAATAAGGAAAAGGTCTAGCCTTACGTGGTCTAGCCTTATGTGCAGGAATGGAAAAGGACAGCACCCCAGCAAGGACATGCGCGACACATGCCTTCCCGCCAGGTGCTCAAAACCCCACGCACAGCTGCCGCGCCGCCTCGGATCGGTTCCAGCTCGAACACCAAACAGCATCCCAGCGCTTCCCGTGGCGGGAGCCCATTCTCGCAGCTCCCCGGGCTCCCAAACCGCAGCGGGCTCTGATTGGCGGGCAGAGTTGGGCGGGGCCGATTGATTGGCTGAGTTGGGCGGGGGCCGATTGATTGGCGGGCAGAGTTGGGCGGGGGCCGATTGATGATTGGCTGACACAGTTAGGCGTGGCCGATTGATTGGCGGGCAGAGTTGGGCGGGGGCTGCTTGATTGGCTGATACAGTTGGGCGGGGCCGATTGATTGGCGGGCAGCGCTGCGGGCGGGAGCGCGCCCGCAGGGAAGGGGGCGGAGCGGGAGGCCGTCCCGGGGCGGCGGAGCGGCCAGCGCGCAGGCGTCAGTGAAGCGGGTCCGCGCGCAGACACGGCGGACGCGCCGCCCCGCGGCCTCGGGCTCGGCCCCGCCCACCTCCCCCACGGTGGGCGCCCCCCCCCACCGCCCGGCTCCCCGCCCCCGCCGCGTCCGGGCACGTCCCCCTCGCGGCGCGGGCCGCGCCGGGCCCTGTACTTAACCTCGGGCGGGCGGCGCGGGCGGCGCGCACAGCTGGCGGCGGGGCGCGCGGGGCCGGGCGGCCGGGCCTGCGGCGTCCGCCGGGCGGACGATGACCTGCTACCGAGGCTTCCTGCTGGGCAGCTGTCGTCGCGTGGCGGGCGGCCGGGCGGCGGCGCTGCGGGGCCCGGGCGGCCCCGGCGCGCGGCCGCGGCTCGGCGGGGACGGCGGAGGCCGGCGGCCCCTGGGCCACCACCTGGGCCACCAGCTGGGCCACCGCCTGGGGCACCCGGGGCCGGCGCGCGAGCTGGCGGGCTGTGGCAGCCGCGCCGACGGCGGCTTCCGCCCGTCCCGGGTGGTGGTGGTGGCCAAAACCACCCGGTACGAGTTCGAGCAGCAGCGCTACCGTTACGCGGAGCTGTCGGAGGAGGACCTGAAGCAGCTGGTGGGTCCCGGCGGCGTCCCGGCCGCTCGACCCTCCTCGCCGAGGCGCCCTAGATGCTCGGCCCCCCACTCCCCGGCCCCCCCCTCCCTCTGGCTTCGCTCGCAGGTCCCCCCCCACCCCTTTGTGTGTCTGTGGGAGAGAGATGGGGAGAGAACATGAGGAGGGAGGAGGTCTATAGTGTCCGTGCAGAGACCCTCCCCGCCCCCCATAACTCCCCGAGGCGGGGACGTCTGGAGGAAGCCTCGGGTGGGGGAAGAGGGCTACACAGGCGGTTTAGGGATCGATTTCTGCCTTCGCCGCCCCTGTCCCCTCGTCGGGAATAACTGCTCCAGGAAAGGTGGGCCGGTGACTGCAGCCTGGGGACCGGCTCCCCAGGCCACCCGGCCAAGCGGGGCGGGGGGACCGCGGACACACCCCCTTTCACTGACTCCGCAGGACCGAGTCCTGGGGGACACTCCGGAAAGCCGGCCTGGGCGAGCCTTTTCCCCGCAGGAACGTGGTAGTAAAGTTCTAGCAAGCGCACGTGTCTTTGGGGCCGGGAAGAGCAAAGGAGAAGTTTTGACTTTGAATGTATGTTATTAAGTAGAAAGGTCAGGGTAAAGGCAGGCGAATCTGATCATTAGGAAGTAAAGAGCCTGCGTCTATAATGTAGCAGTACCTCCACAGCAGTAGACATTTGGTATAAGTGCTTATTAATATGTTTGCCAGGTATATAAATCCATCCAAGGAAGAAACCCTGATGATGGTCCCCCTTCCCTGTCTTTTTGAAACTTGTGATCTCATCTCATCTGCCAACTTTAGGAAAAGGAGATACCGCCATGAACAATATGTCCAGAAAAATCTCCATTGGAAATGTCTCACTGTTGACACTGCAACAAAGGGCTTTGGAATTATTTGTAACCATAATCTTGTAGAATTCTGTACAAGAGTAGACAATTTGGTCTAAACTGGTTTGTAATTTTTATTTTTTTGGTAATATTTTGTAGAGGTATCCAGATACAATTGTAAATCATTTTTGCTTATGTACTGAATCTGTTTTCAGAGTTAAACTTTTTGATTCTTTAATGAGTTAATTGAAGAGGGGCCCTGCATTCATCTGATGGAAGTGCTAGGTGCAGATTTGTTTTTGCCTTTCTCTAAGTGTTTGAAGGTAGCAATTTATAGAAAAAAAGTCACCTTATTTAAAGAGTAAAACAGTTTGAGCAGGAGTTTGGAGTAAAGTGTGTTAGGGTGTGAAATTTGGGGTGAGGCAGGGAATAATGTCAGAAGCAGGTGTTTCTCTTCTGGGAAAGGAATATCCCATGGGTTGTACTCCACATTTTGCAAGATCTACTTTTTAGAAACTATCAAATGCCATATACGTATAAATGTGTTCTTCATACAACTTTATGGAAGCCTCTCAGCAGTGTCAAATGGTGCACTTGATTGAAATGTTCAGAGTGTAGAGGTGAGGAGTTTGGAGTTCTAGGCTCAGGCTCTGTATGGTTGACTTCCGTCCTTTGAGTCTTAATTTCTCTGTGCCTCATAGGTGAAAACAATGCTTTTCGTGTGGTACTGTTATTTTTCAAAACGCTTTCACCTAGCTCGGTATGTGGAATTCTAGGGCTGGACTGGAGAGTCTCCGAGGCCTCAGCAGGGCTGGCATTTTGAAACTGGGTAGTTTTATTAAGTCCTTAAGAAAATGGGTGGCATCTAAATTAGATTAATTCTTAGGCCTCCTAACGAGGTCGGCACTAATCAGAACTTTTAACATGTAGTCAAATCAGTAAGTCTAAAAATTGAACTGCCTCGTGGACTCAGTATCCGAAGAGAAATCTCTAACAGGTAAATATTTGTCTATCACTAGGTAATGCTGTTCAGGATGAGAAAACTTTGAAGTGAAACTTCTGGACTACAGAACACAGTTTTGAAATAGTTGTTGTCATTCCAGTTAAACTTTATTGGGTTAGTTCCTTACTGATTTGAGTTTTATCATTTATATTAAGGCCAGTATTCAAAATGAAGTAGTGTTGGTACTCCAGACCAGAGGTCAGGAGCAGGCCGAATAATACTAGGCCGTGTGAAGTTGTCCTAAAATAAGATTCTGTATTAGGAATGGGAAGATGTTTAGTATTTTTGCTATTTGTGTTGGGGTAAAAGATACTAAGGTATAAGAATCATGTGAATTGGGTATAAAAGAAAGTGGGTTAGTGCTTGCTTTAGCCTTTGCACCATGGCTGCTTTGTCTGTAGTGTCATGGTAACCTGAAGTTTATCAGAGAGTTCTCTTTTTCCGTGGTGGTGGTTCTGTTGCCAATAGATCTGTTACGATGCTTGTTAAAATGCAAAGGGAAAAGAAGGATGGAGTGCCAGTTTAATTTTATATCCTGAAGCCTAATGGTTTTTAAACTTTGTAGAAATGTAAACAAATTGAGGAAACCCTTAGTTGAACTGTCAGAGTTTGACTTTCAGTTACTTTCTTATTGGTTACATTGCTTAATGTTTAAATCTTGCTATTTTTTTTTTTTTTTTTGCCTAACTAATCAATGACTTCTCTTGTAAATGGAAAATTAGAAAATTCCTGGTCAAGGACTTTACCTCTGTGGCTCATAACTGTGCAAGGACTAATTAAACTATTACAATTTACTCATAAGAGATGTAGCTTTTGGTAAATGTGAGACTTAATTATTAACAAGGTTCAAGAGACTCACAGATTAGAACTTCAGATGAATCAAAGTGGATTGGAAAGGTTTTGACATCATAAACATGCCTTATTAGCCAAAAAGAAGGTTTTATTAAAAAATAATTTGATACATACCAAATAAGAAATGAATATTTCTACCCTCCTGTCCCCTAGCTCCAAGCCTTATAACCCCAGATGCAACCCCTTTTAATGATTTCTATTTATAGTTAAAAAAAAAAATTATTTTCAGAATAGGATAGAATAATTTCATTTAGCAGTCCTTCTATTATAGGATTAAACTATTTCTTGTCCTTAGCAGGTTCGGAAGCTGTAGTTCTTTGGATGTTGTTTCCCTTACTCTGTGTAGCTTAGATTGTAGTTCTTGGTCAGGTGATACTTTTGCCATGTGGTGTGCAATGAGTGTAGTGTTTGCAATGCAGATATTTATCAAATTAAAGAACACGATCTGGAGTACTCCCAGAGCATTCTAACGGAAACCTCACTCCTCTAAAATCTTGCAGACACAGGCACCACAGTGGCCTATCTAAAGTGAACATCTGGCCATTTTACGCTTCTGCAAAAGCTCTCATAACCTGTAGAATCACCTGGGGAATGAGTTAACATGCAGATGCCTGAACCTTAGCTCCCCATTTGATTCTGATTCACTTGGTGGAGAACTCCCAGACTCTGCCTTTTTGAACCCCACCCTTAAGACTGCCAACTCAGCATTTCTTTTTAAACAAGCCTTCCAGGTTTGCAAGTGATCTCCGGATCACGCTTTGAGAAATACTGCTGCAGGCGAACCTTCATGATCCTTAGTGCCAAGCCAAACAAGGCCTTTCATGAACTAGTTTTCTCAACCTGTTGAATTTCATTTCTGATTATTCTTCTGTGTCCTTCCAGAAATAATCTATACATACAAATCAACACAGTGAAATTTTCTTTGTCCTATCCCTTTTTGCTCAAAGATAACATTTATTTAAGCTATTCTGCATCATGTTCTTTCTTTAGTAGTATGTGAAGTATTTCATTGTGTGCAGATGCCATAATTTTATTAAAATACATTCAGTAATGAATAATATTTGTGTTAACTCCTACCTGTGTGAATTAAGCTCTAAGATAAATACTGAAAAGTAACCTTTATCCTCTGACCAATTTCTGTTTTTCCCTGAGGTCAGGTTCAGACTTTACTCGCACAGGAAGCCATTATTGGTAATCTTGCTGTGCTCCTTTCTGGCCACCAAGGCTCTGTTAGGTATTCTTCACTGTATCTTCATAATACTTACGTTTTTGAGCTTCCCACTTTAGAGTATTTGTGAATATTTTCTTCTCTAGACTTGAAGACAAGGACCATATCTTCTTATTAAATTATAACTAAGAATAGTCCTTGGGAATACAGAGAAGGGAGAAAATAGTTTGGGGAAGGGCAGGAATGAAGGGCGGAAAAGAAGACCTTTAAACAATTTGTTTTTAACTATTAAGTAGAACTTTTAATAATCTTAAAGTTTAGATTTTCAGTTATGAAATATTTCTACCATAGAGAGAAATTTCAAAAAGTTGGCACCTCTTTATCAAACTATCTAGACTTAACAGATATTTATTTTGCCATATTTACTTTAGATATTTTAAAAGGAAATGTGGTTATAACTAAAGCCCCATCCTTCCAGTTTTTCTCTTCCCTGACTCCCCAGAGGTAACCAGTAGCCTAAAGTTGTTATATATACTTTCATATGCATGCATTATATATTTATTGATAAGGCTGTTCATAAAGTGTATATGTGTCTAAAAAGTCACATCAATAATATCATATTATTTAAAATATGTGCCTATTCTACAGAAATTTGCTTTTCTTCATTATAGGTTTTGAAACTTATCTATGTTGATTTGTATTTGTTTTAACTGTTGTATAGTATTCCACTGTTTATAGAATTAGGTTTCCAACTTTTTCAGTTTTATAAAATGCTGCAATTAGAAATACAGATAGTTTTTCTATAAGCGTCGATTGACTCCCTGATTCCCCATGTCCTCATCAGTATTTAGTAGACTTTAATATTTTTGCCAATGTGATGAGAGTGAAATGATATCTTTTAATTTTAAGATATTTGAATTGAATATTGAAGAAAGAGGTATAATTTATATGTGAAGGAGAGAAGACAGTACTAGCAAGATAGTGGGCAAGTTCATCTTTCTGCCAACAAAGAGAACTCAGATGTTTTTGAGAAAAGCCACAGTCAAAAATTTTACATCATGACTTAGTACATATACTCACATTTGAAATAGAAAACATGAAACAATTTAGTTTTGTTACATGTAGTATAGTTTATTTTCTCTTTAATAATGCCGATTGTGATCATTGGACTTTTGTGGTGAAATTGTAACAGTTGTTTGAAAATCATTGCTCAAGAGTAAGTATATTAACTCTAAACAGGTTGGCTGGACCTTATAAAGGGGTTAAGTGTCATGTGAAGGAGTTGCTTTTATCTTGTGGTGGTTTTCAATTTGTAGCAGCAGAATACAACCCTCCCTCAGCCCTACTCTTTTCCTATAGGAGTGAAATGATAGGATCAGTTTTTCTGAGTCTTCAGTATCTGGGAGTAGTATGATAGCAGGCTCTGGTAGTGGTTAGGTTGGGGATATTTACGGTACCCAAATAGGATTTGTCTTATTCCCTGGTACATGTTCTTTATTGTCCAAACCAAAAATTGGTATAGGATAAAAATCTGGACCAGGAATTGAAGTCTGAGGGCAGTTACTCTTAAGTTTTATTTGTTGTTAGAAGCAGCAAATTTGATGAAATTATTCTAATAGATATTGTACATTTGAATTATTCCTCATGGTCCTTAGTTTTCAGTACCCCAGTTTAATACATTTGATTGATTGCAACTAATGTTTAAATGAACACAATAGGCACTCATATTTGAATACATTTAAAATTTTAGAGCTTAATTTCTAGCTGTGTAAAGAATTCACTCTCAAAATGGCCTCATGAGTTGTAATTGTTATGACAAAGTAACATAGCACAGTAACTAATGTGCTAGAAAATCAGGGCTTGATATTGAGCATGTTATTTCAAAATCCTCGTAGATATCCACAGAAAGATGTCAAATACCAGTTGGCTACATTCATTGGGAGCCCAGCCCTCAAGATAGGCCAGGGTTAGGGATAGCGATTGGGAGCCTTTGGCATCAAGTTAGGGATAGCAATTGGGAGCCATCAGCATACTGATTTATTTTAATGAAAATGTTAAACTAGAGTAAGGAAAGAGTAGGGAAGAAAAGCATTGTATCCATATTCATTGAGAGGCATTTAGTGCAGTTTTACTTAATTGGCAGTTGGATCATGATAGCAATAATCTGAATGTGAATGCTATGTTCACTCATATTCAGAAGTACTAAGAATAGTTTTGCAAACCTGGCTTATGTTGATTTGTTGATTAAATGAAAGATTATCTAATTATTTGTCACTGCTATCCTTTAAAAAAAATTCTTGTATTGGTTTGCTGTGTCTAGATGTAATGAGACTAATGTCTGGGCATTAAACTGTATCTTTGTGAGTTACCATCTGTGTATTTTCAAATAGCTAAATAGGTTGAGGAGCATGCATTTCCTTTTAGATTATATGCTGAGGACAGAACGATTTAGAAACTCTTAACCCAGTCTGTGGCCATGCTACGCTGAACAAGCCTGATCTCGTCTCATCTGGGAAGCTAAGCAGGGTTGCTAAGCAGGGTTGGGCCTGGTTAGTTCCTGGATGGGAGACCACCTAGGAAGACCAGGTGATGTAGGTATAAAAAAATAAAAAATAGGGGTTGTAAACTGACAATGTCCTTACAATCTGTGACATCAACCAAGGGTTGCCTTGCCTAAAAAAAAAAAAAAAAGAAGAAGAAGAAGAAGAAACTCTTAACCCAGTACTCATAAACAGAAGATTGGGAAGATAAGTATTAAGACTTTAGCACAAATTATCCCAGGGCAAAGATTATATGCAATTAAAATTTTCTTTTTGTATGCATCTTCTGTGTTGTATTACTTTTATAACTTTCTTTAAAAAGTACTTATTATTTAAAATGCTATCTAAAAATTGTTTTTACTTTATAATTTGGTAAGTAATCATTTAAAACAAAACATTTAAGATTTTATTTTGGACAAGTACTTGCAAAACTGATTTTGTATCATGAAGAGGCAAGGTATAAGGGAATTTGGAGAAGGAAAAAAAATATCATGCCTTTTAATTCTAACATTTACTCTAGTGGACAAATTTCCTACTTGATTAGATGGACATTCATTCAGAATATTTCTAAACTTCCCTCCCAACATTTTACTTTATGGATTATTTAGAAGACATGCTTTAAAAGGGGAATATTAAAGGTAAGATAGTGACATAAAATATCACTCAAATAGACTAGGAAGGATAATTCTTGAAGGATATATTTGTTTATATCTAAAAGTTATCTATTCTGAGGGAGCTAACCAGTCATTTGTTTTGATAGCATAGGGTAAATACCAAATAGAGTTCATAAATCTAATATAACATGAGAGAGCTGCAAGTCCAAGTGGAACAAAGGTCAACTAACTGCCTTCCATAATAGTTTATCTTTAATGTTCAAGAAGCCATATGCAATGTGTTAAAACACCATTAAAATAAAGAAAATACTCAAGCTGTGAAACATGATATTTATGAGATTCTGTTGACTATATATTTCAAGAAACAATGTGATATTTGGTATTAAAACCAAGTTATGATTTTCTGAAATCAGACTTTCTAGTAAAGTTTAAGTGTTACAGTTTCACAGGTCATCATTAAAACGTGCCTTCAAAAAAAACTTGTATTTTATATATGTTTTTTTAAAGAAATATGTTACAATATCTAATATACATCATGTAATAAGACAAAATTTGTTTTTTGTGTAGCTTGCATTGAAAGGCTCTAGCTACAATGGACTGCTTGAACGACATCATATTCACACCAAAAATGTAGAGCATATTTTAGATAGTTTACGGTAAGTCTCTGGGATTGGATATTGGGTGGGCTTTTGTAATCAGAAAATCTATTTTTTCTTTTTATGATCAGCTAATTATTAGATTTTAATTAAAGATTGCCATTAACAGTCACTTTAAGAAAATTGCATTGTGGTTAATGGACTTGATATTTTATGTTTTAAGGAAATTTTTGTTGTATTCTGAAAATTTCACATATTTTGAGTTGTTACTTGGTCTGCCTGAGAAGTGTCTTTCTACAAAGAGTTTTGTATGCAGCAGGCTTCAACTTTTGTGCGATGTTTTCTTTAACAGAATACTGGACTATATGGATGTTCATTATAATTTTTGAAGGTCTAAATATCACCACTATAGGAACTTCAGTTAATTTAGGACTGAATGTATTCAGTAAGTTTATGTGTATACAAGAGAATTGAGTGAGAACATTGCAAATTAGAAAGTGTTTTAGTCACTGTTTTAGTGTCTGGTACTCTGTTAGATTTTAAATAATGGCTGTTTAGTTTTATAAAACATTGTCTCTCAAGGTGTTAGTCTTCTAGGCCATTTTTGTATTAATGAATTTTAGCATCAGAAGTACAGAATATGAAATGCTCATCAATATTATTATTTGTCAGCAGCTATAAAATATGTTTTTAAAGAATACTCATATGCCTCCTGACCTAACAATTGGCTGTTGTAATTAAAAAGAAGTTAACCTTACAAAGCTAAACATAAATTTGTTTATAAAACAAAGTTGTTTATATCTCCATTGTAGTAGTGTGCCTCTCAGAAAACACACTCCTTTATATTATTAGTGGAAATTTGATATAACCTTTACTTTTTTATTTTAGGAATGAGGGAATTGAAGTTCGTCTAGTAAAGAGGAGAGAATATGATGAAGAAACTGTTCGATGGGCAGATGCTGTGATAGCTGCAGGAGGTAATAGTTTTACAGAAGCAAAGATGTTGGAGGACAGAGATGACCTTTAATGTTCATCTTCCCAAATAAAATACTCTATGATCAAGCTGTAGTGAAGCTTTCAGAGTCCTGCCAGGAGACAAATTTTTGGGTTTTTAGGATCAGATTTAAAAAGATATGCTTTACATGACATTTTACTTTTCTAGTGAATATTACTGTGAGAGGTTCCTTGCATTTATTTCTGTGTGTCTATTAAAGTGTACATATTAATTTCAAATAGTTAAAGGATTAATTGTAACTGTGTTTTGGTTTATTGTGCATGTCTTAAACAAAATTGAAGTTATTTAAGAATTTAATGAAATTAGATGAATTCCATTCCTCTGTGGCCACAGTATACTTAAACTTAATTTTTTTTTTTCTGAGCTTTATTATTAAGTTAGTGAACGCTCTTTCTAAAGCTTTAATTGACAGCATTTGTTGGAGAGAAAAATCCAAAGTTGGACACTGTTGGATATATTCTCTTCCAAATAATTTATGAATTTGGACTGACATTATGAGAGAAAGAAAGAGAATTGGCTAATAGAAGTGACAGGATTAGAGCAATAGTTCCCAGCTAGGGTATCCTATTGGCATCTAGTGGGTAGAAGCCAGCAATACTGCTAACCATCTTACAATGCACAAGACAACCCCCACAATAAAGAATTATCTGGTCTACAATGTCAGTCTTGCCACTGTTGCAAAATCCTACATTACAATGGGAGCGATAATACAAAGGGATGGTGGGTAGAAAGAAAGTGGATTAGACTGTGGCAGTTAGCAGGGTGGGGTGAGGGTGTGATTGTGAAGGTAAAAGTACTGGTGTTTGAAATCAGTTCGGTAACAAGTCTGGTTCTGTCTTCTGTCCTTTAGGTGATGGCACAATGCTTCTGGCAGCAAGTAAAGTCTTAGACAGACTTAAACCAGTTATTGGAGTAAACACTGATCCAGAAAGGTAAAGAAAAACATGTTCTTTTTTATGTGTTTCACTTTTATATACAAACATTTATGCTTTACTTTTCTGAGTATCTGTTGATAATAAATACTAGAGTTTGGAAGCTCTTCTTTATTTTCTCTACCATAGTTATATATTGATGGGCTCTGTTGCTACAGGGAGTTTATCACAGCACATGATGTTTAAGAAGAAGTGACATTGTTCCTGGCTATCATGAACTGTCAGAACCATGTTCAAAAACACTTCAGTGGTGAAATTTAGGCATGTAAAATTGATCTCTATCTCTAGTAGAGTTCTTTTTATGTAGTTTTTTTCAAGGATATAGCTATTGTTTTTAGCTTAGGTGTAAGAAATATATATACATTTAGCAGGCATTGGTGGTAGAAAATTTTGATATGGGATGGACAAGTCCTCACATCTGACTTCCCAGTAGTTTGGAAATAGTATCTGTGACAGAGTAGACCTGACCCTTGACCCAGGTGAGTATTGGCCGCCTGTGGTACTGCTGAAGATGGGTGAGCTAATAATATTTCATCTTCTGTCCTTCCTTAAGGCTCTCATCTGTATTTCTGCATATGTCTCCACTGATTTTTTGGTGACTTCATTGACTTAATAAACAGACCAAACCCTATTCACATTTTTTTTGTCCTTTCTTCACCTTCACTTACATTTACCCTCATTCTGTTTTAGCCACACCCACAGCCACGGCCACACCTGGCTGGTCTAGAATCAAATCTCCCCATTTCTCAAGTCTTAATTCCACCCTGACCACAGCCTGCTACCCTAACAGCAGTTTTATTCCCTCAATTCTGCTAATCTCCACTACTTCATCACTTTCTTGCAATGAATGATTAATTAAATGATCTTAGGGAGCAGGGTTGGGACCCCAACCTAGCTGAATGAATGTTTCCTGAACGTAAGTGAGATCATTGGTTGATGTTTATGTATTTTCGAACTTAATGGCATATTTTTTATATCATTAAAGTAAGAGATTCTTAACTTTAGTAATCACATTTTATACAGTTTATTAAAATATGTTTTCTTTTAAAAATATGACTTAATACTCAAAAGCTTGTGGGGATTTTGAAACTGGTAAGTAGACCATTTGCTTTTCTAATTTATACCTAAATAATAGGTTTTAGAAATCCTTTGGTTTCTCTTCTTGCCTTCAAGCAGAGATGTATTAAGCCTCCTAAAGCCTCCTACCTCTTTCAGTAATACAGGTTGCCCAACTTCTTTTTCTTAAGCACTCTGGTGCCTCACAACCCTTAAATAAGCCCCGAGTTTAACATTCAGCTTAAGTTTCTTCTCCTTTGTATTAGGTATCAGATGCTGCATAAACAAATCACCCCAAAACTTAGATGCTTAAAACAGTAATAATCACTGATGATCTCTCATGGTGTCTCTGTGTCAGGAATTCGGAGGCAGCTTGGCTGGGTGGGTCTGGCTTGGGTTCTCTCAGGAGGTTATGGTCAGATGTCAGCTTGGGCTGCAGGCATCGGAAGGGTAGACCTTTGCTGGAGGATCCACTTCTAAGATGGCTCACTCAAATGGAGTGATCTAAATTAAGTATATACTTTCTATTTGTCTCTTCTGCTTTCTGTATTTACTGTACTGAACCTGATAAATATGACATTTGAATGCTTAATAATCAGAGTAGTAGTAGCCAGCCTCTAAGGTTGTAGTCTCCTAGTATTTACACCTTTATGTGGTTCCCTAATTCCTATTTTCAGTCAGGGCTGGCCTGCATGACTAATAGAATATGGTAGGACAGTGTGTGAATTCCAAGGCTTGGTTATAAATGGTATTACGGCTTCTGTGTTGGTCTCTCAGATTGCTCATTCTAGAGTAAACCAGCCACCTGATGTGAGATACGTAAGCAGCCCTGTGGAGAGGCTCACGTGGTGAGGAATGGAGGCTGCTTGCCAACAGCTAGTACCGGTTTGCCAGCTGTGTGAGTGAGCCTCATTAAAAGTGAATCCTCCAGGCCAAGTCTTCTTCAGATGCTTGCAGTCTTAGCTGATAGATTTGACTGACTTCATGAGAGATTCTTCTCTCTCCAGTGTTTTAGACTTAGAATTGACCTCAGCAGGTATTGTTCTATAAAATGACTGTTGATACTTTTTATACTTAGCATTATATAAAGTATTGCAGTGAATATAAAGTTTTTTGACCTCAATGTTGACCCTCTGAGATAAAGAAATTGACTAGTTACGATTTTGTAGAAACTTTCTCTGCTCTTTACACGTGTAAGTTAATTTACAGTTATTATCAAGAGTTTGTTTTGCTAAACCTGCTCTCAAACTTTCATTCAAGATTGAAGCATTCTACACTCGATGATAACTGAGCTTCCTGGACACCCCTCCTCACATTAGGTCCCATATTCTTTCGTCTTCTTATAGCAGCCTATAAACAGCCTTAACACTTTGTAATCTGCAATTTTTTTTCAAAAAACTTGTCATCTACATCAAGCTGTTAACTCTTTGAAGGAGTTCATCCTGATATGCTTTTTTTTTTTTTTTTTTGAATAAATGAAGGATTATATTGGATTAAGCTTTCTGTGTCTGTCCACTTCTGGTTACGTAGAATATTTTAAATGACATTTGAAAGGGATTTATGGTTCAGGACACTTTCACATAAATAGTTTGATTCCTCACAATAACCTTTTGAGATTGGTAGTTTTCTCACCCTTTTAGAAATGAGGAAGCTGATGTTAAAGTAACTCACCCAAAGTTAACAGTTAAATAACTTAAAAGTAGAATGCAAATACCACTGTGCCATTAGATAATTTTGCAGGATAGCCTGTCAATGGTAAATTTGCCATTATTTTTTAGTTTCACTATAATGTGGAAACTAAGTAGTATTGTGTATTATGGCAGTGAAGCTGAATTTAAAGTATATTTGGTCTTTTTATTCTTGTTGAAAGTGCATACAATTTTGTTGCAAAAAAATGAAGTATAGACATTTTTAAAATTTCATACCTGATTTTTGTAGTTTAGTGTTACCTTTTGAACTGTTTTTTCTTCTTCTTCCCTATACACCACCCCCAAATTCATTTTAAAGGTCTGAGGGTCATTTATGTCTTCCTGTTCGATATACACATTCCTTCCCAGAAGCCTTACAGAAGTTCTATTGTGGTGAGTTCAGGTAGGAATTTCTTACTATTGTTATATAAATATCTTAATAAATGTGTGTCATTAAAGATGTTGTTAAACAGAACAAATTAGATATTTGGTTTAGTCCATAGTTATAACAGTAGCCATAAAAAGTAACACATTGCTGAGTCACAAGCACATCTAACTTACCCTCTTCTAATTCAGTTGGAACTATGTGGAAAAACCCTGACAAATGCCACTTGGCCTATAATGTAATTTGCAAGTAGAGGTTTTTCTCCTTCTGTGGGATAGAGGCCATGTCTCTGCTTTCTTAACCTTGTTGCAGGTTCTTAGCAGTTTAATAGAAAGATAGTTAAAACTGTTGGCTAATTCTCTGAGATTTTATATTTTTATCATCATCATCATCTCCCATCCAGAATGACTGAAGGTTTAACTTACTCCAGTCATGCTGAGATTCTTGATAGTTCTGTGTTAAATATTGTTTGTTAAACAGTAGGGTATTTTTTCCCCCATATTTCTTTCATTAATTTGTGCATTGGTTAGACTACCTTGAGAAGAGAAGTGTAAAGGGAAGAGCAGAGATAGGGGGTTGGCCAATTACATTAGAGCAAAGTTAGATTACTATTTCCTGATTTGGACTAAATTTTATAGTTTGAGGAAACTTTTCTGAATATTTGGGAAATTGTATTAAATATTATTGATTTCAGGAATCATTTTATTAATAATGATTCTGTTTCTAGTCATTTCAGAAATTTGGCACCTCCACAAATGACTACTTTTTATAGCTAGCAAGTGGGAGTATATTTTTGTATACTTATCTAGCAGCATCTATCCTGTTGATTTTTTGATAAATCAGTTTCTGGTTTTGAAATCAATTAAACTTGATTCTTATTTTATTTTACCAAAAATGTCATTTAAATTTAGGTATAATCTTACATACTGTAATATTTGTTACTGATCTCTTTTTGCTTTTATTGTAAAAAAGATCATTACACAATTTTAGAGGAGGTATTTTTATCTAATCCAATTACCTTAACGCTATTATTTTAATTTCAGAATGCTTCCCTTTTTGGTATATGTCATACTTTTTGATGAGCAAAACACATTACATCTAGCTCAGTATTTTAGATTTAATGGATACTTGATAAAGAATTTGACTTTGATTCAAGTTATTTGGAAGACTTTGAACACATACCTTAGATCTTCTCATTATAATTTACATTATAATCTGTCTTTGATTGGAACCTGTGGGTTTTAGGCGTTTCTGGTATAATTCATGGACTAATTAGTTTTTTAATATAAAATTTTAATTTGGTGAAATTGTATTGTTTAATCCTTAGTTTAATTTATTTTCTCTTGACATAACTTGCTTTTCCTTTATTCTTCTAAGGTGGTTATGGAGGCAGCGAATCAGGTTGTACCTTGAAGGGACTGGCATAAACCCTGTTCCTGTGGACCTTCACGAACAGCAACTAAGTTTAAACCAACATAGCAGAGCCTTCAACATTGAGAGAGTTCATGATGAAAGTAGGTGGATTGGGAGTTGTATGTGTTTGGGGGCAGTATTTAATTTACAGTTCCTTTGATCTCCAATTTCTAGAAGTAATATTTTATAATTAACTTGTGGATTTCAGTGCCACTGATAACATTTAAGATAGTACAGCAAACTATTTCAGGTGTAAAAATGTTATGATTACATGGTGAAATAATCAGTATTGCATATATCTAGAAGAATTGTTTTCTAGGATAGATTTGAAAACTAGTTGATTAGGGAAGTATTATAAAATGTGTAAGTGGATAGTTGATATTTAAGGAAAGATCCTTGGCCTTAACCTTCGAAATGTCATAAAAGGAAAAGAAAGAAGTAGAAATAAAATGAGCTAGGAAGATTTCATAATAATTATATGTTTATGTAGTTATATTTAAACATTTATCATAGTTATAGTTATTGATTAAAACATTTTTGTTAGGAAATCTTGCATCCCAGCCTTAAGATTTGTGTTTTAAATATTTTTGTGTAAGCCGTTTAGAGAATATTACCATAAAGTGATAGACAGCTTTTTTGTTATAGGTAGTTAAGGGGAATTCTCATTTTTGAGCTTATTTGTAGATTATAATTTAACCGTATTTTCCTACATTTCTCAGTAACTGTTTAGACTTTCAAGATGCAAGAAGATCCTAAGAGATATCCTAAATATCTAGGTTTTTTTTCTCCTGTGTTTCATTTCTTGGCTAAATTTATTAAGCAAAGCTGCCTTTATATATCTGCTTTTTGTTTCTGTTTCTGTCTTGTCATGGTACCGGATGTTTATATTAATTTTTTTCAGATTTTTTTTCATGGTGATCTACAGCTTTATAGGTCAGCATGTTTCTAAACCATGTTCATGTCATGTTTTAAAGATGTTCCCGGCCCCCTTCCCCAAATCATTTGATTTTATAAATCTTTTAAGTAATTAGATACATATGAATTCTTATTACTGTTTTTGAAAGACTGTAGTAACTATTCAGATTTTAAAATCTTAGCTAGAAATCTTACTTTATCCCCCACCAAAAGAAGTTACTGCTATCACCAAAAGACTTTAAGGATTTGACTCTTTTCATCAATGGTCTTACAGGAAAGATGTAGGTTGCTATTCAGAGATTCATTGCTCAGACTCCTATCTCAGATTCACTGTTTTTAGTGTATAAAATAACATATATAGAAACAAATTATAAATTAATTTTGAAACATCCAAGTTGTTCACATCTGATTCATGGTAGTTTTAGAAAAAGAACAAAATATATTCAAAATTTAAAAAATAATACAAGAAAATTTCTCAAAACTTAGGTGTTAGTTTTTGAATTAAAAGGACCCAAAGGTCCCACGTCGAGATACGCCAGAATGATAGAGGTAAAACAAAGCTCCTGCAACCTTCCAGAGAGGAAACAAGAGTGATAATGGTGGTGACTGTGGTCAGAGTAGGTTATTTTATATATAAAGAATCTAGAATCTGAAACTTCAGATTTTCTAATAGTAATACTTGAAATTGCTATACTTATAATTATTAATATTGCTTATATTAACAATTATATGATATTTACCATGTTTAAGTATTTTAGAGGTTTTTTAAGAGGTTTTTTTTTTTTCAGTAGCTTTATTTTCTGAGACAAAATTGAGGAAGATTTCAAGGTATAGCTTATTTCCTTTGCAAATTCTCAAGTTGGCAGGAAATAACATTTCTTGGTAAGCAGCTGTTTGGGATTTTTGAATATAGGAGTAGGTTTGAGAATACAAATACACCACCATGTTTGATCCCTTATTTAGTTTGCTAATTTAGAAAAAAGGATTACAGAGGGGCAAAAAACTAGTTTTAAAACTTTTCAGCTTAAAAAAGGGATGATACAACTTTAAACAAATAGTTTTCCATCTTAGGTAGTATAATTCATTCTTAGCTAGATTGTATTTGTGTACAAGTTAATGAAGAAATCTACATTTTAATTACCTGTATACCTTCAAGGGAAGGTAGGCTTAATTTATTTATTACTTTAAAACATTTTTTATCACATAAACTAGTAACTGTATTTTCAAGGCTGGTTGTATTAGTATGGATAAGAGAATGGATTGATAAACAGTCCTGGAATTTCAGAGGCTTCATGTAATGAAGGTGTATTTCTAGCTCATCTCACTTTCCAGCAGGTGTTCAAGACATTTCCAAAGGGTGGCTGCTACCATCTTCTTAGGCCTGAGTCTTCTGTTGGATCCTCTGTAGCTTGTGGGTAGAAGAAGACAGTGAAAACATGGAGAATCTTGAGGGAAGTTTTAGGAGCTAGGCTTTTTCACTACTTTTGCTCATATGGGAATTGGCTGTTATTAAAGCTGTGGGTATACCCAATACAGGTAGACCTGGAAATGTAGTCTAGTGACAGTATGAGAGAAGTGCTGAGTGTAGCATAGCAGTGTCTATCCCTAGGATGGTATAACAATTCTATATCTAAGAATACAAATTATAATTAATTTTGTAATCTATTCTTTTGGATATACAATTGTTAATTGGTGTTGAGTTTATTTTTTTATTTTTCATGTCCTATTGAAACAAGTTGTAAATGAACAGTTTCATGATTAGGTAATGTTTGGTAGCCAATTAGCATGAAAGAACATATAAGCAGAATTAAGGTGATTAATGAGACTTGAAGTGGCTTTATATATTTATTCTTCCTTTGACAAAGGATTTCAGGTGAAATTCAGCAAGCATAGACAATAAAAGTATAATATGGAAAAGAAAATTAGGGTGTGAAAAATGGTTCTAGAGGTAGAAAGTCAAGACCATATAAAAGAAAAACATGGTTACAGTTTGATGGTGAGAATTCAGATTTACTAGTTAGTAATATTTAGTGAGTACCTACTGTTAAGCATTTGTAGAAAATTGTGGAGAAATGTAAAATAATTCTGTTAGCAATTACCTTATGTAGAGAAAAAGAATTTAAACAATACATTTTAACTTTTATATTTATAAAACCATCAGGTATGAGAGTGTATATATATCTAGTACCAAACTAAGACTGTTTCAAAAGTTAGTAGGTCTTGCAGTCTTAAATGCAATCGAATTTGATTAAACACATCACATTTTTTATGTTTTTTTTTTTGTGTACAGTTTCTTCTGCTATATTATGAGATTGAGCTGATAATGTTAACCTGTTCTATAATTTATCCAAATAACAAGTTTTCAAAGAGTGCTTGGCATTGTAATAACAACTCATTATATTTGCAAGAATAGTTGGGCCCCCTTTAGGCAGTTATAATCCAAAATAAATGAAATAAATGTAATTAATGTTAAATAAACAGAAGACTGCAATAATTAGCTAGCAACTCAGAGGAGACTATTAGATAAGTGGTTGTATTGGGGCAATGTTAAAAAATTTTATTAGTGTATTAAATGTCTAGTGTATATTAGCTATTGCTGCATAACAAATTACCCCCAAATTTAGCATCTTAAAACAAATATTTATAATTTCATAGAGGTTATGAAGGTCAAGAATCCAGGAGCAGCTTAGCTTGTTAGTAACGGTTTAGGGTTACTCAGGAGGTGACAGACATTCAAGCTGTGAGCTGGGAAAGTAGCGTCTGAAAAAAGACTGGGACTGTAAGATCTTTTTCCCAGCTTACCACATGGCTGTTAGCAGGAAGCTTCAGTTCCTTACCACGTTGGCCTCTCCATTGGTCTGCTCGTGAAATATCTTCCCCCAAGGCAAGAGATCTGAGACAGTGACCAAGGCGGAAACTGGGGTGCCCTTTTTAACCAAATCTCAGAAGTGATGTATCACTTCTGCCATACTTTGGTCACATAGACCAATTCTGGTAGGATGTGAGACAGAGAATTACGAAAGAATGTGAATACCAGGAAGCAGGAATCGCAGTGGACTTTCTTGTAATTAAGCTTTGACAGTTGGGGTGAACTGTTAAGCTTTGACTTAGGAGAAAGTGTGGAAGAGACAGAAAAGGGAATTTGTCCCACAGCTTGCCCAGTGGTAGATTCTTGGGTGCAGTGAATATGTTATTGGTGACATTGAGAAGATAGGGTTGGCATTTCCAGTTGGAGACTGATACAAGATAAAAAGTAAAAGAAATCATGTGACAGTGACAGTCACAGCTTTGATCTAGAAAGCCGTTGGAATCCTTTGG
This sequence comes from Cynopterus sphinx, assembly GCA_030015415.1. Taxonomy (NCBI): domain Eukaryota; kingdom Metazoa; phylum Chordata; class Mammalia; order Chiroptera; family Pteropodidae; genus Cynopterus; species Cynopterus sphinx. The sequence goes on along the minus strand of CM057379.1, from coordinate 18,843,138 downwards.
AGGATTTTGTGTGGAGTGATGTTTAACTGTTAAGGAAGATTGCTTAAGCTGTGCCTTCTGGAGTGAAAAAAAGAAAAGGTGGCCTTTTTTAGGAGTCTTGAAAGGAAATAGGGTAATATGCCTCCAATGCTGCTATTGCTAAACATACTGTTGAGATTTTCTGTTTTTTAAAAAAGATCTGATCTCAAACATAACTGATTTAGTGTCCAACATGAGCCATGCATGCAATTTGCTGCTTAAATCCAAAATGGCTTTCCTCTGGAAATACTTGATCATTTGCACCTCTGAAGCTTCCTGAGTAAAACTAAGTTAAATGTGACAACAAGAATCTCATGAGATGGATAAATATATTTTGTTACTCTTGAAAAATTGTATCAAGAAGAGTTAAAGTTTATTTTGGAGAGACAGAGGCAGCTACAATTTTAGGTGACTTTGAGGTTTAAATAAAAGATTTTTGATTTATATGTTAATGATATAGATTCTTTTAAAACAAAAATGAATATTTTAATGTTTTATAAAATTTATGTCATAACATTTCTAAAATTTTAAGAGCTATCTTGGATTTTTTTCTTCATTACCTACAGGGTCTGAAGCTTCAGGACCCCAGCTTTTGCCAGTGAGGGCACTAAATGAAGTCT